>CM019708.1:10174430-10861930 GCA_009760885.1 Achatina immaculata
ATGACTACAGAAACTTACTACATACATATATAAGTGACTGCAGAAAGTAACTACATAAATATATAAATGACTACAGAAACTTACTACATACATATATAAGTGACTACAGAAGGTAACTACAAAATATATAAATGACTACAGAAACTTACTACATACATATATAAGTGACTACAGAAGGTAACTACATAAATATATAAATGACTACAGAAACTTACTACATACATATATAAGTGACTACAGAAGGTAACTACATAAATATATAAATGACTACAGAAACTTACTACATACATATATAAGTGACCACAGAAAGTAACTACATAAATATATAAATGACTACAGAAACTTACTACATACATATATAAATTACAGAAAGTAAGTACATACATATGTAAATTGCTACAGAAAGTACTATACGATGATCATTCCGAAAGTCATGAGCAACAATTTTTCAAAACTCATAATTAATAGTAGAGAAAATATAAATGTATCACCTTATCTGCACCCTTTTCTTCACTTTCCGACATACTCTCCATTTTTCTGCGCACATTTTTCCCATCGCTCTACAAGCCTGAATATACTCTACCGGTAGACTTCTGTTCCAGCTGACCAAAGGCACAGACGCACTGCTTTCTGGACGTTCTCTCCTGTGTCATAGTGATGGCCTCGCATTTGTTCTTCCACAAAACCGAAAAGACGATGCTCACTGAGTGCCAGGTCGGGGCTATAAGCAGGGTGTGGAAGAATTTTCCAACCTATACTCTGAATTTCCTGAGTTGTCCGGTTTTTCTCACAGCTTTGTGATCTTCGCTCAACAAACATGGGACCTAGCGGACACAATGTTTTCTATACCCTAGGGTTTCAATCATTTCCTGTACTGCATTGTGTCCTATTCTAAGATTTACAGCGAATTCAAATACTGTGGCATATCTGTCTTGTTTAAGATGTCGTCAACCCTTTCCACTTTGCGTTCAGTGGAGGCAGTTCAGGGGCGACCGCTGCGAGGCATATCTTGGATGCTCGTGTTTCCATCTTTGAAATGTTTCACCCACCTTCTAACACTGCTGGTACCCATACACACATCTTCATAAGCAAGATGAAGTCTTTGGTGAATTTCAGCAGCGGGGATTTCCTCTTTAACGAGGAACTCAATAACACCATGTTGACGAAACCCGCCACTTTGTTTATGCTCGGCATTGTCACGTGACAAATGATGGTGACCTTATGTGACCCCTACATGAAGTGCAAAGAAATCAGTTTAAAGTGATGCTTTTATATATTCTCTATCTATAAATTCTGATTTAAAAATAATTTTTGCTTACGGCTTTCGGTATGATCCTCGTACACATATAAATGACTACAGAAAGTACCTACATACATATATAAATGGCTACAGAAAATACTTACGTACATATATAAATGACTACAGAAAGTACCTACATACATATATAAATGACTACAGAAAGTACCTACACACATATATAAATGACTACAGAAAGTACCTACATACATATATAAATGACTACAGAAAGTACCTACATACATATATAAATGACTACAGAAAGTACCTTCATACATCTATAAATGTCTGCAGAAACTGAGAAAGAAAGAGAGAGTAAAAGAGATAGGTTAAGAGAGAGAGAGAGAGAGAGAGAGAGAGAGAGAGAGAGAGAGAGAGAGAAAGAAAGTGAAAGAGAGATTGACTGATTGATTTATCTTTATTTCAAAAGGGTCAAGAATTGAATACAGACCCGTCTGACATTCTGCCCTTTATCATACAACTTTCACTCTGTTCCAGACATTCTACAAATATTCTGCTCATATAATCAATCATAACTAACATTAGAAAGCTGAGAGACATAATATAAAATTAAAGTATAAAATTCACATTTCACTCTTATCCATATGCACTCAATACAGAAAGTAACCACATATGTGTGTGTGTGTGAGTGAGTGTGTGTGTGTGTGTGTGTGTGTGTAATATATATATCTGAACTTTAAGTGCCCAGGGCACATGGGGCTTCCGCAAAGGTTTTCCACAAATGCCTGTCCTTCGCATTTTTTTCTGCTCTTGCCCAGGTGAGCCTTCTATTGGTCAACATCCTTTCTGTTGTTCTTATACATGTCTCTTTTGGTCTACCCTTACTTCTGTTCCCCTGTGGTGTCCATCTTAGTGCTGTTTTTGGTAGTGAGTCGTCAGTCATTCGGAGCACATGTCCCAACCATCGCAAGCATCTTTCCTCAATAACTGTTGTCAGTGGCTTCATCTGCATTTCTGCCAACAATATGTTATTTCTTACGGTGTTTGGCCAAAATATTTTTCTAATTCTTCGTAAACATTTAGTCTGGAAAGAATTCAGCTTGTTTTCTATGGTTTTCCAGCATTCACTTTCATAGAGTAGTACACTTAATATATATATATATATATATATATATATATATATGACTATCTCATTCATTCATTCATTTGCATGTCCCTTGCGGAACTTTGCCTCCCTAACAGCACCCCTGTAGGCCTCTCGGTTGTGAGCAAGATGACCTGCTGCTGATGCATCCATTTGCAGGTCATCAACGATATCTTGCAACCATCTTCGCTTGGTCTTCCTCTCTTTCCTTTTCCCATTATGTACCCTTCCAAGACGGTCTTCTCTAGATTATCATGACGTTTAATGTGTCCAAAATATTTAAGTTTTCTCTCTTTAATCCTCTTTACTAGCCACCCTTCTTCAATATTAAGTTCTTGTATGGATATATTTGTTCTTTTTGTGTCCATGACTTTTGGTACCATTCTTAATAAACAATTCAGTGTCTGCAAGAGCTGTCTAGAATAACTTTGAGAGAGAGAGAGAGAAAGAGAAAGAGAGAGAGAAAGAGAGTGAGGGAGAGAAAGAGAGAGAGAAATAGAGTGAGGGAGAGAAAGAGAGAGAGAGAAAGAGAGAGAGAAAGAGTGAGAGAGAGAATGAGGGAGAGAAAGAAAGAGAGAGAAAAAGAGAGTGAGGGAGAGAAAGAGAGAGAGAGAGAAATAGAGTGAGGAAGAGAAAGAGAGGGAGAAAGAGAGAGAAAGAGAGTGAAGGAGAGAAAGAGAGAAAGAGAGAGAGAGAGAAAGAGAGTGAGAGAGAAAAAGAGAGTGAGAGAGAGAGAGAAAGATACTACAGCAGTCTGTTCTGAGTGGCTCTCATGTCACAACAACATTTGGCCTTCATCAAATTTGAATCACCCTCGCTGATGATTTGACGGTTTAAATTTATTATGCCGTTACAGGTCATTTATTGACCCTTAAATGAGGAAATATAGCTTTCATTTCACTCTTGAAGACTAAAGGGTTAATAGTCTGTAAGTGCTAATTGATTCTCTGCTCAGAATTTGAAAACGTGGATCAATGTCACTCCGACAGAGTTAGAGGACTTTAAAAGCCATTAAAATGCATCGACTTGTGAGAGCCAAACCCGCTAGCTCTCATTTGACTCATTATAGTTACAACTGCTCAGTCACAATCGTACATTCACTTCTTATGATAAAAGCTTACATTAGACCGGAACCAGGTCAGATGTCAGACTGCACGTTTGATTTAAGTAGGGCAGACGACCGAAAATTCCAGGTTTTTTGGATCAGAATTCAATGTTCGTGTCCATCGCGCATGCGCGAACTCGGCACTGTTTCACAGTCACCTTTCAGCCGCCACGTGCGCTGATTCCATTTCCGGGTTAGAGGACGCCAACCATGGAGGACGTGGCTACCAGTGAGAACCAACGTTTCAATCTCCGCTCGGCTGGCTGTTAGTTACTGTTAGGTCGCCATCGATTACCTGCTTTGTTTTAAAAAGGCAGCGCTGACGTGTCGTACGTTTCATTGATTTCTGATACAAATACCATTTGCTCAGAGCACTCAAGCACGTGCGCGCTAGAAAACGGAAACCTCTGTGAATTTTTTTTTTACTTCCATCAAGAAATGTGACTGTTGGGATTGAAAAATCATCATCATCATCATCATCATCATCATCATCATCAATGTCTTCTTCTTCTTCTTCTTCTTCTTCTTCTTCTTCTTCTTCCAGCGTACGGCCTTAAAATAGGTGTTAGTTGAATTGTGTCTCTCTTAATCGCCTTTCAGCCCTACACACCTTACTTCGGCTCTGAGTATTTTCAGGACCAGATTCAAGTTCTCCTGTTGATCCCCCTTTTAGTCAGCCACATTAATGTCTTTCCTCCCAATGCGCTTCTTTCAGGTAGAAGATGGTCTTGGTGTGCTATGGTTCATCGATAATAAAGGTAGTCTGAGGTGTATGGTTCAGTTTTTAAAAAAATACACAGAAAGAGTAAGGAAAGCGGACAGTAACAAGAATGACAGAAAATAAGATGAGCAGTAAAAAATGAAGAAGATACAACAATCTAATACATCAGGAAAAGCCTTTTTCAGGATCACATATTAAAAGACATACACATTTTGCATGTGATCCTTGAAAAAAAGGCTTTTGCCGAAATATTGGATTGTTGTGTCGGTTTCATTTACATATGCTCATCTTAGTCATTCCTCAGAGTTTCTCATTTTTGTTCGTAAAACTGAATTACACACCTCAGACTGAGTTAATTACTGGGACCAGTTTATAGCAGTTGCTGTTTCTCTTATAAGTGGTAAAAGTAGCTAGCACACTATAGGAGGATGTGGCCAGCATCATGGCTGGCTACGATACTACAGGCTCAACATCATGTCTGGCTATCACACTATAGGGTCAACATCATGTCTGGCTATCACACTATAGAGGAGTGATTTGGTCAGCATCATGTCTGGCCGTCTTTCCTTGCTCTTCCACGTGTGGAAACATGATATTTATTTTCACAGCAAAGTAAGCACAAGGAAGGTATATTGCTCTCTCTATACTGCTCTCTCTCTCTCTCTCTCTCTCTTAAATTCCCAGAGCGGACTTGACTTCTCAGCAAGTGGAAACACATGCACAGTGCTCCATAGGCTAAACAACTATGTTCACTAGAATAATGCCTTCCTTGTGCCATCCTACATAGCCTTTCTGTTATTGTGAAAAAAGGGGCCTAGCTCAATTGCTGGCCCTGAGGAGCGGCCTCATTTCTCTCGGGGCCCGCTCATACGTTGTTCGATCCTGACATCAGGATGTCCTTCAGTGTTTTTAGAGAGATGACTCCGATGTTGTGTTGCCCGTGATCTAGCATTTACTTGGGTTTTGCTACCCTTGGCTACATGTGATAGGTACTTTGGAGGAAGTTGCTTTGCTTTTCTGTCTGTATGCCTTAAAAAAAAACACAGAAGTGCCTTTGAATGTAAGCGCTTTAGGAAAGTCCTTCACATATCATGGACACAACCGTAACTGTAATCACTGACTGGCATCTCCACACTCTGCGCATTCCCATATTTGCTCCGTCTTCCTTTCCAACACCCACTGAAGTATGCGCGCGCTGACAGAGCCAGTCACACACTGATTGTGGGCAACACGAGCTAAACTTCTTCTTTCGGAAAAAAGTCCACTTCCGCTCTTCTTCCTCTATTCGATCATCCTCCTTCGTCGTTCAGCCCGATGTCGTCCTCCATACGTAGTCTACCCAAGGTGGCTCTTGCAATCTCCTCCTTGTCCATTCTTAGGTTGCCCTGAACTGATGCCAATCCTGCCAGATTGTCCGCTTTCTCGTTGCCTTTTGACTCCTTCATGACCTGGGCAGTAGATCCATGTCAAACTGGGTAACCGAAACACACACACACACACACACACACGCACGCACGCATGCACACACACACACACACACACACACACACACACACACAAAGAACAAATATATCCATGCTGCAAGAAATTAATATTGAAGAAGGCTGGGTAGTAAAGAAGATTAAACAGAAAAAACTTAAAATATTTCGGATATATTACACGTCATGAGAGTTTGGAGAAGACAATCTTAGAAGGATTCATTTCATTTCACGTGCCGTGCCGCGCGGCGTAGGCGATCATTTCTCCCCACAATTCCCTGTCTTTAGATTATGAGATTAGCCGGTGACTATCTTCCTAGCCACACTGACAGCCTATCCAGTAACTTCTCTCTTTCTCTGTCTCTTCTTCCTTCAGTCTTTCCAGTTGCCACAGTGTGTTCCACTTTTCCTCAGGAAAAGTCCTATAAATCTCGCTTGTCTGTCTCTGATCTTTGCTATAATTTCCTTTTTAACTCCAGCCTCTCTTAAGACTTCTTCATTGGTTTTCTTAGCTGCCCATGGTACCTTCAACATCCTTCTTATAAACCACATCTCCATGGCCTCCATTTCTCGCTGTATTCTCTTATTCATGGACCATGCTTCACTGCCATGAAACAGAACTGGCTCGATGTAACATTTAAGTACTCGGAATCTTGTTTCCATTGATACGGATCTGTTGCACAAGATGTGTCTCAATGTCTGGAATGCTGACTTGGCCTGAGCAGGTCTGCTTTTTATTTCGAAGGATACAAAATGAAAAAAAAATGAAAGAGAGGAAGATCAAGGTGGAGATGACAACAAGACGTTGTTGATGATAGCGAATGGATCCGTCAGCAGCAGGGCATCTTGCTTACAATCGACAGGCCCTCAAGAGAGCTGTTAGAGAGGAAAAGTTTCGCAAGGGAGATGCCAATGAACGAACGAATGACACAGCCAAAGCGATAACGTCCAGCGTTTAACGGTTAGTGTCGAAAAAAAGAAACGGAGCACTAAACAGGCGAGAGAAAGAAAAATATTAATTCTTTCACCCCTGAATTAATTTTCTTTCTGTACCAGAATATATTTTAATGAGAAATTTTGTGTAGAAAGAAACTAGAAGGAAGTCACCCCATAATTTAAAAATATGTGTTAGGTTAGAAATCTGTTCAAAAGTTTTCATTTTATTTAGACTTCGCCAAGAGTGGTCCTGAGCGTTGATTCACGTAGATGTGCATGATCTTCCAGCACCAGCTGTGCTCAGAGCATCTATGCAGAAAGCTCCGCGTTCTATCACTTGACATCGATCAAGCGTCAATTCTTGCGTGCTAAATTTGAAACCTTTCACAGCGACCAATTTCAGTCTAAAATTCCGATAAACCGATGTTAACTTGTGTTAACTTGCGTCCGATAAACCGATGTTAACTTTCTTCACGTTTCGGTTTTCATGGTTCAAGAGTAGAGTTAGACACAGGTATGTGGTACAGCTTTACGAAAACAGCCAGGGATAGGAAGAAAGGAAGCAAAGTTAGCAATGATGAATAGGAGCAATGAAAGGAAGCAAAATTAGCAATGATGAATAGGAGAAATGAAAGGAAGCAAAGTTAGCAATGATGAATAAGAGCAATGAAAGGAAGCAAAGTTAGCAATGATGAATAGGAGCAATGAAAGGAAGCAAAGTTAGCAATGATGAATAGGAGCAATGAAAGGAAGCAAAGTTAGCAATGATGAATAAGAGCAATGAAACAGTCGTGGGAAAAAAAAACAATAACAACAGCCCAATATTTCGGCAAAATTTCCATGATCAGTAAAAAAGTAAGTAAAGGTAATCCTGTCATGCCTTAGAGGCACATAGGGATATGGTGTTAGTGCCCATATTTTCCTTGACCTGTCAGCACACTAGAGGGTGATATGGTCAGCATCACGCCTGGCTGCCTTTTACTTCCCCAACTCCAGAAGAAGTCGGGTACCCATTTCTACAGCTGGGTGACTGAGGTACCACCGGCCGGATTCGAACCCCCGACCTTCGCCATGAGAGACCAGTGCACTAACCACTTCGCCACTCAGACACCTTCCATGATCAAGAGCAACAGAAAAGACAAAGAAAAGATAAAAACACACAAAGAAACTTATCTGCGATATCTCTCTCTCTCTCTCTCTCTCTCTCTCTCTCTCTCCGAATTCAGTTAATTGTTTATTCTGAATAGTAATGAAATTTTTGTTTGGTAGATAGTCATTTATATGTGCATATAGTTACTTTATTGTTAATTATGTTTGCTATCTGAGCGGCATATTTGTAGAATGTCTGGAATAGAGTGAAAGATGTATGATAAAGGGCAAAATATCAGACGGGCCTGCTTGCCCAATTCTTAACCCTTTTGAAATAACGATCAATCAGTTAATCATTCTCTCTCTCTCTCTCTCTCTCTCTCTCTCTCTCTCACTAAGGAAACTAGGTGGACTATGACTGAAGGCATATGAGAATAATGTTTATTCTCTCCATTTTGCACACTTCACTGACTCGCGCTAATCCGACAGAACAAGATTTATCAGGAGACGTATTTAAACGTCTTTTGAAATTTATGAAACCCTACACTGGTCATATTCTATTTTTTTAAAAGTAATTTCCCATTTGTTATGAATGGAAAGGACAGATAATTTCCGTCAGCAAGAAGCAGGCGTCAAAGTTAAGATTCCCAACAATTCTTGTGGTAGTAAACAAAATGAAATAATTATCCGTCAGATTTTCAATTTCTCATTTTCTGAAAAATGAAAGTGTCTTGTTTAGGAGATTTTTCATTGAACTTTACGTTCCTGACGCTGTTACTTGCTCAAACAGCGTCATTGAAGTCAAGGCAATCGTGACCAGAAATAGTAGTTGCACATTTGGGAAACAAGCGAAACCGTTCTTTCCTCAGTCCTAATACTACGGCTTTCTGTCAGATATTCATGAAATTTGTCAGCATCTGATACTGTACGATGGAATAAATATGAAATTAGATTCAGTATAAGAAAAGAGAAGGTTAATCCCATGGCTGACAAGAAGCAGGCGTAGGTCAGCAGTCGCTAGGAAAACAGGATTTAGAGCTGAAACTTGTCGTTTAGTTGCGTCTTCTGTCACTGCATTGTGATGCACAAACACGACATCTAGGAAAGAAAAGAAAAAAAAATGGAAATGAAAGATGGAAACTTATTAATAGAGCTTTACTCATGAACTGGCAGATCGTTTCATGGAGTAGAAATAGATCTTTACACAAGAATTGGGAGCTCAGTTAATAAAGTAAAAATAGATCTTTAAAGAAGAATTGGGAGCTAGTTAATAAAGCAGAAATAGATCTTTACACAAGAAATGGGAAATCAGTTCAAGAAATAGAAATATGGCACTATAAAAGAACTGTGAACTCAATTCAGGAAATAGAAATGGGGCTTTACACAAGAAATGGGAGCGTAATTCATGGAATAGAAATGGGACAGACACACACACAAACACACAAAAACATCACACACACACACACACACTTACTTAAGGCTAATTTCAAGTAGCAAAAATGAGGATTTATCACAGAACTGAGAGCTCACGTCATGGAATAAAAGTAGGGTTTTAAGCAAGAAATAAGGGCGTGGTTCAAGAAGTAGACATGGGAGTATTTCACAAGCACCATGGGAGGTTGGGGGGGGGGGGATAGAAGCGGACTATTTCACTGATTACAAACGGTGATTTTTCACAAGAACGGAGGGCTTATTTCATGGAGTAGAAATGCTGTTTATTCCACTGCAACTGGTGGTTCCTTTCATGAAGTAAAAACGATTTATTGCACAAGAATTCAGATCCATCATGTCCTAAGACTAAGATAAAGCAGGCAAGTATTTCAGTAGCTCAAAGTGTGGGGAAAAAATACTGTAAACGTATATCCTGAGTTCTGACATATTTTATATGTAACAAACAAACAAAAAACTGGAAGGAAGTTACTCCATAATTTCAAAATACATAATAAAATACGTAACGGTATATCATATTTTATTGGATGTAGTTTTAGGATAAATGTAAAGAGAGTGATCAAGATATGTATGATAAGGGGCGTTAACATTTGAAAGGAGATGGTCAAACCAGTACCAGAAATATAGATGAAGATCAACTGCTGACTGGAGCTCGTGGTAAGACTGCTGCTGCAGCAATAAGCTTTACCACTGCCACTATTACACTACCACAACCGTCACACCTACTACTACAGCAACTACTACTACTATTGCTGATCCTGCTAGTGCTAGTGCTACTACTACTACTACTACTACTACTACTACTACTATTACTACTACTACTATTACTACTACTACTACTACTACTACTACTACGTTTACTATTACTAGACCTGTATCTTCCAATATAACTATTATTCAGCCAGTCAGTCATTTGCATGCCCCTTGAGGAACTTTGCCTCCCTAACAGCTCTCCTGTAGGTCTCTCGGTTGTGAGCAAGATGTCCTGCTGCTGATGCGTCCATTCACAGATCATCAATCATGTCTTGTAGCCATCTTCGCCTTGGTCTTCCTCTCTCTCTCTCTCTCTTTTCTATTATATACCCTTCCAAGACGGTCTTCTCTAAATTATCATGGCGTTTAATATGTCCAAAATATTTACGTTTTCTCTTTTTAATCCTCTTTACTACCCAGCCCTCTTCAATATTAAGTTCTTGTCAATCAGTCAGTCAGACAGCCAGTCATTTGAATGTCCCTTGCGGAACTTTGCCTCCCTAACAGTTCTCCTGTAGGCTTCTCGGTTGTAAGCAAGATGGCCTGCTGTAGATGCATCCACTTGCAGATTACTGACCTTCCTTGTTGCTGTTGGGTTTCGTGGTGTATTTCCAGAAGGTAGTTTACCGTTGCTTTCCTTCCTGGCAGTGACTGTACTAGTCAGTGATCGTAGCCATTGTCCCTACATTGAGATCTTCTGCCTACCATCATAGGATGGTGACTATAACCAACATTATCTGAAGTTTTTGTAGTATGTATATATTTGTTCTTTTTTGTGTCCATGATATTTGAAGGACTCTTCTGTAGCATTTACATTCAAAGGCATTTATGTGTTTCTCAGCTGTTTTGTTAAGTGTCCAGGTCTCACAGGCGTATGTTGCGATGGGAAAGATGCACGCCCTTAAAAATCTTATTTTTGTAGATCTGTCTGTTCCTCTCCACAGATTCTTTAGTTGTTTTAATTTTTGAAGAGCGATAGATGTCCTCCTTTTAATATTACTCATTGTATCTCCATTATTAGTTAACAGTGATCCAAGATATTAAAAACTCTTCATCTCGTCCAGACTTTCCTCATTAATACTTATGTCAGCTGTCTTATTTGTTTTGTCAGTTGTCATCAATTTAGTTTTCTTTGCATTAAGATATAGATTTTTCTCTTCACTGTTCCTACCCCTCTAACTAACAACAATTACTACTATTTCTAATATAAGCGAAAAATCTGGATTTCTAACCACACAAAGAATACTACTATTTCTATTACTTCTGTGATCAGTGCTGCTACTATTAGTAAAATTACTAATACCACCAATGCTACTACTATTAATACCACCAATGCTGCTACTACTACTACTACTACTACTACTACTACTACTGCTACTACTGCTACTACTACTACTACTACTACTACTACTACTACTGCTACTACTACTACTACTGCTACTACTACTACTACTACTATTATTATACGAAGTACTAATAAACTGCTCATACTATGACCATACCTAAAATACTACTATTACTACCACAGTCAGTAATAGAAGTCGTTATTTCATTTCTAAAATTACTGCTGCACTTATTCCAGCTCAGACTGTCATCACTCTCATCTACGAACATCATTATCTGAGCCATATGTCTTCTCTTTCGCTGCCCTGATGAACTCCACGCTGCTACAGAAATTCAGGCAGCTTCCATTTAACGTCATAAAAATCCCCAGCCAGTAAATTACATTCTATGAATTTTCATATTTATGGCTTAACAGACGCGGCTTCTGATGCTGGAGGTCGTGGGTTCTGACCCGGACCGCCGCCACTTCCAATCGTCATGGTTGTTGGCGATATTATAGAGTTCCAGAATCTGTGCTGTAGCCTTCCTTCAAAGGATGAGACTGGAGCACTTACGGGCTTGTCCAAAGTGGGGGTGATGACTTTTTTTTGGTTAATAATTTATATTTTAACCGTTAGGTGATGTTCTGAGAACAGAATCTTCAGAAGACTTTCTGACTGTCAGAGGCCTTGTCTTGTCTTGTGCTGTCTCCTGTAACTGCGAGCTGGTGTTCTTTGATGCCGATGCTGTGAAGATGTTGAGGTACAACATCGTATCGGTCTGGGAGCGGGTTATGGTAGCTATTTTTTTCAGTCCCGGATTGCAGCTAAAAAGCACGGAGTGCGCATTACTTCTTTAGCAGACTCCACCACCATGGGGGCTATGGCGTTCTCTGCCTCGTTATCCAGGCTAGGCCTTTTACTGAAGGTACCAACGGAGAGGTGGGACAGGGTCTTGGTCAGCTATACTTGGCTAACCCTGACGCTAGCATATCAGCTAAGGGTCGCTGATTGCCTATTCGGTAATGTAGGATCCTGCAGAGTTCTAGAGAATTAAAAATGCTTAGTCATCAAGTTAGAAAAGAAAAACAGAGTGACAGAAAAGAAAAAAAGAAGGCAGTTTGGAGATAACGTGCCAAAGTACAGCTTGAAGACCAAGTTTATATAAAAAAAATAGAAAGAAGATTATCGAGTAAGATTCCAAATTGGTCATCTGAACTTTGACAGACAATGACTAGGCAGATAGATAACACTGCAGGGACTAGTCAAACAGTGACGCAATGGAAGAGAAAAAAATAACATTTAGGGAATTTGTGACACAGTTCTAGAAAGAAGTAATACTGAGCCAGTTTAATGAGTCAGTGACGCTTTGAGAACGGAATCTTCGAAAGAATTTCTGACTCTATCAGAGGGTGGTTATATAGGAGTCTGGAGGGGCAGAACCAAGAGATAAATCCAGAGTTTGTACAAAGAGTCACTAATCACTTTCTCTGTGAAAGCTAATATATCAAGATGGCCGGATCACGAGGAGAGAATGAAAGGGAGTCATCAGACCAGACTCGCGTACATACAAGAGACGGAAGGGAGGTAAGCCAGGGGGACAGAACCAAGCCAAAGATGGCGGGACAATGTGGAAGTAAACATAAGAGGAGGTGAGGTAAACAACTGAAGAGAGAAAGTCAGGATCAGAGAAGAATGGAGACGCAATGTAACTGTAGGGATGAGCCATAGAGGTTTGAAAAGCAGGAGAGAGAGAGAGAGAGAGAGAGTGAGAGAGAGAGTGAGAGAGAGAGAGAGAGAGAGAGTGAGGAGAGAGAGAGGAGTGAGAGAGAGAGAGAGAGAGTGAGTGAGGAGAGAGAGGAGAGTGAGAGAGGAGGTGAGTGGAGAGAGAGAGAGTGAGCGAGTGAGAGAGAGTGAGAGGGAGAGTGAGGAGAGAGAGAGAGAGAGTGAGATGAAGAGAGGACGGAGAGAGAGAGAGTGAGGGGAGGAGGAGGGATACGAACGTCTGACGTTCACACAACCAGTAGTTACCAGCAAATTACTACTACTACTACTACTACTACTACTATTACTACTACTAACTATTACTACTAACACCATAACTTCACAGTTTCTACCATTAAAGATTACTACAATCCTGACCACCGTTATAACTACTATGACCACTTCTACCACCATCACCACCACCGCTATTTTAGCAGTGCGAATACTACTAATACCGCCACCATTACTACTACTATTATCACGAATATTAGAGTCGAATCACTACACTTACTACTACTACTACTTCCTTTATCAGTTCTACAATCACTCTATTTCGCGCCAGCTCTAACATCAGTAATACTTCACCGTTGTCTACTTTTCTACTAGTACTACTTTTATTTTGACCTTATTTTCTCCGTTAATACTACAAAATTTCCATGATCTACATTACTTCTGCTATCGCTAGTTAAAAAAAAAATTGGAATAAGCTTCTTTCAAGGTTTCACGACCTCTTTGGGTCAAGTGAAAAAAAAAACAAAAACATGTCCGTGAAATATAAATAGAATATGTTTTAACAGAAGAAACTCTTAAGTCAGCATGACTTTGATTTCGAACTTTAAGAGGGATATTCTGACCACGAGCAGTATGGGAAAGTCTAAATTTAGAAAACGGGGGAGAGGAGGGTGTAGTTCCGTCGGCGCTTCTGCTAGCGCTGGGTATGTGACTTTCCCCTTCCGTAACAGAAGACTTTGGTTCGTTTCTACTTACAGACGTGCCGGTCAGTGATACCTGCGCTGGGACGAAAAATTCTGAGCGATACACAAATTTCTTCTTCTTCTTCAGTGTCTGTGGAACTGCGAGTTGGTGGGGTTTTTTTTTGTTTTGCAGACGATGCGGTGATGATGTTGAGGCACAGCATTCTATCGGTCCGGGAGAAGGTTTAGACAGATGGTTCTAGTCCCTGAGTGGAAGAAAAAGGAGGAGCAGGAGAAGGAGGAGGAGAAGGATGAGGAGAAGGAGAAGGAGGAGGAGGACAAAGAGAAAGGAGAAAGAGGAGGAAGACGAGGGCTAAGAGGAGAAAGAGGAAGAGAAAGAAGGAGGAGGACGAAAAGAAAGAGAAAGAGGAAAAAAAGGAGGAGGAAGGGTATGGAGAAGAATAAGAAGAAAGGGAATGAGAAGAAGGAGGTGGAGGTGAAGGTGGAGCAGGAAGAAGAGGAAAAAAGAGGAAGGGGAGGTGTAGGAGTAGGAAGAAGAAGAAGAATGAGGAAGAGGAGAAGAAGAAGTAGGAAGAAGAATGAGGAAGATGAGATGGAGGAGTAGGAAGAAAAAGAAGAATGAGGAAGAGGAGGTGGAGGAGTAGGAACAACAACAACAACAGCAACAACTACACAGGAGTAAAAATTAGTCATGCTAGAAACATGCACTCAGTTTACTATATCATTGATCATCAAAATCATCTGTCAACGCCACACAAAATAACTGACGAAACTCACTTTACCCTACTTCCACATTTAGCTTCACTCCTGTCAAGAACCCAGCGACCTCAAACATGGATCACAAATGTGGATCACGAATATGGAGAATGCTCAAGAAAATAAAATGTTTTGCTGTTTTTTTTTCAAAGCTCAGCACGTCTAAATTAATCTTATCTTCTACACGACTTCTCAGAATGATTCGACGTTTTTATGAAGACAAGAAACAAAGAAAACGTATTTAAACCGATGGTGGTCTTCGTAGCGGCCTCTCCAGCTGAAATCATAAGAAGGAACATTGTCCAAGAAGATCTTTCTCAAATCTGTCTGAAGCCAACATGCTGAAGCAGCTAGCACTTGTGTTGTCATTTGTTGCGTTCATCTCAGCCCAGCAGGTAACATTGACATGCTGTTTGTCATGTGTGTGCGGTTTTGTTTTTTTTTTAAAGATGTTCATAATTTAAATGTGTCTCACAACATCTGCATGAAGTAGTGTTAATGTCTTCGTATTTCTAGACTGTAGTATTGTAGGGAAGGCAGTTTTGGAAGAGTACATAATGGGAAAAAGAAAGAGAGGAAGACCAAGGTGAAGATGTCTGCAAGACATCGTTGGTGATCTGCGAGTGGACGCATCAGCAGCAGGGCATCTTGCTTACAACCGAGAGACTTACAGGAGAGTAGTTAGGGAGGCAAAGTTTCGCAAGGGACAAGCAAATGATTGATAGTTTTGTGGGGTAGAAAGGCCAGCACCTGCTCTTGCTTGTCTTTATTTTCCCCAAAGAATTTCTTACTCGAGGTATTCATTTCGTGAGACTGGCCTGACTCAGGTGCCAGGCGGCGGAGAAAGGATGTCCCCCTACTGGGGAATCGAACCCAGGACCTTCTGGTTGGCAGGCAATGCGCTGTTTAACACGCTACACTACCGCGGCGCCTTGGATTGGAGTAGTAAATGAAAACTTACCCGTAGTAGATCAGTGCTTTACTTTAGAGCGATCTGTGACTGTCTTAGGTAGTGAAGATTTTGTACAAAGATTTTCAAGTGCAAAGATGGAGTAATGGTACAGCTTTTGGCGCCACTGAACCAAAGCTGCCTGAGACATTGTCCAACCTCCTCAGGGCGCTCCATGTAACAGACCAATGAGCTCTTTCTTCCGGGTTAGGGAGATAAGTCTTTCTATGGCGAATGGAAAATAATTATCCTTAATAGTGGGATCTTTTGACTACAGTAGTGGGGTCTTTTGACCATAGTAATGGGATCTTTTGACTACAGTAGCGGGGTCATTTGACCATAGTAATGGGATCTTTTGACTATAGTAGCGGGGCCATTTGACCATAGTAATGGGATCTTTTGACTATAGTAGTGGGGTCTTTTGACCATAGTAGTGGGGTCTTTTGATGAGCACGCCTTTTAGCCTCGTGTTTCTATCAAATCATGATGTGCCTGCGTCTGTTGCCAAGAGCTTCTTTCTGTACTTCAAGCAGATCTACACACATATACACAGTAGCATTTTTATGTAGACTGTAAATGTACACACACAAATAGTAACATTTTTATGTAGACTGTAGACCTACACACACAAATAGTAACATTTGTATGTAGACTGTAGACCTACACACACAGATAGTAACATTTTTATGTAGACTGTAAATGTACACACACAAATAGTAACATTTTTATGTAGACTGTAGACCTACACACACAGATAGTAACATTTTTATGTAGACTGTTGAGCTAAGCACACAGATAGTAACATTTTTATGTAGACTAGATCTACACACACAGATAGTAACATTTTTATGTAGACTAGATCTACACACACAAATAGTAACATTTTTATGTAGACTGTAGACCTACACACACAAATTGTAAAATTTTTTATGTAGACTGTAGACCTACACACACAGATAATAACATTTTTATGTAGACTGTAGACCTACACACACAGATAATAACATTTTTATGTAGACTGTAGAGCTACACACACAGATAGTAACATTTTTATGTAGACTGTAGATCTACAAACAGATAGAAACATTTTTACGTAGGCTGTAGAGTGCTGAGAAAGAGGTTTAACCTTTTCCAAGGCTGAGACTAGAAATAGTCGCGAAATTTATCTGGCTTTCTTATTTACCATTTTTACAAATCGTTTTCCGTGGCATAGTGGTGTGTGCCACGAGAGATCTAGGGGTGTGCCGTGGCATAGTGGTGTGTGCCACGAGAGATCTAGGGGTGTGCCGTGGCATAGTGGTGTGTGCCACGGGAGATCTAGGGGTGTGCCGTGGCATAGTGGTATGTGCCACGAGAGATCTAGGAATGTGCCGTGGCATAGTGGTGTGTGCCACGAGAGAGCTAGAGGTGTGCCGTGACATATTGGTGGGCCACGAGAGAGCTAGAGAGCAACATAATTATTTATCAAAGTTCAGGTAGAGAACTCATAACAACATAATTATGTATCCAAGTCCAGGTAGAGAACTCATAGCAACATGCTTATGTATTGAATTCCAGCGATATATATATATATATATATATATATATATATATAAACTTTGAATGTAGTTAGTATAATGCGTATACTTTGAAAATGCTAAAAAATTTAACTACACGAGAGCCCACCATTAAGAACGCAGGTGTGCCGTGACAGAAGTCTGTGTTACCAAGTGTGTCAGAGTTTGGAAAAGTTTGGGAACCACAGGGCAACAATATTTGCCGGAAAACGCTGGCGTTTCCGTGTGCTAGGTTTAGCCAGTATGGCAGATAATTGCACAGTTTGAAAGTTGACCAATCAGCGTGAAGGAATTCATTATCATGAAATTTATGTAGAAAAAGAGGGTTTTTTTTCTAAATTTTTAAATAGTTCTTTCGCCTAGACGTAAAAGAAGACATGTATAGTTTTAAAACAAACCTCATGCCTCATATTTCGCGTCTAGGAATAGTTTACTGTATGGAGCACAGGAAAGAAAGAAAGTATCATGATACTAAATGTACGTTGAAGGTTTTGAAGGCAAGTCATACGACAGAACAGTGGAGCAGGATATTAAACATACTGGAATAGATGATATAAAGTTGAAACAAAGCAAATGAACTGGAAATGGATTGTACTGAGCATGAAGAGGAACTGGAAATTCTGACCATAGTAGTGGGGTCTTTTGACCATAGTAATGAGGAGATCACCAACTGAACTGATGGCCTGCATGAAGGATCGGGTACTCTGGAGAAGCATAATAGCCAACGCCAGTCGGCACGGCACCTGATGATGATGATAATGAGGCCTTTGACCTACACACACAAATAGTAACATTTGTATGTAAACTGTAGACCTACACACGCAAATAGTAACATTTTTATGTAGACTGTAGATCTACACACGCAAATAGTAACATTTTTATGTAGACTGTAGATCTACACACACAAATAGTAACATTTTTATGTAGACTGTAGATCTACACACGCAAATAGTAACATTTGTATGTAAACTGTAGACCTACACACGCAAATAGTAACATTTGTATGTAAACTGTAGACCTACACACGCAAATAGTAACATTTGTATGTAAACTGTAGACCTACACACGCAAATAGTAACATTTTTATGTAGACTGTAGATCTACACACGCAAAAAAGACAAACGTGGACTGGAGTCTACAGAGAGAGAGAGAGGAAGAGAGAGAGAAGGCAGATCGTGTCACGTGAAGCAAGTCGAAAAGACACTTTTTTCTGGTGTAAGTGAAGTGTGCTAGAAGCAACAAAGAGCAAAGGCATGATACCGTGTCAAATGGTACGCTTCCGTCTGCCTCTCTGACCTGAGCGAGACTTGATGATGATGATGATGATGATGAACACCTTTTCGCATTTTAATGCACTGACAGCTGGCTTAAAACGTAACCTGTTATGACTCATCTATTACACAATAAGTCAGTCAGTCATTCATTTGCATGTCCCTTGCGGATCTTTGCCTCCCTAACAGCTCTCCTGTAGGGCTCTTGGTTGTAAGCAAGATGCCCTGCTGTTGATGCATCCATTTGCAGATTATCAACGATGCAGCCATTTTTCCCATTATGTATCCTTCCAAGACGGTCTTCTCTAAATTCTTATGACGTTTAATGTGTCCAAAATATTTAATTTTTCTCTGTTTAATCCTCTTTGTAGCCAGCCTTCTTCAATATTAAGTTCTTGTAGTATGGATGTACTACACAGACCTATTACACAGACCTATTACACAGACCTATTACACAAACCTATTACACAGACCTATTACACAGACCTATTACACAGACCTATTACACAGACTTATTACACAAACCTATTACACAGACCTATTACACAGACCTATTACACAAACCTATTACACAAACCAATTACACAGACCTATTACACAAACCTATTACACAGACCTATTACACAGACCTATTACACAGACCTATTACACAGACCTTCTCCAATTGCATAAGCAGGTTCCATGACACAAGCATGCTGTGCATACATTTTTATAGGTAGGTTTACTGTAGAGATATACTTTGCTGGCACGAGAAGAAAATGTTAAATACGTTGCTCGTTTATTTAAGAAAGTGTTAACTACGTTGCTCGTTTATTTAAGAAAGTGTTAACTACTGGCTTAAGTTTCATTTTAAACGAAGGAAAGTCTAAGACTAAGTAGGTACGACATGTGGGTTTTCTTCTTCTTCTTCTGCAGAATGTTCTCCAGGTAATCAACTCTCTCGGAGCTACCGCTCTTGAGAGGTTCATCGGTCAAGCAGGACTGAACACAACCCTGGCTGGCACAGGGCCCTTCACCGTCCTGGCCCCGTCTAACGAAGCTTTCGAGCGTCTTCCACAGGAGTTCATCCGCCGGCTCGAGGCCAACAAGACCCTCCTGACAGAGTTCATAGAATTCCACGTGATTTCCGGCACCCACAAGACTGCGGACCTGAGAAACGATGAACTGGACGTCTCGCTGTTCCCGAACCATAAGGTCAGGATCAACATCTACAACCTGGAAGAAGGTAAAGTTATAACCGCTGATGGATCCCGGTTGACCAAGCCAGATAACACTGCCTCCAACGGCGTCGTTCATCTTCTAGGCAGAGTCCTCTACCCTATTCCAGAAGGAACCGTCACGGATCTAATCACCAGAGATCCTGCTTTGAAAACCCTTCTTAATGCTATCCAGAAGGCAAATCTTGGGCCCACGCTAGCAGGAGAAGGGCCTTACACTGTTTTTACTCCAAGTGATGAAGCTTTCCGCAGGCTGCCCTCCGGAGTCTGGGACAAGATCCTCGCTAACGCCACCCTATTGGCCGACGTACTCAAGTACCACGTGGTACAGAACACCGTCTACTCTGACGGCCTCAACCGCACCCAGCAGGTGCCAACTCTTGAAGGAAAAAACCTCCGCATTTACCGGGAGCGCAATGACCGTGTCGTCGTTGACCACGCTCTGGTGGAGCTCCCCAACCTGTCCACCACTAACGGCGTTGTCCATGTGATCAACGGAGTTTTGTTTCCCAGAAACTCATCAGATTATTATTATTATTAATAAATCTTACTTTATGAACACTTTTATTGATTCTGCGCATTTGAAGTTTAACTGCTTCGATGTGTTTTCAATATTCTTCTTCTCTTCTTCTTCTTCTTCTTTGAAGAGCTATGGCAGAAGATAATGAAGAAGTATTTTGTAAAAGAAAAAAAAATAGAGGTAAAGACGCTGTCCGATGAGGCAATCAGTGACCCATAGCAGATATGCCAGCGTCAGGGTTAGCCACCCATAGCAGAATGCCAGCGTCAGAGTTAGCCACCCATAGCAGATATGCCAGCGTCAGGGTTAGCCAACCATAGCAGATATACTAGAGTCAGGGTTAGCCACCCATAGCAGATATGCCAGCGTCAGGGTTAGCCAACCATAGCAGATATGCCAGCGTCAGGGTTAGCCAACCATAGCAGATATGCCAGCGTCAGGGTTAGCCAACCATAGCAGATATTCCAGCGTCAGGTTTAGCGAACCATAGCTGACCAAGATCCTGTCCCACCTCTCCGTGGTACCCCCAGTAACAGGCTTAGCCTGGCTAACGGGTCAGGGATCGCCATAGTCCCCATGGTGGTGGAGTCTGCTAAAGAAGTATCGTACACCCCACCCCACCCCACCCCCTCCCCCCTTTTTGTAAGAAGAACTTATAATATAGCCTATAACTTATAATATAATATATAATATAACCCGTTCCCACGCCGACATGATGCTGTACCTCAACATCTCCACAGCATCGACTGCACAGAACACCAGCTCATAGTTACAGGGAGATGGCACAAGACAAGACAAGACAAGTAAAAGAAAAAAATGTGTCTCTAAATTTAGGTCTCTGTTAGCAGAAATACTGAACCTACTAATTATTTTTTAGAAAAGTGTAGCTGCAATCGTCATTGTTATCAGTCTTGTAAGATCAACAACCACACTTAGTGTTCTAGATGACAAATATCCATGTGACACCTGGATACGTGTGTATAAAGATGGATCTGCACATAATGCCACAAAGAATGGAGGGGCAGGAGCACATATTGAATATCCAAACAACACCACTGACAACAAATACTGCAACAACTATGATGCAGAAGTTAGGGCAATTATTGCTGCAGTTGAAAAACTAAAAAAAATACTGCAACAACTATGGTGCAGAAGTTAGGGCAATTATTGCTGCAGTTGAAAAACTAAAAAAAAATACTGCAACAACTATGGTGCAGAAGTTAGGGCAATTATTGCTGCAGTTGAAAAACTATCAGACTTCAGAATTGATACATGCCCCGTAGTAATTCTCACAGATGCAAGATCAGTACTGGAAGCTCTTCAATGCAACAAATTACCAGACCTTAAGGATGCCTTGTCAAAAATTGGCTTATAACAAAGAGTCACTTTGCAATGGATTCCCTCCCACTGTGGGATACCAGGCAATGAGAAGGCCAAAGAGGGCAATGAAATGGAGCAACCAGACATACCAGTCACCTATAATCAGAAGAAAACATGATAAAAACCTACAAGAAGCCACAAACACCACCACATGATGACTATCACATGCTAAACAGAAAGGAACAAATCACTATTTTCCGTCTCCGAACAGGACACAGCCGACTCCGAAGTCATATGTATACAAAGTTTAAGGTTGGTACTACTAATCTATGTACATGTGCCCAGGTGCCCCAAACTGTGGAACATATCCTCCAAAACTGCACCAACTATGAGACACTGAGAAATAATTACTGGCCCATTGAAACCACTAAAGAAGATAAGCTCTATGGTTCCATACATGAATTACAAAAAAAAAACAAAAAACAGTGAAATTTGTCCAAGAGACAGGACTGCAGATATAGACAGACAAGGCGAACGAAGAAGAAGAAGAAGAAGTCATTGTTATTATCGTCATTGCTTGCAATCGTCGCCTCCATCCAAAAAAAAAAAATAGGTGCTAGTAATTTTTCTCAATATAGATTTATGTCTGTACAGGTGAGAATGTGGGTAGAACTAATCGATAACACCCGGAAATGTATCCCATGAGATCGCTGCCGCTAGCCAACTCTCACCAGAGCTGGGAACGGCTTGTAGCTGTAAGTTCCCATACCTTTCTGTACTGCGCAGTGTACTCCAGACCTGTCTCTTTCCTCTTTTCTTGCCGCTGTCAAACCAACTCTGTGAGACGCGCGCGTTGGCTTTGAGCGCGCACGTGCGTGCTGCCTCTTTCTTACTAACACACAAAGACATCGATGTGCCCTGCTGCCGCGGCAGGTAAGAGCTCTTTCAAAACTGTTAAATAAGCCCCAAGGAAAAGTGCAACTTCGTCCATTCTGAAACCTTGTATAGGAGGGGTAAAAAAAAAATTACCCTGGGAGTCCACTTAAAAAGAAATTGTGTTCACAAAAGGCACTGATGATGTACAGAACATGTGGAGAATTTGAAGTACCACTGAATGTTACCTTTCATGGTGTTTACCTCGACCTGCGGTGTTTCATTCACTGGTTGGGGGGGGGGGGGAATTTTGGTGTTTAACTCATCTCGGAGGGGAAAGATGAAAAGTGTTTAACTCGTCCTTATCTGCACATAGTTGGTAAAAGATGAGGTGTTTAGCTCATCGTTTGTTCTGTTATCTTTTCATGAAAGATGAGCTGTCTGACTCATCACTAATGAAAGATGAGGAGTTTAACTCATCGTTTGTTCTGTTATCTTTTCATGAAAGATGAGCTGTCTGACTCATTGCTAATGAAAGATGAGGTGTTTAACTCATCACTGGTGAAGGGTGAGGTTTTGTACTTTTATTTGTCTCATGTCTGTATTCTTCATTTAGATTTTTTTCCCCCTTCCTTCCATCTGTTTACTGCAACAGTTTCCTTTGTTGTAGAGTGTGGGGAATCCCATTTTTGTTGTAGTGTGTGTGTGTGGAATCCCATTTTTGTTGTAGTGTGTGTGGGGGAATCCCATTTTTGTTGTAGTGTGTGTGGGGGGGATCCCATCTTTGTTGTAGTGTGTGGGGGGGGGGGTCCCATCTTTGTTGTAGGTGTGTGGGGGATCCAATCTTTTTTTGTAGGTGTGTGGGGAATCCTATCTTTGTAGTGGATGTAGGAGATCCCATCTTTGCTGTAGTTTGTGGGGATTCAATCCAGTCTCCTATATAAGGTAAACTCAACAATCTGTTCACAATTTGTTTTCTCTGAAACTGGGAGACGAATCTCAAGAAATGAAACCCACGTGAAAGCAGAATCCACAGACTGCTCAGATTTTATTTGCTGCAAGTCAGATGAGTTGTGTGACTTAAATTCTCCACAACGTCATTACTGAAAGAGCAAAACAAAATGATACAGGAGACAGTGAAGAATAATTTTGTTTCAGAGCAGAAATGTGGAGCAAGAGAGGTTTTTTTTTTCTTCTTCTTCTTCCTCAAAAGAAATCGAGAAGTACGTTGGAAGTTCAGAAAGATATACGCCACTTGATACACGTCTTGTTGATTGTACTAAAGTATTTGACAGATTGGCGCATGACAAACTAATAAAATGTCTGGAGGAAACCAAATTCAAAGGGAAAAACATTCAAATTATAACAAAGCTCTGCGGGGAGCGGGAAGTATTGGTAAGACAAGCCACAGCAACATCAACAAACGTGCACATAAAGAGGGAAGTCAGGCAAGGATGTGTTCTGTCTCCGTGTCTATTCAACCTGCACACAGAGGACATCAAGCTGCACACAGAGGACATCAAGCTGCACACAGAGGACATCAATCTGCACACAGAGAACATCAGCCTACACACAGAGGACATCAAGCTGCACACAGAGGACATCAAGCTGCACACAGAGAACATCAGCCTACACACAGAGGACATCAAGCTACACACAGAGGACATCAATCTGCACACAGAGAACATCAGCCTACACACAGAGGACATCAAGCTGCACACAGAGGACATCAACCTGCACACAGAGAACATCAACCTACACACAGAGGACATCAAGATGGACACAGAGGACATCAAACTGCACACAGAGAACATCAAGCTGCACACAGAGGACATCAACCTGCACACAGAGGACATCAACCTACACACAGAGAACATCAACCTGCACACAGAGAACATCAACCTGCACACAGAGGACATCAAGCTGCACACAGAGGACATCAACCTGCACACAGAGAACATCAACCTGCACACAGAGAACATCAACCTGCACACAGAGGACATCAACCTGCACACAGAGAACATCAACCTACACACAGAGAACATCAACCTGCACACAGAGGACATCAACCTGCACACAGAGAACATCAACCTACACACAGAGAACATCAACCTGCACACAGAGAACATCAAGCTGCACACAGAGGACATCAAACTGCACACAGAGGACATCAACCTGCACACAGAGAACATCAAGCTGCACACAGAGGACATCAAGCTGCACACAGAGGACATCAACTTGCACACAGAGAACATCAACCTGCACACAGAGAACATCAACCTGCACACAGAGGACATCAACCTGCACACAGAGAACATCAACCTACACACAGAGGACATCAACCTGCACACAGAGGACATCAACCTGCACACAGAGAACATCTTCGGGAACTCAGAAGAACCACCAGTACTAAACATAGACGTAAAAAAAAAAAACCCAACAATTTAAGGTATGTATGAGATGCAGTCCTTGTATCCGAAAATCCACAAAACTTACAGAAACTGCTAGGGAAGATAACAGCACAAGCTGTAGTTGATAAATACGAGAGAACGGAAAAAGATGTTAAAGCTAGAATAACCAAGGACAGTACAGCATTTATCCAACTTAACAAAATATGGTCATCAAAGAACATCAAAACAGGAAAGAAACTTAGGCTTTTTCAACACAAACCTTAAAGACTGTCCTACTATATGGTTCGGAGACATGGGTTATGACCAAGACAGTACAACAGAGGATATAAACATTTATGAACTACTGTTTGAGGAGGATTTTAAACATTAAAAGGCAGGACAAGAGCCTATGAACCTACAAATCATGTCTAGGAAATAGAGGTGGATTGCCCACACATTGAAGAAACGTGACACCAGCATAGTAAGACAGGCATTGACATGGAATCCTCAAGGAAATAGAAATCGAGGAGGACCTAGACTTGGAGAAGGGAAATTATGACAGTGCTCAGAGACAAGGGATAAACATGGAAGGAAGCAGAGAATACTTCCAAGAACAAGGATGACATGAGAGTCTTTATCAGTGGTCTAAGCTCTCAAGAGAGTGAAAGATGATGATGATGATGATGATGATGATGATGACACAACCTAAGAATGGGGACTAGAGATCGATAAATAAAAAAAGAACAAATTAATGTTGTTCACCAGGAAAGATCAAAAGCCACAGAAAGATATAACCAAAAATAGAGAGAAACTGGAACAATCGACAAGCCTCAGCTACTTAGAGCATATACTAAATGATCTTGGGAGATGTGAGACGGAGATAAAAAAAAGAAGAATAGGAACGGCAAGACACACTCTTCTAACACTTTCTTCACTTTTCAAACTCGTCAAAGATTCATGTTGCACGTTTCTCTAAAAAATGTTGGTCTGAATGTCTATTTCATTTGTTTCCTGCGTGGATTAGAGATTTTCTTTTATTTGTTAGTATCTCCTTAATTTCATAAGAGTAGTTCATTTAAATCTTTGGATGTAACTCTAGTGGTGGAGCTTACGGAGAAGCTCAGTATTATATAAAGGTATCTACCAACTTTCTTGTGGTGCGAGTTAGCGCAGTTCGTTAGTACACTGTTCTCTCGTGGCTAGACGGCTGCTTGGCCTACCAGAGTCCGTGGTTCGAATCCCAGGTGATTTTTATTTCTCTCACGTCTCACTAAAGTGCTGTGTCTACGATTTTTCCGAGGCATAATCCTACAAAACTGTGTTCTCTTACTCTACGAACTTTCTTGTGTACCATCCAGCTACAAGGAGCACAATGGCACTCTCCGGATAGTAAAATAAGAAAAGTGTACGGCGCTGGTCTTCTGAAACAAGGACAAGAGCAAATCTCGGAATATGAACACTTCGAGGACACCTCCGAAACCGCCAGATGTGGATTCTACAAGATAGGCTCATTTATCGCCTTGAAGTAGGTAGATGGTAGGATACTTCTTCGTCTTCTCCTTCAGCGCTGCACACGAAATGGCGTTGATGACGTTATGTCGCTTTTATGCATTTTTCGGTCCTACACATCCAGCTTTAGTTCGGTGTATTTTAAAAAATAAAATAGTAGAATAGTTTCATGTATCTACTACTATTTGTTTTTGCTAGTACTACTACTGTACGTCGTTTTATTTTAAGGTTTAAGTTCCATTTATTGCTTTGTTGCGTTTTAAAATACAAAATAGTTTTTTTTTCCCCTTTGCGGTTCGTGGTATAATTTATTCTTTAGGCGAGTAAGAGTGTAATGAAAATGAAAATGTGAGCTTGGTTTGACTGTTCCTACTTCTTGTCCACCTCCCCGCTGTCTATTCTGAGGACTTTATTAGTAAAGAGGGAGGGAGGAGAGGTAAAAGTTATTGTAACTTTTTTGTTCTTTGGGCCAGGACGTGGTGAAAGCACGTGTGTGTCTCTGCGCATGTCAGAGAAGACTGAATGACTGACCGGATATAAAAATAATCATGTAATCGATGACACCCTAGCCGGCGTGATTACGGGTGTTAGTGGCAGCTGACAGTGTCGACTACATCAATAGCTCTAGTTTCACGAGAGAACTCGCGAGATATGAATCGATGTTTTAACTTAACGTCGCCATTTTTCCAGCTATTTCCCCACGGACATTTGCAGCTCTGAAGATCTGGATAGAGGTTTCAGGAGGTGAAGATTGTTTTGTTCTCTTTAGCAATTTATGATTAGGAAACACAAAACAACATATTAATTCTTTCTTATTCTACACCAGATATACATCAGAGCAAGGTCTTAGCAGTACGATTATTGTGTGCTGTTGTTGTAATCGATTATGCAAATCCAGTATCGGTAGAAACAGTCATGACAGGGGCCAAACCAGTAAAATGATCCGCTGCAGTTTTCTTAAAAAAAGGGAGGGGGGGGGAGCAAAGACGCTGTACTCAGATGGAATGACGTATCGGTCAGAGCGACCCATAAATCATTTTTTGCGTCATGGTCGGCTAATCAGAGCACACCATGGCAGTTTTCTGGCCAAGGATTATGACTAGAGATCGAACTGGGGATCGAAATGGGAAGGCGTACCTAGTCCACTACTTTAAAAAACTTGGCTATCTAGCACTCCACCGCGATAGCGAGGTTTATTAATGCACTACTGGAGTCCGTAGTTCAAATCCCAGGTAATTTTCTTGTTATTTTAGCATTTCTCAGTCTAAAAATGCTTTGCCTATGATTTCTTTCGGGGCCTAACCATAAAACACCGCGTTCTGCCACTTCATTAAAAAAACACACCGAACTGAAACTGGATGTGTAGAACCGAAAAACGCGTAAAAGCGACATAACGTCATCAATGCCATTTCGTGTGCAGCGCTGAAGGAGAAGACGAAGAAGTATCCTACCATCTACCTACTTCAAGGCGATAAATGAGCCTATCTTGTAGAATCCACATCTGGCGGTTTCGGAGGTGTCCTCGAAGTGTTCATATTCCGAGATTTGCTCTTGTCCTTGTTTCAGAAGACCAGCGCCGTACACTTTTCTTATTTTACTATCCGGAGAGTGCCATTGTGCTCCTCGTAGCTGGGTGGTACACAAGAAAGTTGGTAGATACTTTTCTATAATACTGAGCTTCTCCGCAAGCGCCACCACCGGAGTTATGTTATTTCAAGTACCAGAACAAATCTTCTGAAACACTTTGAAGGAGCTAAACTGTGCAGTTCTGTTCAGGAACTACAAAAACAGTCCATTGTGTCCGAAAGACAGAGCTACATATAGGGTTGCCAATTTTTGGACACTTATTTTATGTCTAGATTTAGATAATTTTTGGTCCCATCTTGATAATGAAAATAGCTGTAAATCTAGATAAGTTTAAATTGAACCTAGATAACTCTGGATAATATTATTACAGTCCACACAAAAGAAAGAAAGAAAAAATAAATAGAGAAAAGGAAACTCTGAGTTTCCATAACTAACCTTTCTCAGTGAAGGAATAAATGGTTGTTCAGTTATTTAAAATATTACACATTAGCAACACTGATATAGACCTGTCGTGGCCGATTTTGGACCTCGCTTAATTCATACTAATGACCTTTGCGGACGTGTCATACTTATTATCTTGAACTTGTAGAAACGGACACATGTGATGCTGAGAGTATTGTGCATTGACTTAGAACGCGTTGACCCAGATGACACTGGACACAGGACATCTACAAATACTGCGCACAGAAATGGTTGGTCTCGTGAACCGGGTATTTGTGAAGCTTAATTAGGAGATTTAAATATTTTGGACACATTAAACGTCATGATAATTTAGAGAAGACCGTATTGGAAGGATACATAATGGGAAAAAGAAAAAGAGGAAGACCAAAACGAAGATGGCTGCAAGACATCGTTGACGATCTGCAAATAGATGCCGCAGCGGCAGGCCATCTTGCTCACAACCGAGAGGCCTACAGGAGTGCTGTTTGGGAAGCAAAGTTCCACAAGGGACATGCAAATGAATGAATGACAATTAGGAGAATTCATCCTTTATATTTAAAGAAATGGCTTTTTTTTGTGTGGAGTTTTTAATTTTACATTCTCTTCTGATCTCTCAGGAAATCTAGAGTTTATGGAAACACGCAATTTACTTTAAAAAATGAACTCCCCCCACCCCCACCCAATCATATTCAGTCTTCTTATCTGAGTCAGATTTTAAATCCCAAAGGGTAGACCAAGACAGAGATGGAAAGACACATAGAAGAGGATGGAAAAGAAATTTGTGTCACCAACTGGAGAAAGAAGAGATTATGAATAGAGAGGAATAGAGGCGAACTTTATCTGCAGCAGTGAGCCTTAATGGCTCGGAAAACTGAAGAAGAAGAAGAAGAATCAGATCGTTGATGATCTGGAAATGGATGCATCAGCAGTAGGACATCTTGCTTACAACCGGGAGGCCCACAGGAGAGCTGCCTGGGAGGCAAAGTTCCGCAAGGGACATGCAAATGACTGACTGACTGACTGAGTCAAGAACAGAAACGTTACAAACTGAAGTAGTTAATATAAAACATTTCAGGAGAAGAGGTCAGTGTCGAGGTTTTCTTACGTCATTTAACCAGTTGAAACAGCGGTGAAGGTAATCGTTGAGGTAATCGGCGACCCATAGCTGATCTGCCATCGTCAGGGTTCATTCATTCATTCATTCATTTGCATGTCCCTTCCGGAACTTTGCCTCCCAAACAGCACTCCTATAGGCCTCTCGGTTCTGAGCAAGATGGCCTGCCGCCGCTGCATCCATTTGCAGATCGTCAACGATGTCTTGCAGCCATCTTCGTTTTGGTCTTCCTCTTTTTCTTTTTCCTATTATGTATCCTTCCAATACGGTCTTCTCTAAATTATCATGACGTTTAATGTGTCCAAAATATTTAAGTTTTCTCTCTTTAATCCTCTTTACTAGCCAGCCTTCTTCAATATTAAGTTCTTGTAGTATAGATATATTTGTTCTTTTTTGTGTCCACGATATTTGGAGAACTCTTCTGTAGCATTTACATTCAAAGGCATTTATGTGTTTCTCAGCGTCAGGGTTAGCGAACCATATCTGACCAAGACCCCGTCCCACCTCTCCGTGGTACCTCCAGTAACAGGCCTACCCTGGCTAACGGGTCAGGAATCGCCATAGTCCCCATGGTGGTGGAGTCTGCTAAAGAAGTACTGCACACTCCCTGTTTTTTAGCTGTACTCCGGGACTGAAAAAATACCTGCCATAACCCGCTCCCACGTCGATACGATTTTGTGCCTCAACATCTCTACAGCATCGGCTGCAAAAGAACACCAGCTCGCAGTTACAGGGATAAAGTACAAGTACAAGCAAGCAGTTGAAACAAAAACTCCGTTAGAATGTGGGAAAACTGAAGAATGTCTGTTCTCTGTAAATGATGTTCCGGAACCAACTAAGGGCATCTCTTGAATATGTAAAGTAATGAAATACTCAAGTGGGTCCGAAGGGAAAAAAAAGTTCTATAACTAAAGTAGAAATCTAGCTAAGAAGATTCAAAGTAGTTGACGGGACTAATAAATAAGACACAAAGGTCTGAAAACGAAGTAGAACAGTACAGAAACGTCATTGGATGGTAACCCACGCTAAGAACTTCCAGCAGATGTTAGCTCTTAGACTTTCCGCCTTCACATGCTGATACTCTGAGTTTTTTTAGCACCAAGAATCTGGTGAAATCTAAACTGGGAAATAAAATTAACCCAGTAATTCTTTCTGTTGTTTTATTGGTCAAATTCAGCTTATGAAGACATGGAAAATGCTGCTGCTGTTACGAGTTACCCTCAAAGGTATAAAAGATATGAAAATAATGGCTGCACATAACACACACACACACATATATATATATAAAACCAAGTTAAGACTATTCAATTCAAATGTAATATCCACCCTCATTTATGCACGTGAAAGCTGGAAAACAACTAAAGAAATAAAAAAGAAATTAGACTCTTTTGAAAACAAATCCTTAAGGAAAATACTCGGCATCAAGTGGAACGAATTCAAGAACAATGAAGAGATAAGACAGATGAGTGAACAACAACCAGTCTCATGGGTGATCAAGAAAAGGAGATGGACATATGTTGATTACTTGATGAGAAGAAATGATCAGAGAATCCCAAAACAAGCTATCAAATGGAACACAACAGGCCAAAGAAAAAGAAGCAGACCGCGTGAAACTCTGAAGAGGACATTATTAAGAGAGGCCAAATTAACAGGCATAAAATCCTTTGATGAGGTTGAAAGACTAGCTGAAGACAGGAAAAATTGGCGAACTACTTTGCGAGCCCTGTGTGACGTTTAACGGCACGGGAAGGATATAAAATATAAGATATATATATATATATATATATATATATATATATATATATATAAACTAATTATTATCATTATCAGATTAGTATTACATTTAATTAAAATTATCCATTATTTTCCACTTATACATTATTTTTAAAAAATAAAATATTTACTAGATAATTTTTTTTAGATAAATATTAAAAAATCTAGATATATTTTGGACCAGTTCTAGATATTCTTTTGAGAAAAAAGTTGGCACAACTAGCTACATACAGCATATAAACTATCTCTATCTGTCTCACTTTCTTTACCTCTATCTGGGGCATAGGCCACCGACAAGGGCTCTCTATTTTTGTTCTCTATCCTGGGCTGCTTCTTCTAAAGATCTCCAAGTTTGGTGGATCTTTTTTGTTTCCCTTATATCTGTTTCAAAACTCCTTCTCTGGGTGTTTCTAGATCTTTCTTGTTTTCTCTCTCTCTGGGGGATTCCAAGTGAGAACTTGTCTGGTTGTCTTTGCGGTAGGCTTATGAAGAATATGTTCTACCCATCTCCAACGACATTTCCCCATCATGTCTTTCGCTATGGGTTGATTCGTCTTCTGTCATAACTCTTCATTACTGATAGTATATGGCCATCTGATCTGAAGGATCTTACATATGAACTATAAACGAGGTCTCTGTGAATGCAAAGCTAACTTCCATCTTGTCGTATCTGTTTCCTTAAGATTTTAGTTAATCTGTCGATGTTTCATCTGCCGCGAGAACTTTAGTTTGCTTTCTTCCCTGACAGATTGTATGCTATCCCCCCTCCTCCCCCCCCCCCCCCAAACCACTTTCCCCTATTACTTTTAATTTTCGCTTAATCATTTTTGTTTGTTTGTTGTCTAAGCCCCATATTCTTTCTTTCATTCTTTCTTTCTCCGGTCTCCCTGTAACTGCGAGCTGGTGTTCTTTGCAGCCGATGCTGTGAAAGTGTTGAGTAACATCATCGTATCAGCGTGGGAGGGGGTTATAGCGGCTATTTTTTCAGTCCCGGAGTACAGCTAAAAAGCAGGGGGTATACAGTGCTTCTTTAGCAGACTCCACCACCATGGAGATCCTTAAGCCAGGCTGTTACCGGGGGTACCAACGGAGAGGTGGAACAGGGTCTTGATCAGCTATGGTTTGCTAACGCTGATGCTAGCATATGGGTCTCCGCTGATTGCTTCATCGGACACCATCTTTGCAAAGAGTATATTGACGTTGTGTAGAAGCATAATACAGAAGATACAGGGCAGAGTTTGCCAGAAGTTTATGGTGCAGTTTTAGACACACACACACACACACACATACACACAAACAGAAAGAAGTAAAAGTGAGAAGGAATGACAAAAGAGGCAGTGACATAATCACGTAGAGATGTCCAGACAAACAGTAACAAACCAATATTTCGGCGAAATTTCGTCCAGTGGTCTGACCTAGTCAGTAAGGATCACAATGATAACAAGAACTAACAAAAGAAAAAATACGGTGAAATCTTAATGTTTTGGGATAAAAAACTGCAACACAACGCAACCAACGTTCTTTTGAGGGCACACAACGAAGAAGATCCTTTTATTCTCTGCGGCTGGCCTTACCCAACTCCATTCTTGACCTGCGAGAGAGCAAAAAAAAAAAAAATGGATAATTATTCCAGGGACGAGTTTTGCATACAAATGTGGTCAGTGTTTTTGGGTAATTTCTCTACAATTTTCTAAACAGAACGCAGACTGTCGTGAAGTTTTGAACGCGCGACATTTGTGTGTGCTCGCGTCTGTTTCAAACACTGGCAAGAGTTGCGGCACTTGCTCTCCCCCCTCCTCCCCAACAAGACCTCCCCGATGGTGACACGCAAACAGCCCTTGTTTGTACCCTCCCATTTTCAAGAAAATAATGGCCACGTCGGGCCTCCACCGACAGCTTGCAATAAATAGCGTGGATGGCTTTGGTAAAGACTTTTCCCACGATCTGTTACGCCTGAGGATTATTGGCATATGTCCTCTACTTAATGGGGTGGGAGAACTGACAGTATAGCTTCAACACGCTTCGCTTTTATAGGCACGAGATGTAACAGCCACCGAAGTTCAGTTTCATCTCATCTCTTCTGAAGAGAATGTACTTGTTTTCTTACGGTAAAGTATGAGAACACAGTTTTGTAGGATTAGACCCACACACACACACATACACACAAAATCGTAGACAAAAAAATTGTACTTGTTTTCTGTTTAGGGAAAGCGAGAAGAGAAGGTAATTTTACAGAGATGATATAGTCTAAGAGAAAGTAATGTTACAGAGATAATATAGTCTAAGAGAAGATAATTTTACAGAGATGGTATAGCCTAAGAGGGTCTAAGGACTGTAAATGCGTCTCAAACAGCCTCTGGCAGTCAAGTCCAGCTCCTGGCCTTCCCGTGGCAGAACTGTTTAAACTGACAGGAGAAGGGGCGAGGGCGAATATCTGGCGCCTGAAAACCAGACACTTAGGGTAGATGAGTGGCACGTTTGGTAACTCACCTGCCGCTGTTGGCGAGATTTTTCAGTTGCCGTGCATGGAGCGGTGCTCCTCCCGGCCAATGAAGAAAGGTGCAAATGAGGTTGCCGCGCAGCATCACTGCGGAAAAGGTGGTAGAAAGGATAAAGCGAAGCAAACAGTCAAATCATGGCACCTCTGGTCTGGAGGTCGGCCACGTCCTGAGTGCAGTCATATCGGGTGAAATGCATGAACCGGCTTGTCCCAGAGGTTAAGACACTGCTGGCGAGACTCTTCAAATGCCGCGCGTGGAGTGAAGCTCCTCCCGGTCAAGGAAGAAATGCGGAAAAGAAATAAAGGTTGCTGTGCGTTGCCGATGGGAAAGGTGGTGGAAAGGATAAAGTGAAGTTTAATCGGTATGTCCAGTAGTATCGCTACGAGAGCTATACCACGGCACCTCTGCCCTAGAGGCCGGCCACGCCCGATATACCCCCATACTGGTGAATTTTGCCTAAACCGGCTCACACCAGGGGTGGAAGTCACTAGTGGCGAGGTTTCGTCCTCCTGGACAAAAGCTTCATCCTGGTCACAACTAGGAAGGGTAGCGGCCACGACCGCAAAATGCTGAAGTCGGAGACGCTGGACCAGGGCAGTCTAGATAGGCAACCACCTCTCACCCGGCGGGGATGTTTGCGTATCCTAATCACGCTGAGGTTTTCCGGTGAGAAAGTCCAACTCTGGACTGGATGGGCAACCACCTCTCACCCAGTGGTGATACAAGGGTATCTCAAAACACGTCGAGGTTTTCCGGTGAGAAAGTCCAACTCTGGCCTGGGTGGGCTACCGCCTCTCACCCAGCGGGGATGCACTCATATCCTAAACACGTCGAGGTCTTCCGGTGAGAAAGTCCAACTCTGGCCTGGGTGGGCTACCGCCTCTCACCTAGCTGGGATGCACTCATATCCTAAACACGTCGAGGTCTTCCGGTGAGAAAGTCCAACCCTAGACTAAACTGGTGCAATGAAAACCACGGTGTCACGTAATCCCGCTTCAGAGACCCACCAAGAATACAGGCTAAAGCCCTGTGATACTCTGAACCCCTTGTGGTCCTCATGTGGATCTCGTGTGGTCCTTTTGGGAACCATACAGGAGACCACGGGACCTAACGAGGACCACAGACGTAAATTCAGTAGGATCACAGTGCGGTTTTGGTGGTAGAAGCGAATGAAGAAGAAGAAGAAGAAGAAGAAGAAGTATAGCCTAAGAGAAGGTAATGTTACGGAGATGATATAGTCTAAGAGAAGGTAAAGTTACAGAGATGATATAGTCTAAGAGAAGGTATTGTTACAGAGATGATACACCCTAAGAGAAGGTAATGTTACAGAGATGATATAAGATAAGAGAAGGTAATGTTACAGAGATGATAAGTCTATTGTGTAAAGAGAGAAACGATGTAGTCGCTAGAGTAAGCGAGAAATGCTAGAATTCTGTGTAAGAGAGGGAGATTATACGATTTTCCGTTTCAGAGAGAGAGAGAGAGATATGATGCAATCTCCTGTTTAAGAGTGAGACAGAGAGATGATACAATCTTCTTTTTAAGAGAGTGAGTGATAGAGAGAGCGAGAGAGAGAGAGAAAGAGACTTGTACGAACTCCCTGTAACTGCGAGCTGGTGTTCTTTGTCGCCGATGCTGCAGAGATGTTGAGGCACAGTATCGTATCGGCGTGGGAGCGGGTTATGGTGGCTACTTTTTCAGTCTCGGAGTACAGCTAAAAAGCAAAGTGTGTGCAATGCTTTTTTAGCAGACTCCACCACCATGCTTAGTCGATCCCTGCCCTGTTAGCCAGGCTAGACCTGTTACTGGGGTTACCACGGAAAGATGGGACAGGGTCTTGGTCAGCTATGGGTCACTAACCTTGACGCTGGCATATCAGCTATGGGTCACTAACCTTGACGCTGGCATATCAGCTATGGGTCACTAACCTTGACGCTGGCATATCAGCTATGGGTCACTAACCTTGACGCTGGTATATCAGCTATATGTCACTAACCTTGACGCTGACATATTAGCTATGGTTCGCTAACCATGACGCTGGCATATCAGATATGGGTCTCTGATTGCCTCATCGGGCGTCTTCGCCCCCAGAGAGAGAGAGAGAGAGAGAGAGAATGAATGAATGAATGAATAATCTTTATTTTTCAAGGGTAAAGAATTGGGCACGCAGGCCCGTCTTACATTCTGCCCTTCATCACTCCATCTTTCATTCTTCCCACACACTTGATTTAGTACAAAAATACAAATTAAATTAGTAAAGAGAGAGAGAGAGAGATGATACAATCTTCTGTTTAAGAGAGAGAGAGAGAGAGATGATACAATATTCTGTTTAAGAGAGAGAGATGATACAATCTTCTGTTTAAGAGAGAGAGATGATACAATCTTCTGTTTAAGAGAGAGAGATGATACAATCTTCTGTTTAAAAGAGAGAGAGAGATGCTAATCATCTCTGTAAGATGCATAAGAGAAAGATGATGAGTTATTGTGGGTAAGAGAGAGATGATACCATAACTGACCAAGACCCTGTCCCACCTCTCAATTGGTACCCACCAGTAAAAGGCTCAGCCCCACTAACTGGAGAGGGTGAAGTGTAAAGACGGCTTCTCCTCCCCCGGGGCAGGTTTTTAGCTCCATTGAGGGACCTTAAACAAAAGCAGCCGTAACCCGCTCCCAATCCGACACGATGCTTTACCTCAACATCTTCACCGCATTCGCTGCAAAGAACAGCAGCTCGCAGTTTCAGGGAAATAGAAGAAGAAGAAGAAGATCTTGAGATTAGCTGATGAACTGAAAGTCAACTTACTTCTTCTTCTTCTGCGATCGAGGTTGTTGGTCACTTCAGATCCTGATCCCTGTCGACATGGCAAAGCCCGCAGTCCTCTCCAGATTCTGATAGGAGCCCCAAAGCTTTTGCCTCAAGCTTGTGTCCTCTGACCATGTCTCACGCCTCAGGTCTGCATGGTTTGGGCAGTCTTGAGTGATATGTTCTGGAGTCTGGACTCCACTGGCACATGGACACTCGTCTGTCGATGTAGGTGGCTCAATAGTCTGCAGTGGCCTGTCCTTAGGCGGAAGAGGATGGTTTACTGATTCTTTGTCAACTCACTGAAGGTCGACTTAATGAAGGTCGACTTATGTAAAAGTTTTGGCCGTGTTTTAATTTACTTTAACTGAAGATGAATGTGACGTAGGAAGAACCTAATCATCAGCGTCGACAAACTAGACACCATCCTTGTGGAAAATTCCTTCCAAGACACCATATACTTTAAAACTGCATATATTCCAAGGCTGAACAACAGTTGAATTCAGTCAAGTTCTCCACCATAGCATCGACTGCCAGAAGTAATTAGCTAACAGCATAGGGAGCGAACGAAAGAACGAACGAACGAACAAATGAACGAACGAACGAATGAACGAACGAATGAACAAATGAAATAACGAACGAACGAACGAATGAACGAACGAATAAACAAATGAACGAACGAATGAACGAACGAATGAACAAATGAACGAACGAATGAACGAACGAATGAACAAATGAATGAACGAACGAATGAACAAATGAAATAACGAACGAACGAACGAATGAACGAACGAATGAACAAATGAACGAACGAATGAACAAACCAATGAACGAACGAACGAACGAATGAAAGAACGAACGAACAAACGAACGAATGAACAAATGAACGAACGAATGAACAAACCAATGAACGAACGAACGAACGAATGAAAGAACGAACGAACAAACGAACGAATGAACGAACGAACGAATGAACGAACGAACAAACGAACGAACGAACGAATGAAAGAATGAACGAAGGGACGAATATACTTTATTTTCAAACGATTAAGAATTGGGCACACAGGCCCGCCTACCATTCTGCCTTTCATCATACAGCTCTCACTCATTCACAGTCTTTCAGCATTTGTTAATGAGCATAATAATCATGAAGAAACAATTAAATGATTACATAAATAAATAATAAACTTATCTCTTGTCCATACTCTGATTTGTGTAACTACATGAAATAAACTAATTTGTGTAACTACATGAAATAAACTAATTTGTGTAACTACATGGAATAAACGTAATTACATTCTCACATTCATTCAAAACTAACAAATTTATTATAGAAAAGCAGTATATTAAAAAAATCAATCCATACTTTAAACTAATTCACATTTATATATATATGATATATATATATATATATATATATATATATATATATATATATATATATATAGAGAGAGAGAGAGAGAGAGAGAGAGAGACAGAGAGACATACATACATATTTCATGTACGCAAGTACATGCAGATATATATATTCACACACAAATGAAAGTACACACCACAAATATACAAATGCATGCACACATATACCCACAAAAATACATACATATGTATACACATATGCTGTCACATACGTACATACGCATATACAGATACATGTATATATATATGCATATTCACTCATATACATCCATATATATACATTTGTAATACTCATATGTATACAATACACATACATACATACACTATACATGCATACGCATACAAACATACACATATATAAACATTCACACATATACAAATACATACTTACATATATTTGTACATGTATACAAATACACAGAAAGACAAATACATTTTAGGGAAGCATATAGTTCATGTGAAACATACTGACAAATTTTGAAGCTATAAGAACTAATATTACTTATAAGTTTTACATGAGTTGGTAAGGCATTCCAAAAGTGAGCAGATGAGTAAGAGAAGCTTTTTTTTAAAACATGTCAAGCCTTGATTTTGGGGGAATACAATTGCTTAAGTGTTGCCTGTGTTTTGAGTTGGATGTGAACAACGACCAGAGATAGGGTGGAGCATTGTGTGATAGAATTTTATGAATTAACTTGGCCTTATTGAACAGAAATCTTTTCTTGTCAAGATGTTTGTCCTTATTTGTAATATGTGCTACATGTTTGTCATCTGTAAGCTTCACTGCTAGTTTTTGAAGTGAGTAAAGTCTTTTCATGTTTGGCATGGAACAACCATCCCAGATTGTAGAACACTAGTCCAAGTGGTTTTTTTGTGTATCTGTGATATGTAGTATATTTTTATGGTGTCTATGTTAAGAAAGTGTTTAATTTTAGTAAACTGGTGACCCAGCGTCTAGACTAAACTGATGCAACGAAAACCACGGCGTCACGCAATCCCGCTTCTGCGACCCACCAAGAATTCAGGGCCAAGCCCCGCGATTCTCTGAACCTCTTGTTATCCTCTTCTGGATCTCTTGTGGGCCTCTCGGGGACCACAGGACACATCGGGGACCACAGGAGTAAATTCAGCAGGATCACGGGGCGATCTTTGGTGGTAGAAGCGAACGAAGAAGAAGAAGTAAATTAGTAAACTTTTTGTGCAGTGAGTTTGGTTAGATTGTGTACATGACGATTCCAGCTGAGGTGGTGATCATTCAGGTGGTAATCTAGGAGAGAGAGGCTACTGCGGTACTTTAGGATGAGGATCGAAGCTCTCTCCTCTCGGTGCTGGAGTTGTCTGATAGTCTTTTTTTCTGAGTGAACTTCAGGAGTTATAGTCACTATGACCAGATCTAAGCTGGTTTAATGGCCGCGCTGCAAGACTTTCACCACGTTGTCGGCTGAAGGGGGTCCCAAACTCATTTACAGTAGAGGATTATGTGGACTCAGACAACCAGCCAACCTAGTAAATAATCAGACAGCCAGTAGGAGTCAGACAGCCAGCCAACCAGGTAGATAATCAGACACCCAGTAGGAGTCAGACAACCAGCCAACCAGGTGGATAATAGTAACCAGTAGGAACCAGCCAATCTGGAAACTAATCACCCAGGCAACCTGGTAATTAATCAGTCATCCAGCAAACCAACCTACAGTTGATGAATAGAAAACCATTCATCCATCCATCCATCCATCCATCCATCCATCCATCCATCCATCCATCCTTGTCAGACAGACATCGTCCAGTGCCCCAGCAGTTAAATGACAAAGAAAAGCAATTAAGTACAAAACTGAAACTGATATGACTGTATTAAAATAATTTAATTATGACGCTGACATTTGCTTGGGCAATCAACTGACTCTCCTCCAGAGATTGTTGTAGCATTATAGGCTGACTAACAGATAAGGAACCAGCTTTGTCAACAGATAAGAGAACATTTTAGTGACCGCATAAGAAATCATGGTGCTTATCATGGTGGTGCAGCGCGTAGAGAAGCCATTTTTTCGTGGCCTGCGCCTGGAAGCATAGGGACTTCAACCGCGAGCCACTTCCTATCGTACACCACTCACAACGCGATAAAGATCACTTTTTCTCGTGCGCGTTTGCCAAAAATCCTGAGTTGCCATTTGTAAACTGTATAGTACCTTCATCAGACATAACTTTCCGTGAGGTAGTCATACAACAAACAAAAAAATCTGGGTCACGGCGGTCCACGTGCGTGAAGCACAAATTCGACTTCGGCAAAATCTGATGTTTCGAGCCCAACATGGTTGTTTGACATCTTTCTGTGTATTTACTGGTTTTGTATCCTTTTTCAACGAGTAGTGATGAGTATTACAAAAGCTTTTTTTTTTCAAGGTGTCATTTGAAACATCAAATTTGGCACGGAACCAGCAGTGGCACGATCCATTCATTCATTTAAAGCTCATGAAACCCATGTGTACTTAAGGGAACAGAGATGACAGTGGTTTTGGGACGGAAGTGTCATCAGAACCACCAAACCAGGCCTGGCTTGGGCCCTTTCTAGCCTCTTAGCTGGTGCTTCTACAAAGACTAATTCTGTTTTTTTTTTTTTTGGGTGGGGGGTGGGGGGGTGGGTGGGGGCGCACTGGTCGTAGCACCCAGGGTAGTGGAGGCTTTGAAGAAGTTCCATTTCGATATGGTCTTTGTGCTTAATCAGTTTTATCTAAATATAACAATGTAAATTGTGTGAACTACCGTATTACTGATGAAGATGATTAAGTTGATCATAACACATTCACTAGATCAGAGCAAGTCCGATGAAAATGATCAATGCATTATTTAATTCTGACATTTAAGGTATCAGATTCAACAGTTGGTAACATCACTTGTACTACGATGTAATATGACATAATCTTCGTTAGTTTCGTCGTTGAAAGCACATAATCATTTGTTCACAATATCAAACTCTATCATATTCTACATGCAGCATTTCGTCAATGTTCTCAGTTTCATGATATTCAACTAGGACGATTCTAAACTCTCTTTTCTAAAAGATCTGCAACACGTGGTCAACAAATTCCCATCCTGCATCCTTTACACAAAGTCTCAAATGTAGCATTTCTTCGTAATCACTTGAATTACTTGAAACACATCTTAAGTCTGTCCTAAAACTACTTCAGAACTGCTTTTCCTGAGTATCTATTTTTCTAATTGTCCATCTGTTCCATCTGTCGTTACTTACGTCTTCTTTCTCGCTCATATATTCTCTGGTGTGTGTTCTCCTTCTGCTGTTCTTCTCTTGGCTGTCTGATCCTCCTTGGCAGTCTTCCTCTGCCGTCTCAATCGGCCTTCGCTTACTGACCGTCTTTGGTCGGACGATCCCCCACTCGATCGTCCCATCTCTGTCAGCTGTTCTTCCTTGATTCTCCTTCTCTCCAACTGCCCCATGACTTACATGTCGTAAGTCAGTTGTCCGATAGGCCACGCCTTTAAATATTTAATTGGTCGGCTGGCCGAGTTGGTCACTCCTTTATTTAAAAACTGTCTGTAATAGCGTCCTAAGATAAGCATGCTAGTACATGTCAGTCTGCGTCAACTCCGTCTATACAATTGTCATTTACCTAAGTCATTATCTTGCTCTTTCATGTATCGTCCTCGCTTTTCATTGTGTCTGTCTTCTCTAGTTGTCTTCTCTGTTCTGTTTACACGTTTTAGCGTCCTGTCATACAGTGTCAAGGAAGTTTGTTTTTTTTCTGCCTTGCTCTAATTTTCCTATTAATTTTTTTCTGTTGCTGTTAGGTGTTACTATTATGCCTACAATATATTCATATATAATAATAATAACAACTATAATCATTACTTACAAGGTCATGCTACATAAACACCAGCTACAAAGAAATCTTGCTTGCTGTTTTAGGGAGATACAGCAACAGTGTAAATCCATCCATCCATCCATCCATCCACCCACCCACCCACCCACCCATCAATCCATCCATCCACCCACTCACCCATCATCCACCCACCCACCCATCCATCTATCTACCCACCCACCCATCCATCCATCCACCCACCCACCCATCAATCCATCCATCCACCCACCCACCCATCATCCACCCACCCACCCACCAGAAAACCATTATAGTCCTTACCGTGTCTTATTGTCTTCAACACCCCGTCTTCTGGCCAGAACACAAACTTGTGGTTGCTGCTACAACGAGCAACAACGAGCAACAACAACAACAACAACAACTTTTTTTCTCTAAACACGCTTTGTCATGCCACGCTCTCACAGTCGTACTTTGGCAAGTTTTCGTTATCATCGTCAGCCGTTTCAGTTCACATCCTTCAGCTAAATATTCAGCTTCACGGCTTTCCCCCAAGGGTTTCAATTAATCCATCTTCATCTCATTAAAAAAAATCCCGGCGTAGTTAATTGAGGTCTTAGCCAGTGAAAAGCTGTCACTCGGCATCGCTTGACGTATAAATCTGGCTATCCGTGTCATTCGACCAATCATACGCTTCGTTACGGACAGCTTGCACGCGGTGTCATCCACGACGACCAATCAGCGTTCGCGGGGACAAGAATGCCAGGGTTTCAAATACAAAAATGTCAGACGCGAACCCGTTGTATCCCACGAACGTAGCTTTAGCCTAAGCGACAACGGATTAAAGCAGGCACACAACAAACTCCGAGCAGGAAAACTTGTCGAGCAGGCGAAAAGCTTGCGATGAACTATTTATAGGGTGAAAACATCGCTGAAGTCATTCAGTTTGCCTGGAATTTGTTGTGTTAGGTGTCTGGTTTTTCAATGAACTGCAGCCAAGTCGGACAAACACCCACACGTTGGAGAACTGCATGTACAAGCGTGAGGGTGATCTCGAAGATTCTGTGACAAATCTTAACTTAACCAATACAGAAACTTGTTTTGGCGTAGCATTATAAGTGAGAAAACAAGATTTTCAAGGAGTTAGCAGATAGTGACTGGGAATTCGCTGCAAGGACAACAGTAAGTAAAAACCAATGAATGAATGTGAGAGTGAAACGATGACACTTGAGATTAGACATGTACAAATGAGTGTCCATGTTAAGTTTTTTTTTTTTTTGTCTTGAATACTGTGCTGTTCTACCTCATCTCGGCTTTTCACATGACTGCAGCTGTTCATCATCATCATCATCATCAGGTGCCGTGCAATGCCGAATGGAGTTGGCTATTATGCTTCTCCAGAGTACCCGATCCTTCATGCAGGCCATTAGCTCAGCTGGTGATCTCCTCTCACACCATCTCGTCAGAATCACTTCTCTCGGTCTCCCCCTGGCTCTTCTTCTCTCTATTTTTCCTGTTGTTATATTTTCAATGCCCCCTCTTCTCATTCCATGTCCTATGAAAGTACATCGTCTCTCTCTTATCTTTTTGGCAAGATTTTTTGTCTCTCCAGCTCTTCTCGTACATTCTTCATTATTTATTTTTTGCTGTCCATGGCAGTTCGCAACATTCTTCTAATAAACCACATTCCTGCTGTTTCCAGTGACTTTTGTGCAGACCTGCCAGTTGTCCTTGATAAGACAGGTTGGTCTGCAGCTGTTGACAATTTTTTGTTCTCATTTTCCCCCGGAAGCGCTGACTGCTCGTGGGGTGCACCAAGACCAAGCGTGGGTCCAAGAAACGAGCTTTTCAGAAAGCTCCACTACTCTGGGTTCACTGCAAGCCCTACTCTGATATTTAGAGTACATCAGTCTTGTTACTGGGCACAACAAAGAGGAGGGATATGGTCTTGGCCTGACTTAGGTTGGCAATCTCAAAGAAAAACAAAGCAAAACAAAAACGTGCCTTAAATCAGCTCGGGCGTCTTAATAACCGCATATTTTCCTGACGTTCTGAGATGTAAAATTCACTATGATAATGATGATAGCAGTTGAATTCAAGGATTATGATGATGGTGACAATAAACTCTAGAATGATGATGATGATGATGTCAAGGATAACGATGATGATGATGGTGAACAAGTCATCTCCCCAAAGAAGGTTGACTGCACTGACTCTCCAGTCTGTTCTGGCTCTTGCCATCAATAGTGCACTCGGCCAGCTTAGTCTCTGTCCATCTCTTGATGTTGTCCGCCCATCTGTGTCGCTGTCGTCCTCTTCTTCTCTTCCCTTCGATCATGCCCTCTGGCAGTCTTCAGTATAGTCCTATGACTCTTGACATGTCCAAAGTATCTCAGTTGTTTTGTTCTTATGGTTTTCAGTGTGTGTGTGGGGGGGGGGGGGTTCAACTCCAGCTGATCTAACACTTCTTTATTTGTCCACTTGATACGTTCCATTCTTCTGTATATCCACATTTCGAGGGCCTCTTGTTTTCATTCTGTTGACTTATTCAAGCTCCAGACTTCTACAACATAAAGGAATGTTGATTGTTTACAAAAATACATCAGTATCTGCTGGTTTTGTTAGATTTTTTTTTTACCTTGCACAATATACATCGCAACATATGCCTGTGAGACCTGGACACTTAACAAAACAGCTGAGAAACACATAAATGCTTTTGAATGTAAATGCTACAAAAGTGTACTTTCAAATATTGTGGGCAAAAAACAACAACAACAACAACAACAAAAAAAAAAAAACATCCATACTACAAGAACTTAATATTGAAGAAGGTTGGCTAGTGAGAAAAATTAAACAAAGACAAATTTAAATATTTTGGACACATTAAACGTCATGATAATTTAGAGAAGACCGTCTTGGAAGGGTACATAATGGGAAAAAGAAAGAGAGGAAGACCAAGGCGAAGATGGCTGCAAGACATCGTTGATGATCTGCGAATGGATGCATCAGCAACAGGCGATCTTGCTTACAACCGATAGGCCTACAAGAGAGCTGTTGGGGAGGGAGTTTCCGCAAGGGGCATGCAAATGACTATGGTTGGAAGTAAGAACACCCCCCCCCCTTCTTTTTTTCCCTCTCCTTTCCCCTTAACCCCCCCCCCCCCGGACCTTGCTTCCCGTGATATTCTGTTTTTCCTTCACTAAATTGACAGCCTTGGGGGAAAAAAAAATCGCTTGGCATTTCCTGTTTTTTTTTTTTTAGTTAGTTCATTACCAGAATCCCCAGTTGTTATCGTGTCAAAGGTCACTTCCTGTCACTCTGTACGGGGCAGGATCTAACCACTTGATGATAGCTATCATACTTGGTGCTGTGTCAAGTGATGGGGCGCTGTGTCAAGTGATGGGTGTCACATGACGTGACTTTTTAAAATGGCATTTTTATGAATGGTTGCGGATTTTCCGGCATTAAAAAAAAAGGCTTTTGATTTGGAGGATAGATTTGCTTGTAGCTTAGTATGATGAGCTGTTACCGGGCAAGATTTTATGTGGTCTGTGTAGTAGTGGTCCATCCAGAGAAGCATAGTTGTGCAGCTCATCGTGAAGGCAAGGTCCAAGGAAACGAGAAATACAGCGGTAATCTCTCTCTCTCTTTCTCTGAACCTTAAGTGCCCAGGGAACATGGGGCTTCCGCAAGGGTTTTCCACAAATGCCTGTCCTTTGCCTTTTTTTCTGCTCTTGCCCAGGTGAGCCCTCTATTGCTCAACATCCTTTCTGTTGTTCTTCTCCATGTCTCTTTTGGTCTACCCTTACTTCTGTTCCCCTGTGGTGTCCATCTTAGTGTTATTTTTGGTAGTGAGTTGTCAGTCATTCGGAGCACATGTCCCAACCATCGCCAGCGTCTTTCCTCAATAATTGTTGTCAGTGGCTTCATCTGCATTTCTGCTAATAAGATGTTATTTCTTATGGTGTTTGGCCAAAATATTTTTCTAATTCTTCGTAAACGAAGCGGTAATCTGGAGTACTACTATTGTTGAGGTCCAGGTTGACAGTGCGAATCACTGATAAAACGCAACGAAAACCACGGTGTCACACAATCCGCTTCAGAGACCCACCAAGAATACAGGCTAAAGCCCTGCGATACCCTGAATCCCTTGTGGTCCTCTCGGGGATCTCGTGTGGTCCTTTCGGGGACCACACAGGAGACCACGGGACCTAACGAGGACCACAGGCGTAAATTCAGTAGGATCACAGTGCGGTTCTGGTGGTAGAAGTGAACGAAGAAGAAGAAGAAGACTGATAAAACATACGAAGACTGGCTGGAGACTGTGAGAAATGGAGAGAATTTGTTGTCTTTTATGTGAAGCATCGCAAGGCATACTAAGCTGTGATTGTTTTATCGATCAATGTTTAAAAAAAAACAGGGATAGTTAAATGGAATAAAGTACACTTACTGTTTTTAAGATTTTTAAGGGCATGAATCTTCCCCGTCGCAACATATGCCTGTTAGACCTGGACACTTAACTAAACAGCTGAGAAACACATAAATGCCTTTGGATGTAAATGCTACAGAAAAATTCTTCAAATATCATGGACACAAAAAAGAACAAATATATCCATACTACAAGAATTTAATATTGAAGAAGGCTGACTAGTAAAGAGGATTAAACAGAAAAAGTACATAATGGGAAAAAGAAAGAGAAGAAGACCAAGACAAAGATGGCTCTGCAAGACATCGTTGATAATCTGCAAATGGATGCATCAGCAGCAGGGCGTCTTGCTTACAACCGAGAGGCCTGCAGGAGAGATGTTAGGGAGGCAAAGTTCTGCAAGGGACATGCAAATGACTGACTGACTGTTTTGGTGAGCACGTCAGAATATGGAAGTTTGTACCATATTTGAAAGCTCTTTGTAGAGGTTTTTTTCTTCTTCAAATGTTATATTCAATGAGTGTTCAGATTTAGAAGAAAAAAAAAAGAGGGAACAAGCAAATGGACAGATGCTTGAAAGAACAGGAATGTGGATTGTGACGCCTTTTCTCTACTGATGGAAGAGGCTGATTCTGTTCTTCACACTATCTCTTCCAGCCAGTCCAACTGTAAAGTGTATACCCCACAAGTTGTGTTGAGGAAAACTGCCCCCAAATCAGGGAATTAATAGGTGCACGACAAGGCGCACTGACTTATGAGTGGGGGGGGGGGGGTCCCAAAAGTAAGTTTACAAGGCATGTAACTTTGATCAAAGTTATGCCGGTATATTGGGCATGGTTGCGGAATTTTCAGTATTCGCCAGTTAACGCCACGCTAGATGGCAGCACTGCAGAAGCATCTAGACGGCATCTGAAGACGAAAGGCCGACTGGAGCAGTGGTCCAAACAGGACTTTCGTGCTGTGATACGACTTCTGAAACCTGAAGCAGGTGCCACCTTGGGGATATTCATGGCCAGTTGGTGGAAGTCTATGGTGACAGTGTGATGAGTCGACGGAGTGTAGCAAAATGCTGGGCAGAATTTCAAACCGCCGAGTAACAATCAGTGACGTAGCGTGGAATGGCAGAACCGCGACAGCTGGTACGGTAGTGAACAGAACATACTTCGAGCCTCGATTTCGGAGAACCCACCTCCCCACCCGCAATCCCCTTCTCTTCGCAAGTCTGTGGGATCGACTGGATTGGATGCATTGCCATAGGCAGGAAGGATTACCTCAGTTGTATTCTTCCATTGACGCCCGGACCTTCTGTCTGACGTTCTTTAAATGTCATCCACAGCTCATGTCTAGGAACTTTTAATTTAAAAACTCTTGGACTTGTTAGGCTTAAGGGGTTGCTCATCTTGGCAGTATTGCCTGGGCAGTCCTTTTTGCAGGCTCCACCATATAGGGGAATGCGTCAAGAGTTCTGTAATTTTGCCCGATCTTCTGATTAATGAGGCTGAACTGTAGAGTCTGGAATCTGTATACATCTGCTTGCAGTGTGGGCCACACCATAGTTGTTGGTAGATTTAGAGCTGTCACATTTTAAAATCCAGCATTCTTCACGTAAAACACATTTCTAGAACTACACAGGGAAAAAAAAATAAATGCCTTTTAGATATATTCTATGAACTCACAGAGATTCACATCCTCGTGTAGCAAAGTTGCTGTAATTCGAACAAATCCATTTGGTGAAAATATTTAAACATTTTCTTATCCGTTTGTCGAAATAACAAAAGCTGTTTTATTTACACGTGTTACAACAAAAGCTGTTTTATTTACACGTGTTACAACAAAAGCTGTTTTATTGACATGTGTTACAATGCTGGTGTTATGAGAACTTTAATCAAGATGAAGGACCGTTCGAAACTCTTGGGTTTTATGGATAAAGATGTTGCAGGTAGCGCAGTTTTCCCCCCAGTTTATTTGATTTTTATGTGTGTATTGTTGAAGGCAATGTTGAGACGTGCTTTGTGTGATGAGAAAAGATGACAGTTTATCTTGTAACATCAGCGGCGGGCGAAGTGAACCACGTGGTTAGTAATGTATACATCCGGGGCCTATCTACGTATCTGAGATGTGGGTTATGTTTGTGCGTTTGTGAATTGACTTTTTTTTTTTTTTTAAAGATACGTAGACACTGTGAAGGTTTAGCAATTATGAGCACAAACCGCAGATGTATAAATTATTTCTGTTATATTATTTATTATTATGTGCAGGATAGTGTTAGCGATCATGCTTCTCCATATTGCTCGGTCCTTGGTGTGTCCGGTTAAGTAAAAAGTAAGGATAGTCCCATAGCATTTCAAATGCCGTAGGGGGTGAAGCGTTAGAGACCTCATTATGCTGGGTCATCAGCGTATGAGGTAGGGTGACCAGTTTCTTTCCTCGTTGCCTTTACTTCCCAGATTTTCTCTGGTACCCATTTTACGAGGCTGGGTCGACCTCAGGGCCGTATTGGTCGGAATAAAAAAGTCACGCTCAGCTGGGGATTCGAACCCTCGACCATTTGGTTGCTAGACGAGTGCTCTAACCACTACGCTAGCCGGCCCCCCTGTGTCCGGTTAGTTCAGATGATTTTCTCTTGTCCATGCCACTTGGTCAGTGCACTGAAATATTTCTTTTCCTCTTGGCCTTCATATCTTTCTTTTCCTCTTGGCCTTCATATCTTTCTTTTCCTCTTGGCCTTCATATCTTTCTTTTCCTCTTGGCCTTCATATCTTTCTTTTCCTCTTGGCCTTCATATCTTTCTTTTCCTCTTGGCCTTCATATCTTTCTTTTCCTCTTGGCCTTCATATCTTTCTTTTTTCTCTTGAGTTTCCCAGTCATTACTAGCTTCTCCAAACAATCAGCGGATCCCCAAACAAGCTATCAAGTGGAACACAACAGGCCGAAGAAAAAGAGGTCGACCACGTGAAACTCTAAAGAGGACATTGTTAAGAAAGGCCAAATTAGTAGGCATAAAATTCCTCGTTGAAAAGCTCGCCGAAAACAGGACATCTTGGCGAACTACCACGCGAGCCATGTGTGACGTTTAGTAGCACGGGAAGGATGTTAGATGTAAAAAGACTTAAGTTCTCAAACTTCTGTCTTCTCATGACATGTCCAGTAAATTTTGAATGTCTTTTTTTTTCTTATCATTTGTATACTAAAAATGTACTTTGGGCGTCAGTCTTGGGTTAATTAGCCTATCGGTTGATCAATCATCGGAGACTATACTTTTCTTGTTTAAAATAGCACGATGGACACAGTAATTGCTCGCACACTGAGTTGCAAGGAAAGGGGACAGCCAAGAATCATTTTAACTAGACAGTGAGACGTTTTGACTATCAAAAAAGACATTACGTAGGTGTTGGCTAAGAAAGAATGTATACGCTTTTTTTTTAGGATACTCTCTATATTTGTAGCAACTGCCAGTTATAAGAAAGTCATTAAAACGCTTTAAAATATGTATATTTCTTTTACATGGCATTGAAACACGTCACCTCCTTCTCTTCCTCTTTTCCCTCCTCCTCCTCCTTCTTCTTCTTCTTCTTCTATTACTATTTAGCAAATTTGTTAAGCGATATTGAAGTGGCTTGTGCTGGTAAGTTGTTGAAGAAAAAAAAGGAAAGAGGACGATCACGATGTGAATCGGCGAGCGAAATGAATTGATTGACAGGCCAGATCCTGGCCAGATGAAGGACAAGAGAAAGAGCAAAAGTGGAGATTTAAAAACAAGCCATTTCAGATTTTTTTTTTCCTCGGTATAAGGGAAAAAAAGACAAGATGGCGATGGTGATAATGATGATGAGGATTATAGTAATCTTTGATACTGAAAGTATTACTATGCATACTTTTTAGTCTTTTTACATTCTTGTCACCAGCAAAGTTTCTCTTCCACTGAGTGTTTCCTTTTTTTTTTTTTTGTTTCATTATTTAAAAATCCCGTTATTTTTAGTAACAATTTAAGAGAGGTTAAGGCGCCTTCCGATTTGGCACTCAGTGACCCATAGCTGACGCGCTAGCATCAGGATTAGCGAACCCATAGCTGACATGCTAGCGTCAGGATTAGCGAACCCATAGCTGACATGCTAGCATCAGGATTAGCGAACCCATAGCTGACATGCTAGCGTCAGGATTAGCGAACCCATAGCTGACATGCTAGCGTCAGGATTAGCGAACCCATAGCTGACATGCTAGCATCAGGATTAGCGAACCCATAGCTGACATGCTAGCGTCAGGGTTAGCAAATCCATAGCTGACATGCTAGCGTCAGGGTTAGCGAATCCATAGCTGCCATGCTAGCGTCAGGGTTAGCGAATCCATAGCTGCCATGCTAGCGTCAGGGTTAGCGAACCCATAGCTTACGCGCTAGCGTCAGGGTTAGCAACATTATACAGGATTTAGCGATTCGTTTTAGTATACGGATTAGTATATTAGGATTAGTATTAAAACGTACCAGAAAAGGGGAAGTTGATGATCCATTTTTTGTTTATACTGAGACCAAGGCTAAACGAAATTGGTCTTCTTCCAGTCTGATACGATGCTGTTGTGGCTTTCACATCTTCACCGTATCGACTGCAAAAAAGATCATCAGCTTGCGTTTTCATGGATGTTGAACAAAAACAAGTAATTTAAGTACTCTTTTTCTTATCTTCAGATGATGAATTAGTTAAATACGGCAATGCATCCAAATTATCTTCCGCGTTTTCGGATGATAATTCAGCTGAATTAACCTAATTTTGTTCATAAATTCATTCCATTGGAGATGTTTTCAGATGATTAAATTCAGTCTACTTACTTCCCCTGTTTTCAGATGATTAAATTCAGTCTACTTACTTCCCCTGTTTTCAGATGGTAACTGTTACGTCTTACCGGCATCATGGCGTTTCCGCTGCTCAGGTTGTTGCTAGGCGACAGGTCAGGATGCACCTGAGAAAGATCAGAGAAAGGGAGTATTCCAAACTGCGAGCCCTCGTACCGTCGGTAGCTTCAAAGAAGAAGGTCAGCAAGGTGAGTGATCAGGTGTTGCAGATAAGATTTCCATGTTGCTGAGTTCTTGTTTATCAGTCAGTCAGTCATTTGCATGTCCCTTTGAGGAACTTTGCCTCCCTAACAACTCTCATGTAGGCCTCTCGGTTGGAAGCAAGATGCTGATGCATCCATTCGCAGATTTTCCACGATGTCTTGCAGCCATCTTCGCCTTGGTCTTCCTCTCTTTATGTACCCTTCCAAGATGGTCAACTCTAAGTTATCATGACCTTTAATGTTTATAACTGGCACAAATATGGCATTTATGTTAGGACAGGCAGCGCAGTACTAATGTCATATACAGGCTGTTCTGCTGTTTCAGCTTGGCCAGAAACTATAGGATCAGTGGTGGTGGTGGAGAGTGGTGGGGGAGGGGAGAGGGGGTTCTGTTAGGCCATGTGATAAAGGAGCCTATCTAGCAGTCTGCTTTTGGTGTTTGTAATTTAGAATCTGTCTGTCTCTCTACATGCCTGCTTACATGTCTATCTTTCTGTCTGTTTGTCTTTTTGTCTGCCTGCCTGTCTGTCTATGAGACAACACAAAAAAAAAGCAGGACAAGCTCATGATGTTGTTTCCCTTCCTCCAGGTTCAGGTGATAGAAGAGGCAGTCAGGTACATCGAAGAGCTTCACGCGGCGCTCCTGGAGAGATTCAGACAGAAACATGGTGAGTCTCAACACTTTGATGGTCACCATCACCACAGTGTTTCTTGTTGTTATTGTTTTGTTGTTCTTCTTCTTCACGTTGTTTCATATGCTTAGCCATCTAGACAAGGAAGCGGGTAGCCTGCATGAATCTCATCGTCAGCAGGACTTCTTCATACGTGCCCGACAGTTTTCCATCAATGCTCTTTTATGTGACCATTTTTAGGCTCTGCAGAGAGTTCAGACTTGCAGGACGCGTTCTGGGAGACTCCTCGTGGTGCAGTTTTACAATCCTCTTCTTATGATTTATGGTCTGAACTCCAGGCGTGACCACAGGTGCTAAGACCCCTCCCCCCCCCCCACACCTTCCCGAGCATATTTACTCTGTGGCTGATAGTGTTCTCCCTGTGTTGGTTGACAAATCCCCGCCCTGTGTTGGTCAAGTCCCCCGTCCCCTTCCCCCCTTGAGCGCCCAGTGTGCCCCTCATTCCTGGCCATGCCAATCCTTACTCCCAGCTGTCTCAGTCAAAGCAGCGACGTGGATTCGCTGCTCTCCAAGTCCTCCCCTCTGCCCATCTCTCTAATATATCATTGACAGTATCGGCTCGATCCAGTGGCTGTCTGTCTGTGATGACGTCAGAGCCAGCCTATCATCTCTTTCATTTCTCTGGGCAATCAGTGTGGCAAATTGTGGCTCAAACTGCTGGAATACTGATTTTTCTACAAATTGCAACTCTATAGACTGTACATAAAGATAAAAGGGTCAACGGGACAAAAAGACTTGAGAACCTCTGCTTCATATGAAGTAAATCTTTGAGCTTTAAAAGCTCAAAATTCGGACTCCGGCTTCATTGCATTCGAGACAACCACATTTATGCTGCGCACCCAAGAGTATGTTTGCTAATAGTTCTTGTCAGAAGTTGATTGTTTACGTTTTCTGCCACAGAGTTTGGATTCCCTGCCGGCACATTTGATTTGTACTAGCTCCAGCAGTCTCTCCACGTCTACATTGTTCTTCCATTCTCGCTGTTCATTTCCCCGCAGTCTGTTTCAATACAGTTTTAGCAGCGTCTCCCTTGTCCATTATCAGTCTGCCATTTATTTTAGTTTGTCCAGCAAGTCTGTCTGCCTGCCACATCATTGCTGTCTCTTCCCGCATGCCTAGGACAGTAAAGCCACATTAGGCTTGTCATATTTGACTGTGACAAAGTGTTCTCGACGTGCTGAGGTACTGAATGGCTGCAGGGAGTGCAGTTCCTAACATCGGGGCGCTCTGATGAAAATGGGGCGGCATCGGGCGGCTAGTTAAGCCTCTTCGCTGGTATGAGGGCTCTGTCAGAGCGACCGTTGTGTTGCCTCCCTGTAGTACAATATTGCTTTATCAAGTAACGTCTTAGTCCACATCAACACTGAAGGATACACGAGGAAAAAGACAAGACAAGATTAGATTTTTTTTCCTAGGTTTTTAAAAATAAATGTAGATTATTCACTGGATTATTATTATTATTATATTATTATTATTATTCCATTAAACATTTTTTCCTGGTTTTATTTTCACACAAACACAATTCTAATTCCATTTCTTTTTTTTCATTTCGACTCTTTCCTGAAGTCAGTTCTTGTTTAAAATCATTCATTCAATCGTAATGAACTGAAGCTAAGAAGAAGAAGAAGTTGAAGAAATTGAAATCGCGTTATCTGATTGGTTCTGACAGAGAACATATTTAAAAAATACGGCACATTGCTAGCCAGGGAATAGATCACACATTTTTCGAAATTTGACGACTGCTTTATTGCACATCGCTACTCCACCATCGTAAAGTCGAAGTGTCGTAAGATGGATCATCGTAAAGCGAGGAAAATCTGTATATTCCCCCTTAAGATATTGGCCTTCATCACACTGCGTATACTTCAACAGTCACTCTGTCTGTCTGTGTGTGTGTGTGTTTTACAGAAATCCTGCAGTAATGTATAAGACTATGAAGATAAATGCATCTCCTGTGTCTAGTTACTTTATTTAGATGAATGTGCACAAATAAGAGCGAAGGAGAGAGTTTTCTCGTTTTAAAAGTTTGCTCACTCTGTTTGTTTGTTTAGTAATTGTTCTGCTAAAATGGAAAAAAAAAAGTAATACTTGTACTAAAGTGGTTTTTGTGAAGAGGAAAAGTTGAGAGATGAGTGGCAGATTGTTCTTTACGTTTTGAAACTAAAGCTTTCTCTCTCTCTGTCTCTCTCCGTCTCTTCCTCTGTGTCTTTCTCTCTGTCTCTGTCCGTCCCTGTCTCTCTGTTTCTCTCTCTGTCTCCCTCCTTTGTCTTTCTCTCTGTTGTCTCTCTCTGTTTCACTCTGTTGTCTTTCTCTGTTTCTCTCTGTTGTCTCTCTCTTTTGCCTTCTGTGTCTTTCTGTCTGTCTGTCTTTGTTATCTCTCTCTGTCTCTCTGTTGTCTCTCCCTGTTCTCTCTCTGTCTCTCTCTCCCTGTTGCTCTCTATGTCTCATTCTGTCTCTGTCTGTCTCTCTCTGTTCTCTCTGTTGTCTCTCTCTGTTCTCTCTTTTGTCTCTCTCTCTCTTTGTTGTCTCTCTCTCTCTCTCCCTGTCTCTCGTGGACACACGTGCTTGCGTACATATAGGTCTCCCACAAACTTTGACCACTCTATAACAATCAGCTCTTTTGTCTGTTCTTAACGGTACTAAAACTACAATATCAGGCGTCCACTTCACTTCAGATGCTGGCCTCTGAAAATCTCACAGAACACTAGGGTCTCAAGATGCCCGGTGCCACGCCCCTTTCCCACACCCCTCTCCCACACTTTGGAAAATATCGAGCAGTTTTTTTTTTTTTCTTGCGAGAAGGTCAGTGGGAATAGCGTCAGGGATTGGTCTAAATGTTGGTGTGAAAGTTAGGGTCATCTGATTCGCACGTGCCACTTTTAAGTATTGGATGTAGAAGATATTTACGAGTTTTGTTAGTGATCTTCTGATTGGTTGCTCTCAGAGTAACCATCCACTTCGCACTGTAGATCTCATATGGGCCCGAGATCCATATTTGGCCCGCGGCAACATTTTTTATAGCCTACAATCTGGATAATATATTTTTAAAAATCTATAATTTCCTTGAAATATTAGCATTATTGATTTAACATTGTAGAATTACAACAGTCTGGTTGATAATTTAACAATATAATATTTTTATTTTATTTTCACCTCTCTATCTATCTATCTATCTATCTATCTATCTATCTATCTATCTATCTATCTATCTATCTATCTATCTATCTATCTATCTATCTATCTATCTAATCTGTTTGTGTCTGTCTGTCTGCCTGCCTGTCTGTCTGTTTGTCTGCCTGCCTGTCTGTCTGCCTGCCTGCCTGCCTGCTTGCCTGCCTGCCTGTCTATCTGTCTGTCTGTCTGTCTGTCTGTCTGTCTGTCTGTCTGTCCTTCACTCCATATTCAGTTTCATTACATTTAATTATATGCGTTTTGGGACTGTGGGGCTCCTAAATTTGACATTTTTAAAAGTATGTAGCCCGCATGAAGATAGAAAGACGTTTCTGGCCCTCAGGTAAAACAAACAAGCAAACAAACAAAAAAAGTCCATGCCCGCTGAAGAGGGATAGAAATGTTTGTGATTATGATAATTTTACTTCTGCTACTGTTAATGTACTTTATCATCATCATGTTAGAGAATAGGTCTGGTTAAGTGAAAAGTTTACGCGTTTGTAAAGGGGGTCGAGATTTGGGAGGGGTTAAACACATGGTCCAGTTCAGAATGATCAGAGGAGAACTTGACATACCTACTTGACGTTTTGCAGATTTTGGACAGTGAAGACGATGTACTGCACGCCGGGGTGGCGAAGTAGTTAGTACATTAAGTCTCTTATGGCGGAGATCGGCCGCTCGAATCCGGCTGTAAGCGCCCGTCACCCCTAGCTGTAGACCTGGCTTCTTCTGGACCTGGGGAAGGAAAGTTGGTCAGGTGTGATGCTGACCACATTGCCCTCCAGTGCGCCGACAGGCCAAGGAAAATATGAGCAGTAACGTCATATGCCCTTGATGAATCCATGGCATAACAGACTTACCTTTTACCCAAGACAGTCTGCTAATTAAGACTATGCGAAAAGGCAGTGGCAGACATTCAGAACTTTGCGGAAAAGATCGAGCTGTATTCAGTCAAAGTGCCATTGGCACTAAAACCCAGCACACACTAGGTGCAGCCCTGAGGTTAAAGGCTGAGCACATACGGTAGTGTCCTGAGTGCAAGGAGGGTCCATCTCTAGGCTAGCAGCAGAGCATGGCTGTTCTTCAAGTTCAAGTCTGCTAATTTTCTTTAATAATTAGCGAAGGTTTCAGAAAGTCCCAGCTTTTTAAGTTTTTTAAGTTTTGATAAACTTATTTCTCACTAACACTGTAACAGAAACGTTCTACAACAATTTATCGTGAATGACATTGTCTCCTTGTGATTTTAAATGAAATATTTCATTTTAAATTTGTGTAAAAATTCTCTCTCCACATACAGCAATATTTTCTTAAGTGATCGTACTAGTGTATTTAGTTACTAGGTTGTTTGCCATCAGTGTATTATTGGCTTTTCTATTCGTATTCGGCCATCTAAAAATTCGTATTCGAATATATCAAGTGTTGTGTCCACTGTGTTTTTGTTTTTTTTTATTTTGTGTTGCTTCTTTGAGTTGTTCTGGTGACCTCTTTCCACGCCATCTTGCCGGCCCATCCAGAGTTTTCTTGTCTATTTCGGCTTCTTTTCTCATCTAACTTTCCTGTTGTCACGATGTGTTCTAGTTTTGCTTTTTGTCATGAGATATCCTATAAATTTAGACTGTTTTTTTTTTCCTGATTGTTATAATTATTTGTCTTCTCGATTCGGTCTGTCCCAAAATTCTCTTCATTTGATTTTCTTGCCGGTTGCGGTGTCCTTAACATTCTTCTAAGAAACCACATTTCCCTGGCTCCAGACGTTGCTGTATCTCTTTAATAACTTCCCAGGCTTCACATTCGAACGCTTGTACGAACTCCTTATAACTGCGAGCTGTTGTTCTTTGCGGCTGATGCCGTGAAGGTGTTGAGGCGTAGCGTCGTATCGGCGTGTGGGCGGGTTATGGCGGCTATTTTTTCAGTTCTGGAGTATAGCCAAAAAGCAAGTTGGGGGGGGGGGTGTGCAATGCTTCTTTAACAGACTCCACCGCCATGGGGACTTTGGTGATCCCCTGTCCAGTTACCCAGGCTAGGAGTGTTACTGGGGATACCAACGGAGAGGTGGGACAAGGTCTTGGTCAGCTATGGGTCGCTGATTGCCTCATCGGACAGGGTCTTGGTCAGCTGTGGGTCGCTGATTGCCTCATCGGACAGGGTCTTGGTCAGCTGTGGGTCGCTGATTGCCTCATCGGACAGGGTCTTGGTCAGCTATGGGTCGCTGATTGCGTCTACATTCGAATATGTACGAATAGTAAATTACTGCATTCTTTTCAACAGTATTCTCCCCCCCCTCGACAGTGTCACCACAGCATCAACTGAAAAGCAGTTCGTAGTTTCAGAGACCACATGGCAAGAATACTTGTACAAGGTCGTAACAGAAGACCTACTTGCTAGTTTTAGCCCGGGTAAAAACTTTAGCTGTGTAAAAACCTGGATCAGCCTACGTCAAAAGAAACGGAAAGAATAGAGAAGAGAAGACGGAACAGTCGTTACGAATTTTAGATCTAAAATGTCATTGCATATCCGAAGCGAAGACTTAAAAAAAAAAAAAAAGTGAACAAAAAATGAAACTCCGCAAAACAAGTTAAAACGAAAGAAAGAAAGAAAGATGACCTCTTAGTGGCATGGCAGACATAAAATTATTAAGCAGTCCTTGAGCATCCTTCTAAACACACAATATCCGTTTTTGTAGCTCTTTTCTATCCGTACAATTTTTTTTCTTGTACGCCCAACGAACCTTTCAATGTCTTACTTTTCACGCGTACAATAGCTTTTGTTGTGCTCCTTTTGCAGTCTGTCCAGCTGATCTGTTCATGATTCTTCTAGTGCGTACACCCAACATCATTGCATTCTCCTTCTAGTCCACGTTACACGCGCAAGATCACAAAAGACCGTTTGGTGTTCCGTAGTTTAAAACTCGACTGAAGCCGCGGCAAGTCAGATATTAAGAATCTTTTATAATAATTTTTTTAAAAATGACAGATTTTTTTTATACATAATAACTTGTAAGGCCTGTTATAAATTACCTAAAGTCCCTTTAGACTTAGCTGTCAGTGTTTTGTTTTTTTTTCCTCTCATAGAATAATCGGGAAAACAGTTTTATTTTTCAAACCAGTGCCTGAAATATTGAACGCATTTGCAGGACTTTTTAAGACAAAAAAAAAATCTCCATTAAAAACCAACGTACCCAGGCCCTTTTTTGTGTGGCGGGGGGAGGGGTGGAGAGAAAAACAGTCCTTTGATGTGGAGTGGGAGCCGAACAGAGCCAGTGCTTGCAAGACCTCAGCCCGTGCGCGACAAAGACGAGCATCTCCGTCATGGTTGTTCCCCTTTGGCCTGGCCAGCCGTGCAGTTCCCATAGCGCTCTCTACCTTCAGCGTGAGTACTACATGTAGCAAGGAGCTTCGTGTGTTTCCTTGTTAGGATTGTTTGTGTTTCAAGTACGGGCACATGTTCGCGTTCTACAAAATGCAGCATATTTAAGATTTCCCATGCACCCCCCTCCCCTTTTTTTTCTTCTTCTTCTTTTTTCTTTTTTTTTTTTTTTGAAACTAACTGAAAATTTAAGCCTGGTGCCAGATGACTGTAGGATGAAGTTTGGTAACAGAACTCGGACATGTTTCATTTTCCCATGGCTGATAATTTATTCTCGTCGTCCAGAGATCCTACATTTTCAGGAGAGTTGAGTAAATCACAGGAGGATTTAAAACTTATAAATTATGATTTTTTGTTTGTTTTTTGTTTTTGTTTTGTATGTCTTAAACTTGAGTACTTGGAAGAAAAATGAGATCCACCCTCCTTCAATCTGTCTGTCTGTCGGTCTGTCTGTCTGTTTGTCTGTCTCTCAACCCATGACTCGCCAGCCATCAAGTCCTAAAAAAAATAGTTCTGAAAGTAACTTGTTAGAAATTATTTTAATGAATGTTAAAGAATATGTGTTAGAAGAACTGTATTGAAAACGTATTTTTTGTTTATGTGTATGCCTGCGTGCGCGCACTATTTTGTTAGGTTAATTACTTCTTCTATTTGTGAATGTAATAGTTTAATTCTGCGCTCTTTTGAAATGTTTTTTCCTCTCATGTAATTTATATATTTGTATTAAATCGAGTGTGTGGGAAGAATGAAAGATGGAGTGATGAAGGGCAGAAAGTAAGACGGGCCTGCGTGCCCAGTTCTTTACCCTTTAAAAATAAATATCATTCATTCATTCATTCATTCCATCTATATATCTGTCTGTCTGGCTGTCTATATCTATCTGGCTGTCTGCCTGTTTATGTCTATCTGTCTGTCTGTCTGTATAATTTCGGTGTCTCTATCCATCCATCCATTCGCCCTTCTTTAAGAATGATGTTATTTCACTGTAAACAGTATTAACTGAATCCGATGTTTTTAGTTATTCTATGTTTGTGAATGTATGTATGAGAGGATAATTGTTTTGTTATTTTATTCTATATTTGTGAATGTATGTATGAGAGGATGCGTGATTTTGTCTGTAAATTCATATGTGAGAATGTAAAAGAGTCGTTCACATTTCTGTAATATGTTGAATGTATGTATAAGAGCCTTTCAGTCCTGAACCAGTTGCCATTATATGCCAGAATAAAATTTAATTAGAAATTTAGGTAGAAAATAAGTGGAAGGAAGTTACTCAGTAATTTTTTTTAAAATATGGATTGGATTAGAAATTTGCTACTTGTAATACATTAATACCTTTTATGTGTCTAAATATTTCTCTCAGCATTGATTTGCGTAGGGGTGCAAGATCTTCCAACCCTACCAGTGTCGTTTTGAAGTGAGAGAGTTAAATTGTAAAAGTTGTTCGTTTTATATGTATTGTTGCTGTGTGAATACGTGCGTAATTCTCATATCAGATTTATATTATACTGAGTTTGAATGGTCGCATTACAGTAAAAGTTGAGAGATGCTAAATTCTTTCCCTTTTCGAAAATAAGGTTCGTTCATTCATTCACTCTCTCTCCCGTTCATTATTCGACAAAGGCATTTTGCCGAAATATTGAATATATTGTTGCTGCTTTTTTTTTTCGTTTCTGTTTTCTCATCGTATTTACTCCTAGCGTTTCTGTCTTTTCCCTCTTTGTCTTTCTATCTTTTTGAGATTTTGTGAAGCATACGTCTGTTCCTGTCTGCGCTAAAAGTGTCACCAGTTTGAGAACATATGGTACATATTATGAAATATGTTTTAAATGTCCGCCGTAGAACCATAAACTGGTAGTTGAAATGCTGTCATTGTTAAAGCAGTCGACTGAAATGATAATGGGGCTGTTTAGAAAGGGAGTTTTTTTTTTTTAAATACCACATACCTCTTGGGTCGTTTTTTATAATCTGGCCTCCAGGTGTTACCATTGAACTGTTATGATTCTTCAGGTGTCGCGAGATGGGGTTTTCCCCCCGACCCTGGGATTCTCACAGGGATCAAAAACACTGGTCCCAGCTGGTTTTGCCTTGACATCGTGCAGAAGTGAGGTTAGCGTATGGCCTTCCCGCGGCGATAACTTGATAAGGAGCTGGCTTTGCGAGACAGGTAATGAGGGTTGCCAACAAGAAAGGAAGTCTGTTACATTTAGATGTTTGGGGTTCCCCCCCCCCCCCCCCCCCCCCAGTCATCAAGAAAAACAGCTAAAATGTACTTTATCTTGCCGGGGCATGGAGAGGAAAGAAGAAAAGAGTGGAGAGGAATTTAGTTTTGATGATTATTTATTAAAAAAAAAAAAATCAGACGCAGCCGACTACGAAAACCACATGTACGCCAAGTTGAAGGTTGAAAATTCTTCTCTTTACATTGTTCTTGTTGTGTTGTTTTTATATGTGATCCTTGAAAAAAGGCTTTTGCCGAAATATTGGATTGTATATTCTTCATTTATATGTGCTGATCTTACTTTCTGCCGTTTTTGTGTCTTCACACGTTCCTCATTCATTCTGTTTTTTTTTTTAAAACTGAATCATACTTAATATTAAAGAAAGTTGGCTAGTAAAGAGTAAACAGAGAAAACTTAAATATTTGGGCAGGTTAAACGTCATGGTAATTTAGAGAAGACAGTCTTGGGGGAGGGGGGTATATAATGGGAAAAAGAAAGAGAGGAAGACCAAGGCGAGGATGGCTGCAAGACATCGTTGATAATCCGCAAATGGATGCATCAGCAACAGGGCATCTTGTTTACAGGCGAGAGGCCTACAGGAGAGCTGTTAGGGAGGCAAAGTTCTGCAAAGGACATGTAAATGACTGACTGACTGAGTCATACATCTCTCTCTAACTTTGTGCACGTTCAAGGCACATCCTCCAAAACTGCACCAGCTTTGAGATGCAGAGACGCACTTACCAGCTCAGTTTAACCATCCAAGGCAAGGGGAGGTGGGGGTTTATTTGGACATTAAGAACATTTGTAACTATCCGGTTTATTTGTTCTCGAAGACCGTTTGTAACTGGTTTATTTGGACATCAAGAACACCTGTAACTGTTTGGTTTGTACCCGAAGAACGTTTGTAACGATTTATAAATGATTGTTATGACATCCATCGCTAGTTCTACTTTATCTGTGCGGCGACCTGGCCAACATTTCATGTCTAAAATTAGCAGCACAGGCGACAGGAATTTGTCAGCAGGTCGACCTGTGACAGGCGGAGAATTTCTGGAATTTGAAATGTGGGAAATCCTGGGCCTAGCTCAAAATAAAGCATCGCTTAAAAAAAAACAAAAAAAACGTTTAATGAAAGTAAATGGAGGCGTGTGGTTCAGTTTTACAAAAAGTTGGAAAGAGTGAGGAAAGTGGACAGGAAGCAAGATGATCACATAAAAATAAAGAACATACATCAGTCAAATATTTCGGCAAAAAGCCTTTTTCAAGGATCACATTAACCCCCCCTCCCCCTCACCCCGGCAAAAGAAAAAAAACAGTAAAAACAGGAAAAATAGATTTTAAAAATATAGACCTAGCTTTTGTGACCTCCTCCTAGTAAGAAAAACGAGCAAAAAATGCATTTGTATGTGGTAATTTTGCTTTCTGCAAGGTTTTGCTTGTTGTGTGCTCATTAACTGTGGCTAAATGAAAGCTGTATGACGAAGGGCAGAATGTTAGACGGGCCTGCGTGTCGAGTTGTTAACCCTTTGAAAATAATGTTCGGTCGTTAGTTCTGCCATTCCTGATTCTGGCAACTTCCCTCGCTCTTTCTATCTTTTTCTATAACTGAACCAACAACCTCCATCTATTTTCATTACTAGAACCATACATCTCCATCTATTTTCATTACTAGAGCCATACACCTCCATCTATTTTCATTACTAGAACCATACACCTCCATCTGTTTTCATTACTAGAACCATACACCACCATCTATTTTCATTACTAAAACCATACACCTCCATCTATTTTCATTACTAGAACCAGTTTTACGGCAGTCGTCATTTCCTTTATCTGTCGCAGGTTTGTTGTTGTTGTTGTTGTTGTTGTTGTTGTTGTTGTTGTTGTTGTTGTTATATGGTGTCCTTTTTTTTGCTTTTTTGTTGTTAAAACAAAAGAGTAGGAGATGGGGAAAAGAAGAGTTAGAGAGAGAGAGAGAGAGAAGAGGAAGGGAGAAAAGAAAAGAAATGGGAAGAGGGATAGAGAAAAGGAGAGTGAAGCGACTGAGAGAAGGGAAAGAGAGATAGAGATATCATTGTGATATTTCTGTCTTATTTGCGCAGTATTTCTAATATTTCTGTCTTGGTTGTGAAGTATTTCTAATCTTTCTGTCTTGGTTGCGCAGTATTTCTAGTATTTGTGTCTTATTGGCGGCAGTCTTTGAGAGAAACCACATTTCTGCCGTATTCAGCGTTTTTGTAATATTTCTAAACAAATAAACAAACAAAAAAGATATGTACTGATCAACAAAGCCCACCTTCTAACCATCAGATGGTGCAGCTCTCAAGTCCAAGAACAAATCACTATCTCCAGACAAGGCAAGGGAAACTGTCGCGTCGAGCACACCTGAATTGCCTCCCCTTATTACCTGCCTGAGACAGGCATCCAGACTCTAGAGCAGCTCCTGCAGCTACACCCTCTAACACAGAAACCCGAACCCGACTCTGGACAGAGGGAGCTTATACGGGAAGACAGACATTTCGGGTTAAAGCATGACCTCCAGAAGTCTGCATAACTTACCAGGGCAGCAGTACATATAGAGGTCTGAGGCAAGAGACATGGGGAGAAGAAGAAGAAGAAACAGAAAAGGAGAAACAGCAAGAAAGGAGAAGAAAAGAAGAAATAGAAAAGGAGAAGCAGTAAGAAAGGAGGAGGAGAAGAAAAGAAGAAACAGAAATGGAGAAGCAGCAAGAAAGATGAAGAAGAAAAAGAGAAGGAGGAAGAGAAGAAGAAGAAGAAGAAGAAATCCTAGGGGAAGGAGAAGAAAAGAAGAAGCAGAAAGGGAGAAGCAGCAAGAAAAGAAGAAAAAGTAGAAAAGAAAAAGATGAAGAAGAAGAACAAGCAGAGAGGGAGAAGACGCAGAAAAGAAGAGGAACTAGAAGAACGAGAAGAACTAGAAGAAGAAGAAGAGGGAGGTACCTGTGTTATATTTCTACCAATGATTCTACAACTACTTCTGGTGTATTTCAGCGTGTCTCTAGGATACTTGTAACATGTAAGCGAAAGCGATAAAGCAGACAGGGACCACACACTGGTTTAACGGAGGCCTTTAGATCATTCTTTTCACTCACTCACTCACTCACCCCGTGAGAATTTCAACACGCGGACGCAGCCCTAGGGACTCCGGCCCCACTGATATGATTATCTACTCAGAGGGCCCCGCCTGTATGTGGGGGGTGGGGGTGGGGGGGGTGGGGTCCAAGCTGTTTCATATTTTTTTCCTGGCTTTCCAAAAAGGGCAAACTATAAAAGTGGAAAGGTCTGCCGTAGGTGAGAAGTAAATTCAGAAAACATGATTAGAAATAGGTTTTTCAGTATTTCACAGGCAAGCTGTAAAAAGAAGTCCATTGGGGGAATTATAATATTTATCAATATAGGATTTGTTGTTCATAATTTGAAAGAAAAATATTTTCTGTAGTGGGTTTGTTGTTCGTGAATCTTATTTATAAACAACTTATTGTTCACTGGTCTCTTATTCCAACACTGTCGCTGTTATGAAGATATCCTTAAGAACAAATCTTGCCCATACACTGTACCTGTACTGTGCTAGTCTTGCCCACACACTGTAGCTGTACTGTGTTAGTATGCGCGTGTGTGGTGCAATTAACGGAGGGTTTGAAGTAATGCATCTGTATTCTTCGTTCACTGTGTTACATAACGTCACTATTTACTGAGCAGATTTACTTGGCTTGCCTGCTTCACAGTAACGAGGTCACATTGTTACATACCATGTAACAATCAACCACCCAGGACAAACAACCACTACAAATTTGTACACGAACATGACCAGTTTAAATAAGTACAACTCAGAACTAGCGCAACACTTAGCAACATAGAATCCAAAGAGCACAGGACTCCAGCAGTTACAAAATGCAAACACAGTTTAATGATGAATCCCAATTTGTGATGAGTGTTGTAAATGAGCGTGCGTGAACTGATGGAAACAATCAGCAATGAATACAGAAAAAAAGATGTCCGGGCTATTAACATCGCCATTGGACGCTCGCATTATCACGCAAACCGTCGGAGGACATGATAACCTCATATAAATTGAAAACAGCAACATATCCTTCGCTTCATATAAGTTGAAAACAGCAACATACCCTTCGATCTGGAATTACAACTTTGTCCACAAGAGGACAGTCTACACACAAACTATACATGATAAATGGCGACAATTGTCCTAAAAAGGACAAACCAGTTACAAACTACTGCATACTAAGTCACCTGCATTTGTCCAGAAAAGGACACCCAACCATAAAAACTTACATTACGAACCAAGCAATCCTAGCAGACATTCCAGAACAAACCAACGCGTCCTCTTACTTCAACATCTAGAACAGAACTTAACACACGTCCTCTCACTTCAACATCTAGAACAGAACTTAACACACGTCCTCTCACTTCAACATCTAGAACAGAACTTAACACACGTCCTCTCACTTCAACATCTAGAACAGAACTTAACACACAGCCTATCGGTCCAACATCTAGAACAGAACTTAACACACGTCCTCTCACTTAACATCTAGAACAGAACTTAACACACGTCCTCTCACTTCAACATCTAGAACAGAACTTAACACACGTCCTCTCACTTCAACATCTAGAACAGAACTTAACACACGTCCTCTCACTTCAACATCTAGAACAGAACTTAACACACAGCCTATCGGTCCAACATCTAGAACAGAACTTAACACACGTCCTCTCACTTAACATCTAGAACAGAACTTAACACACGTCCTCTCACTTCAACATCTAGAACAGAACTTAACACACGCCCTCTCACTTCAACATCTAGAACAGAACTTAACACACGTCCTCTCACTTCAACATCTAGAACAGAACTTAACACACGTCCTCTCACTTCAACATCTAGAACAGAACTTAACACACAGCCTATCGGTCCAACATCCAGAGCAGAACTTAACACATGTCCTCTCCCTTTAACATCTAGAAGTCCTCTCCCTTTAACATCTAGAACAGAACTTAACACACGTCCTATCGGTCCAACATGTAGAACAGAATTGATTCATTCCTACACCCCGTCATATAAGACACCGTGAGAAAATGGAACACGGATATAACTCTTTCTCCGTGCTCGATTAAACAGGTGAGCTGTGGTCAAGACTTTTTGACCACAAAAACAGGGTTTCTAACCCATATTCTGTAACAGAATAAACATTCTGTTTCACAAATACAGTTATTTTATGAATTGTGTAACCAGGAGATGAAGGATATAGGTCGACGACGGCCCATACAAAGTTTAGCAGAGAGGTCAAGGTTGTGATTTATAGGAGACTACGCATGAAAAACTAGTTCACTGACGCTTTGCTTCTCTTCACTCTACCTAAACCGGACATTTTCATTCCACAGGAAACATGGCAGAGGATAAGGCCCAGGAGACTGTGAGAACGTTTGTAAGTCGAATGATGAACCAGTCGACCAGCACAAGTCACCCCGACCCAGATCAAAGCCAGGTGGCACCGCTTGTCAGGCACGCTCCAAACAGCTTCGAGAAACAACAGAGTCAGCCGAGTTTTTTGTTGAGGAAGAGGAGAAAAATTTAGGTATAAATCAATCCATTATTTTAGTTCATTTTTTAAAAATGTTATACGGGTGAGTATCCCTTATCAGGAAACCTCAAAATCGGGAAAGCCGCTATGAAAATTCCACACCTGACATCACGTGACGCTCCGCATAAAAGGGCATCTACAGGACATTTTAATTTTAGTGTTACTGACGGACATGCGCACTCGCACACATTCTGTGATCTGCCACAAGATTGGCTAGTAAGAGATGAAAGACTCCTCAGCTGCCATATGTTTTTACTGTTAAGTATGTACAAGTGAAGTATGTGCAGTTTAAGTGTAAGGAAAGATTGCTTTATCTGTAGCAGAAAACACTCAGTTCAGAGTCAAGAATGATGGTAATGCCACCACAACCACACATTCTCCACATGGTTGGCTGAGATAGTGACATCTTTGCTTCGTAATGGTTCACTGTACACAGACTTTGTTTCATGCATAAAATTATGAAAACTTTTGTAATAAGATTACCTTCAGGATTTGTTTATAAAGTGTATCAGTCAGCCAGTCAGATGTCCCTTGCGGAACTTTGCCTCCTTAATAGCTCTCCTGTAGGCCTCTCGGTTGTAAGCAAGATGGTGAAGTTCATTTTCTATTTCTAAGCGATGTCCAAGCCACATAATTATATTAGTAGACATGGCGAATAGAGAAGGGGTATTCACGTTATATTAGTAGGCGTGGCAAATAGAGGAGGAGTATTTACTTTATATTAGTAGGCGTGGAAATAGAGGAGTATTCACTTTATATTAATAGGCGTGGCAAATAGAGAAGAGGTATTCACTTTATATTAGTAGGCATGGCGAATAGAGACAGCTGGCCCCTTTTATGTAAATAAACATGCCGAATGGGGGGGGGGGGGAATTCACTTTATATTAGTGGGCGTGGCAAATAGAGATGGGGGGATGGGTTCACTTTATATTAGTTCACACGGCGAATAGAGACAGCTGGTCCCTTTTATATAAATAAGCCTCCGAATTTAGACGGGGGAGGGGGAAGGGTGTTCACTTTATATTAGTAAGCCTGGTGAATAGAAACGGGGAAGAGTGTTCACTTTATATTAGTACGTCTGGTGAATAGAAATGGGGAAAGGTGTTAATTGTATATTAGTAAGCCTGGTGACTAGAAACTTTATATTATATAATAGTGAACAAATATGGGGGTGAGGGTCATCTATATAAACACACGTGGCAAATGGCGACAAATTAACCAATATCCAGCCCCCTGGACTGAGCTGATTAAAGGCCCCAGCATCTCCATCTCTTGATATATGTCCTGAACCATTGCTATATAACTTTGTATTACATCTACCAAACACAACTGATTCTACCATTGATACACCGTTCTCATAGGTCCTGGGGCTGGTATAGATGTGTCCTGAGAGGCAAGACACTGGCAGCCAGAAAGTTTTAGAACCACTGATATACAGTAGACAAGTTTTTTTTTTTTTTAAGTTTAATTTGAAATGGAAAAAAAAATGTTAATGAATTAAAAATGTTTCTTTAATTTTTGTCCCCCCAGGTATAAAGTGACCCTGAGATGTCCAACTCCCCCAGGCTGTGATATTTGCCGCAGACTCTCCTCAGGATTCTGCATTTAGTCATTCCTACACTCATTTATATAAACTTTTAACTTCATCATCATCATCATCATCATCTGCGCTACAGACATATTGTCAAGCAGTTTTATCATGACAAGGTACTAAATAAGGAAAACACTCTACAGACAATGACATATAATTTGTTTATTGTCAGACCAGTTCATACGTGAGTGTACTGTAAACTTGAGTGCATTTGCTGCAGTGTAGTCTCTCTTAAGTCATTTATGTTTAGAATTAGTTAAACAGGTGCATATGAGTTGTATTGTCATTCTTTTTTTCACATGGACAGTTTTGAATATAAAGTCCGAGGAGTTCATTTGCTTTCTTAGCAAGAGTGATGTTTTCCATTCATTTTTTTTATTTCGAGGACTTGAGTGGTTGGCTATGTGAAAGAAATATTTGTGAGTCAGGGTTGAATGTGCAGCAAAAAAAAAAAAAATAAAACCACAAGCAAATTTTGATTTTGATATTTAAAGAAGAAAAAAAAAAGCTGCCAGTTTCAAACAGAAGCTAGTGAACAGTGTTACAAAGTATTATCCATGTGTAGTTTTTATAAAACTGATCTGAATGTAGCTTCTATAAAATAGTCTCCAAATGTAGGATTTTACAGAATAATCTCTAAATGCAGCTTCTGTAAAGTGGTCCCTAAATGTAGCTTCTATAAAGGTTTCTATTCATGCTGTCCAACCCTTCTTCCAACTCTTTTGTCCTTCGCTGTCTGTCTCTCGTTTGCTTTCGAGTGTCTGGTAAAACAGTTAGTACTGAGGTCTTGTGATGGTTCATAACCAATGCATTTCTCACATACAGGCAGTTCTTGAGTCCTCATCATTATCTGACTTTTGCACAACCCATAGTTATGATCCCATAAAGCCTATTTTATTAAAAATATTCGAATTACTGTACATAAAATGATTCATTATAACAAACAGGTGCTACATTATAGCGGGCATCAAAACATTGCCGCTCTACAGCTCGGTTTCTTTAATGTTTGTTTAAGCATAGAAAGGTATCCTGTATACAACATGCTGTATAACCAATGTTAGATTCGAACCATACATAACTTTCAACTTAACATACAAATTCGACTTATGAATGGAGCTCATTTGTAACTCGGGGGCTGCCTTTATGTAAAACAGCATTATTTCCAGTATTTTAGTAATGAAAAGTAGTCCACCAGATATTCTCATATGGTTTAGCCCATTCTACAAAAGTTCCTTGTATATATCATGAATGGCTGAATGCAAATGAACATTCCATTGTATATATATTAAACTTCAGTTCTTATTTCACTTTATTCCCATTACTGTTTGTTCTTATTTTGCTTTTACTGGTCAAATAAAGTGAATTTTTTATATGTTTCACTGAAGTAATATGTTATTTGTGAATAACTGATGTGTATGATGATTGCAAGAGTGACATAATGTTAAATGTGAATAATGAATGCTTTGTACGTGTAAAATATGTACAAATAATCATATTTTCTGAATGTAAAGATAAGAAATTCATAATACGTTTATGCAGACATACAAATCAGCCTAGTTGGCTGAGTGATTAAACACTCGGTCTGCTAGTCAGGTGATCCGGGTTCAAGTCCCAGCAGTGGGAGTGTTTTACACCAAAAAGGCCCCGGGGTCAACCCAGCCTCTAAAAATGGGCACCAGAGAAATCTGGGAAAGTAAACATGGCCAGGCATGATACTGACCACATCAGACTTGAAGATCTTGGAAATACGGGCCTAACACCGTACCCCCAATAAGCCTTAAAGGCATGAAAATGGAGATTTTACCTTGACATATGTATATCGGAACAGTGGAAGTTGAAACTGTTTTTTCACAATTCTGAAATAGACATTTAAATTCAGTTATTTTGATGATATTATAAATAATGAAATAATTGGTTTCTTTTTTTTCCCTTGTGTTGAATGCTGTGGGCGTGAGAATCGTCAAGCTTCCACTTGCTTCATTTCTGTGTGAAAATTTATGTGTTCCTTCACACAGTGACAACTGTCACTACACGTGGGCACTTTTAAGCTCTAAACACCGCACTCAATGATCAACCATTTGTCAGGACTCCCAGAGGTCTGCAAGTTGTTGGGAGTTTTGTTTTGTTTTTTTTTTTTTCTTTCTCCAGCTCTTCTTTACCTTTCCTGGATTTGAATCACCGTTTTCTGTGTGGCTCAGAATCTAGAAATTCATCTTACCTATTCCACCACTCAGGACTGGCTTTCAGAAGTGAATCGAGAGCAGAGACATTTGTTCTCCTGTCAGGATTGGAGAAGTTCAGCTCGGATCAAGATTCATTTCCTGTCAGCGATTCTTAGAAACTGGCTCTGTGTAAAACTTGTTGGTGGAATTTTACATTTTATAACTAATAGGGGAAATATTTTATCCAGACGTTACAGACCAACAATCTTTGGCAATGTACTACCGTACTCCAGGCCAATCTAGCTCTCCCCATCATGTCCGCCAACCCAGGTTCTCCCCTCCTTGGTATGTTGTATGCTAATTATGTATAAATCCTCAGCAATTTAATCAATACACAATACATTGACATGCAGTACAACTCACCTAGTCTGAAATTAAGGACACAGCATTTTAGTCTCACTATACGCCACAACAACACATACAAATGACACTGACATCAAAACATGTTTCATTATAATGGTAATTAAGTATGGTATCATACAATAATTGACTTCTCATTTTGCATTACTGAAAAACCTGATGGACCTTGGGTCCCGGTCTCTTGGCCCTACACGTAGCCTACACTACGAATCTAATGTGCAGTGGCTCTTATTCCACGCAGCTACCGCTGCCATGACACACCTCTATATAACCGCGTTGCTGCAGCACAAGATCAGTCTACATGAAAGCATAATAGCGAATCAAATATGTTGCCCATCCAATATACCTATAGATCACACTGAAAGTCATGTCCATATTGGTATGTACATACAGAAACCTACATCACAGCTTACTGCACAACTACATACTCTACACCGAATGAGGTGCGCACGGGAAGAATATAGCCAAAGATCTCCATAATGCACATTAATTTACAGCACATCCATAGGCACAACTACACCAGACATCGGCCGGCCATTGCCTTTATCTACACTGATTCCAAGCCAATGTTTCAATATCTAAATATAACCCCCCCCCCCCCCCCCCCGAAACCGATTACCAATCACGTGGACGACGACGCTTGGGTCAAAATCGTACACCCCTAGATTCAAGCGTGCCTCGTCCACATATGCTATTATGACCTAGTAAAAAAAAAGCAAGGGATCTGCCTAGTCTCTGACGTGGAGAAGCTTAATAAGAATTGCAGCTTCTTGGGAGGACACTGTCCAATCTTTGCATGTGGGCCTGAGATATGAGAAAAGGTTTTGACAGTCTGGGCCTGTGATATGAAAAAAGGTTATGACATTCTAGGTCTGTGACATGAGAAGAAGTTGTGACAGTCTGGGCCTGTGATATGAGAAAATGTTAGACATTCTGGGCCTGTGATATGAGAAAAGGTTATGACAGTCAAATATTGTATTTATTTATAGTATCTCTTACTATGATTTTTCTAGAATTTACAACAGCAGTTTTCCGTGGCTCTATCAGTTTATTCACTGTTATCTCCCCTATCCCGTGGCCCCGGAAAGAGCTAACTCACAAGCCAGCAGGAGGAGAGGTTATGATGCCTCTTACTTGCAGATGATAATTCCACTAAGTGGTTCTAAGGACTGTTAATAGCCGGAGGTGGAGTGGGGGATACGCTCTGCACTCAAATAAAATGTCTCCAAAGCGTACGTCTCAAACAGTCTCTGACAGTCAAGTCCAGCTCCTGGCCTTCTCGTGGCAGAACTGTTCAAACTGACAGGAGAAAGGGCGAAGGCGAATATCTGGCGCCTGAAAATCAGACGCTTCGGGTAGATGAGAGTCATGTTTGATAGCTCATCTACTGCTACCGGCGAGATTCTTCAGCTGCCGTGCGTGGAGTGAGGCTCCTCCCGGCCAGTGAAGAAAGGTGCGAATGGGGTTGCCGCGCGGCGCCACTGTGGAAAAGGTGGGAAAAAAAGGATTAAGTGAAGTAATCAGTAGTCTCGAGGTCAGGACTGCTCAAATCATGGCACCTCTGCTCTGGAGGTCGGCCACGTCCTATATGCACTCATACCGGGCGAATTGCCTGAACCGGCTTAACCCAGGGGTTAAGACACAGATGGCAAGATTCTTCGGATGCCGCGCGTGGAGTGAAACTCCTCCCAGCCAATGAAGAAAATGCGAAAAAACAATTAGGGTTGCCGTGAGGCGCCGATGTGAAAAGGTGATGGAAAGGATAAAGTGAAGCTTAATAAGTATATCCAGTAGTCTCGTGGCGAGAGCTACTCAAACCACGGCACCTCTGCTCTAGAGGCCGGCCACGTCCGATTTACACCCATGCTGGTGAAGTATGCCTAAACCGGCTTAAACCAGGGGTGAAACTTGATGGCTACCCATGTCACAGTACCTCCGTTCTAGAGGTCGGTCACGTCCTAAATACGCCCATACTGGGATAATATGCCTAAACCGGCTCAACCCAGGGGTGGAAGTCACTAGTGGAGAGGATTCGTCATCCTGGACAAAAGCTCCGTCCTGGTCACAACTAGGAAGGGTAGGGGCCACGACCACAAAGTGCTGAAGTCAGAGACACTGGGCCAGTGCAGTTTAGATAGGCAACCACCTCTCGCCTGACGAGGATGTTGGCGTATCCTAATGACGCTGAGGTTTTCCGGTTAGAAAGTCCAACGATGGACTGGTTGGGCAACCACCTCTCACTCGGCGGGGACACATGGGTATCCCAAAACACGTCGAGGTTTTCAGGGAGAAAGTCCAACTCTAGGCTAGATAGACAACCAGCTCTCACTCGGCGGGGATATACTGATATAAAAAACACGTCGAAGTTTTCCTGTGAGAAAATCCAAGTCTATATTAAACTGGTGCAACGAAAACCACGGTGTCACACATTCCTGCTTCTGAGACCCACCAAGAATACAGGCTCAACCCCTGCGATACTCTGAACCTCTTGTGGTCCCCTAGGGGATCTCCGGGGACCACACGGGGACCAAGGGACCTATCGAGAATCATAGGAGTAGGATCACAGGGCGGTCTAGGTGGTGGAACCGAATGAAGAAGAAGAAGATTCCACTAAGTTATGATTTTACGAAGTTAACAGCCCCACTCTGTCAACTCCCCTTCTCCCATGGACAGCCTAGACAAGTAATGAGCAGTGTTTGAAAGAAGATAACGAAAAACGTAGTATAATAACAAAGATAAGGTAAGTGGTATTACAGCTGTGCTTACAGTCTTTATTGTGTTATTGGGGCATTCGTTAAGCCGGTGTCTCGAATTCTGAATCAAATTCTGATTTGTACATTATCTTGAAGCCATGTTTTCTGAGTGTTACTGGATTTGTTATTCATTGACTCCAGCCATCCTTCACTTCCAGGCTCTTTCAAACTTAAGGTTAGCAAAACACTGATACAAAGGTCAAGCCAGTCCTGCGTATCAGTTAACATTAGGTTTTATTGATGAACTGGATGAAAATGAAGATGGTGATGACGATATTCTGACCGCCGGCAGGTTCGTCCTGGCACATGGCGAGTCCATTCATACTTCCACAACTCCAGAACAGATAGAAACATCAATTTTCTCGCCAGAGACATCACAAAAACCATCCTCTCACGTACATATCCAAACGTAGACTGACTGCCCACTCGCAGTCTCTCCCACAATTCACTGTCACGGGTTTCTCAGACCACGTGACGTTCTAGAAGGATCTCGACCGACTACGGAAAAGTTCAAGAATAGAATCATAACAATTGCATCCCGCTACCATTCTTGGGGCTTGTGATGAGAAGAGGGAAACTACAGAACATAAACAATGGGCAAAACTGGAGGCAGAACACGACCAAGGGAACAGATGTTAGAAGGCATGAAAAAAGTCAGAAACAGAGTTACTCGGACGTCAAGGACTGAAATTTGTGGAGGAGTATGACCGCCAATGCGCCCGCGCCACGCCACCCCTATCCTCCCCTCTCCCCCACCTCCGGGTCTTGGCACGTGATGATAGCCTTTTCTCCTTGCCATGTAATTTTATGTAAGACAGTCTGTGACATGGTCAAGTGAATGAGGCTTGAGAATGTAGTTAGTGTGGCCTGGTCAAAGGAATGAGGCTTGAGAATGTAGTTAGTGTCACATGGTCAAGTGAATGAGGCTTGAGAATGTAGTTAGTGCGACATGGTCAAGTGAATAAGACTTGAATGTTCTTAGTGACAATGTCAAATGAATGAGGCTTGAGAATGTAGTTAGTGTGACCTGGTCAAAGGAATACGGCTTGAGAATGTAGTTAATGTGTCCTGGTCAAGTGAATGAGGCTTGAAAATGTAGTTAGTGTGACCTGATCAAGTTAATGAGACTTGATAAAAAGAAACTATAAAATTATATTTAATGCAGTAAACAAGTAACTGCAGTTTGTCCAATCATTCGTCAGGTGCTTTACCAGTAGCTGTCGAAGATTATGCTTTCATACATGTAACGGTCTTTCTAATCAAATCAGGTGCCTTGTTTTTCCTGCACTACTTGGCCAGCATACTCAAATATTGCTTTGTTGGTTTCCTTTCCTTTTTTTTTTTTACCAAAAGTTTTCCCAGTGTCTGTGAGACTCCCTGTTGTCAGTATGTAGGAAACTCTCTACTGTAGAGAACGGAACAACAACACCTTCAGATACACTGACACTCTCTGGGTCATGACTCCCAGGGGTCTTGTGAGTTGTTGCTTTTTTTTCCGTCCCGGGATTGAACCCGCGATCTTCCAGTTGGCACTGCACTTTGAAGTGCGTCTTTAGCGATTTAGCTACGGAGGGCTGATATTGGTTGTGACAAACGAAATTATTTATGTAGAAACAGTGTCCGTTTTGTTACTCCATTCATCAATATCCTCGGAGGATGCTAGTAGTCAAGATATCTCAAAAGAGCAAGGGACATAACCATAACTATAGCGATCTCCGCGTATTAAAAAATCTGTTATCTCCCATTAAATCTCCAGGAAAATCGTCAGTCAGTCATTTGCATGTCCCTTGCGGAGCTTTGCCTCCCTAACAGCTCTCTTGTAGGCCTCTCGGTTGTAAGATATCCTGCTGCTGATACATCTATCTGCAGATTATCAGCGATGTCTTGCAGCCATCTTCGCCTTGGTCTTTCTTTCTTTTTCCCATTATGTACCTTTTCAAGGCGGTCCTCTCTAAATTCTCATGACGTTTAATGTGTCAAAAATATTTAAGTTTTCTCTGTTTAATCCTCTTTAATAGCCAGCCTTCTTCAGTATTAAGTTCTTGTAGTATGGATATATTTGTTCTTTTTGTGTCCATGATATTTGAAGAACTGTTCTGTAGCATTTACATTCAAAGGCATTTATGTGTTTCTCAACTGTTTTGTTAAGTGTCCAGGTCTCACAGGCATATGTTGCGATGGGAAAGATGCATGCCCTTAAAAATCTTATTTTTGTAGTTATGTCTGTTCCTCTCCACAGATTCTTTAGTTGTTTTACTTTCTGAATAGTGATATATGTCCTTTTAATTTCCCTCATTGTATCTCCATTATTAGTTAGTAATGATCCAAGATATTAAAAACTCTCCACCTTTTCCAATTTTTCTTCATTGTTGTATATTTCAGCTGGCTTATTTATTTTGTCAGTTGTCATCAATTTAGTTTTCTTGGCATTAAGATAGAAGTTGTGCTCTTCGCTGTTCTTACGGACTGACATAATTAGTTTTTCCGTTCCTTTTTGTGTTATGGACAGTAATACTGTGTTTATCAGCATATCTAATCTCTGGTATTTCATAACCTCCAATTTTTATGGCATCATAATATTTTTTGTCTACATCTTCTCTAACATTCCTCATTATATTTTCAGTATACACGTTAAATAAGTAAGGCGACAATATGCACCCCTGACGGACCCATTGTTTCATATGTTGTTTCACCATTTATTCTTACTGCTGCCTGTTGGTCTAGATACAGCTTGATACAATATTAATTGTATCACATGTGTTGGAATTCCCTGTCTTTCCATTATTTCCCAAAGTTTCTGGTGTTATACACAATCAAATGCCTTTGAATAGTGTATAAAAGATAGTTATAGATTCACATCAAAACTCTCTTCATTTCTCTATTCGTACAAAGAAATCGTACCAAGAGAAATAAGTATTGAAGTCCCATATTCGTTTACCCGGCAGACGTCGTTTAGTTCAGTGATTCTTTTTTATATATATCCAAAGATCGTTTTAGGGACAGATATTGAAGAAGTCAATCAATTTGCATACCTTGGCAGCTACATAGACCAGGATGGTGACACCAGAAAGGAAGTTAGGAACAGAATTGCAAAAGCAGCGTCGATCTTCAAGAATCTTGAGAACATATGGAATTCAAAAGTTATAAGCACAAAAACCAAGTTAAGACTATTCAGTTCAAATGTAATATCCACCCTCATTTACGCATGCGAAAGCTGGAAAACAACTAAAGAAATAGACAAGAAATTAGACTCTTTTGAAAACAAATGCTTAAGGAAAATGCTCGGCATCAAGTGGAACGAATTCAAGAACAATGAAGAGATAAGACAGATGAGCGAATAACAACCAGTCTCATGGGTGATCAGGAAAAGGAGATGGACATATGTTGGTCACTTGATGAGAAGAAATGATCAGAGAATCCCAAAACAAGCTATCAAGTGGAACACAACAGGCCAAAGAGAAAGAGACAGACCGCGTGAAACTCTGAAGAGGTCATTGTTAAGGGAGGCCAAATTAAGAGGCATAAAATCCGATGATCAGGTTGAAAGACTTGCCGAAGACAGGAAAAATTGGCGAACTACTTTGCGAGCCCTATGTGACGTTTAACGGCACGGGAAGGATATAAGATATAAGATAAGAAAGATCGTTTTAAGAACTGCATTATAAAAGTTCAAAGTTTAAAAATCAGACTCTGGTGTCATTACATTCATTGCGTCCCAGCCTTCATCCAAGAATGCGTTTGTTAATAATTTCCATCAAGTGTTGATTATTTGCGATGCTTTTTCTGGCACACAGTTAGACTTCCTGCCAGCACCCTCCTTAGATTTCCTGCCAGCACCTTCCTTAGATTTCCTGCCAGGACCTTCCTTAGATTTCCTGCCAGCACCTTCCTTAGATATCCTGCCAGCACCCTCCTTAGATTTTCCTGCCAGCATCTTCCTTAGATTTTCCTGCCAGCATCTTCCTTAGATTTCCTGCCAGCACCTTCCTTAGATTTCCTGCCACACCCTCCTTAGATTTTCCTGCCAGCACCCTCCTTAGATATCCTGCCAGCACCTTCCTTAGATTTCCTGCCAGCACCTTCCTTAGATTTCCTGCCACACCCTCCTTAGATTTTCCTGCCAGCACCCTCCTTAGATTTTCCTGCCAGCACCTTCCTTAGATTTCCTGCCAGCACCTTCCTTAGATTTCCTGCCAGCACCTTCCTTAGATTTCCTGCCAGCACCTTCCTTAGATTTCCTGCCAGCACCCTCCTTAGATTTCCTGCCAGCACCCTCCTTAGATTTCCTGCCAGCACCCTCCCCCTAGCTCAGCAGTCTCTTGACAATTACAGTGTTCTTTCATTCCCCTGCAGTCTTTCCAACAAGGCTTTACCAATGTCGCCCTTGTCCGTTCTCAGCCTGTCCAGCAAGTCTGTCTGCCACATCATTGCCATGTGCTCCCGCATGCCCTGGATAATAAAGCCACATTAGGCTTCTCACAGTTGACTGGCTTAACAGATGTGCCCGTTCTTTTCAAAGGAATTTTGTTTCTTCTCAGTCTTACGAAGAATACTCTGGGAATCCGTCACAACGACGCCATGAACCACACCATGAGCAGCTAGCCATTCAGTTGCCACAGAGACAGCCTCAATTTCCATTCGCATGCTTGATTTGGTGGCTTCAAAGTCTCCCGAACCCTGTGCCACTACACTTTCATTTCAGTAGGCAACACAACCCCAACCGCTTCTGCTGTTCTAGGTCAGTGAGCCTTCTGTATATATTACCATGTCGGAAGACTCACAGTGATGCTGGGTGAGATCTTGCATCCAAAGTTCAACTGCCCCCCCTCCCTCCTCCGTGCCAAGTTTCTACGCCCGCAGTTAGAGTACAGAACTAGAGAAGAGGACTATCAGCTTATGTACAGTATCACGATGCCACATAATCATAATTGGTTTTATACAACACATGTTACTTAATAACCAAATCCATAGCGCAGCCGCCGACCGCTTGACTGACATCTGCAGGCCATTATCAGATGGTCCGCGGCGATGTTATCAGTGCATATGTAAGTGCCATCTATTATATAAAACAATTAAGGGTTTATGGCATTACAGTTTCTCTCTCTATCTCTCTCTGTCTCTGTCTGTCTGTCTGTCTGTCTCTCTCTCTCTCTCTCTCTATCTCTCTCTCTCTCTAAGGTTCTAAGCTAAGGCACATGGGGCTTCCGCAAAGGTTTTCCACAAATGCCTGCCTTTTTTTCCTCTCTTGTCCAGGTGAGCCCTCTATTGCTCAACATCCTCTCTGTTGTTCTTCTCCATGTCTATTTTGGTCTACCCTTACTTCTGTTCCCCTGTGGTGTCCATCTTAGTGCTATTTTTGGTAATGAGTTGTCAGTCATTCGGAGCACATGTCCCAACCATCGCCAGCGTCTTTCCTCAATAATTTCTGTCAGTGGCTTCATTTGCATATAGCATTAAATATTACGTGTAAAATTGTAGTCTGCAACTTGTGCTTGTATATAGTTGGAAAAGTGGTCCATGGATGTTAAGTTTGAGAAGCTCTGATTTAGACTACAATATTTTCATATTTATTCTCCAAGTCTAAGAAGAAGTGCAAGTTGTTGTACGATGCTGCAGTATCTGCTTTCAGAAAGTTTTGTACATTTTCATCGAATGTAATTTGTTCACTTTAAAACAGACAAGAGCAACCTTTTCTGACCTTTCCCTTGTTAACTCGAAGTAACAGGCCTAGCCTTGCTAACGGGTCAGGGATTGTCGTAGTCCACATGGTGGTGGAGCCTGCTAAAGAAGTACGGCACACCTATTGCTTTTTCGGCTGCACTCAGGAACTGAAAAAAAAATAGCTGCCGTGACCAGCCCAAAGAAGACACGATGTTGTGCCTCAACAACTTCACCTCATCGGCTGCAAAGAACACCAGCTCGCTTTTTTCTGGAGGAAGAAGAAGAAGTAGTAGTAGTAGTAGTAGTAATAGTAGTAGTAGTAGTAGAAGTAGTAGTAGTAGAAGAAGAAGTAGTAGTAGTAGAAGAAGAAGATCCTATATGGAGCAAAGATGACCGCCATAGCAACAGAATGGTTATTACAACCAAAAATTCAGAGCTGGCCAAGACCATGCTCATTTATGCTCATAATAAGAGCTTAGTCTGGTTAACAGCTTAGCCCAGTAAACAGCTTAGCCTGGTTAACAGCTTAACTTGTGTAACAGCTTAACCTGTCTAACAGCGTAACCTGGGTATTAGCTTAACTTAGGTAACAGTTTAACCCGCCTAACGGCATACCTTAGGAACAGCTTAACCTGGCTAACAGCATAACCTGGGTGGTAGTTGATATGGTCTAGAAGGAGGTGGAGACCACCAAGAAACTCTCTTTAAAAATAGAAAAGCTGGCCCAGGGCTTTCAAACAATTCCCTGTATTCCACTTTCAGACCCGCACTCCAGCATCGCCACGGCATCAGCTGGTAGCAACATCCAGTTCTCTATTCTAGTGAGCCAAAACAATAATAACAACCACAACCACAACAGCATTACCTTCTGTAGCCTACAAAAACCTTGATATAATAAAATGTTCGGCCAAGGTCAGGTCAGAGTTGACTGGTCAACCCGGGAAAGAAGCCAGTATCAACTTAGCGAAGAGTTGTAACCTGTCAAGTAGTAGTCAAGTAGTGCAGAACAAAGTTATGTAGGGGAGAACAAAGTTATGTAGTGGAGAACAAAGTTATGTAGTGGAGAACAAAGTTATGTAGTGGAGAACAAAGTTATGTAGTGAAGAACAAAGTTATGTAGTGAAGAACAAAGTTATGTAGTGCAAAACAAAGTTGTATAGGGGAGAACAAAGTTGTGTAGTGCAGAACAAAGTTATGTAGTGTAAAATAAAGTTATGTAGTGCAGAAATGTGGTTTATTAGAAGAATGTTGCGAATCCCCTGGACAGCAAAAATAACTAATGAAGAATGTATGAGAAGAGCTGGAGAGACAAAAAACCTTGTCAGAAAGATAAGAGAGAGACAATGTACTTTCATAGGACATGCAATGAGAAGAGGGGGCATTGAAAATATTATAACAACAGGAAAAATAGAAGGAAGAAGATCAAGAGGAAGACCAAGAGAAATGATACTGGACAGTCTGACGGGATGGTGTGAGAGGAGATCACCAACTGAACTGATGGCCTGCATGAAGGATCGGGTACTCTGGAGAAGCATAATAGCCAACGCCAGTCGGCACGGCACCTGATGATGATGATGAGTGCAGAACTAAGTTATGTAGTGCAAAACTAAGTTATGTAGTGTAGAACAAAGTTATGTAGTACAGAACAAGGTTATATAGTGCAAAACAAAGTTATGTAGTGCAGAACAAAGTTATGTAGTGCAAAACTAAGTTATGTAGTGCAGAACAAAGTTATGTACTGTAAAACAAAGTTATGTAGTGGAAAACAAAGTTAGGAGCAGGTCTTGGAAAGGGCCACATCAAAACAGGAAGAGGAAGAAAGAATTTGTAACAGAGGAATAACGAGTAACATTAGAAAAAAAGACAGTTAACATATTCCTGACACATAACGGGCACTAAAGGTAGTAGTAGTAGTAGTAGTAGTAGTAGTAATAGTAGTAGTAGTAGTCAAGAGATGGTACAACTTAGTGAAAACATCAAAAACAAAAGGACAGTAGACAGTTTGGTCAAAAGCCACACTTGCCCTCATTTTGACCGAAAAAAAAAAAGATTTGTACATGTAAGTATCCCTCTGAGAAAAATTTTTTAAAACCGTTTAAAAAAAAAAAAGTAGCACCCGTCAGTCACTGGCGCTGACCTGTAATTCAAAAGCACAATTGATTGGGCAAGTTCTATAGAGCAGACTGAGTCCGAACAAATACGCAAATTTTATAATGCCACATTGGACATATCAAGCTGAAGTGATTTGTGATTTCTTCTTTGAACTCTCTGACGTTGACTTGGAGAAATGAGAATAAACTTGGCAGCTGCGCAGTATAATCTGTTCGGTTGTGGCCGTTTTTGCTTAATGATACAAGAAAGAAATTACATATACATATATAAAACAGGTATACCCCGAGTTACGGTGCTTCGTTTTACAGCGCCTTGGACTTACGTACATTTTGAATTGGCACTTTCCTAGAAGTTGAATTGATCTGTATTTGTTTATCAATATTTTGATAATCTCCGAACTTTTCGACCATCAGCGTGTAGTTAAAACTATTGATAAAAACCACATTCTACTCAGCGCCCTTATCAGCGCCTAGATCGACCCATAAAAAATGAAAACAGGAAGAGGAAAAAAAAGAAACACTAAATAAACTACAGAGATTTCGCTATAAATCTTGTTAATTTATAATATCTGGGTAGTTTAAAACTGGTCTTTTATTCTGCTAGAAATGTCCAGCGACTGAAGAGTGAAGTCAGAGAGAAGGTTGCCAACCAATGCGGAGGGCTCAGTTTGCTTAGAAACTATAGTAATTTCATAGTATAGTCTTTAGTTACAAATATTGCGTTTAAAAAATATATATACGTCTATATATCTGGACAGGTACAGATTTTTACTGTGTATGTGCTAATGCTGCACTTGGCTGATACTTGAAATATCTTTTATAAACGAACAACAGATCTCTAATTCAGATGTACTCGAGTCTGCAGTATTGCTGATAAAGTCAGCCAACAGGGGGACTACACGGTAACCATGATAAATTACAGGTGAGTTTTCTTTAGATTCTTTTACTGCGGTCTTTGCCATCAAGGTTTCCTCGTCGTTTCTATTATCTAACAACAATGTACTTCACAACATCGGCATAATTTCGAGAACTGAAAGAATATAATTTATTTCTTATATGTTACATATGTTACATGTGGACACAAAAAAGAACAAATATATCTATACTACAAGAGCTTAATATTGAAGAAGGCTGGCTAGTAAAGAGGATTAAAGAGAGAAAACTTAAATATTTTGGACACATTAAACGTCATGATAATTTAGAGAAGACCGTATTGGAAGGGTGCATAATGGGAAAAAGAAAGAGAGGAAGACCAAAACGAAGATGGCTGAAATACATCGTTGATGATCTGCAAGTGGATGCATCAGCAGCAGCAGGCCGTCTTGCTGACAACCGAGAGGTCTACAGGAGTGCTGTTTGGGAGGCAAAGTTCTGCAAGGGACATGCAAATGAATGAATGAATGTTACATACATTCAAATATGCATAAATGCTCGTTTCCTAGGTACATGCTATATACCTTTCTTCTATCTCGCTGGGGCTGCGGCCTGGTGTTCCTTGCAGCCGATGCTGTGAAGATGTTGAGATGCAGCATCGTGTCGGGTTGGGAGCATGTTATGGTGGCTACTTGTTTAATTCTACTCATCACCAGGATATAAGCTGCATCGACGAAAACAAAATAAAAAAAACCTTTTCCGTTATTTCCAAATCTTTTGTTGTTGTTGTTTTGTTGTTGTTGTTGTTGTTGTTGTTGTTGTTTTGTTGTTGTCCTTGTTGTTGTTTTTTTTTTTTGCACATTTCACAAACATAAAATAATATTGGCCAATATACAGCATGGAAATCTCCTTCTCTCACATACACATATGAGCACATAAAAAGACCTAAAAGAAACATTGAAGCGAAGAAAACAGATGTACAACATGAAAGACTGGCCTCTTCTTAAAGCCAGACAAAACAGCTGAAAACTCGTAAAATCAAGGACATTGTAAAAATCAAAGTGATCTTTTATAAAAAAATCAAAGTGATCTTTTACAAAAAAAAAATCAAAGTGATCTTTAAAAAAAATAAAAATTCTTTTACAAAAAAATCAAAGTGATCTTTTACAAAAATCAAAGTGATCTTTTGCGCGCGCGCACACACACACACACACACACACACACGCACGCACAGGCACACGCACACGCACGCACACACACACACGCACACACACACACACAAAACAAAAAGAAACCATAGTGATCTCTTTAAAAAAAAATACAAGCACTTTGATGATCTGCGCTAGTGTAAAGTATGTTTAACTATGTATAAAATGCTTATTCTTTTAATGTACAATTGTACCACTTTATTTACGACGGCTGCTATGCAGTGTCTATTTAATTCATTAATTCGTTACTTGTGTCTCTGTCGCCAGGTAATTACATTTTGTGCCTTTGTATACATACGTCCAGAGAGGAATGGCATATCAATTCTGTACTACAATTTTCTATTATTCAATTTAGAATCTTTGCAACAAAGTGAAAGTTATTTCTTACTTCTTCTCTGTACTATATGTCAATACTTTTAAAACACAAAATACGTTTTTTTTAATGGCGTTTTCTTGAATGTAAATTTCATTTACAACCGAGCATAAAACTTGCAAGAAGAGTAAAAATATTAATTATTTGAAAGAGTTGCTTTTAGATGTGACGTAGAAATCTGAAAGTTGATGCACGTCTAAGCCCCGCGTCAGGCTAGCGTGGTGGGCAGATCACTCGTCTAGCAACCGAATGGTCGAGGGTTCGAATCCCCAGCTGAGCTGGATTTTTTTTTTCCCGGACCAGTACAGCCTTGAGGTCAACCCAGCCTCGTAAAATGGGTACCAGAGAAAATCTGGGAAGGAAAGGCAGCGAGGAAAGGAACTGGCCACTCTACCTCATAGGCTGATGGCCCAGCATAATGAGGTCTCTAACGCTTCATCCCCTACGGCGTTTGCTATGGGACTACCTTTCTATGCTCTGGGCGGTAATTGTGGCAGCCTGGGCAGATGATCTGTGCAGCCGTGGAAAGTTTTCTTTCTTTCCGCTTACAGATTTGGTAAACGTAATTAGGTCTTATTAATAACTAACTTTTTAAAAAAATCTTTATCAGACCTGTTGTAGCATCCATCTTATTAATAACTAAGTTTCTTTTTTTTATCTTTCCCAAACCTGTTGTAGCATCCATCTTATTAATAACTAAGTTTCTTTTTTTTATCTTTCCCAAACCTGTTGTAGCATCCATCTTATTAATAACTAACTTTTAAAAAATATTTATCAGACCTGTTGTAGCATCCATCTTATTAATAACTAACTTTTAAAAAATATTTATCAGACCTGTTGTAGCATCCATCTTATTAATAACTAACTTTTAAAAAATCTTTATCAGACCTGTTGTAGCATCCATCTTATTAATAACTAACTTTTAAAAAATATTTATCAGACCTGTTGTAGCATCCATCTTATTAATAATTAAGTTTCTTTTTTTTATCTTTCCCAAACCTGTTGTAGCATCCATCTTATTAATAACTAAGTTTCTTTTTTTTTATCTTTCCCAAACCTGTTGTAGCACCCATCTTATTAACAACTAAGTTTTTTTTATCTTTCCCAAACCTGTTGTAGCACCCATCTTATTAATAAGTTTTTTTTTAAAATCTTCCCCAAAACTGTTGTAGCACCCATCTTATTAGTAATGAAGTTTTTTTTTATCTTTCCCAAACCTGTTGTAGCATCCATCTTATTAATAATTAAGTTTTTTTTATCTTTCTCAAACCTGTTGTAGCACCCATCTTATTAATAACTAAGTTTTTTTTTATCTTTCCCAAACCTGTTGTAGCACCCATCTTATTAATAATTAAGTTTTTTTTATCTTTCTCAAACCTGTTGTAGCACCCATCTTATTAATAACTAAGTTTTTTTTTATCTTTCCCAAACCTGTTGTAGCACCCATCTGCTACAGATCTCTTTGATCCTGGCTGTTGCAGCTGTCATGGCTACCACAAACTTCTACCGTGAAAGAGCCCCTGCTTATGACGGCCATGGCTACGGTGATACTTGCTACGATTTCACTGAATACACACCAACATGTGGATGGAAAACTGTGATACTTTCACCAGTTCCTATAGTGAATGTTACTGTAGGTCTGCATGCTCACTTCTTGATTATAGTTTATCACATTTCTGTCACTTTGCTACGAGTATAATGTCTAAATATTCGGTATAAAGTGGAACAAATTCAGGAACAGCGCAGAGATAAGGTAGATGAGCGAACAACCAGTCTCATGGGTGATCAGAAAAAAGGTGATGGACATATGTCGGTCACGTGATGACAAGAAACAGAGAATCCCAAAACAAACTATCAAGTGGAACACAACAGGCCGAAAAAAAAAGAGGTCGACCACGTGAAACTCTAAAAGAGAAGAAACCTTGATGAGTTTGAAAAGCTAGCCGAAAACAGGAAAACTTGGTGAACTACCATGTGAGCCCTATGTGACGTTTAACGGCACGGGAAGGATGTAAGTTGTTAGATAATGTACGAATCTCTACATAACCCAACATAATTGAGCAGCAGCTATCACAATACTCTGTGCAGGACTAGTTTTTCCTGTATGGGGAGGGGATAATTGCTACCGGAAATAACTGGCTTTCGTTAAGCTTCATAATATGTTACTTTTGCGAGTTCACAGACGTATATATCTATGCTTTTTTACTAAGGGCAGATTATAAAGAGGAAAAGCAAATCTGTGATAAATTGGTGAACAACTTAACATGCAAAGGATCCAGTTCTAACTCCACAAAGTTTTCTTCTAAAAAAAAAATGTTGCACATACTGATCCCAGGTAAACGAGTGGAGATGAGAAAGTTCCAGATGATTCTGGAACCTGCCTGGAAATTTGCTCCTTTGGTCTTCGTCAGGAGTTAAAGTAAGCCACAGCAGCCAACTCTGATTCTTGCTCATCACACAGGTTTTGGGTATAAGTAAGTAAGCATTTAATTAAATACATAAATATACTCGAAACCAATGTAGTAAAGCTGCGATAACAAGTAATTTAGTTCCAGTTGGGGTTTTTCCCCCTACAAAACTGTAGGAATAGTGTCACTCATTAACTTGTAAACAGAAGACTGTAGGAATACCATCACTCATTAACTTGTAAACAGAAGACTGTAGGAATAGCATCACTCATTAACTTGTACACAGAAAACTGTAGGAATAGCGTCACTCATTAACTTGTAAACAGAAGACTGTAGGAATAGCATCACTCATTAACTTGTAAACAGAAAACTGTAGGAATAGCATCACTCATGAACTTGTACACAGAAAACTGTAGGAATAGCGTCACTCATTAACTTGTACACAGAAAACTGTAGGAATAGCATCACTCATTAATTTGTACACAGAAACCTGTAGGAATAGCATCATTCACTAACTTGTACACAGAAAACTGTAGGAATAGCATCACTTATTAACTTGTACATAGAAAACTGTAGGAACATCATCACTCATTAACCTGTACACAGAAAACTGTAGGAATAGCATCACTTATTAACTTGTACATAGAAAACTGTAGGAACATCATCACTCATTAACCTGTACACAGAAAATTGTAGGAATACCGTCACTTATTAACTTGTACACAGTTTCTAACATTTAGGCTTACACCTTATTCATAAAAAAGAAAAACATGACGCAGAGAAAGAGAGGAATAACTGGAAAAGTTGTATTCCTTATTCTTCTGGCTAAGTGTTCGAGATCTCATAGCAATTTTGTTACACATAGGAAACAACGAATCTGTCGTACATTAAAGTAACAGAATTTACGAAGGTGTAAAATTAGACCTCCAAAAAACAATTCTTGTGCAAAGCAGGTTTTGTATCTGAAACCATAACTTGAAACCACATTTACGTCAAAAAAAAGTATTCGTTTGTTTGTACGTATTGCCGTCCAGTATACACTAAACATTGCGGGAGCCCATGTCTGTTGTTTTTTCTATATGGAGGATGTTATCAGAAGGCACATCATAACTTCTGGAGCAGCCAAAACAAAAGACAAAAAGCTTGACTTTCTGAACTTGACAAACTTACTCCACAGTTCTGGGATCAAGCAGTGATCACCACCGACGACCGCACGTTCATCACAGTAAACTTTGAGAAAAGGTCAGACTTGACACATGGCCCTTCCTGCAGCAGTTTCACTTTTGATGGGGCATTTGGGTGAGTAAAAATTAACTGCTCACCTTTGTGAATAAACTCGTTATGAAAATGAAAATTAAGTCATGGAAAGATTTTTTTCTTTCTTATTTTGATTCGTTGGCCCTGAAAAGGATAATAGTTGGTTTTCTATGGTTCGCAGCTAGACTGTGATAACTGCGCCTTTCTTTCTGACACATTCATCTTTGGCATGACCTACTTTCAGGACTGGGGGTTCGCCATCCAACTTCGATCCATATTTTCCCGCCCGCCCAATCCGGACACCCCCTTTAATCCGGGACAGTTCTTGGATGTAGAATAGGGTCATGGTCAGCAATGGTTGGCTAACCTTAACGCAGGTAGTTCTGGAAGGATAGCCGCTGTGTCATGCTGCTGGAGGGCTGTATTCTTCGGTCCCTGAACCCTTATTAAAAAGCTTTAAAGAAAGTAAATGATGAAAACTGCACTACCAGAACCTCAAGCTACGTTCATTTCATTCATTCATTTGTATGTCCCTTGCGGAACTTTGCCTCCCTAACAGCACTCCTGTAGACCCCCCCCCCCCCGGTTGTGAGCAAGATGGCCTGTTGCTGGTGCATCCATTTGCAGATCATCAACGATGTCGTGCAGCCATCTTTGCCTTGGTCTTCCTCTCTTTCTTTTTCCCATTATGTACCCTTCCAAGACGGTCTTCTCTAAATTATCATGATTTTTAATGTGTCCAAAATATTTAAGTTTCCTCTGTTTAATCCTCTTTACTAGCCAGCCTTCTTCAATATTGAATTCTTTTAGTATGGATATATTTGTTCTTTTTTGTGTCCATGATATTTGAAGAACTCTTCTGTAGCATTTATGTGTTTCTCAGCTGTTTTGTTAAGTGTCCACGTCTCACAGGCATATGTTGCGATAGGAAAGATGCATGCCCCTTAAAAATCTTATTTTTGTAGTTCTATATGTTCCTCTCCACAAGCTACGTGGAAGAACAAACACATTGAATATGTTCAATAACTTTAGGAAGCTTTGTTTTTGTCTGTTTGATCTCTCTATTTTTCTGTGCAGTTTTATAATATATCTGAAAGTAAGGAAGGCGATGGCCTGAATGTATGATTATGAGACCTGCTTTAAGGTGCGGGTGTGTGTGTGTGTGTGTGTGTGTAGGAGGGGGAGGAGTAATGAATGAAAACAGAAGATATGATTATGAAATATGTTTTAAGGTGGAGCCTGTAATGAATGAAAACAAGCGCAAGGGAAGGGGGAAGTGGTGGAGACGGGGGGAAATAACTCTGCACCACCTTACAAAACTTCTCTCCAAGCGACTGGTATCGGATTAGAAGTAGATTATCCTGAAGATGGATAGCTGGAACTCCCCCCCACCCCAAAAAAGAGTTTCTGGACAAACTCCACCACCATGAAGTCAACAGTGAGTCTAGCCCTGGGTGGGTGGATGAATCTGTTACTAGAATCTGTTACTTAAAAATTATTTTAAAAATGGTTCTTTAGAATCTGTTACTAGGAGCGCCAACGAAGTGGTAGACTATAGACAAGAACAAAGGATGAAATAACGAAACCAAAGGTAAAAAAAAGGTGTCCATGCCATTAAGGCATACAAGGGACACAGTGTTAGGCCCATATTTCCACGACCATCAGCACAGGAAAGTTTGATGTGGTCAGTATCACGTCTGGCCTCACTTACCTTCCCAGATTTCTCTGGTACCCATTTTTAGAGGCTGGGTGGACCCCGTGGCCTTTTTTCTTATGTGGTAGTACCAGAAAAAAAAATCCCCACCGCTGGGGCTGAACCCGGTACCACCGGATAAGTAGACGGAGTGCCTAACCACTCAGCCAACCAGAAACCAAAACCGAGATATTTTGTTTCTTCCTTTACTTATCTGAACTTTACCGAGGATTTATTAGAATAAAATATTCACACTTTTTTGTTATTTTTGCCTCATGTAGGCTGGGATTGAAAGGGTTAAGGTATTTTCTTCCAGGGATACTGGCCCTGATTTGCATATCACGTGGTACTGTGTTTGTGACGGTACAACATCAGGAAGTTGTAAGGTAACGCTAGAGAGGTTTAAAGCATTTTTTTTAAATTTTGAAGCAAGAACCTTCTGCAAACATATTTATGTTTTCTCCTGCCTAGTTCCCTAGAAATGTCTCTATATTGTGACAAATCTTCCTTGTTAATGGATTCCAGTGTAAAGTCTATGGAAAACAGTTTATAAATAAGCAATCCCTTCAAAGCCAGCTCTGACATGAATAAGGGGCTTGAGTACAGACAACAGAGGCTGGAAGATAAGGTCTAGTAAGATCATCCTGCGTCAATGACCTCATGACAGCCCAACAAGATCAAAATCTTCCTAACCAATGAAAACAGGTGCTGAAGACACGCCCAGCCAGAAGCCAGATACCAACAAGAGCTTCTTCTGTGGGGGGGGGGGGGGGGGTGTCTGGCCATGTCCTTTTGCAACAGCGGTTTGTGTAGCCTGCAGTTCTGGAGGATACAATGTGTTGTCTCCTTCTCTTTACTGTAGGCATATAGGTCTGTTTCTCTTTACTGTAGGCATATAGGTCTGTTTTTCTTTACTGTAGCCATATGGGTCTGTTTCTCTTTACTGTAGGCATATGGGTCTGTTTTTCTTTACTGTAGCCATATGGGTCTGTTTCTCTTTACTGTAGGCATATAGGTCTGTTTCTCTTTACTGTAGCCATATGGGTCTGTTTCTCTTTACTGCAGGCATATTGGTCTGTTTTTCTCTACTGTAGGCATACAGGTCTATTTCTCTCTATTGTAGGCATAAAGGTCTGTTTCTCTTTACTGTAGGCATACAGGTCTGTTTCTCTCTACTGTAGGCATACAGGTCTGTTTCTCTTTACTGTAGGCATACAGGTCTGTTTCTCTCTACTGTAGGCATACAGGTCTGTTTTCTCTACTGTAGGCATACAGGTCTGTTTTCTCTACTGTAGGCATACAGGTCTGTTTCTCTCTACTGTAGGCATACAGGTCTGTTTCTCTCTACTGTAGGCATACAGGTCTGTTTCTCTTTACTGTAGGCATACAGGTCTGTTTCTCTCTGCTGTAGGCATACAGGTCTGTTTCTCTCTACTGTAGGCATACAGGTCTGTTTCTCTCTACTGTAGGCATACAGGTCTGTTTCTCTCTACTGTAGGCATACAGGTCTGTTTCTCTCTACTGTAGGCATACAGGTCTGTTCTCTCTACTGTAGGCATACAGGTCTGTTTCTCTCTACTGTAGGCATACAGGTCTGTTTCTCTCTACTGTAGGCATACAGGTCTGTTTCTCTCTACTGTAGGCATACAGGTCTGTTTCTCTCTACTGTAGGCATACAGGTCTGTTTCTCTCTGCTGTAGGCATACAGGTCTGTTTCTCTCTACTGTAGGCATACAGGTCTGTTTCTCTCTACTGTAGGCATAAAGGTCTGTTTCTCTCTACTGTAGGCATACAGATCTGTTAGACCAGATTTACGCTCACACGTTATGCCGAGAATGTTAACAAAGTTCAAGGTTGACAGTGCTGCCATAAGTGGATTTGACCAGGCTCTGCAAAACTACTGAGCGCGTCCTCCAGAAGTCTGATAACATTTAAGCACAGAGACATAACACCTGGTCCAGTGAACGACTCAGGAAGCCAAGCTCAACAGTGCTATACAAAACCTTTAAAACAAAATACAATCCATTTTATACCGGAGCCAAAACAGCAGCTTTATTCTTTAACTCTTTCACGCCTGAAATATTTTTTTCCTTGCTCTGCCAGAATAGATTTTGACGAGAACTTGAGGTAGAAAGGACTGAAAGGAAGGTACTCTATGATCTAAAAGTTCAGCCTGGGTCACGTGTGTGCTACTTTTCATTTCATTTAGCCTTTTACTTAGATAGCGCTCTGAGTACTGATTTGCTTAAGTGTATAAGTGTGCAAGATCTTCCAATTGTGGCAGTGTTGTTTTTGAGTGAAAGAGTTGAATATGTAGGAAGAACACGATAAATAAACATTTAGCTCAGTTCAGTCACTGTAGTTATTTCTTATATATTTTAATTAACAGTATAAAAGAATTAAAGAACAACACAGAGATAAGACAGATGAGCGAACAACAACCTGTCTCATGGGCGAACAGAGAAAAGGAGATGGACATATGTTGGTCACCTGACGAGAAGAAAGAGCCAGAGAATTCCAAAACAAGTTATCAAGTGGAACACAACAGGCCGAAGAAAAAGAGGTCGACCACGAGAAACTCTAAAGAGGACACTGTTAAGAGAGGTCTAATTAGTAGGCATAAAGTCCCTTGATGAGGTTGAAAAGCTCGTCGAAAAAAGGAAAACTTGGAGAACTACCATGCGAGCTCATTGTGACGTTTAACGGCACGGGAAGGATGTAAGATAATGTTTTGACATAAACATATTGCATGTGAAAACTTTAATACACGGAACTTAGATCTCTTTAATCGTAGAGAAGAAAGTACGTACCCCCTACCACCAACAGCTCTGTAATGGACTCCACAGATAAAAGAACCATGACACGACCCAAAGAGACATGGAGACGTACAGCACAGAGAGTGCTGGTAAACAAAGAGACACGGAGACGTACAGCACAGAGAATGCTAGTAAACAAAGAGACACAGAGAATTACAGCACAGAGAATGCTGGTAAACAAAGAGACATTGAGACGTACATCACATAGAGTGCTGGTAAACAAAGAGACATGGAGACGTACATCACAGAGAGTGCTGGTAAACAAAGAGACATTGAGACGTACATCACAGAGAGTGCTGGTAAACAAAGAGACATGGAGACGTATATCACAGAGAGTGCTTTACCAGTAAAGGACTGACATGGGAGAGACAACCAAGAAGATAGCGAAGAACCGACAGAAGTGGAAATCTTTTGCTATCAACAACCCCATGTGTCTCATCATCATCATCATCATGTGCCGTGCCGACTGGCGTTGGCTATTATGCTTCTCCAGAGTACGCGATCCTTCATGTAGGCCATCAGCTCAGTTGGTGATCTCCTCTCACACCATCCCGTCAGACTGTCCAGTATCATTTCTCTTGGTCTTCCTCTTGATCTTCTTCCTTCTATTTTTCCTGTTGTTATAATATTTTCAATGCCCCCTCTTCTCATTGCATGTCCTATGAAAGTACATTGTCTCTCTCTTATCTTTTTGACAAGGTTTTTTGTCTCTCCAGCTCTTCTCCTACATTCTTCATTAGTTATTTTTGCTGTCCAGGGGATTCGCAACATTCCCATGTGTCTATGGCATTGAAAAGAATAGAGAGAGCGAGAGAGAGAGAGAGAGTGAGAGAGAGAGAGAGAGAGAGAGAGGGTTAAATAATTTTACAAAGAATGTTGCTAATGTAGCAGTTATAGTAATGAAGTACTGTTGTGAGGTGTCTTACATTGTATGAATGCCATCATCATGTGATGTGTCTTATATTGTACGAATGTCATCATCATGTGATGTGACTTACATTATATGAGTGCTATCATCACATAATGTCTGGAGGTGTAAAACATTGCATTTTAATTAGATTTTGTTTCGCTGCATGAAACAGGCTCAATCTCTGACAGCGTCATTGAGAAGGAAGTCCACACAAAGCACTGCTGCGGGAGCCGCGAGGGCCTCTTCTCTTTTAAGTCGGGGGCCTCTTCTGTTTTTAAGACCGGGGCCAGCGATTAATAAAAACAGAATAACTAATCATGGGGGGTGGGTTGCGGAGAAATAGTTCTACACCACCTTAGAAAATTCTTCTCTGAAGATGTGGTGTCGGATCAGAAGTAGGTTAGCCTGACGATGGATGGCTGGAAAACCCTCACTCCCAACCCCAAGAGTTTCTCGACAGACTGCACCACCACCATGAGGGGATAACAATGAGCCTAGCCCTGTGAATGAGGATGAACCATTTCCTAGGAGCACCAACGAAGAGGTAGGATAACATTATTTGTCAGCCGTGATTCAACAGCCCAGATAAACATGGCGTCATTTCAGCACATATTATTGATGCTTAGATAGGTTAACAACGTGGACTACAACTAAACAAGATATTAAAAAAAAACCAAACACAAACAAATGAGAAAAGAATCCTGAGAATCTTTCTGTCGTTTCATTTATGGACCATTAAGATACCATATAACACAACAATGGAAGATAAGAAGTAACAAAGACACTGTATAAACACATTGTTTAACTCTTCGCTTACAACAACCATTATGAAAAACAGACTGAGGTGGCTCGAGCATTTAGAGAGAATAGAGGAGGATAGACAAACAAAGATGGCCTATACTGAAGTGATGAAAGGGGACAGACCAAGTGGTAGACTTAGACAAACAATGGGGAGACAACCTAGAGGAATATATGCACGTTCTTGGAACCGACAATTGGAAGTTTAAGAATAAAGAGAGAAATGGAGATGTGCAACAGCGAGCCTTAATAGCTTGGAAAGCAGTTGAATTTAACAGCTGTTCGAAGAAGAAGAAGAAGAAGAAGAATTGAAGAAGAAGAAGGTTTAACTTCCGTCACGATTTCCACTGAAGATTCATGTTTTTTTTTCCTAATTTGATGCAGATTGTATACCCAGGGTCATTGAACCTAACAGCTTTAGCTGAAACAACAAGTTCCTCGACCACTACTTCAGTCTCGACAACACCCGCTGCTCCAATGCCTTCTACAGACTCCACAACAACAGTATCCATCGCTCTATCCACATTCTTAGCCTCAGCTGCGGACATTTCGCAGGGCATTACCTGTGAGTTTGTGTGGCAGTCATATTACAGAGTCAGTCAGTCATTTGCATGTCCCCTGCGCAACTTTGCCTCCCTAACAGTTCTTCTGTAGGCCTCTCGGTTGTAAGCAAGATCCCCTGCTGCTGATGCATCCATTCGCAGATCATCAACGACGTCTTGCAGCCATCTTCGCATTGGTCTTCCTCTCTTTCTTTTTCCTATTATGTACCCTTCCAAGACGGTCTTCTCTAGATTCTCGTGACGTTTATCGTGTTCAAAATATTCAAGTTTTCTCTTTTTCATCTTCCTTAATAGCTAACCTTCTTCAATATTAAGTTCTTATAGTATGGATATATTTGTTCTTTTTTTGTGTGTCCATGATATTTGAAGGACACTTCTGTAGCATACACAATCATAAGCAATTTTATATGTTTCTCAGCTGTTTTGTTAAGTGTTCAGGTCTCACAGGCATATGTTGCGATGGGAAAGATGCATGCCCTTAAAATTCTTATTTTTGTAGTTCTGTCTGTTCACCTCCATAGATTATATAGTTGTTTTTTTTTCCACTCTCCACTCTTCACTCATATTACATATATCTCTAAAATAGTTTCACCCCTGAGGAAGACGATTGGTTGATTAGATGATAATGTGCCAGCATTTGCGGTATATTAATAATTAAACTTATTTTAAATAGGTAAGATAAACCTTTCTTTTTTAAAAAGAAGTCTAATTTACTTGTTACCACTTTTGTGTTGTTGTTGTTGTTGTTGTTGTTGTTGTTGTAGCGGCTTAGCGTGTTTATTTTATTTCTAATACACTTAAAATGTTCTCGTAGTGTGAGGAGAGAACTTAACTCTTTGACTACCAGAACACATAAGCAACTGTATAATAAACACACCCGTCAGGTTTTTTTTTTTTTTTACAGAAATGACGCGCGCCTAAATTTAGCTAAATTTAGTTTCTTCTTTAAAATTTTAATATTAAAAAAAATAAGTAAGATTGTATAAGAGCAGTTATTTGTATGCTTTATGTATGTATGTATGTATGTATGTATGTATGTATGTATGTATGTATGTATGTATGTATGTATGTATGTATGTATGTATGTATGTATGTATGTATCTATTCCAAACCTTTTACAGGAACCATCGTAGGAAAAGAGTTTTAAAAAGGCTAACGCACTGAGTCGGATAAGAAGTAGTGTACATAAGATTTCTCTTTCTAACTGCCACAGAGGAATTACCCTGGCTTTTGTTCTTACACAGCAGCTCTGCTGTCACTTTCACACAAAGACAATCTGGAACTTGATAACAGTGGAGTTCTCATCTGCTGCCTTCGCATTATAAACTCGCTACACTATCGATTCGACTACCCGCCCACCTCTCTTCCCCCTATACATCTAGTATTGGTGTTTAATCTGTCAGATATGTCACTGTTATTGACATCAGCCCATTTATTATTTAAAGCTGATTCCTTCTAATGAAGATTCAGATTCCGAAATCCATGAACTTTTCAAAAATCCGTACAAGATTACGATAAATTATTGTCCTGATTTACAAAATACAACTTCTTTACATAATTCATAGCAGAGAATAAACAGGCAATGGCTGTAAAGATGATTAAATAGTGGAAACCAGTGTTTCTCTACGTGGGGCGTAACTCCACCAGGTGGCAGTTTTGAATATATTTGAGGGGCATTGTATTTATATTATACTTTTCAGAACTTGGTTGACTATTATGTTGCAGGTGTGGAAGGCAGGGGGAGTTGGGGGGGGGGGGGGGACGGGAAAGAGGGGTTATCAAAATCTTTGAAGCGTTGAGGTGGGACATGATACAAAAAAAAAAAGGTTGGGAAACACCGGTGTGAACAGAAGTGGGATAAATATTCCCTGAAAAAAAAAGAAAGAAAAATCAACATTTTCTCAATACTTGACTCCAAAAAAAAAAAAAAAACCCATCTGTATTCTTCTGTGTTGTAAATCTTCCAGAAACAGCTATGAATTCGTGTTCTCTGCAGTTGATGCTGTGATGATCCAGAAGCATATGCTCACTGTAGGATAGGGGGTGAGTTGCGGTGGCATGCATGAAGTCCTGGGAGTGGACGTGGATGGCAGAGACGGTCAGGAGGGAGGATGGTTTTGGGACGGTTAACCCAGATGTGGACATGGGTACCCGGGGGCTTTTTTTTCCCGGACCTGGAGAAGGAGAGATTGACAGGACTTAAGGACGGGACCAAGGTCTTACTCTCTAGAGAGTAGACAAGTCAGTGAAGACATTAACGACAAAAGTGACGTACGCCCTGCGTGACTAGACAGCTCCGTTGCTTTTTATTTTCAAGCGAGAATCGAAGTGACAACACGTACATTTGGGTCTACGTAAATATCTGACAGTATTATAAACATTGAACTGAGTGTTTAACGTCAATATCTGTTTGTACCTTAATACATGATCAGTTTAGTCCAGTGTGGCCTGCGTTGGGGAGTTATCCTGTCGGATATGTTCCAGATACTTCGTCATTTTTTTTTACACCGTTTGACATACATGAGTAGGCTGTACTAGCCTAGCGCTCTAAAACATTTAATTTAACATTCAGATTAAAAAAACATTTCTTATAATCCACAAAAAAATTGTGTAAGATTTCCCTTAACTCACAGAAAAAAACTGTAACATTTCTTTTAATCCACAGTAGCTTGTAGCATACATCTGCAGAGACACCCGAATCTATGCTACATTGGCCAGCAAATATCAAAGGTAGCCAAGGGGCGCCATACTGTTGATTGTGGGTCGTCGTGCATAAGAGAGAAGTCCTGCCTGGGTCTCAACTATTGGCAGGATAATAACGAGTGCCACCTGGTGTTTGAAGACGTGAGACACAACTCCAAGGTACTGGACGACGTCGATGGATGCACCTTCTGGAGTGTGGTGTGGAGAAACAGCAAGTGAAGAAGCCAGAAGTCTGCAAGGGGTTAAAACTGTCTGTGTGACTTGTCTTGTCTTCCTGTCTTGTCTTGTGCTGTCTCCCTGTAACTGCGAGCTGGTGGTCTTTTGCAGTCGATGCTGTGGAGGTGTTGGGCGTGGGAGCGGGTTATGGCGGCTATTTTTTTCAATCCCGGAATCCAGCTAAAAAGCACGGGGTGTGCAATGCTTCTTTAGCAGACTCCACCACCACGGAGACTATGGCGACCCCTACCCCGTTAGCCAGGCTAGGCCTGTTACTGGGGCATGGAGGAGGATACCAACGGAGAGGTGGGACAGGGTCTTGGTCAGCTATGGTTGGCTATCTCTGACGCTAGCATATCAGCTATGGGTCGCTGATTGCCTCACGGGACAGCTTCTTCACCCCCTCCACCCCCCACCCAGTCTGTCTGAATAAATGAAGTTAAAAATTGAAAATCTGACTTGTCTCTGAGAGCAAAGAGAACATGACAACGGTTGGCAATGCGTTAAAGTGATGGCAAGGACAGACGAGAGGTGTTGTCTTCCTCATGTGCTGCTCTTTCCAACAGATTAAAAGTCTTTATACGTGCCTGATTCATATCCTGAGTTTTATTTGTTGTTTTGTCTTTTATATTGTATTTAAAGGAGGGCATTTGCTGAAATATTGGTTGTTTTTCTTACTTTTTTGTCCTTTCTTCCTTCAGCAATTTCACAATCTTGAATCAATCTTTGCTTTTTCAACCATCATCATCATCATCATCATCGTCATCATCATCATCATCATCATCATGTGCTACACCGGTTGGAGTTGGCGTTTGCGCTTCTTCACAGATCTGGTTGCTTGATATTTTCCATCAGCTTAGTGGGGGGGGGGGAGGGTTGTGCCATTAATTTAGACTGTCCATGACTGTTTTTCTCTTTTGATCTTCCCCTGAATTTCTTTCCATTTATCTTTCATGTTGTTACGATATTTTTAAGCTCTCCCCTTCACAACATTTCCTTCGTCTTCTGCTCTTTCTGTACCAATCTTTGCATTAAAATCCCCCATTATTAATACAATATCATTTTTCCGTATCTGGTCTATCGTCGTTTGCAGTGTGTTATAAAAGTCTTCTACTTCCTCTTCTTCTGCTGCTGATGTAGGTGCATATATCCGGATGATTATTACATTTCTAGGAGTGCCTTTAAGTCTGATTTTGAGGATTCTATCACTCACTGGGTTGTAACCTAGTAATGCTTTTGATGTTAATTTGTCCAAGTAAAAAGCCACTCCATTCTTTCCTCCTAATTCTCCACCAGAGTATATAAAGATATCATCATTCTCACTCTTGAAGTGTCCTGATCCTTTCCGTCGATGTTCGCAAATTCCCCCCCAAAAAATGTGTATCCCTGTTCTTTTCATATCGTCACTTATTATTTGATACTTTCACTCATACATACTTCTCATATTCCACATTCCTACTCTTATTTTTCTTTTTAGTTTGATCTAGGGGTTTTCCTTAGCAACATCGTCAGGATTTTGTCCGTCATCACAGTTACTAGTATTGACCTATGTCTCACACTCTTCCCCTGTGTTAAATTAGATCTGTCTGACCTGGCGGACTCACCACCAGATCTTTTCCCTATCTGACCTTCCATGTTGCTGTTTGTGTTTCTTAATTAACGTCACTGCTGTATCTAGGCCAACAGGCAGCAGTAAGAGTAAATGGTGAAACAACAACTTGGTTTGACATAAAACAAGGGGTCCGTCAGGACTGCATGTTGTCGCCTTACTTATTTAACTGAAAATATAATGAGGAATGTTAGAGAAGACGTAGACAAAGAATATTACGATGCCATACAAATTGGAGGTTATGAAATACCAGAGATTAAATATGCTGATAACACAGTATTACTGCCCACAACACAAAAAGTAATGAACAAAACTAATTATGACAGTTCGTAAGAACAGCGAAGAGCAAAACATTTATCTTAATGCAAAGAAAACTAAATTGATGACAACTGACACAACAAATAATGCAGCTGAAATATATAACAATGAAGACAAATTGGAAGAAGTGGAGAGTTTTTAATATCTTGGATCATTACTAACTAATAATGGAGATACACTAAGAGAAATTAAAACATCTACCGCTCTTCAGAAAATAACACAAAAGAGTCTGTGGAGAATGAATGAATGAATGAATGAATAATCTTTATTTCTCAAGGGTAAAGAATTGGGCACGCAGGCCCGTCTTACATTCTGCCCTTCATCACTCCATCTTTCATTCTTCCCACACACTTGATTTAGTACAAATATACAAATTAAATTAGTAAAAACATATCAAAAGAGTGTAAGATTTAACTACTACATTCAAGGTAAAAGAGAAGAAGTAATTAACCTAATAAAATAGCACTCACGCACACATACACCCGCAGACATATACATAAATAAAAATACATTGTAAATACAGATCTTCTAACATATTTTTTTAAACAAACATTAAAATAATTTCTAACAATATCTAACAAGTTGCTTTTCTAACTATGTCACTGAAGTACTTGATGGTTTACGAGCCATGTGTTGAGAGAGTGCTGGCTATTTTATGGAGGCATATAATTACATGCAAGTAAATAATGAAACAGGTTTGAGTTAAAGGATGAAGTATTACCAATAGATTTTAAATTGTAGGGGAGGGTGTTCCAGAGCTGTACTGCAGAGTATGCAAGGCTTTTCTTGTACATATCAATTCTGGGTTTAGGAAGAAGACAGTTTTTTAAACGCTGGCTATGTTTAGTGTTATACATAAACAGTGACCACAAGTAAGGCGGAGCATTGTGCGACAGAATTCTGTGAACAAACTTAACTTTGTTAAAAATGATTCTATTTTTGAGAGGAACAGACAGAACTACAAAAATAAGATTTTTACTGGCATGCATCTTTCCCATAGCAACATATGCCTGTGAGACCTGGACACTTAACAAAACAGCTGAGAAAAACATAAATGCCTGTGAATGAAAATGGTACAGAAGAGTATAGCAATATATGCCTATGAGACCTGGACACTTAACAAAACAGCTGAGAAACACATAAATGCCTTTGAATGAGAATACTACAGAAGAGTTCTTCAAATATCATGAACACAACAAAGAACAAATATATCCATAATATAAGAACTTAATATTGAAGAAGGTTGACCAGTAAGGAAGATTAAACGTCACGATGTGTCTAAAATATGCCAGTTTTATGTTTTCTCTGTTTTTCTCTGTTTTTGACACATTAAACGTCATGGTACAAAAATAAGATTTTTAAGGGCATGCATCTTTCCCATCGCAACATACGCCTGTGAGACCTGAACACTTAACAAAGCAGCTGAGAAAAATATAAATGCCTTTGAATGTAAATGCTACAGAAGAGTTCTTCAAATATCATGGACACAAAAAAGAACAAATATATCCATACTACAAGAACTTAATATTGAAGAAGGCTGGCTAGTAGAGAGGATTAAACAGAGAAAACTTAAATATTTTGGACACATTAAACGTCATGATAATCTAGAGAAAACCGTCTTGGAAGGGTACATAATGGGAAAAAGAAAGAGAGGAAGACCAAGGCGAAGATGACTGCAAGACATCGTTGATGATCTGCGAATAGATGCATCAACAGCAGGCCATCTTGCTCACAACCGAGAGGCCTACAGGAGTGCAATTAGGGAGCCAAAGTTCCGCAAGGGACATGCAAATGAATGAATGAATAAACGTCATGATAATCTAGAGAAGACCGTCTTGGAAGGGTACATAATAGGAAAAAGAAAGAGAGAAAAGCAAGGCGAATTTGGCAGCAAGACATCATTGATGACTTGCAAATGGACGCATCAGCAGCAGGGCATCTTGCTTACAACCGAAAGGCCGACAGGAGAGCTCTACAAGTGAATGCCCAATGAATGAGGAATGTCGTTTTCTTCTAGATTTAATCAGGTTCCTTTCTACTGCTTTTGTTAGACATTTCCAGTTTGTCATCTTAGCTGTCCATGATATTCGTCTCATGCTACGTACAGGGTGCATATATTAACAAGATATATTAGCAAGATATATTAACAAGATATACTGACAAGATATATTAACAAGATATATTAACAGTTTTGTACACAAAAGCATTTGACGCATGAGAACAAAACCCTATCCTGCTTCTTCATGGTTATTCCAGTAGCAGGCTGAAGTGGTTCTTAAGTCGGTTAACGAGGCAGGATTTACAGTGGGTCCCAAGTAGTGGTGGAGTTTTCTGAAAAGTACCCTTCTGAAGTCCTTTCGGGTTTTCAAGGGAGCTGCCGTAATCCACTCAGTCCCTGTCCAAGACGATGTCTGTGATTCAACATCGTCACAGAAATAACCACTGCGGTGACACCGGTTCTGGTTATGAAGGTACATGGAGGTATATGGTTCAGTTTTACAAAAAAGATAGTAAGACTGAGGAATGTATGAAAGAACGAGAGATGGAGAAAGTAATGATCAGCACGTGGAAACGACGAATATACAACAGTCCAATATTTCGACAAAAGCCTTTTTCAGGGACTACGTAAAAAAAATAAATAAAAGGACACAGCAGATGAACTTAGATGAAAAATTGAACACTTAGCTCATTTGTTAACTTCCTTGTAAGTAAAGGACACAAAATGCACTGTTGTCTGTCCTTCATTTATATGTTGCTTATACAAAATGCTCTGTTGTCTGTCCTTCATTTATATGTTGCTTATATAAAATGGGCTGTTGTCTATCCTTCATTTATATGTTACTTATACACAATGGGCTGTTGTCTGTCTTTCATTTATATGTTGCTTATACACAATGGGTTGTTGTCTGTCCTTCATTTATATGTTGCTTATCTTACTTTCTGTCGCTCATTTTCCTGCTCACTTTCCTCACCCGTTCTATCTTAACTTCGTCTGGAAAGGAAAAGAGTTGGCAATTACAAAGACAGCAGATAAAAGTAATGGCGCCGAAAAGCACACGTGGGAAAAGTGCAATCTATACTTTTTTTTCTGCCTTGCACATTACACTAGTCAGAACTTTATTACACCAGATGGGATAAATTTTCCAGCAATTGGAAGTAAACATGTGTTCTGAGTACTTGACATTTACGTTAGTCTTATGTTCTCTTACGTATCTTTAATTCTTGTCATATTTCTCTCTTTTACTGTTGTAACAGTATAGCTAGCAAAGGGAAGTAATTTATGAAAGTTGACGTTCTGAGTGGCAGGTCCTCGATAATTTCCCTTTCACCGAATAAGAGTAAAAAAAAAAGTCAAATGTGTGTAGATCCGTTAGAAGAGTTGCAGAGGAATGGAGAGGTTACATAGAAAGAGACGCCTGACCTGAATGGAACAAGGAGACAAAGGATGACAGACAGACAGACAGACAAACAGACAGGGAAGCCTGGTATGAATGGCGCGAGGAGACAGGACGACAGACAGACAGGGACGCCTCACCCGAATGGAACGAGGAGACAAAGGACAACAGACAGACAGATAGACAGACGTACAGATGGACAGACAGGGACGCCTCACCCGAATGGAACGAGGAGACAAAGGACGACAGACAGACAAACAGACAGACAAACAGACAGACAGACAGACAAAGGACGACAGACAGACAGACAGACAGACAGACAAACAGACAGACAGACAGGAACGCCTCACCCGAATGGAACGAGGAGACAAAGGACGATAGACAGACAGATAGACAGACAGGAACGCCTCACCCGAATGGAACGAGGAGACAAAGGACGACAGACAGACAAACAGACAGACAAACAGACAGACAGACAGACAGACAAAGGACGACAGACAGACAGACAGACAGACAGACAAACAGACAGACAGGAACGCCTCACCCGAATGGAACGAGGAGACAAAGGACGACAGACAGACAGATGGAAAAACGTTACTAAAACTCCCGTGGGGAGGGGGCTGACAGTGACAAGAAGCTCTAACCCCAAGGTCGACTGACTCTCGAGAAGACTATAGCGGTAATCAGCTGAATCCTGCAGGTAGTGGATGAGAACTGTCACAAACGTCCGGGAAGACTTCGAAGTGTGTAGCGGCCAAGAAAGACTTCGAAGTGTGCAGCGGCCAAGAAAGACTTCAAAGTGTGCAGCGGCCAAGAAAGACTTCGAAGTGTGCAGCGGCCAAGAAAGACTTCGAAGTGTGTAGCGGCCAAGAAAGACTCTCTCCGGGCTGAAACAGGAATGCTTGCTCAAGAGATTCACGGGGATGTATAACTCCAGTAGAACAGCAGATGACCCTCCCTTGACAAAACATCTTATCTTATATCTTATATCCTTCCCGTGCCGTTAAACGTCACATAGGGCTCGCAAAGTAGTTCGCCAGTTTTTCCTGTCCTCGGCGAGTCTTTCAACCTCATCAAAGGATTAATTTGGCCTCTCTTAACAATGTCCTCTTCAGAGTTTCACGCGGTCTGTCTCTTTGTCTTTGGCCTGTTGTGTTCCACTTGATAGCTTGACAAAACATACTTATAGAATAATTCTCACTGTGCTTCATAGGCAGTATTAGGCAAGAGCGATGTTGTTTATCTAAATTGTGAGATCTTGCGTCATCATCTTTGATCCACTCAATCATCACATTCAGTAAACTGCCTTTTTTGGTGTTGGAGGCCGGACTTTTAGCGTCAGTGTAGGGGTTCTATATGTAACGCGAAGAACCTTTGGGAACCACGCGAAATAGTCCAGAAGAGAACTGTCGCTGGCTCACAAGAAGTTACCGCGGCAGCATGGGATATCACGGTCAAGGTCCATCCCCTGTCTCTACTAGCCTGGTAGTATCTCCGCTTTTCATCTGTTAAAAATTGTGCCAAGCAATCAATCATCCACCATTCAACCGTCACATTTCGTTATTAATATTTTAATCATTTTACATGCATATTTCTTGATATTTTAAGAAATATTTTCGCACATACACACATTGAAACACAAACATACGCGTATAAATACCAAAATTCATATATATATTTTTTAATTCAAAGAATTTTTGAGAACCTATTTCGTCTTATACATTCATGCTTTCCTTCAGAGATGTCTTTTTCTGATTTCTTTTACTCCTACGTTTTTCAAAGTATCAAATATTTATCGTTACAAAATATTCCTTTTTCTCGTCTTGTTTTCTTGCTACATTGGAAGAAAAACCACAGACTCTTGTCAGGGCACTGATATGACTTTCCAGTAATCGCAGCCGATTTCAGTTTTTATAAGATCTGGAGTGCTTTCCACGCTCTGATAGATTAGCTCACATGTTTGGGCACTGGACCGATAATTCATTCCCGTACATTTAGACAAACTGGCGCAGGTAATCCCGCAGTCAACGAGGTGAAAGAGGTCAGCTATTGTCACAAAGTGGTCTCCTTTGTAGCAAGATCCCATTGTGCATTCCATGGACGCGCTCTGAGCATCTGGGAAAGCAGAAGAACTCAGGAAAGTGTTTCATGGTTTAGATTAGTTATTTTGGATAGTACCAGAGCGATACAAGGAGAGACAACACGGCTTCAATAATCAATAAATCAATCATTCAGTAATCTTGTATCCAACGGAGCACAGAAACCTGTGGCGGGACATTTCTGTCTAAGAAACCACCAAGGAAAACTGGACATTTCTGTCTAAGAAACCACAAAGGAAAACAGGACATTTCTGTCTAAGAAACCACAAAGGAAAACGGGACCTTTCTGTTACTGCCATCCGCTCGTGTTCTTCCGATGTACGTTCTCGGAAAGCTCTAGAACAATGCCTTATTTTCCAGGCCGGCTGTCTCCGCCCACATGGTATTAACATTAACTTCAGTTTCCTTTAACATTCTTTAGATTCCCACCTACTTTCTGTTGTACTCTACTTTATTGTCTTAGTCCCATTCATTTCGCTGTAGTTTTTCATTCCCATGTTTTAGCTTTATCTTCCAGCCCTGCCCTTCTTCTGTAGGACCTATAAGGTATATATAGCTGTCTTGTCGCTTTCTTACCCCCATCCCCCCCCCACACACACACATAATATTGTTCTCTCGCTTTCAGCACCCACGCCACTTGTGTGTTTTACGCTATAGTTATCCGATTGGTCCAAGTTGTTACCCTTTGTCATCTCTCAGCCAATCGCTCGTTCCCACTTTATAAGTCTACCTGGGCACATTCATCGCCGTCTCTCGAACTAGGATGATGCCAAAATTTTCAGTGCATTTTTTTAATGTGTTGTGTTGTTCTTGTATGTAATCCTTGAAAAAGGCCGACGCCGAAATATTGGATGTTATATGTTCTTGATTTATACGTTCTCTTCTTATTTTATTACTTTTTGCCATTTGTGTGTCTGCTCACTTTCCTCACTCCCTCTGTCGTTTTGTAAAACTGAACCATACACCTCTATCTACCTTTAGTACCAGAACTATACACCGCTATCTACCTTTAGTACCAGAACTATACACCGCTATCTACCTTTAGTACCAGAACTATACACCACTATCTACCTTTAGTACTAGAACCATACACCTCTATCTACCTTTAGTACTAGAACCATACACCTCTATCTACCTTTAGTACTAGAACCAGTTTACTGCAGTCGTCATCTCTGTTATCTCTCACTAGTCTGTGGCAGATGAAGTGATGGTGTTGCTTGTATTGATTCTCTCATGACGTTGCCTAAGAAGGCAGGGGTGGCCGAATCAGCAGCCATGATATTTCTTTGACTAAAGCCATTTAGTCGACTCAGATGTAAAAATTGGTACATGGCAAATTTTGGTGAGTAAAACTATCGTCGTCGGTGTTTATTTGATCTTAGGTTGGCACCAGGAAGGGGGAGGGCGGGGGAGGGGGAGTAAATAAAGCCACTTCAGCTAACTCCCCATCCGATATGGTGCTTTTATTTTGTAATCTTCACCACAGCATCGGCCACTGAGAGTTCGTAATACATAGTTACAGGCAATACAGAAGTGGTCGAGTCTGTAAAGACGCGGCTGCTCTGAGAAGACGGTGGGAATTATCCCTGCTTCTTTCATCTTCTTGAGGGCGGTATAGACAGGAACGCACGGATGTGTCAAATGAAGAAGAGTATCGCCATTGCTTTCAAGATGGAGGTCTGTTATGTGCGCCGTGATACTGAGCTGAGTGCTGTGAGCTCTGAACTTCGCATGAACAGCATTGATGGTTCTTAGTTATGTCCACCCACGCAATGGTGAACTGCCGTGGTCTTTGTGTTTCCTGTACTGAGATCCTTCATTCAGGGATCTGATACGATAATGGTCCTAAATCAGTGGTTCCTGATCTTTCTTTGCCGTGTACCCCTATTTCGGTGTGAGAACCGCTGTGAATCCCTCATTTAAAAGTAAAGCAATAAATAGAACCCAAATGATGCTAAGATTACAAAAAAAATCTAGCCAGTCCATTTGCTGGTAAACTGACCACCAAAAATTCTACCATGGACCCTTTGAGGATTTACGGACCTCCGGTTGAGAACCACTGTCATAAAGCATTGAAATAGTTTTAAGTGTAGGGATATCGTGCAGATTAATTAAATACTTATATACGAATGTTTATTTGTCCGAATACTCACTATAAGTTCCAAGCAGAGGATGTCCCGTGTCTGTGGTAACAGAGCTTGTAGAAGTTGGAGGGAAAACCTTCTGTGAAAATAAATGAAAGAATCCGTTGATCTGTATAAGTCCTTAAAGGTTATAAAGAGTTATCAATAGAGAGAAGATAGTCACTTCAGCGCAAGTGTTAATTCTAACCTTTGTATCTTCTAAACCTTCACTTTGCTGAATATCACCCTGACCAGTACAATCAGTGCTGTCTTGTCACGTCTCTTTTCTTTTTCTGGGCTAGTCTCTGTTTTACTATACTCATACTTCAATACTCTCTTCTCCCATCTACGCCGTAGTCTACGCTTCTAAAACGTGAGTGCTCTCCCTGCTGTCCGCTGGAGTCCGGAGGTCAACCCTCTTTTATGTGCCTGACTTTTTGTTTACTTATTGATTACTCCTTGTGCGATAATGAAAAAGCGATACGTGAAGTTGCATCATAGGTCTACCTTTACATACCCGATGTAGTACACATCATCATTAGTCCTCTGTACTCTCAATGGAGCATAAAGCATCAACAACGGTTCTCTAGCCAATCCTGTCTTGGGTAAGTCGGCATACCTCAGACTATGTCTTTCCTACTTCCTTTAGTTCTTCATGTGCGTCTCCATGTCCCCTTTTGCCAGCCCCTCTTTCTTTTCTCTTTAGGTGTTCAAATCAAGTTCTTTCCATTCATAGTATATGGCTCAGCAATTTCCACCTCCGTCTCTTGACCCCTTTAGTAATGTTCCTAGTGCAATATCACTAATGTGTTCTCGTTAAACCAGACATGTGAAAGTTGCTTATTGATAGACCCTAGTACCAATGCTTGTCTTGTCTTGTCTTGTCTTGTCTTGTCTTGTCTTGTCTCCTTCCTCATATACCTTTCAGTGTTGAGGGGACAAATAGACGTCTTGACAGGGCTCGACGATTTGCTTCATATAATGGGATATTTAATGCTTCTGTAATTTCCTCTCTCCATCTCCTGTGTGATGAGGATTTTAAACGTTAAATGATAGGGCAAAATCAGGAACAAGGAGGTCAGGGAAAGGGCAGAACAGGAGCATATGAACCTACAAATCACGTCTAGGAGGCGGAGGTTGATTGGCCACACTCTGAGGAAGCCCGACACAAGCATAGCATGACAGGTACGGAAATGGAATCCTCCAGGAAATAAAAAAACGAGAAAGACCTAGACTTACTTGAAGAAGAAAAATTGTGACAGTGCTCAGAGACAAAGGATACGCATGGAAGGGAGCAAAGAATAATTCCAAGAACAGAGATGACTGTAGAGCCTTTATCAGTGGCCTATGCTCTCAAGGGAGTGAAAGGCGACGACGACGATGATGATGATGATGATGATCTCCTGTGTGGACGGCCTCTTCTTCTGTTACCTACAAATTTTAGTGTGAATGTTGTCTGTGCTATACTGTCTGGTGGGAACCATGCAACATGGCCAAACAATTTGACTTGCTGTTTCTGAATATAGTGTAATATTGGTGTTACTTAAACCTTTGCCCTGATGGTGTCATTTCTTATTTGGTCTCTTCTTGTCAAATTTAGTATTCTCCTTAAACATCTCATTTCTGTCGTGATGATTTTCCTTCTGTGTTTGGCTGTTAATGTCAATGTTTGACATTGATAACATAGAGTTGTGAGGAAAATTGTATTGTACAGTGCCCTTTTTGTTTCAGTTGTGATGTATTTGTTTTTCAGTAAAAGGAGTTATTTACCAATACTTGTAGTGAACAAATCTCACGTGACCGTGCTAGTACAGTAATCAGAGCACACTGACCACAACTGGCCAAGACCCTTTCCTACCTCTCCGCTGTAGGTCTCAGTCTGGTTCTCATGGTGGAGGAAACAACCGAAAAGTTTGCTTTCTTTTTTTTTAAAATCCACTTCATGTCTTCAAGGTACGATCGTAGCTATCGTAACCCACTCCACATCCGACAATGTTGCTGCTGTTTCAGCATCTTCACTATGTCCGCTACTAAGAACATCATGCTCGCAGTTCCAAGTAGATAGAACAAGGGCAAGAAAAAAATAGCAACAATCAATGTCTGTTTCAGAACAAGCTGAAGAGAAGCTCTGTACCTTACAATCTCCGTGTGTGGTATTGTCACAGATACAGAGCCACGTGATGAAGATATCTGGAATCATGTTCCTGGGGGGAAAAGGAAAAAAAAACAGAGTAAGAATAAAATTATATCTTAATCCTGCTATATCTTAATCACGTTATATCTCACATTTTTGCTCGAAAACTTGCAATATTTGAACCACTATATAGTCGTAAATTTCTTCCTCTAAGACTTGCAGTCTTTGAACTAGTGTATGCTCGAAAATTTCTTCCTCTAAGACTTGCAGTCTTTGAACTAGTGTATGCTCGAAAATTTCTTCCTCTAAGACTTGCAATCTTTGAACCAGTGTATGCTCGGAAATTTCTTCCTCTAAGACCTTCAGTCTTTGAACCAGTGTATGCTCGGAAATTTCTTACTCTAAGACTTTCAATCTTTGAACCAGTGTATGCTTGGAAATTTCTTGCTCTAAAACTTGCAACTTTTAAATCAGTGTATGCTCGTAAATTTCTGTCTCTAATACGTACAAACTGACAAAATAAATAAGGCAGCTGAAATATATATAAATGAGGAAAAATTGGAAGAGATGGAGAATTTTGAATATCTTGGATCACAACTAACTAATAATGGTGATACAATAGGGGAATTAAAAGGAGGACGTCTATCTCTCTTCAGAAAGTAAAACAACTAAAGAAACTGTGGAGAGGAGCAGACAGAACTACAAAAATGAGACTTTTAAGGGCATGCATCTTTCCCATCGCAACATATGCCTGTGAGACCTGAACACTTGACAAAACAGCTGAGAAACACAAAAATTCACTGAAATGCTATAGAAGAGTTTTTCAAATATCGGACACAAAAAAAATAACAAATATACCCATAATACAAGAACTTAATATTGAAGAGGGTTGGCTAGTAAAGAGGATTACAGAGAGAAAACTTAAATATTTTGGACATATTAAACGTCATGAGAATTTAGACAAGACCGTCTTGGATGTGTGCATAATAGGGAAAAAGAAAGAGAAGAAGACCAAGGCGAAGATGGCTGCAAGACATCGTTGATAATCTGCGAATGAATACATCAGCAGCAGGACATCTTGCTTACAACCGAGAAGCCTACAGGAGAGCTGTTAGGGAGGCAAAGTTCCGCAAGGGACATGCAAATGACTGACTGACGGACGACGTGCAATTTTTGAACCACTATATGCTCGTAAATGAGACACGCTGTCAAGCATATTCTCCGAAAGGTTACCAACACCGACGCTGCTACGCTTTGGTACTTTTATAATTAGAAAAAAAGATTTGTGTAATGTATAATTTTTCATGCTGTTCTTCACTACTTGTCCTGAAATATACCTGGCGCTTGCAATCGTTGGATTGACTGGGACTCCCTCTGTTATGGTGGGACTAACGACCTTCGCCATGAGAATTGAGAACACTAATTACTGCACTACTCATACAAAACTTCTTGATGTAGCACTCTTCATAACTGTAGTAAAATCAGTGGCCGCGTTAACCGACAATTATCGATAAATTACCGATTAAAACAAGAGAAAGACCGAAACTTTTGGAAGTCGTCGGTTACCATGACCGGTTTATGTTATCAAAAACTTAGTAAACAAAAAAAAAAAGCAAGAAGCGAAATATGTTGGAGGATAATCAGGCCAATTATCATGCAGGGGAATCGGCCAGATTTTACTTTGTTTCAGCATGTGAACATTTTGTAAAGTTTAAATCTCCTCCCTAATAAATTCACACAGACATCTACTTTCTGCTGATATTTGTAAAGTATGTTTAATTTGAAATTACCGAAATTGTTTCTGTATTGAGAAAATCTGTGTTTCTGGAAGTAGTTCATGCTAGGTGATAGAAGTAGTTCATGCTAGGTGATAGAAGTAGTTCATGCTAGGTGATGGAAGTAGTTCATGCTAGGTGATAGAAGTAGTTCATGCTAGGTGATAGAAGTAGTTCATGCTAGGTGATAGAAGTAGTTCATGCTAGGTGATAGAAGTAGTTCATGCTAGGTGATAGAAGTAGTTCATGCTAGGTGATAGAAGTAGTTCATGCTAGGTGATGGAAGTAGTTCATGCTAGGTGATAGAAGTAGTTCATGCTAGGTGATGGAAGTAGTTCATGCTAGGTGATGGAAGTAGTTCATGCTAGGTGAAAGACAAGTATAATTGTACCGGTTTTTATTTAAAAAAAAATTCCTAGCGCGATCACTGAGTACAATGGCTCTGTGAATCCCCAGGATACACGTCTTCATACACACACAAATAATACATACATACCACATACAGAACATATGTAAACATACCCGAAAGGGCCGTACATATTGATGTTAGAACAACTGGAATGACGTCTGAAGTCGCCGCTGTAGCTTAGGTTGGTCAGGGTAAACACCAAGTTGTCTGTGGTATCGTAGGACGAGTCAAATACCTGGTTGACCAACAACAACGACAACAAAAGAGGAAGATACTTTTGTCAGGTCTTACTTATTTATAGGCTTATGTACCTGTTGAGGAAATTGTGAATTCACTAGATTTTTTGTGAATTCACTAGATTGTTCTTCCCGCTGTTCTGGTTCTTCGTTCTTTGAGAGAATGCCTGGTTTTACCTTCACATTAGGTTAATCTCTCCTTGAGGAAGAAGAACTCCCAGTCTTTTAAAACTAGCCCAGACGCCATTTTGGTAGGGCCTCCTCCTCTTACTCCATTTCCCTCTTGTTCTTGTTCCTCTTCTTTTTCTTCCTCTTGTTGTTGTTGTTGTTGTTGTTCTTCTTCTTCTTCTTCTTCTTCTTTTTCTTCTTGTTCTTGTTGTTCTTGTTATTGTTCTTCTTCTTGTTGTTCTTCTTCTTGTTCTTTTTGTTCTTCTTCTTCTTCTTGTTCTTCTTCTTGGTCTTCTTCTTCTTCTTGTTCTTCTTCTTGGTCTTCTTCTTGTTCTTCTTGTTCTTTTTGTTCTTCTTCTTTTTCTTGTTCTTCTTCTTGGTCTTCTTCTTGTTCTTCTTCTTATTGTTGTTCTTCTTCTTGTTCTTGTTCTTTTTGTTCTTCTTCTTCTTCTTGTTCTTCTTCTTGGTCTTCTTCTTCTTCTTGTTCTTCTTGTTGGTCTTCTTCTTCTTGGTCTTCTTCTTCTTGTTCTTCTTCTTGGTCTTCTTCTTCTTCTTGTTCTTCTTCTTGGTCTTCTTCTTCTTGTTCTTCTTGTTCTTTTTGTTCTTGTTCTTCTTGTCCAGTTTGTCAGGATGTTCACATATGTACCAAGGTTTTTGCCACAGCTCACAAAGCGCCTATCTCAACTTTCGAGCCCGTGGCCTGGACTAGCTGGGTGAGTCTTCTTGCACTGAAGCTGATGCTATGATGATAAAGGATATATATGAGGGTGATAAATGGTGATAAAAGTTGATAAGGTTAGCCTGGTGGTTGGTGATGGTGGTACTGCGACTATAAATGATGATAGTAATAACAATAATCCTGCTGATTTGGTGTGAAGACGCTGATGGATACCTCGAAGACGGTGATAATGACTAAGAAAATGATGGGAACGACGATACAGGTGATGATTATGATGGAAAAAAAAGAAAAAATGGTTGCTAGAACGACGACACGATTATCAAGGGCTGATACGCTAGTAAAGACATTGCTCCATCTTTCCGTCGGGGCTCCTCGTGTCACACAGTGCCTGGCTGATCAAACAAGGGTTGCAGTTGTCCCTGGCTTCTGCCAAGGGTTCGCTTACAGGGTCCACACGCGGCAGTCCAGCAAATCACCAAGCAACTCCGAACGCAACGCAATGCTTTTCTAGAAACATCTTCATGGCGTTGGCTGCTAAGAACAATCTGCGGATAGTTTCTTAGACATGGAAACGATGTGATGCAGGTGATGACGATGATAATGATGATGAGTACTGCAACGACCGTGTTCTAAAACTTACGTCGAGTTTGGTGAGCGGTGCCGAACTAGTTAAAACCAGTTTCCAGCCGCAAGTAGGGAACCCCTGTTTGAGGTCAAAGCAGTACTGACCCCACGCTCCATTGTTCCAGGCCCGGTAGGACTGCATGAAGAAGTTTTCCAAAGGTTGCGCTACCTCCAGTGTGACCAGCATGCTTAACAGTAAAGCCAACATGGCAAGTAATGGAAGCAAGAAAGACCTGAACGGGGAAAATCGAAGGTTGATAAAACAGATTGTAGATATAAGGTTATTCATAAGTCCGTTAAACATTACAAAAATTTGCAACAAATAAACTACGTACCGGATCATGATTATTCTTACGCCAAGAGAGAGAGAGAGAGAGAGGAGAGAGAGCCTTTAAGTTTTTTCTAAGTAAAGCCTGCGCGCATAGCTCCCGTGGTTTCCCGCTAGGAGGCAGCAGTAGTAAATATGGCGTTCGGTAAACCGAGCAGTGACTTTGTGTTTTGAAATACGTAATAACCTCGTCCGTTGTGACTGTGCATCGACGGTTTCGAGCGGAATTGGTGAGAAAACAACATCAAGAAGTTGTATGCGAAATTCCCGGATGAAGACTGTCTGTGCACAGCTCCTCGGCAGGGACGTCCAGACCAAGCGAAGACACCGCGAATCGTGTTAGAGAAACTTACCACCGAAGCCCCCGCTTTCATCACTTCTTGATACTGTTGAAAACAGGCGCTGCCTTCTGGAATTCTGCTCGAAGTCGTCGCTGCACAGTTACAACGGAAGAGGTTCTTGCGTATTCCTAAACACAAAATGACTGCTCGCGTTTGCTGAACGCCATATTTGCTATTGCTGCGTCCTAGCAGCAAACCACGAGAGCTCTGGGCGAAAAAACGAACTCGAAGAGTTTCTCTCTCTCCCCCCCCCCCCTCTCTCTCTCTCTCTCTTGTTTTTGTCGTGCATTTACACCCTTTAACTAAAAGTCTTCATGTAGTTCAGTTAAGAAATTTCATTAAAAATAAGACAAATTTACAATTTTCAAGCTTCAAACAGGACACTGCAGAGCACAGCACATCCACACAAGCTGAAGACGGCTCGCACATGCTAAAACGGTCGGTTTTAGTTTTCTTTTCCTTCAACTATGGCGCTAAACCTTACCTGGAATAGTTCTCAGTCTGGTAGATCTGTTACCACGTTCTCTCTTTCGTGGCTAAATTTATTTATAATAGCAAAAGTAGAGAAAACAAAAACACTACGAGTAAAAGCTATAACCATAAACAGAATTAAACGAAACAATGATTTATGAAAACTATCCAATGGAAGAGCCGCTGAATGTTCTGGCAAATACCATCACAGCTCAGACCTCCGTGAAAGCCTGGCCAACATAAAATGTCTGTAAGACTTTCCTGGAGATCACATGCCCTGGAGATCACATGCCCCGGAGATCACATCAGATTTCCGTTAAAAAAAAACACGTGAGGAAAAACGGATATTTTGTTTTCTTTGTGTAAGAACATACAAAGTCCGAATCTCAGATCATTGAAACGTTTACTATTCGATATGAAAGAGAAAGTATAAATTATTAAATCAGTACGTGAGTAATTTTTTTTTTCCTGTCATGATGTCGTGATCATGCTTTGAACATTGAAAACAAAGTAGATTATGCTATATTTCTATCTTTGCCGTGTGTTCATGCGCGTATATGTTGGGACATACACGCTGAAAAGAATATTTATATGTGTGTCTTTTATGGTTTGGAGCTATTTAAAATTGTTTTCCCAGAGATGAAAAGATTAACTGAGCGTAAATAAACAGAACCACTTTCAGTAATTCGTGCATGTTCTAGGACTAAGGTCAGTGTTGCAACATCTTGCACTGCATGCCCTGTAGTGTCTTCCATAGCAGCCACAAAATGTATCCACTTTTCTCTGCCCGCAGTCAGGCTATAGATGGTATCTCCGCTGTTTTGCCTGTTGCCCCATTATGGCATCTACAGTTCTTCGCTGGGTTGTCTTTGATTCACCATTCTTCCTCTTTTCTCTACTGCTATTCTAGCAAAATTGCTGGGGGTATTACCGCGAGATACAGCCTATTCATTTCTGCCGTCATCGACAAAGGCATTCTGCCGAAATATTGGATTGTTATTGTATTCACTTCTGTTTGCTCATTTTGTTATTTTCTCTACCTTTCTCTGCTCCTTTCTCTTCTTTCTGTCTTTATTGTGAAATAGAACCATGGATCTCTAGCTAACTCTTTTCCATAGAACCAGCTATACTCAGTTATCGTTACACTTATCTTTTACCATTCTCCTACATTGAAGCCACCCATTTGCGTTTGTGAACTAATGATGTTTTATTTTTTAAAGTGCTTTTACATTTACTTATCGTTTTATCGTCTCTCTTGTCCTTGACAAAAGTATTGTGGCTAAATATTGGTTGTTGCTGTTTGTTTTTCATTTCATCTTTTTAATTTTTCATGCCATTCCTGCCCCCTTTCATTACTGTTTCTGTCTTTTTTTTAACTCATTTACCATGATCCACTCCCTATCCAGCTTCAATTATGTATTTCAGACCTTCAACTTCTACCGTCCTTAACCAGCTGAAAGCTATAACAAGAATGTAAACAAGCTAAAAACTATAACAAGCATATCAACCAACTGAAAGCTATAACAAGCTTATAAATCAACTGAAAGCTATAACAAGATTGTAAACCAGCTAAAAACCATACCAAGTTTATCAACCAAATCAAAGCTATAATAAAATTGTAAACCAGCTAAAAACTATAACAAGCTTGTCAACCAACTGAAAGCTATAACAAGATTATCAACCAACTGAAAGTTATAACAAGATTATCAACCAACTGAAAGCTATAACAAGATTATCAACCAGCTGAAAGCTATAACAAGATTATCAACCAACTGAAAGCTATAACAAGATTATCAACCAACTGAAAGCTATAACAAGATTATCAACCAACTGAAAGCTATAACAAGATTATCAACCAACTGAAAGCTATAACAAGATTGTAAACCAACTAAAACTATAACAAGCTTATCAACCAAGTGAAAGCTATAACAAGCTTATCAACCAAGTGAAAGCTATGACAAATTTATAAACAACCTGAAAAGTACTTTAAAAAAATGTCTAGTTGGACGTAAACTGCAAGTAAATCAAAAAGATCTTGGCATTGGAAAACGTATCATGTCAATACCACGGGAAGCAAATAAACGTACTATAAAGACCAGTAAGCGTATCGAAATGGTTTAGATTAAACGATACCGAAGGAAAAACTGTTATAGACGTTTTTATTCGTGAGCATAATTTTCTCTTCTGCACAGCGTAATCAGCCAGGGATCTCCAGCATCGATCTCCTTTACTTTCGTCGTACTCAGATACAGCGTATTGTTTTCCTAGTATTCGTTCCAAGTTTTATTTTACTCTCTTTAAAATAATTAATGTAGGTATCGATTATAAACAAAAAGAGAAAAAAAAAGGGGGGGGGGGGGGGTTAGCGGTTGGAACGGCCAAGAAATATTTATTGATGTTCAGGTAGACTCCTGAAGAAAGCCTTTGATTAAAGCATTAGGTCGAAATTATTTTATGACTATTTGAACAAAGATTGTAGATTTCATGTGTCTTAAATTTTAAAAAGCACATTGGAGGAGAAGACGTTGATCGATCTGGCACTCAGTGGCACATAGCTGACATGGCGAGCCATAGCTGACCAAGACCCTGTCCTACCTCTCCGTTGGTGCCCTCAGTAACAGACCTAGCCTGGCTAACTGGGCAGAAGCACACCCTGATCTTCAGCTCCAATCAGAGACTGAAAAAATAGCAGCCATGACGCGATAATAATCTGACATGATTCTGTGTCTCGACATCTTCAAAGATGGCTGCAAAGAACATCAGTTCGCAGTTCCCTGGCAGAAGAAGAAGAAGGAAGAGGAAGAAGAGGGGAAAGAGAAACAGAAGAAGAAAAAGAGGAAGGAGGAGAAGGAGAAGCAGAAGAAGAAGCAGCAGCAGAAGGAGGAGGAGAAGAAGAAGGAGGAGGAAGAGGAGGAGAAGGGGAAGAAGCAGAATAAGAAGAAGAAGAAGAAACAGAAGAAGAAGAAGAAGAACAAGCAGCAGAAGGAGGAGAAGAAGAAGGAGGAGGAAGAGGAGGAGAAGGGGAAGAAGCAGAATAAGAAGGAGGAGAAGAAGAAGAAGAAGAAGAAGAAGAAGAAGAAGAAGAAGCAGAAGAAGAAAAAGAACAAGAACAAGAACAACAAGAGCAACAAGAACAAGAAAAATAGGAAGGAGGAGAAGGAGAAGCAGAAGAAGAAGAAGCAGCAGGAGGAGGAGAAGAAGGAGGAGGAAGAGGAAGAGAAGGGGAAGAAGAAGAAGGAGGAGGAAGATAATGAATTAATGATTGAATGAATCTTTATTTTTAAAGGGTAAAGAATTGGGCATCCAGGCCCGTCTTACATTCTGCCCTTCATCACTCCATCTTTCATTCTTCCCACACACTCGATTTAATACAAGTATACAAATTAAATTAGGGAAAAACATATCAAAAGAGAGTAAGATTTAACTATTACATTCAAAGTAAAAGAAAAGAAGTAATTATCCTAATAAAATAGCTCTCACGAACACATACACACAGACATATACATAAACAAAAATACATTGTAAATACAGATCTTCTAACATATGTTTTTAACAAACATTAAAATAATTTCTAACAATATCTAAGAAGTTACTTTTCGAACTATGTCATTTTAGTGCTTGATGGTTGGCGAGTCATGGGTTGAGAGAGTGCTGGTTATTCTATGGAGGCATATAATTACAAGCAAGTAAATAATGAAACAGGTTTGAGTTAAAGGATGAAGTATTACCAATAGATTTTAAATGGTAGGGGAGGATGTTCCAGAGCTGTACTGCAGAGTATGCAAGGCTTTTCTTGTACAGATCAATCCTGGGTTTAGGAAGAAGACAGTTTTTTTAACGCTGGCTGTGTTTAGTGTTATACGTAAACAGTGACCACAAGTAAGGCGGAGCATTGTGCGACAGAATTCTCTGAACAAACTTAACTTTGTTAAAAATGATTCTACATTTGAGGGGCAGAATTTTGAGTTGTTTGTGTTGATCTACAGTCTGTACTGGGTATTTGTCAAAAATCAGATTTAATGCTCGCTTGTGAAGTGAGTGGAGCTTTTTTTTGTTTGAGACTGAGCATCCATCCAAGATTGTGGAACAGTAATCTAAGTGTGTTTGTATGTGTGATATATAGTATATCTTTCTTGTGTCTTTATAGATAAAGTGTTTAATTTTGGCTAATTTGTAAATTTTCTGTGCAATCAAGTTTGTTAGGTTATGTACTTGAGAATTCCAAGTTAAATGCTGATCAATGATGAGTCATAGAGTTTCATGTTCATGAACATTTTCTAATGCCTTAGTCCAAGCACAAAGCTGTAGTGAAGTTTTTGTTGTATTTTGCAGTTTCTGTCTTGTAGTGATGAGCATGGATTTTGTTTCGTTGGTGTTTATCAACATAACATTTTTATTACTCCATTTAATCAAACTGTTTATATCATTTTGAGGCGTTGTCTGTAGGTTATTGATGTCATAGTCACTATTGTAAACAGTACAGTCATCAGCAAAAAGATCACATGAAGAGTGCTTTAAATGTAGTGGTAAGTCGTTAACATAGGTAGCAAAGAGAAGAGGACCAAGTATGGAGCCTTGAGGAATACCAGTATCAACCACAGACGAACCAGAGAAGAAGAAGGAGAAGAAGAAGAAGAGGAGGAGGGGAAAGAGAAACAGAAGAAGAAAAAGAGGAAGGAGGAGACGGAGAACCAGGAGAAGAAGAAGGAGAAGAAGGAGGAGGAGGAGGAAGAGGTGGAGAAGGGGAAGAAGAAGAAGGAGGAGGAGGAAGAAGAAGAAGAAGGAGGAGGAGGAGGAGGATGAAGAAGGAAGAGGAAGAAGAGGAGAAGGGGAAGGAGAAGCAGAAGAAGGAGGAGAAAGAGAAGAAAGAGGAGGAGACAAAAAAGAAGAAGAAGAAGGAGGAGGAGACAAAGAAGAAGAAGAAGAAGAAGAAGGAGGAGGAGGAGAAGGAGGAGGAGACGAAGAAGAAGAAGAAGAAGAAGGAGGAGGAGACGGAGACACAGAAGAATAAGAAGAAGAAGGAGGAGGAGGAGACGGAGAACAGAATAAGAAGAAGGAGGAGGAGGAGACGGAGACGGAGACACAGAAGAATAAGAAGAAGAAGAAGAAGAAGAAGGAGGAGGAGGAGGAGACGGAGACACAGAAGAATAAGAAGAAGAAGAAGGAGGAGGAGGAGGAGACGGAGACACAGAAGAATAAGAAGAAGAAGAAGAAGAAGAAGGAGGAGGAGGAGACGGAGACACAGAAGAATAAGAAGAAGAAGAAGAAGGAGGAGGAGGAGGAGGAGGAGGAGACGGAGACACAGAAGAATAAGAAGAAGAAGAAGAAGGAGGAGGAGGAGGAGGAGACGGAGACACAGAAGAATAAGAAGAAGAAGAAGAAGGAGGAGGAGGAGGAGACACAGAAGAAGAAGTCTTTCAGCAACAGAAATCCACGAGCTAGGAGAGATGAATTTCTCTTTTTGTTTGCATGGTACAATATCATTTCTTTTGTTTTTGTTTTTCTAATGCGTAGATTTCTAGTATTCTGGCCTTCTGGATGAATATTCTAACTTTTCTATGACAGGTAGATTTACAATATTCTAACAATTTTTCTGACACGTAGATTTACAATATCCGTTAACACTGTTTTTTTTTCTTCTAACAGCTAATTTTAAGACTTACAGACTTTCCCCCCATCACAGAGATTTACGACGTTGTGAGCTTTTTAAACACGTAGATTTACCACGGTCGTGAGCTTTTCTAACACGTTGATTTACCACGTTGTGAGCTTTTTTAAGAAGTAGATTTACAACGTCGTGAGCTTTTATAACACGTAGATCCACCACGTTGTGAGCTCTTCTAACACGTAAATTTACCACGTCGTGAGCTTTTCTAAACACGTAGATTCACCACGTTGTGACCTTTTCTAACACGTAGATTCACCACGTTGTGAGCTTTTCTAAACACGTAGATTCACCACGTCGTGAGCTTTTCTAAACACGTAGATTCACCACGTTGTGACCTTTTCTAACACGTAGATTCACCACGTTGTGAGCTTTTTTAACATGTAGATTCATCACGTTGTGAGCTTTTCTAACAGGTAGATTTACCACGTTGTGAGCTTTTCTAACAGGTAGATTCACCACGTTGTGAGCTTTTTTAACATGTAGATTCATCACGTTGTGATTTTTTCTAACAGGTAGATTTACCCCGTCGTGAGCTTTTCTAACACGCATGTTTACCATGTCGTGAGTTTTTCTGTCTCGTTCAGTTATAATATTTTGACCTTTTCCAATATATAATCTAGCCTTTTCTTTTCTCTTTTTCCTTACTATACATTTTGTACGAAGAAGCTCAAAGTTGGAAAGCCAGAGCTGATATGGTAGTAACTAAATAAAATTGTTCGTAGCTTTATTTACACTAAAAAAAAACCAACAAATTAGGATGTAGTTGGTAACCTCCAGTCCGGTACTACGGAGTACGTGCACTGCACAAAGAATCTAATTCATAAGCAGTACCGCATAGACACACAGGGAAGTTGCCAAGGGACGTCAAGTTTTCCCCATATTTTCAGTGTAACATTTTCATTCACGAAAATGAGTGGCTGGGTAGAGGGCCCCCTAAGTGACCCTGTTAAGGTGGCCCTATTCTCATGGCGAGATTGGGGGGGGGGGCATTCATGGACTTCTTCGACGTGCAATGATAATAACTTTTTAACTCTTTTGTGATAATAATTTTTAACTTAAAAAAAAAACTTAAACTGTTTTTTTGTTTCCTACTGTATAAGCCCCGTTTAAGAACGTAAAGATGATGATGATCATCATGGAAGACGGAGATGTTAGTCACAGTACACGTGTATGTTGACAATCATTCAGGAACATTAACATTAACGTGGCACATGGAGATCATGGAGGAAGTCAACGTCGATCTAGCGTTTATTGCGCGACACACGATGATGATGAAAATAGTCGACACGAAGTTAACATTCGAAGAGACATATCAGGTCACCCAGCCATACAAGAAGAACAAAGACTCCGGTAGCTTAACTAAATAAGAACTGGGTTAGGTAACCAGCGATCAACAGGGGAACATAGCTAACGGGGCAGGGATCGCCATAGTCTCCGTGGTGGTGGAGTCTGCTACAGAAGCATTCCACGCTGCCTGGTTTTTAATTGCACTCCGGGACTGAAAAGATTAGCTGGCATAACCCTCTCCCAAGCCGACACGATGGTGTGCTTCAACATCTTCATAGCACCCTCTGCAAAGAACATCAGCTCACAGTTACAGGGAGATTGAAGAAGAAGAAGTAAGAACCAATACTACCTCCATAGAAAACAAAAACCTCCTGCATATAACTACATTTACATATAACTACGTTTACATATAACTACATTTACATATAACTGCATTTACATATAACTACATTTACATATAACTGCATTTACATATAACTACATTTACATATAACTGCATTTACATATAACTACATTTACATATAACTGCATTTACATATAACTACATTTACATATAACTACATTTACATATAACTACATTTACATATAACTACGTTTACATATAACTACATTTACATATAACTACGTTTACATATAACTACATTTACATATAACTGCTCATATAAAAGAAATGGCGAGTGCGGTAAAACAGGTTCCAGTAATGAAAGTAGGTGAGGATGAATGGTTCAGTTCTACAAAAAAGATAGAAAGAGTGAAGAAAGTAAAGTTTATCCCAAGCAAGCAGTCTTGTCCTCTCAGTATTTTCTTCTCTTTCTGAAAAGAAAGATGTCCATCAATCCAGCCAGTCAGTCATTTGCACGTCCCTTGTGGAACTTTGTCTCCCTAACAGCTCTCCTGTATGCATCTCGGTTGTAAGCAAGATGCCCTGCTGATGATGCATCCATTTGCAGACTATCAACAAAGTCCTGCAGCCATATTCGCCTTGGTCTTCCTCTCTTTATTTTTCCTATTATGTACCCTTCCAAGACGGTCTTCTCTAGATTATCATGACATTTAATATGTTCAACATATTTCAGTTTTCTCCATTTAATCCTCTGTTTAATCCTCTTTACTAGCCAACCTTCTTCAATATTAAGTTCTTGTAGTATGGATATATTTGTTCTTTTTGTGTCCATGTTATTTGAAGAACTCTTCTGTATCATTTATTTTCAAGTTTTTCAGCTGTTTTGCTAAATATCCAGGTCTCACAGGCATATGTTGCGATGGGAAAGATGCATGCCCTTTAAAATCTTATTTTTGTAGTTCTGTCTGTTCCTCTCCACAGCTTTTTTAGTTGTTTTACTTTTTGAAAAACGATGGATGTCCTCCTTTTAATTTCCCTCATTGTATCTCCATTATTAGTTGGTAATGATCCAAGATATTCAAAACTCTCCACTTCTTACAGTTCTTCTTCACTGATACATATTTCAGCTGCCTTGTTTGTTTAGTCAGTTGTCATCAGTTTAGTTTTCTTTGCATTAAGATAGAGGTTTTACTCTTCACTGTTCTTACAGACTGACATAATTAGTTTTTCCATTCCTTTTTTGTGTTGTGGACAGTAATACTGTGTCACCAGAATGTCTGATTATTCCATCTACTCAACCCTAAATTGTCTTCTCACTCTCCTATCATCTGCGCTACCTGAACGGCTTTTGTTTAGGCCATAGGTGGGGGCAAGGTGGTACTATCTGGGGCATAACACCGTGTTGTTTAGCATATGACACCCCTGTGTTATCCTCCCTTTACATCATTTCTCAGCCAAATGCTGGCTTCCACTTTGTGCTCTACTACGTATGTCTGGGTGCATTTTGTGCCCATCGTTCTTACTAAAATGAGGACAAATAGCTAAGTCTACATTTTTCATTTATTTTTCTTGCTTTTATCTGTTGTGTTGTTTTTGTACATGATTCTTGATAAAAGGCTTGTGCCGACATATTGGACTGTTGTATGTTCTCATTTGTATGTTCTCATCTTGCTTTCTGCCATTCTTGTTTCTGCCCATTTTCCTCACTCTTTCTATCTTTTTTTGTAAAACTGAACCATACACCTCCATCTACTTTCATATTCTTACAAGCGACATAATTACATGTACATCTGTACATCTAAGGACTAACCCACTCAAGTCAACATTCACTCTACCAAATCTCTCGACAAATCCAAGACAACTTTTTATTTCTCTCTCGCTACCACAGGTCTAATACTTTTCACTCCCCTTTTTAAAAGAATAACTCAGGGGAGATTACAATGAAAAAACTGCACCAAAGGAGGGGAATTCAATCATCAAAATTTTAAATAAAGTTATCTACCCTTCAGCATATATTCTGCTACAAGTAAATGTTCACGCGAAGTTCTGTTTGCCGTTTGTAACTGAAAGATTAAATAAGGTCTAATTGTGATATGTGAATGATTCACAAGGTAGTGAAGTAAAACATTTAATTCACACTATGAAATGAAGGCAGTCAATGTTCGCTTGATGGTCGATGAAAAGAACGATGAAATCAGTATGACAACTTAGCAGAAACGTGAGTACAGAGGGTAGAGGGAGGTCGTGAGAGAAAGTAATGGATGATCTGAAAAGATGAAATGATAGAAAGTCACAAAGAGTGCTAAATGGAAGGATGAAAAAAAAGATGAGGACTGTGGGAAACGTAATTACATACGTCAATCATGAAATCACTTGATGACGAAAATGATGATGACGACAAAGAGAGTGGTGATAATGATGATGATGATGATGATGGTGATAATAATGATGATGATGATGATGATGACTTAATAATATTCTTTATTTAATAAACACCTTTATAATATCCTATAAACAGCTGTATAACAGCCTCTATTTAAAACAGCTTTATAACCTCCTCTGTTTCATAAACAGCTTTATAATATCCTCTATTTAATAAACAGCTTTATAATATTCACACCCAACAACGTTATATGTAATAGTTTTCTTGTTGTGATCAGTGTCTTCCCAAATGAGGTCACACTCGTGTCTCTCTGGCCAAAAGTTGACTCCAGCGCACGAGAGATCGACGAGGCAGAGATATCCACATTTAGACATATACATTATCTGGGTCAGTGTGGTCTTGGCGTTTCCTTGATAACACTGGTTTAACTCCAAGTCCAAATGCAGGATGGGAAAATCTGTGGAGAAAAGGATTTGTTCCAGGTAAGTTGTTAGTGAGGTTTTCTAAGACTGGAGATGCTACAAGAAAAAAAAATTTGTAAACGCAATTTGTACTATGGGGAAATAATCAGTATAATGACTACTCAAAAACTGCGGCTAGAGTGATTTCTCTTGCGTGAAGTGATTTGTGCTTTATTTTTAAAATTCCTGTTTTCACTTTCGTTCGTGAACTAACAGCCGATGGGAGCACTATGTACAAGGATGGAGTGTGTTAAAAGTGAGTGGAAGGAGTACATGTTCAATCCCAAGACAGTTATTATTAGCATTAGTTTTTTTTTTGTTATAGGGGTGTAGACACTTGTCCGATGAGGCAATCAGCGACCCATAGCTGATATGCTAGCGTCAGGGTTAGGGAACCATAGCTGACCAAGACCCTGTCCCACCTCTCCGTGGTACCCCCAGTAACAGGCATAGCCTGGCTAACGGGGCAGGGATCGCCATAATCCCTATGGTGGTGAAGTCTGCTAAAGAAACATTGCGCACCCTCTGCTTTTTAGCTGTACTCCGGAACCTGAAAAAGTAGCTGCCATAACCCGCTCCCACGCCGATACGACGCTGTGCTTCAACATCTCTACAGCATCGGCAGGGAGTTCGTACAAGTACACTTTTTGTTATGATGAAGCGTGCTGTGCTGCCTGCATGGATGTGTGCGAGTGTTTGTGTGTTTCAGTTTTGTTATTATTTTCTCTGTTACTTTAAAACTGTGACGTTAACGAGAGCAGACTGAGACTATTTTTGCTCTATCATTTCCTGCAACAGATTTCCGTAGATTAAGGGAAATCTACACTCTCTGGCTGTTCACCTTACGTAACACGATATTCAGTGGAGAACTCAAAAAAGGAGAAAGGAAAAGAAACGACGAGAGGAAACCGCAAGGGAAATGTTTCGGTTGGCACAGGAAAGGAAAAGCACTTGGTCTGATTAGAAACACCAAGGGTGGCATAAACACCAAGGGTGGCATAAACACCAAGGGTGGCATAAACACCAAGGGTGGCAGAAACCCAAAGTGTGGCTGAAATACCAAGGGTGTCAGAAAATGGTGGAGGATGATTGAGTGTGTCCTTGATTTTCAAACTGTCCTAATTAGTGCCCGATATTTCAGAATCACTCTTAGACGCCATTTTGTTTTCTGTCATCCATGTACCACGTTGCCTCTTCATCCAAAATCAAATCTCTGTGACCATCAGACTGACAGACAGACTGACAGACAGATAGACAGACTGACAGATGAAATGAATAGAACTTATTTTTGAAGAACTGGGCTCTTAGGTTAGCCCGACGTTCTATCAGTCATCTCCCAACTTTCGGTCTCTGTTGCATAAATAATTGAACAGCGTTTAAACATATAGCACATAACATATAACACACAATAATCAATAACAAAATAGGAACTTGAAAACTTTCTGTACTAAACTTCAGATTAGACTGACAGACAGAGAGACAGACAGACAGACGGACAGATTAGATAGATAGATAGATAGATAGATAGATAGATAGATAGATAGATAGACAGATAGACAGATAGATAGATAGATAGACAGACAGATAGACAGAGAGACAGATAGACAGAGAGACAGATTAGATAGATAGATAGATAGATAGATAGATAGATAGATAGATAGATAGATAGATAGATAGATAGATAGATAGATAGATAGATAGATAGATAGATAGATAGAGATAGATAGATAGACAGATAGACAGATAGATAGATAGATAGACAGACAGATAGACAGAGAGACAGATAGACAGAGAGACAGATTAGATAGATAGATAGATAGATAGATAGATAGATAGATAGATAGATAGATAGATAGATAGATAGATAGATAGATAGATAGATAGATAGATAGATAGATAGATAGATAGATAGATAGATAGATAGATTAGACAGACATACATACCTACAGTCAGACACACACACAGACGGACAAACAGATATATACATCTTTTATACAATATCTCAAACATCTAATGACTTAGAAAGATAAAATAATCACAATTTACATGTGGGGTGCTTACTTTGGTCTTCGCTTGGTGGACGTGTAAAATCTCCCTTGAAATGTGAAGCTGTTGTCGGTTCATGAGATGACTGTGATTCTGACTGATCTAACGTAGTCGATGATAGTGCGAACAGTGTGGTCCCGTCTGTAGAAGTGGCTGTTGTGGGCACATCAGAGGTGAACCATGAAAGAGTTGCAAGGAAGCTCTGCGCTGAAGTGAAAATCGCCATCTGAGGAGATTCCGTAACTGGATGATCGCTGGAAACTGGGTCATTTCCCAGCTGAGTTTGATCTGTTGCCAGTTCAGATGTAGCAGGATCCAAGTGTCCGGAATGAGTTACAGCTTCATATGTTCCAGATTCTGTAGGGTTGCTTGTTGATGGCTGTGTTGGGGTTTCATGCTGGGTTGCCGGCGCATTGGACATGGTAGATGATATGGTTGTGACAGTTTGAGGCGAAGATTCACGAGCTGTGCTTGAAGATAGTAATGTTACTAAAGCAGAGTTTGTTACGAATACTCCATTCACAGTAAAAGTCGCACTTGGTGAAGATTCGCGTGCAACCGTTTCCGCTTCGAGTGAATGTGTAGTCTTTGTCATTTCGTTTGGTGAAACAGATTTTGCAGGTTCTTGTGTTACAGCTGCCTCTTCAGATGATGATGTTCTTGTGTTAATCTCACTCAAGAATGTGGTCGCTGCAATAAAAAATATGGTTTCAACTTCAGCTGACAAAGAAGGATTGATTACAACAGTTTTATTTCCACCGAAAAACGAGGAAGATTCGCTTGTAAGCTTTTCGGTTGGGAAATAAAATGTGCTTATAACTGATTCGGCTGCGCCAGTAAGTTCTGTTGTGGCAATTACAATAGAAGGCATAGGAGTTGAAAGGTCAGAGATTACGTGGCTTATTTCATTTGTTGATTTAGGGGTGGAAGGTTCATTTATTAGTGAGTGTATTGTGCTTTGATATATAGCGTGTTTGTTTGACATAGGAGTTTCATTTATTGCCGGTTTTGTAATAATGGGTGTAGATGAGATTTGTGATGAAATTCTGTGATAGTTAATGTTTGAAGCTACATTCTCCGATGCAGAAGATGCATTTATTGGAGATTCTGTTGAATGTATGTCCTCCATAATAGAGTAAGCACTTGTTTGTTCGTTTGAAGTTGGGGATACATCTCCTGGCACTTCTGTTCCATTATAGAACTTAGATGGTTCTATTAAACGTGTGGATACGTTAACCTCCCTTGACTTGATCGGTGGAAGAAGGATTTGTGTCATTTGTTTGTCCGTTTCTAGTGGGCTCGATAACACATCAGATTAGATAGATAGATAGATAGATAGATAGATAGATAGATAGATAGATAGACAGATAGACAGATAGATAGATAGATAGACAGACAGATAGACAGAGAGACAGATAGACAGAGAGACAGATTAGATAGATAGATAGATAGATAGATAGATAGATAGATAGATAGATAGATAGATAGATAGATAGATAGATAGATAGATAGATAGATAGATAGATAGATAGATAGATAGATAGATAGATAGATAGATAGATAGATAGATAGATAGATAGATAGATTAGACAGACATACATACCTACAGTCAGACACACACACAGACGGACAAACAGATATATACATCTTTTATACAATATCTCAAACATCTAATGACTTAGAAAGATAAAATAATCACAATTTACATGTGGGGTGCTTACTTTGGTCTTCGCTTGGTGGACGTGTAAAATCTCCCTTGAAATGTGAAGCTGTTGTCGGTTCATGAGATGACTGTGATTCTGACTGATCTAACGTAGTCGATGATAGTGCGAACAGTGTGGTCCCGTCTGTAGAAGTGGCTGTTGTGGGCACATCAGAGGTGAACCATGAAAGAGTTGCAAGGAAGCTCTGCGCTGAAGTGAAAATCGCCATCTGAGGAGATTCCGTAACTGGATGATCGCTGGAAACTGGGTCATTTCCCAGCTGAGTTTGATCTGTTGCCAGTTCAGATGTAGCAGGATCCAAGTGTCCGGAATGAGTTACAGCTTCATATGTTCCAGATTCTGTAGGGTTGCTTGTTGATGGCTGTGTTGGGGTTTCATGCTGGGTTGCCGGCGCATTGGACATGGTAGATGATATGGTTGTGACAGTTTGAGGCGAAGATTCACGAGCTGTGCTTGAAGATAGTAATGTTACTAAAGCAGAGTTTGTTACGAATACTCCATTCACAGTAAAAGTCGCACTTGGTGAAGATTCGCGTGCAACCGTTTCCGCTTCGAGTGAATGTGTAGTCTTTGTCATTTCGTTTGGTGAAACAGATTTTGCAGGTTCTTGTGTTACAGCTGCCTCTTCAGATGATGATGTTCTTGTGTTAATCTCACTCAAGAATGTGGTCGCTGCAATAAAAAATATGGTTTCAACTTCAGCTGACAAAGAAGGATTGATTACAACAGTTTTATTTCCACCGAAAAACGAGGAAGATTCGCTTGTAAGCTTTTCGGTTGGGAAATAAAATGTGCTTATAACTGATTCGGCTGCGCCAGTAAGTTCTGTTGTGGCAATTACAATAGAAGGCATAGGAGTTGAAAGGTCAGAGATTACGTGGCTTATTTCATTTGTTGATTTAGGGGTGGAAGGTTCATTTATTAGTGAGTGTATTGTGCTTTGATATATAGCGTGTTTGTTTGACATAGGAGTTTCATTTATTGCCGGTTTTGTAATAATGGGTGTAGATGAGATTTGTGATGAAATTCTGTGATAGTTAATGTTTGAAGCTACATTCTCCGATGCAGAAGATGCATTTATTGGAGATTCTGTTGAATGTATGTCCTCCATAATAGAGTAAGCACTTGTTTGTTCGTTTGAAGTTGGGGATACATCTCCTGGCACTTCTGTTCCATTATAGAACTTAGATGGTTCTATTAAACGTGTGGATACGTTAACCTCCCTTGACTTGATCGGTGGAAGAAGGATTTGTGTCATTTGTTTGTCCGTTTCTAGTGGGCTCGATAACACATCAGGTTTACTAACTTCTGTTGTACCGGGATAACTTGTTACTGTTTTGGGGGTTATAAAAAGCTGATCTTCAGTAAATGGATGAGGAGATTCAGTTACAAGTGCTTGTTCTGGGATAGAATATAGGGTTATACCTCTAGGTTTCTCTGCAACTAACTTCGATGATTGCGAAGATTCACTGAAATGTGTTTGCGCTGAACTGGAATGTGCATGTAGCCAAAGGTCTGTTTTGATTCTTTGCGCGTTTGAAAACAGTGCATTTTCAGTAGGTAATGGCGATCCTATTACAAATAGTTCACTTGAGTTGAGGCTGTCTCCCACCATAGATTCAGTGGTAAATAGCTGAATGTCAGCAAATAATGCTGAAGATTCAGTTACCAGTGTTTGTGGTGAAACAGTGTAGAAACTTCTATGATAGTCTACTGTAGTTTTATATTCTGTTGCCATTAGTTTAGTTTCAAGAAATGATTCATTATTCTGTGTTTGTGTTGGATCAGAATACAGCCATGTATCTCCAGATTTGGATGAAAAAAGCTGAGCATCACTGGATGATATCTGATCTTTAGTGGATGTCTGAGCTTGAGTGGATGATATCTGAGCTTTAGTAGATGATATCTGAGCTTCAGTAGATGATATCTGAGCTTGAGTGGATGATATCTGAGCTTTAGTAGATGATATCTGAGAATCAGTGGATGATATCTGAGCTTCAGTAGATGATATCTGAGCTTGAGTGGATGCTATCTGAGCTTTAGTAGATGATATCTGAGCATCAGTGGATGATATCTTAACTTCAGTAGATGATGTCTGAGCATCAGTGGATGATATCTGAGGTTTAGTAGATGATATCTGAGCATCAGTGGATGATATCTGAGCTTCAGTAGATGATATCTGAGCTTGATTGGATGATATCTGAGCTTGAGTGGATGATATCTGAGCTTCAGTAGATGATATATGTCCTTGAGTGGATGATATCTGAGCTTTAGTAGATGATATATGAGCATCAGTGGATGATATCTGAGCTTCAATAGATGATATCTGAGCTTGAGTGGATGATATCTGAGCTTCAATAGATGATATCTGAGCAACAGTGGATGATATCTGAGCTTCAATAGATGATATCTGAGCATCAGTGGATGATATCTGAGCTTTAGTAGATGATATCTGAGCATCAGTGGATGATATCTGAGCTTCAGTAGATGATATCTGAGCAACAGTGGATGATATCTGAGGTTTAGTAGATGATATATGAGCTTGAGTGGATGCTATCTGAGCTTCAGTTTTAAATGTTTGCGAAGAATATGAAGAACGCAGGCTACAGTCAGTAGTGGCTGTAGATTCTGCTTTAAACGGCATAGTTCCAGCAAATGATGACGAATATTCACCTGCAGTAACTGTCTGACGTAATACTGAGTTCAGATGAGTGTTTATAACTTCTTTGTCTTTTGTTAATAAATCTGTTTCTGAAAATGATGTAAGCGTTTCTGAGGATGATGTAAGCGTTTCTGAAGATGGCGTAAGCGTTTCTGAGGATGATGTAAGCGTTTCTGAAGATGGCGTAAGCGTTTCTGAGGATGATGTAAGCGTTTCTGAAGATGGCGTAAGCGTTTCTGAAGCTGACGTCACCACTTCTGATGATGACGTAAGGATTGTTGAAGACGATGTAGGCGTTGGTGAATACGATATAGGCGTTGCTGAAGATGATGTAAGCGTTGCTAAAGATAACGTAAGTTTTGCTGAAGATGATGTAAACGTTGCTGAAGATGATGTAAACATTTCTGAAGATGATGTAAGCATTTCTGAAGCTGATGTAAGCGTTTCTGATATAAATGTTTTTGTTATACCACTTTTGCTTGTTGCTGTAGATTCAAGCGAAATTTGTCCACTATCAGCAGGATATGGAGGCGATTCAGTTGTTTCTTGCAGATCAAAATACTCGCTTGTACGTATGTTGCCGTCAGAATGAGTTTCAGCTGTAAGTCGTTCAGACTCAGCAGTTGATGGTGTTTTATCTGTAAAATGATTTACGTTGTCAGATATGTGTAATGCATCGCTAGATGCTGTTGCAAATGCTTCACTTGCGAAGGAAATTGCGTCTGAAGGTTTGCTGGTGTATATTTCTGTAGGTTTAGAAAAAGTGTATTTGTATGAATCTGTTTCTGTTGGTGGATTAACTGCAGGTAATCTTGATTCATTGGAAGCCATGCTTGCAGATGATGCCACAGATGGCATTTCAACTGAAGCATAAAATATGCTTTCAGATGAATCTTTGCCATAATCAAGACTATATGTGAATGGTACAAAAGTTCCAGTGTTTTCAGCTTCTGAGCGTTCAACTATCGTATGATGTAAATTCATTGTTGAATCAACTTCAGGCGCTTGTGAATATATATTTGTAGACATTTCAGATAACATACGTGTTGAAGTTATCTTTACGGTATTAGAATATTTACTTGTAGGCATTTCAGATAACAGGATTGTTGTATTTATCTCTGCTGTATCATAAGATACTGTTGTAGACACGGTCATTTCAGATAAAATAGGTGTTGAGGTTATCTCTGTTGTATTAAAAAATATACTTGTAGAAATTTCAAATAACACATTTGTTATATTTATTTCTTGTGTATCATAAGATATAGCCGCAGACATTTCAAATAATACAGCTGTATTTATCTTTTTTGTATAATAAGATATAGATGGAGACATTTCAGATAAAATAGGTGTTGAAGTTATCTCTTCTCTATTAGAATATATAATTGTAGATATTTCAGATAACAGAGTTGTTGTATTTATCTTTGATGACTCATAAGAAATAGTTGTAGACGCTGACATTTCAGATAAAATAGGTGTTGAAATTATCTCTGCTGAACTAGACTGCATACTTGTAGACATTGCAAATAACGCAGTTGATATATTTATCTTTGCTGTATCATAAGGCAGAGGTGTAGAAATTACAGATAAATTAGGTGTTTTCGTTTTCTCTTCTGTGTTAGAATATACACCTGTAGATATTTCAGATAATACAGCTGTTGTATTTAACTCTGATGTATCATGTGATATAATTGTAGACATTTCAGATAAAACAAATGTTGAAGTTATCTCTGCTGTACTAGAATGCATACTTCTAGACATTTCAAATAACATAGATGTTGTGTTTATCTCTGCTGTGACATAAATTATAGTCGTAGGTGTTGCAGATGAAATGAATACTGAATTTATCTGTGCTATATTAGAATATATATTTGTGGACATTTCAGATGACACAGTTGTTGTATTTATCTCTGCTGTGGCATAAGACAGAACTGTAAACATTTCAGATAAAATAGGTGTTGAGGTTATCTCTGTTGTATTAAAAAATATACTTGTAGAAATTTCAAATAACACATTTGTTATATTTATTTCTTGTGTATCATAAGATATAGCCGCAGACATTTCAAATAATACAGCTGTATTTATCTTTTTTGTATAATAAGATATAGATGGAGACATTTCAGATAAAATAGGTGTTGAAGTTATCTCTTCTCTATTAGAATATATAATTGTAGATATTTCAGATAACAGAGTTGTTGTATTTATCTTTGATGACTCATAAGAAATAGTTGTAGACGCTGACATTTCAGATAAAATAGGTGTTGAAATTATCTCTGCTGAACTAGACTGCATACTTGTAGACATTGCAAATAACGCAGTTGATATATTTATCTTTGCTGTATCATAAGGCAGAGGTGTAGAAATTACAGATAAATTAGGTGTTTTCGTTTTCTCTTCTGTGTTAGAATATACACCTGTAGATATTTCAGATAATACAGCTGTTGTATTTAACTCTGATGTATCATGTGATATAATTGTAGACATTTCAGATAAAACAAATGTTGAAGTTATCTCTGCTGTACTAGAATGCATACTTCTAGACATTTCAAATAACATAGATGTTGTGTTTATCTCTGCTGTGACATAAATTATAGTCGTAGGTGTTGCAGATGAAATGAATACTGAATTTATCTGTGCTATATTAGAATATATATTTGTGGACATTTCAGATGACACAGTTGTTGTATTTATCTCTGCTGTGGCATAAGACAGAACTGTAAACATATCAGATACAATAGGTGTTGAGGTTATTTCTGATGTGCTAGAATATAAACTTGTAGACGTTTCAGATAATACAGATGTTGAAATTATTTCCGCTGTATTGTAATGTACTGACATTTCAAATAGCACAGCTGTTGTATCTTTCTTTGCTAAAGATGCAGACATTTTAGATATAATAAGTGTTGAAGTTAATTCTGTTGTATTAGAAAATATACTTGTATACATTCCAGACAACACAGTTGTTGTATTTATCTCTTCTGTAGTATACAATATATTTCTAGATGTTGTGGATAAAATATATATTGAAGATATTTCTTCTGTATTAGAATATATACGTGTCGGTATTTTAGATAGCACAGTAGTTGCATTTATCTTTGCTGTATCGTAAGATATAGTTGCAAATATTTCAGATGAACCAGTTGATGGGTGCAAGTCTGTGATGGCTGCGGTCACTTCAGAAGATGTGAGCTCAGGTGTAGATGAAGACATCGAACTAACAGATGATCTCGATGAAAACTGATTTGTAACTGTTTCCCCAGGGAAAGCATATGTATCCGTAACCATGCCGGTTGCAACAAGTGATTCAGCGATAGCGGATATAGCAGCACTGAAAGAATCATTTCGTGTAGCCTTGTTTACAACTTCTGCAACAAGAGTTGTTGATATACCCTCACTTGACGACACATCTGTTGTAGCCGGCATATGTGCCGTAGAGACTAAGAAAGACTGCTTCGTAAGAATTTCCGATGACGTGCTTGTAACTGACTTTATTGCACCACGAAACTCAGCCGTGGATAGGCCAGTAGCAGGAAGAGGTGAAAGGTCAGATGCGACTCTCCAAGTTTCAGTTACTGTCGCAGGGGTGGAAGGTCTACTTGGAAGCTGTTCAGCTGTAACATGATAAAAAGAAGTTGGTTGATCAGAAACTGAAGCTTCATTTGTTGATGGTTGTATTACATCAGAAAAAGCTGTTGATGATGATTCTGTTACATCAGAAAAAGCTGTTGATGGTTCTGTTACATCAGAAAAAGCTGTTGATGATTCTTTTACATCAGAAAAAGCTGTTGATGATTCTGTTACATCAGAAAAAGCTGTTGATGATGATTCTGTTACATCAGAAAAAGCTGTTGATGGTTCTGTTACATCAGAAAAAGTTGTTGATGATTCTGTTACATCAGAAAAAGCTGTTAATGATTCTGTTACATCAGAAAAAGCTGTTGATGGTTCTGTTGCATCAGAAAAAGCTGTTGATGATTCTTTTACATCAGAAAAAGCTGTTGATGATTCTGTTACATCAGAAAAAGCTGTTGATGGTTCTGTTACATCAGAAAAAACTGTTGATGATGTTGTTACTTCAGAAAGAGAATATGACTTTGTTAAAATGGTGCTTTTTGAAAGAGTGTATGCGAAGGATGGTGACTGTCCTGCAACATGTAAAGTTGTGAACATCTCATTTGCGTTGGAAAATGTGCTTTGTAAAGATTCAGCCAGGATGTTGCTAGTGACTCGAAATTTTGTTGTAAATTGTTCCCTTTCAGCAAATAAGGGAGTAAGAACTAGATTTTCTGTTGCAACAGAATGCAAGCTTTCTTCTCTAAGATCGGATGTAAACAGTTGAGTATGCATAGAAAACAGCAGAGATTCAGTTTCGAATATTTGTGCAGGATAAGAAGATTTTGCAGAGTATTCAAATGTAATCATATCTCTGGTTGTCAAAGGCTCACTTTCAAGTGATGGTGAAGGAAATTCTGCAAAATGTGTTGAAATACTGTGCAGGTTTGTTCTATGGTCAACCATGTATTCGGGCCGGTTTGTAAATAGCCGAGTTTCAATTAACGATTTCGAAACTTCATTTGGAACAGAATACACACTAATAACAGAGTCTGATGAGATTCTGGATTCCGTTGTATATAGTTTAGTTTCAGCATGTGGCGGAAGATTAAATGTTTGCGATAGATTAGAATATAAACTTGTGGAAGGTGTGTCAACAAATCCAGATTTGATTGTAAATAATTTACTTTCCGCTGATGACTCGACAGATTCAGTTGTAAACGCTTTTGTCGAGTGACGTGTCACAATAGTTTCAGAAGCTGAAATTCTAAATTTCATTGTCATGTTGTATTCGGTTGTAAACAAGTTAGTTTCAGTATTCACTGAAAATAATTCAGTTATTTCCAGCTGAGGGAGATAGAGGCTTGCTCTGGCTAGACCGTCACTGATGGAAGATTCAGCTGAAAGGTCTACAGATGTGCCAGGTGACAATGATTTAAATATATTAGAGCTACAATCAAGAGATGCATCTGTGGCAACATTCGACCTTGCTGTAGACGACCAAGCTGAAGCAGCAGATGTATGTGAAGGCACGCTTGTGTATGCTTCAAATGAATTTGAAGAAACATATGTAATTGATTCAGTTGCGGCAGGAGAACTTGGTGCAGGCTTTATTTGAACAGAAACTACAGCAGAAGAAAGCTCCATCGAAGAGATTTCTGACAAAACGGGGAACATTCTTCTAGATTCTGCAGTAGATGATGATGATGACGTCATAAGTCCGGTTACAGATGGCGCTGCTGTTGAAAGATACATAACATATTTGGGGTATTTTTTCACTATCAGTGATAAATGTTTAAAGATGATGTTACTGCTGTTAGTAGCATATAGACTATTGTTAGTAATCTTGTAGGATGATGTTACGGCTGTGAGTAGCACACAGACTATTGTTAGTAATCTTCTAAGATGATGTTACGGCTGTTAGTAGCATATAGAATGTTGTTAGTAATCTTGTAGGATGATGTTACGGCTGTGAGTAGCACACAGACTATTGTTAGTAATCTTCTAAGATGATGTTACGGCTGTTAGTAGCATATCGAATGTTGTTAGTAATCTTCTAAGATGATGTTACGGCTGTTAGTAGCATATCGAATGTTGTTAGTAATCTTGTAGGATGATGTTACTGCTGTTAGTAGCACACAGACTATTGTTAGTAATCTTCTAAGATGATGTTACGGCTGTTAGTAGCATATAGACTGTTGTTAGTAATCTTCTAAGATGATGTTACGGCTGTAGCATATACACTGTTATTAGCAATCTTCTAAGATGATGTTACGGCTGCTAGTAGCATATAGACTGTTGTTAGTAATCTTCTAAGATAATGTTACGGATGTTAGTAGCATATAGACTGTTGTTAGTAATCTTCTAAGATAATGTTACGGATGTTAGTAGCATATAGACTGTTGTTAGTAATCTTCTAAGATAATGTTACGGCTGTTAGTAGCACACAGACTATTGTTAGTAATCTTCTAAGATAATGTTACGGCTGCTAGTAGCATATAGACTGTTGTTAGTAATCTTCTAAGATAATGTTACGGATGTTAGTAGCATATAGACTGTTGTTAGTAATCTTCTAAGATAATGTTACGGATGTTAGTAGCATATAGACTGTTGTTAGTAATCTTCTAAGATAATGTTACGGATGTTAGTAGCATATAGACTGTTGTTAGTAATCTTCTAAGATAATGTTACGGATGTTAGTAGCATATAGACTGTTGTTAGTAATCTTCTAAGATAATGTTACGGATGTTAGTAGCATATAGACTGTTGTTAGTAATCTTCTAAGATAATGTTACGGATGTTAGTAGCATATAGACTGTTGTTAGTAATCTTTTAAGATGATATTACGGATGCTAGTAGCATATAGACTGTTGTTAGTAATCTTTTAAGATGATGATACGGCTGCTAGCACCATATAGACTGTTGTTAGTAATCTTTTAAGCTGATGATACGGCTGCTAGTACCATATAGACTGTTGTTAGTAATCTTTTAAGATGATGTTACGGCTGTTAGTAGCATATAGACTGTTGTTAGTAATCTTTTAAGATGATGTTACGGCTGTTAGTAGCATATAGACTGTTGTTAGTAATCTTTTAAGATGATGTTACGGCTGTTAGTAGCATATAGACTGTTGTTAGTAATCTTGTAGGATGATATTGTGGCTGTTATTAGCATATAGACAGTTGTTAGTAATCTTGTAGGATGATATTGTGGCTGTTAGTAGCATATAGTCTATTGTTAGTAATCTTGTAGGATGGTATTGTGGCTGTTAGTAGCATATAGTCTATTGTTAGTAATCTTGTAGGATGATATTATGGCTGTTAGTAGCATATAGTCGATTGTTAGTAATCTTGTAGGATGATATTGTGGCTGTTAGTAGCATATAGACTGTTGTTAGTAATCTTATAGGATGATGTTACGGCTGCTAGTAGCATACAGGCTGTTGTTAATAATCTTGTAGGATGATGTTACGGCTGTTAGTAGCACATAGGCTGTTGTTAGTAATCTTATAGGATGATGTTACGGCTGTTAGTAGCATATAGGCTGTTGTTAGTAATCTTATAGGATGATGTTACGGCTGTTAGTAGCATATAGACTGTTATCAGTAATCTTCTAAGATGATGTTACAGCTGTAGCATATAGACTGTTGTTAGTAATCCTCTAAGATGATGTTACGGCTGCTAGTAGCATATAGACTGTTGTTAGTAATCTTATAGGATGATGTTGTGGCTGTTAGTAGCATATAGACTGTTGTTAGTAATCTTGTAGGATGATGTTGTGGCTGTTAGTAGCATATAGACTGTTGTTAGTAATCTTATAGGATGATGTTACGTCTGTTAGTAGCATATAGACTGTTGTTAGTAATCTTATAGGATGATGTTACGTCTGTTAGTAGCATATAGACTGTTGTTAGTAATCTTATAGGATGATGTTACGTCTGTTAGTAGCATATAGACTGTTGTTAGTAATCTTATAGGATGATGTTACGTCTGTTAGTAGCATATAGACTGTTGTTAGTAATCTTATAGGATGATGTTACGTCTGTTAGTAGCATATAGACTGTTGTTAGTAATCTTATAGGATGATGTTACGTCTGTTAGTAGCATATAGACTGTTGTTAGTAATCTTATAGGATGATGTTGTGGCTGTTAGTAGCATATAGACTGTTGTTAGTAATCTTGTAGGATGATGTTGTGGCTGTTAGTAGCATATAGACTGGTGTTAGTAATCTTATAGGATGATGTTGTGGCTGTTATTAGCATATAGACTGTTGTTAGTAATCTTGTAGGATGATGTTACAGCTGCTAGTAGCATATAGAGTGTTGTTAGTAATCTTATAGGATGATGTTGTGGCTGTTAGTAGCATATACTGTTGTTAGTAATCTTGTAGGATGATGTTGTGGCTGTTAGTAGCATATAGACTGTTATCAGTAATCTTCTAAGATGATGTTACAGCTGTAGCATATAGAATGTTGTTAGTAATCTTCTAAGATGATGATACAGCTGTAGCATATAGACTGTTATTAGTAACCTTATAATATGATATTATGGTTGTTAGTAGCGTATACGTTGTTGTTAGTACTTGTAATGGTAGATATATTAAAGGTTATTCCAAATTACTACGGATAATTATGCAAATACACGCTTGACGAAGTTAACAAAAGAAAAAAAGACACACTTGACAAAGTTAACAATAAAGAAAAGACACTCTTGAGGAAGTTAACAATAGAGAATAGTTTCCTCTTTTATGTGCATATCCAAATTTGGCATGGTGTTTTTAGGTATCTTTTGAACATATTTTTTTTATGAGATTTCATACTTTCGCTTAATGCACTGACAACCGTGTACATGTAGTCAGACAGGCAGACATTATCTTCTTTAATGTGTGTTGTTCTCCTATCATAAGTATGATCAATACTCATTTTTACAACTGGGTCTGCTACATGGTGCCTGTAATGGATTCCTCGTCCCACAGTAGTCGCATGGAAAGACAGGTAACTACATCATCATCATCATCATCATCATCATCATCTTTTACTCCCTTGAAAGCATAGGCCACGGATAAAGACTCTCCGGTTATCCCTGTTCTTGGAATTATTCTCTGCTTCCTTCCATGTGCATCCCTCGTCTCTGAGCACTGTCACAACTTCTCTTCTCCAAGTAAATCTAGGTCTTCCTCGTTTTCTATTTCCTTGAGGATTCCATGTCAGTGGTCACTACTTTTATTCATGCGCATTATTTTCCAAGTTATTCGCTTGGTCCATAAAGCTATAGAGCTGGAGTCGAGTGTAAAGCCGAGGTGAACCTTTAGTTCACAGCCACAGACAGATTCTACACTGACTACTTGTAAAACATTGGATTGAAAGAGTTACTGCAAAAAATTTTTTCTGAAGTAATGGAAGAGTTCAATGCATAAGTAAATATTGGCAGTTTCATTAGGTTCATTTATACGCGGTTTAACAAGTTATGAAGGTTCTAAAGAATCAAATAAAATTGTTAAAAGACTTACCATTGGACACTTGGAAAGTAATTGACGTGGACGAAGTGGCCGAAGTACCAATTACATCAGACGGTGGATTTGTTGTAGGAGAGAGTTCCAATGTTCCTAATTCAGTAGATACGACATCAACAGGCGTTTTTGTAGCTGCTGTTCCCGTAGTCCAGACTAGAGATGTTAGTGTTGTTGAGGCAGCCCATGGGGCTGGCGGAGTTGGTAGGATGGATTCGAATGTAGTTAGTTTGGTTGGAGCGGCTGTTGGGGATGGTAGGGTTGGTGGATTTGGAGTAGTTGATGGGGTAGCTGGAGTTGGAGTGGCTGATGGGATTGGTGGAGTTGGAGTGGTTGGTAGGGTAGATGGAGTTGGAGTGGTTGATGGGATAGGTGGAGTTGGAGTGGTTGGTAGGGTAGATGGAGTTGGAGTGGCTGGTAGGGTAGATATAGTCAGAGTGGTTGGTGGGGTAGGTGGAATTGGAGTGGTTGGTGGAGTAGATGGAGTTGGAATAGTTTGTCGAGTTGGAGTGGTTGATGGAGTAGGTGGAGTTGGAGTGGTTGATGGGGTAGGTGGAGTTGGACTAGTTCGTCGAGTTGGAGTGGTTGATGGAGTAGGTGGAGTTGGAGTGGTTGATGGAGTAGGTGGAGTTGGAGTGGTTGATGGGGTAGGTGGAGTTGGAGTGGTCGAAGGGGTAGGTGGAGTTGGTGAGGTTTGAATGTTAGCTTCAGCGTCTATTATAGGTCTTCCTCTAGTGGTCGTTTCAGTTTTCCTAGCCGTTGTGTGTATTGTGGCTGATTTCATGGAAAAACTTGACAGAGATTTAGCACTGTTCGGCGAAGACGTGAGATCATTGGTTAATTTTGTATTTGAATTCAGCCAATGGCTTGGCGAAGATGGCTCTTCGGAAGCATGTGATCTTGTGGCAGGAAACAGAGATTTGGGGGCAGCAGAAAGAGATTTGGTGGCAGCAAACAGAGATTTGGTGGCAGCAAACAGAGATTTGGTCGCTGGTGTTTGTGAATTCAAGCGTGAGGATGCCTTCTTCACACTCGAATTTCTGACGACTTCAGAACCTCCTTGGTCAGCTGTACTTGTGAGCGTCGGAGATGATTCAGTACAAATGTCCTTGACCAGCTGTTCGAGGAAAATCAGTTATACTTTATTGCTGACAGAAAGAAGGCGTGTATAGTAAACCCTCGATTTATGGGAATAATCGGGTGGAAAAGATAAATTGCTAAAAATGCTAAACGTTCATTAAATCGAATATAACCTTGAGGCAGGGAGTTTTTATGTATTATATTATATTATATTATATTATATTATACTATATTATACTATATTATACTATATTATATTATTTTATATTATATTATATTCGTATTCTTCTTCATTTCGTTAGAATATCCTTGCTGTACAGAGAAAAATGGCTCGGAGATGGAGTACATCCCTGTCGCATTCTTTGTTTTATTGATTTATATTTCTCAGTTTTATTTTTAACCCGAATATTTGTTTCTTGCTGTCAGCATAGTATATATTTTTTTGTACTTTAAAAAATTTTATCTGTTAGTGTTCGCAAAGCACAAATGGCATTGTGTGTTCTCTTTTCTTCAACAAATCTAAACTGTCCATCTGCTATTTTCATTTAAAAAAAACTCTTTTTCCTTGTTCTTCTTATAATAATTCTCAGAAATATCTTTGTTATGTGACATGAGAGGCTGATATTCCTGCGGTCCTCACTTTTCTTTGCACCTGGTTTCTTTGGTAGTGCTGTAAATGTAGATTTAAGTGGGTCGCTAGATATATAAGCAGTATTGTAAATATTCAGTATATTCGTTGTTATTATTTGCATTGCTATTTCCTCTAGCGGCTCCAGTTCTTCTGTTGTTATGCCCAGTCGCTTTTTCCTTTCTTCATGTGTTTGATGACATCTATAACTTCACCTTCAAGTATTGGTGGCCCATCACAGCTTTCAGTATCTGGAGTTAATTCTGCTGCATCTTCTCTATATAGCTCTGGCTCGGAAGCCAAAAGAAATGTGTGCCACGTGTTTTATTCCGGTGGTCAGAAACCGAACCCGGACCAACCTGGAGGTATGCCTGTGTGCGAGGGACTTCGGAAACAGCCCAGTAGAAATTATGAGAACTTTGTGGAGAACTTGTGGCATTTGAGAGAGTTTATGTGAGAGCACAACTTGCTGCTGTTGGCTCGGCTTGTCGGTCATGCCTGGCATTTGCAGCACAGGAAGCCTAAAGATGATCTTATGTGGTATATGAATGTGTGTAAGTATGTGCCTTGCTTTATTCATCATCATCATCATCATCATCATCATCATCATCATCATCATCATCATGTGTCATGCCTAGCGGGGTCGGCGACCATGACTCGCCACAGTTCCCGGTCTTTCATGTTTTCCATCAGTTCTGTTATTGTGCTTCTCCCATGTCATTTTCTCAAGCCATCAAAATTTTCCCTCTTGGTCTACCTCTCCCTTTCCTGTCTCCCATTTTCCCTGTTGTCACGATATTTTCTATCCCTCCTCTCCTCATTAAAAATAAATTAAGCCAATGTACCTGGACCGTCTCCCCCCGTAGTGTGTTTATTAAGGCTCACTTCTCATAGGCTTTCTTGAGGCATTCTGCATTTGTTATTTTGACCGTCCATGATGTTCTAAACATTCTTCGTAGGGACCACGTTTCAGTTGCCTCTAATGCTCTCGCTGTTGTCTTTATTAGTGTCCATGATTCGCTTCCATATAGTAGTATTTTAAGATTCTTTTCCTGGTATCTTCTTCTTCTTCTTCTTCTACTTCTTCTTCTGCGTTCGAGGTTGTTGGTCACATCAGATCCTGATCCCTGTCGACATGGCAAAGCCTGTAGTCCTCTCCAGATCCTGATAGGAGCCCCCAAAGCTTTTGCCCCAAGCTTGTGTCCTCTGCCCATGTCTCACGCCTCAGGTCTGCATGGTTTGGGTACTCTTGAAGGATATGTTCTGGAGTCTGGACTCCACTGCCATATGGACATTCGTTTATGTGAGACATTTTTTAAGTCGATGTAGGTGGCTCAGTAGTCTGCAGTGGCCTGTCCTTAGGCGGAAGAGGATGGTTTGCTGATGTATCAATTGACAAAGATTGACCCCACAAAATAGATTTCATTTTCTGAAATGTTAACTTTACGTTCACATACTTGAATTTGTGCACTTGTTTTAATGCTATTCCTTTGATTTTTATGTTGCGTTCTGGTACAGATATCTTTCTGGACAGACCATCGTCTCTTCTTTCTTACTGTTCTTACTGTTCTTGTCTTAATAGAGACACGAAATATGTTTCTGTTTTCTTACTGTTCTTTTCTTGTCTTATTAGAGACACGAAATGTGTTTCTGTTTTCTTACTGTTCTTTTCTTGTCTTATTAGAAACACGAAATGTGTTTCTGTTTTCTTAAAGTTCTTTTCTTGTCTTATTAGAGACACGAAATGTGTTTCTGTTTTCTTACTGTTCTTTTCTTGTCTTATCAGAGACATGAAATGTGTTTCTGTTTTCTTACTGTTCTTGTCTTATTAGAGACATGAAATGTGTTTCTGTTTTCTTACTGTTCTTATCTTATTAGAGACACGAAATGTGTTTCTGTTTTCTTACTGTTCTTTTCTTGTCTTATTAGAGACACGAAATGTGTTTCTGTTTTCTTACTGTTCTTGTCTTATTAGAGACATGAAATGTGTTTCTGTTTTCTTACTGTTCTTGTCTTATTAGAGACATGAAATGTGTTTCTGTTTTCTTACTGTTCTTGTCTTATTAGAGACATGAAATGTGTTTCTGTTTTCTTACTGTTCTTGTCTTATTAGAGACATGAAATGTGTTTCTGTTTTCTTACTGTTCTTGTCTTATTAGAGACATGAAATGTGTTTCTGTTTTCTTACTGTTCTTGTCTTATTAGAGACATGAAATGTGTTTCTGTTTTCTTACTGTTCTTGTCTTATTAGAGACATGAAATGTGTTTCTGTTTTCTTACTGTTCTTTTCTTATTAGAGACATGAAATGTGTTTCTGTTTTCTTACTGTTCTTGTCTTATTAGAGACATGAAATGTGTTTCTGTTTTCTTACTGTTCTTATCTTATTAGAGACACGAAATGTGTTTCTGTTTTCTTACTGTTCTTGTCTTACTAGAGACACGAAATGTGTTTCTGTTTTCTTACTATTCTTTTCTTCGTACAGACACGAAATTTGTTCTAGATATCGCTCTTAGCATTAACCCACGTATGCCTGCAAGATCTTCCAGCACGGCTGATATTGTTTTAGAGTCAAAGGTCAATGGTAAAATAGCGACGATGATGGTTTAAAAAGAAAGAAAAAAAACCCCATTACCTTACAAGAGCCATTTGTAGACGCGTCGCAGATACAACTCCAGTAGACTTTAACAGTGAGTGGCATTTTTCTGTAAGCGTGTTTAGAAAAAAAAAGTGTTAAGAAAACCGTCAGTATGAAAATATGACATTAGAAATATAGTTAATGTAGTACAAATAAGTGTAGTATCTAAAGCAGTGTTTCCCAGAGTGGGCAATAACGCCCCCTCACCATGTGGGTGTTAGAAAGAACAGGAGGGGAGGACAGAGGAAGAAAAAGGGACAGTGGGTGGATGGGTGGGGTGGGGGGGGAGCATTGAGGGAAAACGAAGCAGCAGACAGGGGGAAGTAATACCTCCCTTCTTAGAACTTCTCAACCCGATAATGAGAAACTTGTTTCCCTACATGAAACTCATCTATCACATTAAAGAATGAGGAAAATATTGTAGTAGGCGAGTTATAAATGTACTCGTTCATGCTGTTAAATAAACTGGTTTAATTGCTGAAGTTTTCATTTGTGTAATACATATCTTAGTTTAACAGGCTATAGTACGAATGGTACATAAGAGAACTCAGTACTAAGGGGATGGATGGGGAACTCAGTTCTAAGGGGGTGGGTGGGGAACTCAGTACTAAGGGGGTGGGTGGAGAACTCAGTACTAAGGGGATGGATGGGGAACTCAGTTCTAAGGGGGTGGGTGGAGAACTCAATACTAAGGGAGGGGGTGGGTGGGGAACTCAATACTAAGGGGGTGGGTGGGGAACTCAGTACTAAGGGGGTGGGTGGGGAACTCAGTACTAAGGGGGTGGGTGGGGAACTCAGTACTAAAGCTAAGATAATGCTCCTAAAATTAACCCAAACCTAATTCAGGGAGATTAGGCTGAAATCCACATATTAGATACATAACATAAGCAATGTCGCTTCGAGGGCAAAAGAAGAAGGAAAAGAAGAGGAAAAACAAGTACAAGAAGAAGAAGAAGAGGAAGAGGACAAATAGCCTTGGTATGACAGCTGCTTCATCTTTCTAAACAATAAGAACCACAACATGTGACAATATTTAAAATTATGAAATAGAATAAGTTCATTGTTAACATTATGAAACAGAATAAGTTCACTGTTAACATTATGAAATAGAATAAGTTCGTTGTTAACATTATGACACAGAATAAGTTCGTTGTTAACATTATGATATAGAATAAGTTCACTGTTAACATTATGAAATAGAACACGTTCATTGTTAACATAATGAAATAGAACAGGTTCATTGTTAACATTATGAAATAGAATAAGTTAATTGTTAACATTCTGAAACAGAATAAGTTCATTGTTAACATTATGAAGCAGAATCAGTTCGTTGCTAAAATTATGAAATAAAATAATTTCATTGTTAACATTATGAAACAGAATAAGTTCGTTGTTAACATTATGATATAGAATAAGTTCATTGTTAACATTATGAAATAGAATAAGTTCATTGTTAACATGCTGAAATAGAATAAATTCATTGTTAACATTATGAAGTAGAATAAGTTCGTTTCTAACATTATGAAATAAAATAAGTTCATTGTTAACATTATGAAATAGAATAAGTTCATTGGAAAAGGTACCCATGAAACATGAAGGAAAAGAAAGATATCCACTGTACACTCGCAGCAGCCAACCTGTCTTCAATGACAAGTTATCCAAAATGAAGGTTAGGAAGAACAAGATTATATATTCAGTCTGCTTTTGTCCAGACTGTCAAGCATACCTGCTCATTCACAGTCTCTATTCTTCACGATTCACTCAGTCTAGCTCTCTATAGTAACATAACGTACTTACTGAAAATCTCCATACATGGCGATGAAGTACTTCTCGTTTGACGAGCGGTTCATAAGGTCACCGTTGTGGCTAATGTTCCATAACTCCAGGCTCCGGTCGTCGATGTATGAAAGTCGAAAGTCCCGAGTCTTACAGGTGGGTCACACACACACACACAAAAACCAGAATAAATACATTTCTAGTTTATCAGTGTTTTAATTTTACCGGTGAATTTTTATCAATGTTTTAACTTTACTGGTGAAGTTCTTCTTTTGTGGGACTAAATTTCATGTGATATCGTAACATCTTTTCCCTCATTGACAGCCTTATGTGCAGTGCAGAATGTGGCGCCTACGAATACTGTCAGATATTCTAATTTTTAAAAAAGGCTTTTCCTTTCTCTCTCGCACCCCACCCGCAACCCCCCCCCCCCCAACCTTCTTATTTGCTCAGTGTGAAAGCTCTGTGGCTTTGAACAACTGTTTCTCATTCCAGAAACCTCGGATTCGAATCCCAGTGAGATCGGGGGTTATTTTTCTGTGTATCATCGTCATTATGGATGCACCAGCAGCAGGCCATCTTGCTCACAAGCGAGAGGCCTACAGGAGTGCTGTTAGGGAGGCAAAGTTTCGCAAGGGACATGCAAATGAATGAATGAATCATCATCATCATCATCATCATCATCATCATCATCATCATCATGTGCCGTGCCATGCCGCTGGCGTTGGCCATTATGCTTCTCCAGAGTATCCTATCCTTCATGCAGGCCATTAGCTCAGTTGGTGATCTCCTCTCGCACCATCTCCTCAAACTGCCCAGTATATTTCTCTCGATATTTTCCTGGCTCATTCTCTCTCTCTCTCTCTCTCTCTCTCTCTCTCTCTCTATTTTTCCTGTTGTTATAATATTTTCAATGCCCCCTCTTCTCATTGCATGTCCTATGAAAGTACATTGTCTCTCTCTTATTTTTTTTTTGTTTCTCCAGCTCTTCGCATACATTCTTCATTAGTTATTTTTGCTGCTCAAGGAATTCGTAAAATTCTTCTAATAAACCACATTTCTGCTGCTTCCAGTGACTTTTGTGCAGACTTGCCTATTGTCCATGATTCACTTCCACATAACAAAATAGGTTCAGTATAGCAGTATAGGTAACAGAATTAAAAACCCAGACTTCATACACACTGCGGCTGCTGTAAGTAAGGGGCTATTGATGTTGCCCTCTCTCTCTCCCTCTCTCTCCCCCCTCTCTCTCCCTCTCTCTTTCTTCTTCTCTCTCTGCCTCTCTATCTCCCTCTCTCTCTCCCTCTTCCCCCCTCTCTCTCCCTCCCTCTCTCCTCCTCTCTCTCTCCCTCTTTCTCTCCCCCTCTCTCTCCCTCTCTCTCTTAAGGTCCCCGCAGACAGGTGTAGGATATTATGTCCTTCTATAACCCTCGATCCTTGATGATGCCCTCAACTTTAAAGTATCTTCCTCTTCCTCCCCCTGCTATCTCTCTTCACCTCCCTCTCTCTCTCCTTCCTAGAGGATACAAGGAAATGGAAAATACATTGTAATTAAGATGTTTTGGCTCCCCCCCCCCCACCCACCACCAGCCCTCTCCTTGCTGTAGCCAGAATACCAAATACAACAACGCAGGTAGGATCAATCACGAAAGAATTCATCAAAATTACACGAGGCATGCTTCAGAAACAGTCCCTTCCAAGGCAACAAAATACCATTACTACTAAGATTTCCTAAACAGCAAATACAAAAGATAATAGGAACACCCGTCACTATTTTACCTACATGGACGGCCCGGAGGGTGGAGGATGTCTTGAGCCGCAGTCGCCACCCGCACGAAGGCCTGTAGAGCGTGTAGTCCAGAGAAACGTGTCCCATGACATTGGTGTTGCTGGAGGACGGTGTGTCATTAGTCCATTGATAGAAAAAGTTGCAGGTCTTGGGACGCACGCTGTCCGAGTGGGCATGTACACAAATGCTGAGAAGGAGAAGTTTGCTTGCTGGACTGTGGAAGAGAAACTGCACGTTTGTTGGGCGGAACAAGACTTCACTGCAGCCGGGGCTTTTCCGCTTTTCCTTTGACCCTTGTTACAACTGCCACCTCAAAGCTTACATCACAGGCACTCCAAGTGCCTGCGCCAATATCCGTGATAGGTTGCCTAGAACTGTGTCCAGGTAGCAAGCCGTCTTAAAGAATCAAGTGGTTTGGCCACTTAATGAGAATGGCGGAACGTAACTGCCAGCTGTGGTGGCCTTCAACTCAAAAGAACTACAGGGCACACAGATCAAGAGGAAGACTCCTAGAAAAATGGATAGACGGTGTTATAGGAACACTCGTGAATCACGGCATGAACATCCCTGGGACCACTCATGTGATCCAGAAATGCAAAATGCATATCCTCTGGACACCTCATGGTATAAAAGTAAAGTGAAGTAAAGTAAAGAAACATCACTTGCGTTTGTTGCAATTGACCTCTTCTGTTCTTTTTTTTTTTTCAAACTGCACAACCAGATGTCCGGTCCCACTTCCTACAGACCAGGTGAGGTTACTGCTAGCAGATTCACGATGTAAAGGGAAAAAAATCCCCCCCCCCAAAAAAAACAACCAAACTTCTGGTGGGATTTGAACCCGCAACCTCCAGCACTCGAGGCGAGAGTTTAACCCAATCATCATCATCATCATCATCATCATCATCATCATCATCATCATCACCATCATCATCATCATCATCATCATCTGCTACTGCCTCCTGTGTCAGATAAACTGGAGAAGGCACTATTTTTTTCCACAGCTGTTTGGCTGATATTCGGCTCTCGGCCCCTGTCATGTTTCCCTGCTCTTGACTTTTGTCTCCAACTTAACAAAACCTACGACTGCCAGTTCTATAAATGCTGTTTTATTCATCTGTATTCATTACATTTTTCAGCGTTTTGTTTAGTTTGTGAAGTTTAACAACATTCCTGAAAACATGACTTGCTTTTGTTGTTGCTGTTGTTGCTAGACTGGAGGTGTAAACAGCGCCGTTGTTTGATACAAGATTGTAAAACAGCAAGTGATTTCTCTTAAATTGTAAGACAGCATGTGATTTCTCTTAAACTGTAAGACAGCAAGTGATTTCTCTTAGACTGTAAGGAAGCATGTGATTTCTCTTAGAAATGAAAAAAAAATTCAGTGAAAATAATGTTAACTCGAATACCCCGGATCTGTTCCTATCCCGATCTTCTTCTTCTTCTTTCTTTCTTTCTTTCTTTCTTTCTTTCTTTCTTTCCTGTATATCTCAGACTTTCCTCAACTTTACTCAGTATTTATCGCTCTTTCATTGTCTCTCTCACTCTTTCCACATATTCTCACTCTTTTCCTGTTTACCTGACTCTTTTCCTATCTCTCTGATATTTACGTCTCTCTCTCTCTCTCTCTCACTCTCTCTCTTTCCTTATCTCTTTCAATATTTCTCTCACTCTTTCCCTATTTCTCTCTTTCTCTATCTGGCACTCACATTTTCCCTTTCTGTCTTCCTCTTTTCTTATTTCTCTCAATATTTCACTTTTTCTTTCCCTGTCTCTCTCATTCTTTCCTTATCTCTTACTCTTTCCTCGTCTCTCTCTCTCATTCTTCCTCTCCCACCCTCTTATATCTCTTTCTCTTCCACTCTTTCTCTCTCACTCTATCAATATTTCCCTCCTCAAGCTTTCCTCTCTCACACTTTCAGTATCTCCCTCACTCTATCCATACCTCTTTCACTCTTTGTGTGTATACAGTCCTCACCTTAACCAGGTCATTCCAGTGTTTACGTCAGAAGTCGCTGTCTTCTCCTGGAATGTTAACTGGCTCGTATTATATCACACCCGAATCTCACTCTCCTATTTATCCACCAAACGGGAACAAAGAACTTTCCGGGCGAAGTCTTTTCTTCCTTTAAAGTACAGTTTGCATCGACTTCAGCAGTTCTTTACCTCGATACTTTATTTCACAGCAAATTCTTTTGTTGTAATTTTTTGCTTTTGTTTTTGTCCTGAAAGAAACATCGGAAAAACTAGACAGTGTATGAAATAGCTCGGTACTAAGGGAGATAACTGTAATAATTACTCCCTTCCGAGTACTACGTCCTCTTGATTTTCGCTCTGATCGTGTAGTATGTGCTACTAAATGCAGTTTTTTTTTTGGGGGGGGGGGGTGGCGGAGTGAGAGAGAGGGAAAAATTATTACAGGTTTAGACAAAGTAGGACATAAATTGAGGAGGAAAACAAAAGTTGAAAGAGGACAGCGCAAACACTCATTATCTCTGCAAAATGTCTTCTTCAGAAGTATAAAAGCGTAGCCTAAAGCAGTTTCAATTATGGTAAATTAAGCGGAGTGTATGGACAAGAGATAAGTTTATCATTTATTTATGTAATCATTTAATTGTGCCTTCATGATTCGTATGCTCAGTAACAAATGCCGAATGACTATGAATGAGTGAAATCTGTATGAAGAAGGGCAGAATGTTAGACCGGCCTGCGTGTCCAATTCTTACCCCCTTGAAAACAAAATATGTTCGTTCAAAAGAAGGCAGGTACCCATTTCTACAACTGGTCGAACCACCGACTTTCGCCATGAGAGACTAACACACTAACCACTCCACCCCTCAGATGCCCTATTTTAATACAAAGTTCTTTTTAAAAAATGAATTTTACAAAAAAAAAATTCTTTAAAATAAGCGGAAATGGTAACATAACGCCACACGAGATAAAAGTGTCAACACGTTCCTTATAGTACGGCTTAGCATGTGTCTGACATGAATTGACCAGTCCTTGTTTTCACTGCACCACAGGAACATTGTTTTCTTGTACAGGGCACGAGTTCACTGTACTCAGTGTGTAAATGAGGCTCAATCCAGTCCCTATGCTACCTACAGCGCGCTCTCTATGCACGTGCATTCGATTTCCACTTTGTAAGATTGAACTTATATAGAATTTAAAGATAGAATTACCACAGCTTGCTTAGATAGAATTACCACAACTTTCTTATAGAAAGTGTAAATGAATTTTTAAAAAAACTTTATATATAAATTGATACACGTTTTTTGGCAATCACCTACCCATATCTGACATGCTAGTGTCAGGGTTGGCGAACTATAGCTGATCAAGACCCTATTCCACCTCTCCGTAGTTACCCCCAGTAACAGGCCTAGCCTGGCTGTGGGGGGGGGGGGAGGGGGCACAGGGATCGCCATGGTGGCGGAGTCTGTTATAGAAGTATTTCACCCCCCCCCCCCTTTTTAGCTGTACTCAAGGACTGAAAAAAATAGCTGCCATGACCCGCTCCCACGCCGACACGATGCTGTGCCTCAACACTTTCACAGCATCGGCTGCAAAGACCACCATCTCGCAGTTGCAGGGAGAGTGAAAAAGAAGACATAATTAAAAATTCACTGAAACCACCATCGACAGAAAAAAAAAAAAATGTCTCCTACGAGGGTGTCAGCAGATAGTTTTTACGTAAATGGTTTGCATTCGAACGCCATCTTAAACATTAATTAGTTAGCAAATTGTAATATCTACACATATCACTAATATATACACATATCACTAATGTATACACATATCATTAATATATACACATATCACTTACTGAAATCGCCCTACGTAACTGAGGGAAAAATAAAAATCATACGTTTTCAAAGGAAACCAATGACAAGCACAAGCTATCCGTACTTTAAAACATAAAAACGCCCTGAATCAGGGCCTCGAGTGTCTGCAGATAAACAGATACATCAGCTGAAGACGACAAACGTAAGTGAAAATATGGCCATCTCCACAGCCAAGTTTTCAAAATATTTGTTTGTTGTTGATAATAACCCAGGGGAAATTATCGATACATTCTTGCGCAGGGGACATAATCGATAACAAACCTATGATCAAGGATAAATGTGCCCCCCCCCCCCCCCCCCCAATTTGCATGGCACAGGGATGCGTAAATAAGATTAATTCACAAAATGAAAATTTCAAATTCATTGTAATGATAATGAGGGTCATTTCCCACCATAGAGCCGTAAGTTCAATGATGATGATGATGATGATTAAAATGACGACCGCCTGGTAGACTTCATAACATGTTTTTGTTTTGGGAATTTCATTTTTCTGATTCCTATTTTAAATTTTTTAAAAAACGGTAAAATAACTAGGATAAGCTGACGACATCGACCTGGTGGGGGGAAACTATGCGAGAAGTCATCAATCTTGAGAGATGTAACACTAAAAGTGGGTCTGACATTTACAGAGATAAGACAGACTATATGAAGATATCAAGAGACCAGGGGCAGAGTGGTCTAAATTAAATAAATGTTGGAGATACGACCACGAGGAAAACAGAAACTTACACAAATTTAGGCACAACTATCAGCAGCTGCAACATAATAAGAGAGGACATTAAAAGTTGAGTACAGACAGGGAACTAAATATACTTTGTCTTGCAAAGCCTGTTAAAATCCACAATCATGTCCCAAAACACCAAGACAACAATCTCCACAACTTAAATCAGACAAGCCGTCATGCATGGATCAGAAACATAGAGTTAACAAAGAAGGATGAAGAACAGTTGAAGATCTTTGAGAACAAGATCCTAAGAAGAATCTTTGGGCCCATAAAGGACACCAGCAGTGGGGAATGGAGAGCTAGGAAAACAGTGAATTTAGCTTATTTAAATTCCAGCAATGATCAGAGAATCCCAAAACAAGCTATCAAGTGGAACGCAATAGGCCAAAGAAAAAGAGGTAGACTGCGTGAAACTCTGAAGAGGACATTGTTAAGAGAGGCCAAATTAACAGGCATAAAATCCCTCGATGAGGTTGAAGGACTCGCCGAAGAAAAAAATTGGCGAACTACTTTGCGAGCCCTATGTGATGTTTAACGGCACGGGAAGGATATAAGATATAAGATAAGAAATTCCAGCGGATTATAAACGTATTGAAAGTGAACAGATTAATCTGGTTGGGCCATGTAGAAAGAATGAAAGAAAACCGACGAATGAAAACGATGTATGTACAAACGTTGAAGGAAACAAGACCAAGACGTTAAACCAAGACAGAGATGGAAAAACAACACAGAAGAGGATATCTTTTTTTTAAAAATTGGTGTCACAAACTGGAGAGAGAAGATTAGGAACAGAGAGGAATGGAGGCGAACTTTATCTGCAGCGGCGAGCCTTTATAGCTCGGAAAGTTGAAGAAGAGAAGTTAAAAAAAACTTGGTTGATGTCTTTCCTCTGTGATCAATAGGGATTCCAATTAATATTTAACGTTTCAACCTTTTCCACGATCTTCAAGCTCTTGTTGTTACACAGGAGTTCGAGAAGTCGCTTCTTTCACAGTGGCACATTCGTCAGGGGTTACAGAAGATGGCACTGCTTTCCAGGTAGCTAGAAGGACAAAAGATTGTGTATCCATCTCTTTGTTTGTACGAACACTTCGGGCCTACGGTAATCACACGATACTTAATCACGCCACACTTAATCACGGTGTACTTAATTACGGCACTTAATCACGCAACACAGAATCATTACAACTTTATCAGGTTATGCGTAATCAAACTATATTTAATCACGAAACTTAATTATGCTTACTCAATAACGACACTTAATCATTACACTTATTCACATTAGACTTACCGACACTTAACCACACTATACTTAATCACAACACTTAGCCACTTTACACTTAATAACCGACACCTAACCACTCTACACCTAATCACCGACACTTAACCACTCTATACTTAATAATCTACCCTTAACCACTCTACACTTAATCACCAACACTTAACCACTTTACACTTAATCACCTACCCTTAACCACTCTACACTTAATCACCAACACTTAACCAATCTACACTTAATCACCAACACTTAACCACTTTACACTTAATCACCTACCCTTAACCACTCTACATTTAATCACCAACACTTAACCACTCTACATTTAATCACCTACCCTTAATCACACTACATTTAATCACCGACCCTTAACCACTCTACACTTAATCACCGACCCTTAACCACACTACACTTCATCACCGACCCTTAACCACTCTATACTTAATCACCGATCCTTATGCACACTATACTTAATCACCGACTATTAACTACTCTACACTTAATCACCAACACTTAACCAGTCTACACTTAATCACCAACACTTAATCAATCTACACTTAATCACCAACACTTAACCAACCTACACTTAATCACCAACACCTAACCATTTTACAGTTAATCACCTACCCTTAACTACTCTACACTTAATCACCAACACTTAACCACTTTACATTTAATCACCTACCCTTAACCACACTACACTTAATCACCTATCCTTAACCACTCTATACTTAATCACTGATCCTTAACCACACTACTCTTAATAACCGATACCTAACCACTTTACACTTAATCACCTACCCTTAACCACTCTACACTTAATCACCAACACTTAACCAATCTACACTTAATCACCAACACTTAACCACTTTACACTTAATCACCTATCCTTAACCACTCTACATTTAATCACCAACACTTAACCACTCTACATTTAATCACCTACCCTTAATCACACTACATTTAATCACCGACCCTTAACCACTCTACACTTAATCACCGACCCTTAACCACACTACACTTCATCACCGACCCTTAACCACTCTATACTTAATCACCGATCCTTATGCACACTATACTTAATCACCGACTATTAACTACTCTACACTTAATCACCAACACTTAACCAGTCTACACTTAATCACCAACACTTAATCAATCTACACTTAATCACCAACACTTAACCAACCTACACTTAATCACCAACACCTAACCATTTTACAGTTAATCACCTACCCTTAACTACTCTACACTTAATCACCAACACTTAACCACTTTACATTTAATCACCTACCCTTAACCACACTACACTTAATCACCTATCCTTAACCACTCTATACTTAATCACTGATCCTTAACCACACTACTCTTAATAACCGATACCTAACCACTCTACACCTAATCACCGACACTTAACCACTCTATACTTAATAACCGACCCTTAATCACTCTACACTTAATCACCAACACTTAACCACTTTATACTTAATCACCGACCCTTAACCACTCTACACTTAATCACCAACACTTAACCAATCTACACTTAATCACCTACACTTAACCACTTTACATTTAATCACCTACACTTAACCACTTTACACTTAATCACCGACACTTAACCACTTTACACTTAATCACCGACCCTTAACCACTCTACACTTAATCACTGACTCTCAACTACGCTACATTTAATCACCAACACTTAACCACTCTACACTTAATCACCTACATTTAACCACTCTACACTTAATCACCGACACTTAATCACTCTACGCTTCCTCACCAACACTTAACCACACTATTGTTAATCACCTACACTTAACCACTCTACACTTAATTACCGATATTTATTTAATGACACTTAATTACCGACACTTAATCACCGATACTTAATTATCGACACTTAATCACTCTACATTTAATCATCGACACTTAATCATACTACGCTTAATTACTGACATTTAATCACCAACACTTAACCACACTACTCTTAATCACTGACACTTAACCACTCTAGACTTAATTACCGACACTAAATCACCGACACTTAACCACCTTACACCCTATCACCGACACTTAACCACTCTATACTTAATAACCGACCCTTAACCACTCTACACTTAATCACCAACACTTAACCACTTTACACTTAATCACCTACTCTTAACCACTCTGCACTTAATCACCAACACTTAACCACACTAAATCATCGACACTTAACCACTCCACACTTAATTACCGACACTTAATAAACCGTAGCATTGGTTTAGGGTTAGGTTTAGAATTAGGGTTAGTGAATGCTTTAAGTGTCCGGGTAAGTATCAGTGATTAAATGGCGCCTAACTAAGTGTCGGTGATTAAGTGTCACGTGACAGAGTGTCATCCAACCATCTCTTCGATAAAGCATTTCTTTTTTTTTCCCCCTCCTCTCTAATTTATGCTTCTTGTTCCTTGTTTTCTTTTCTTACTTTACAGAAGGCTCAGCCCCTTTGTGTCTCTATTTACTTTTTCCCTCTATATTAGTCAGCGCTCTCGACAGTTGTTCCTTTGTCTCACTCTCCTTCTACCCAAGCGTCTAGATCAGAAATTCAACTGAACGAAGGGAGGTAACTGCCAAGTCACCGTGCTAGTTTGCAAATTTGGGGGATATCAGTGTAAACTAAGCAAAACTATTCCTTCTTGGCTTTTCTCATACGCGACACACCATAATGCCTGCGGTACATCGTTTGAAAATCGTTCACGCTCTCCAGGTTCTTTGATCTCACAGCTTCATACTACGATATATTGCTGTCAGCTTCTGTTTTGTTTTCAATGTTTTCTTCTGGAGTTTTGAAGGCACAAAATATGAAGAAAAAAATATTCATAGACCGAAAAATGTCAAGTTTTTTAGAATATGCACTGAAAACTGATTTACGTTTGCTATTTGTTCCTTTCAGACTTCTGACATTCTCACTGATAGTTTGTCTCTCAGGTGTGTATGATGTCCGTGCGTTATCGCTGACAATTCTTCGCGTGTTTCCATTTAAATGTCATTATCAGCTCCGATAAACTTGTTATTAAATAATGTAATATCTTAGTATATTCGTGTAACCATTACTGACAAGAAGTATTGTGCTTGAGTTGCTATGAGGTAAGAGAGAGAGAGATTGATTGATTGATTGATTGATCTTTATTTCAAAAGGGTTAAGAATTGGGCACCCAGGCCCGTCTAGAGAGAGAGAGAGAGAGAAAAAGAGAGAGAGAGAGAGAGAGAGAGAGGAAGAAGAAGAAGAAGTATTTGAACTATTTTACTGATCACAGTGAACAGAATTAAAACATATAATCTGTTTATATAAGTGTGTTAACCAGTTCTATCATCTGTTTGTATAAGTGTGTTAACCAGTTATATCATTTGTTTGTATAAGTGTGTTAACCAGTTATATCATCTGTGTGTACAAGTGTGTTAACTAGTTCTATCATCTGTTTGTATAAGTGTGTTAACCAGTTCTATCATCTGTGTGTACAAGTGTGTTAACCAGTTCTATCATCTGTGTGTACAAGTGTGTTAACCGGTTATCAGTTCATTCCTTTATAAACTGAACTGTCTTCTACATCCTTACTTTTTTTTCCAATAATAGACTATGTTGCGTGTAACCTAAAACACTGGTGTGCCTCGCCTTGCTTATAGATATTCTTTATATTCAAAGGTAGTCTATGTAACATGTTTGCTAATTATTCACCCCCCCCCCCCCTCCAAAGCTATGTTTGCTGGAGTAGACAAAAAGTGAGGATACACGTTTTACTGGAGGTTTCAGTACGCTAAATGCTGTCGACCTCTCTGCTGGATTAAATACATTAATACAGTGTTTCTCAACCCCTATCAAGTCCACAACCCTTGAAGACAATAATTCAGGGTCTTCCCGCACACACACATACACACATACACACATACATACATACATACATACATACACAGACACACGCTCTCCTTCCATTTCGTAATACTGATGTATTTATGTCATGCACAAATAACATTCTTCACACAAGTTTAGTATTTTATATAATATTTGTTTTCTACATGGATGCCCCCACTTGACCCGTAGCAGACCACCGCTCCTTCACCTGTCACGGACATCCAGGTCTGGAATTTAAAAGCTGGCAAATTGCAAAGAAGTAATCTTGCAGGAACCCGACAAAACATAATCACGTGATATCTATAAATACATCCTAAACACCTTTTGACAGATCTGAACTAGACAAACAAGAACTAGACAACAACCGGGCAACAAACAAACAAAAAATACCTAACCCGTTTGCCCCCATAATTACAAACACACAACAAAAGACCAGATCTGTTTAAGAAACATGCACCAGTGTAAACTTTTTAAATTACCATCTAATGACCGGTATGCAATTTTTGAACTCTTACAAAAATTAATGAAACAAACAGCGTTGAAAGAAAAAGTTTCGCTGTGATAAACGAAACAAGAAAAACGTCCTTTAGTGTCGCTCTTAATTAACAACAGCAAACAGGCTGCAAGAAAGTGCGCAGAGGGTAAGTTAGAACATGGCCAAAAGCACACACGCTCAGATGTAAACATTTTCTGTGCGAACAATGAACTTTCTCAAGAAGTTCACGGAAAAGAAAACATTGTCACGGTTTCAAAGAATCGATAGCTTGTCAAGATATGCTTAGGTTGAATAAACCTTAAGTATGTTGATAAACTTTCCTTCGCTGTTTACTTCTAGAGGTTTTCAACTTTTATTAAAGGCCACAACTCTTGTTTGCTTCTTAATTCTGGAAGAGAAAGACAAAGCAGACAAAGATATAGCTTAACCAAGCAGTTTTCAACTTTTACTTAAAGGGCACCACAAACAGATTCTTAAAACAAAGCGTTAACCTGAACATTTCAAGTACAGATAGTCCCGTTATCCGACCTCCCGCTTTACGACAATTCGTTTTTCCGACCAAATATCCATTGAAGTGGTAGGAACTTCTTGTTGCAAATTTACAAATATTTTTAGAGCACATTGAACTTATTTCAAGTAAAACTACTCATTTTTATAATCTGTGTATAAATTCATCATCATCATCATCATCATCGCCTTTTACTCCCTTGAAAGCATAGGGCACGGATAAAGGCTCTCCAGAAATCCCTTGTTCTTGGCATAGTGGCTTATACTCCGAAGGGAATGACGGGGATTAATGATGATGATGATGATGATGCAACGCAGAACGAAATTCCTAGTCTAAGGACAAAAATATACACATCAACAGACACACTCAATTAATTGACCAGTAACTAACGAATAGAGTTAAGATACCAAAAATCTTGGGACCAGAAAGCTACTGCAAGAATTTCACTTTCTTCAGTGAATGTTCTCTTACCTGTCAGTCATTGTCGTGTATGTCTCAACTAGGACTGACTTAACATTCGTCAGCTGTCATCTTCCAAATTCTTCTGTACAAGTACGCACCAGTGTCTTGATCCCACGTGACAAGGATATAGAATAGGTAGTCAAATCAGTAACATCATTCATTCATTTGCATGTCCCTTGCGGAACTTTGCTTCCCAAACAGCACTCCTGTAGGCCTCTCGGTTGTGAGCAAGATGGCCTGCTGCTGTTGCATCCATTTCCAGATCGCCAACGATGTCCCGCAGCCATCTTCGTCTTGGTCTTCCTCTTTTTTCTTTTTCCCATTATGTATCCTTCCAATAGGTCTTCTCTAAATTATCATGACATTTAATGTGTCCAAAATATTTCAGTTTTCTCTCTTTAATCCTCTTCACTAGCCAGCCTTCTTCAATATTAAGCTCTTATTTGTTCTTTTTTGTGTCCACGATATTTGGAGAACTCTTCTGTAGCATTTACATTCAAAGGCATTTATGTGTTTCTCAGCTGTTTTGTTAAATGTCCAGGTCTCACAGGCATATGTTGCTATGGGAAAGATGCATGCCCTTAAAAATGTTATTTTTGTGGTTCTGTCTGCTCCTCTCCACATATTCTTTATTTGTTTTACTTTCTGAAGTAACACCACTCGCAATTTACGTGCCTGTTATGTTACTTGTGTTCAACTTGTTAAGTGTTCGTTTTAATTCTTCTTCTTCTTCTTCTTCGCCGCCTCCTCCTCCTCCTTCTTCTTCTTCTTCTTACCCCCTCATCCTTCTTCTTCTTCTTCGCCTCTTCTTTCTTCTTTTTCTTCTTCTTCTTCTTCTCTTCCTCCTCCTCCTTCTTCTTATTCTTCGCCTCCTCCGCATAATCCAACTCCTCCTTTCTTCTTCTTCTTCTTCTTCTTCTTCTTCTCTTACTCCGTCATCCTCCTCCTCCTCATCCTTCTTCTTCTACTTCGCCTCCTCCTCCTCCTTCTTCTTCTTCTTCTTCGCCTCCTTCTTCTTCTTCTTTTTCTTCTTCTTCGCCTCCTCCTCCTTCTCCTTCTTCTTCTTCTTCTTCTTTTTCGCCTCCTCCTCCTCTTCCTCTTCCTCCTTCTTCTTCGCCTCCTCCTCCTTCTTCTTCTTCTTCTTCGCCTCCTCCTCCTTTTCCTCCTCCTCCTTCTTCTTATTCTTCACCTCCTTCTCCTCCTTCTTCTTCGCCTCCTCCTCCTCCTTCTTTTTCTACTTCTTCTTCTTCGCCTCTACCTCCTCCTTCTTCTTCTTCTTCTTCTCCTCCTCCTCCTCCTTCTTCTTCTTCTTCGCCTCCTCCTTCTTCTTCTTCTTTTTCTTCTTCTTCGCCTCCTCCTCCTTCTTCTTCTACTTCTTCTTCTTCTTCTTCTACTTCTTCTTCTTCTTCTTCCTTCTTCTTCTTCTGCCATTAGAGTCGCAGGAAGTTTCAGACATCGATCCAGAGCAAGATGAGAGGCCTGGGTAGCTGTCATGTTATGTTTTCCTCAGTGTTTGTTTTCACTTTTTTTTTCCCTGGTTGTCCTTGCACCTTACGTCCAGGATGTTTCTGAGGTGTATGCGTGTGCGGCTGGTTGTTCTAGATGCATGCGTATCAAATGCCAGAACCACTTAACTCCCTGGTTCTTTATGTAGTCTTTCACAGGTGTTGTTCCCACCATTTGCCGGATTATTTCATTTCGCACTTGATCCCTTCGTTTACCATTTTTCTTAAGCATTTCTTCTCTCGTGTTGCGACAGTTCTATCACTAAATCACTGTCTCTTTAAAGTGAGAAGGCTACTTCACACACCTTGAGAACCATGCCAGTACGTGAAGGAGATTTTACACATATATCTCTGGTTTATTAGCCTGAATGAGGTCTGAGAATCAGTTGAAGTTCCCTTTGAAATATAAGTTGAGAACTATTGAGGAAAAGAACATTTACTGTCACGTATACAGATAGTCCTTGTTTTTCCACGGAGTTTCCCTCCCACAACGGAGTCTGAAAGTAAAAAAGAAGTAAAGCGAATTCTTAGTCGCAAGTTTACAACAGTTTAGGGAATGAAGTCGCTGTCCCGCTGTTGGCGATATTCTTCGGCTGCCGTGTGTGGTGCGGTGCTCCTCCCGGCCAACGAAGAAAGATGCAAATGGGGTTGCCACGCAGCATCACTGTGGAAAAGGTGGTAGAAAGGATAAAGTGAAGCAAACAGTCAAATTACGGCATCTCTGGTCTGGAGGTCGGCCACGTCCTGAGTGCAGTCCTATTGGGTGAAATGCATGAACCGGCTTGTCCCAGAGGTTAAGACACTGCTGGCGAAACTCTTCGAATGCTGTGCGTGGAGTGAAGCTCCTCCAGGTCAAGGAAGAAAATACGGAAAAGAAATAAAGGTTGCTGTGCCGTGCCGATGTGAAAAGGTGGTGGAAAGGATAAAGTGAAGTTTAATCGGTATGTCCAATAGTATCGCTGCGAGAGCTATACATACCACGGCACCTCTGCTCTAGAGGTGGCCACGTCCGAAATACACCTCAACTGGTGAAATATGCCTAAACCGGCACACACAATGGGTGGAACTTGATGGCTAGACATGTCATGCTTCCTCCGCTCTAGAGGTCGGTCACGCCTGATATACACCCATACTGGTGAATTTTGCCTAAACCGGCTCACACCAGGGGTGAATCTTGAAGGCTATGCATGTCACAGTACCTCTGCTCTAGAGGTCGGTCACGTCCCAAACGCGCCCATACTGGGATAATATGCCTAAACCGGCTCAACCCAGGGGTGGAAGTCACTAGTGGCGAGGATTCGTCCTCCTGGACAAAAGCTCCATCCTGGTCACAACTAGGAAGGGTAGCGGCCACGACCACAAAATGCTGAAGTCGGAGACACTGGACCAGGGAAGTCTAGTTAGGCAACCACCTCTCACCCGGCGGGGATGTTTGCGTATCCTAATCACGCTGAGGTTTTCCGGTGAGAAAGTCCAACTCTGGACTGGATGGGCAACCACCTCTCACCTGGCGGTGTTACACTGATATCCTAAACACGTCGAGGTCTTCCAGTGAGAAAGTCCAACTCTAGATTAAACTGGTGCAACGAAAACCACGGTGTCACGCAATCCGCTTCAGAGACCCACCAAGAATACAGGCTAAAGCCCTGCGATACTCTGAACCCCTTTTGGGAACCACACAGGAGACCACTGGACTTAACGAGGACCACAGGTGTAAATTCAGTAGGATCACAGTGCGGTTTTGGTGGTAGAAGCGAACGAAGAAGAAGAAGAAGAAGTCGCTGTCCGATTAGGCAATCAGCGAACCATAGCTGATTTGCTAGCGTCAGGGTTAGCGAACCATAGCTGATATGCTAGCGTCAGGGTTAGCGAACCATAGATGACCAAGACCCTGTCCCACCTCTCCAGCAGCAGGCCTAGCCTGGCAAACGGGGCAGGGATCATCATAGTCCCCATGGTGGTGGAGTCTGCTAAAGAAGCATTGCAAACTCCTTGCTTTTAGCTGTACTCCGGGACTGAAAAAAATTGCTGTCATAACCCGCTCCCACGCCGATACAATTCTGTAGCCCAACACCTCCACGGCATCGGCAGCAAAGAACAACAGCTCGCAATTACAGTGAGATAGCATCAGACAAGATAAGTCAAGACAAGACAAGTCAAGTCAAGACAAGACAAGTCAAGTCAAGACAAGACAAGACAATACAATACAAGTCAAGACAAGTCAAGACAAGTCAAGACAATACAAATCAAGACAAGTCAAAACAAGACAAGACAAGTCAAGACAAGACAAGACAAGTCAAGACAAGACAAGACAAGTCAAGACAAGACAAGACAAACAGAGTTGAGAGCCGCAAGCAGACGGGAATGAGAGCTGTGAAAGATGGTGGAGAAGAAGCCGGGGTTGTACCCCTGGGGGCCTGGTCTGATGAGTGAAGAAGGAGTAGGAGGAGGCGGAGGAGGAGAAGAGGAAGCAGAAGAAGAAGAAGAAGTGTATAATATATACTGTACTATATTCAGTATATACCCTATATATAATTATAAAACTTGATTTCTAATTGTTTTTTATTAATCGTCATGTTACAAAATTAAAAAAAAGAAAATGTCAGAAAAAATACTTCCGCGAGTCGCACATTATATGTTAAAGTTCCGCACGTGGCTCACAGATCACGATTTGCCCACCCCTGTAACTAGTCAATCACAGGAATCAAATTAACCGCCGATTTCTTTAGAAATACTTACCGACATAGATGACAAACTCAAACTGACCGCCACTTTCTCTCTGCATATAGTCAGTGACAGCGGTTCCCAGCTTTTTTTTTTTACCCCGTCCCTAAACTAGTAGTGTATTTTACCTTCTAAAACGAAAAATATTTTTAAAATATACTGAAATTCAATAAAAATTACCAAATACTATTTCTATACTCTTACCGTGATCTAGCTTTGCCACTAATCACAAAAAATATGTATAATGTCACTTTCTAAACAATCTAACGTTTTTCAACATATTATAAAACATTAAGGAAAAAAATACAGAAAACATTTTTAAAAAACAGTAGTATGTGTCATTGTTTTTATATTAATAGTTAGGTATGTGGACTTCCATAAAATCCGTTAAGTTTCTTTTAACTTGAAATTGTTCCACCTTCTTTCTCCTCTCTCTCTCTCTCTCTCTCTCTCTTTCTCTCTCTTTCTCATTCTCTCTCGCTCTCATCTATATATCTCTCTCCGTTTCTCTCTCTTCCTTTTCTTTCTCTCTTTCTCTCTTCCGGTCTCCTTCTTTCACCTTCTCTCTCTTCTCTATCTTTCTCACTCTTCCTCACCCTTCTCTCTCCCAATTTCTCTCACTCTGCCTCTCCCTTCTCTCTGTCCCTCCCTTTCCCCCCTCTCTTCTATCTATTTTTCCTCCTCTCCCTCCCTCCCCTCTCTCTGGCTCTTTTCATAATATCTTCTCTTTATCATATCTCAAACCCTCAACTACCAGATTTTGCGCCCCGAACTGTGTCACAGAATTAAAGAATTTAATTTTAAAAAATTGCTCTTTATTCTATCTAATGGATATAATCCATGGTAAATTTGGTATTTTGACCAATTGAATAAAGGCCTTATTTAATTATGATGTAGATTGTTGGTGTAAAGGAAAGGCAGTCTTGACACTTTAAAAATCCCGAGATTTATGATCATGTTTGATGAACTTTACCTTCACATGTTTTTTTTTTAACTCAAGACCTTGGAAAATCTCGGGGAATTGTAAAACTTCGCTGGTTGCGAAGTCCACATATTGGGGACAATAAAGGGTGGGACAGGACCAAAAACCCAACTGCAGCCCCAAAACCCATGGCCTATGTACTACCATACTGGGTGGCCATTCCTAAAACCAACCTACAGCCCAAGATTCTCCCCTCCAAGGATACTGTATGCCAGTCGTGCAGTAAATCACACATATTCATACAGACTACATGACATGCATTACACAGTACAAAGTCAAGCATTTAAATCAACCAATATTTTATTATACACAGCAGACACACCATGTTAAACGCCACACAGATTTACATGCATAGAACGACAACAAATATCATCACGATACAACAAAGCATGGCATAATTATAATGCATCATTAAGGGAACACATCCAAGCATGACATTATGATCAAGGTAACACATCCAAGAATGACGTGCATCATCACTGTAGCAGACACCTCTAAGCATAACTAATTTATAACTATATATGCCTGATGCTGGCCTGGGTCCTCCTGGCCCTCACAAGCCAAGCCTACACTCTCATAAAACTAACATGTGGCAACGCACTCATTAACATATGCAGTCACTGCTGCTACGAATCCACCCTTCATACGAATCCACCCTTCATAACACGCCCATCACCATCTTGTGCTAATGCACTGAATATCATGAAATATCTCCAATCCACCTTCCCACAGAGTAGTGAACATGTTTTTATTAAAAGTTAAATGTGGAATCTTCAGTTAGTTTTTCACTGAAGGTAATTTTTGGACGTTGAAATCCTGAGATTTTGATTAAACTTTTCCTAGACTTGTTTTTGTGGCTAGCTAAAATTAGGTTGTTTTTCAGAGACTAGTCCATTGTCTTAAACAGGCGATTTTCATGAAGTTTAGACTTTCTCGTGGACTAATGTTCACGAAAATTGGAAAGTAGGAATTGTTGATGATATTTAAACGCTGAACTTTTACGTATTGTTTAGACGGAGATTAGAATGTGGGATTAGGATAGAAGATAAAAGTTTGAGAATCATAGTGACAGGCTTGTGATTAGCGATTGAGTTATATGATTATACTGAGTGAGATTTTTGATAGATAGTTGAGAGATTTGATATCATTATGGGTTAGGAAGTGTTCTAGGAAATTGTGTAGTAATTTGCGATGGAATGTGAGCTGAGTTTTCCTTCCATGGATCCAGGTATGTTTACTTGGAACTGAAGAATGTAACCATAGTTCTGCTGAAGCATTGTAGGACTTATAAGGTCAGATACTTGTGTTATTTTCTTACGGATCCATGGAAAGGGTTCTTGTGAGAATGTAAGGTGGCATTTATGTCCATTCATGCTGTATGTCTGGCAGTTGGTCTGAGTGTGAGTGTGGTGTAGCCCACTCCTTCCTTATATGGCGAACAACCTCCGTCAAGGTTAGGAGTAGTTTGTTCATTTATTGCAATCAATATTCTTCATCCTCACTGACCGCCGCCCATTCTTTGCACAGTAAATACGTAGTTTATTTGATTCCATAAAATTCGGGTGTCAGTGGTCTTCAAAATGTTGTATTGTCTGTGTGCCTGTACATTTAGAGTCTGAGAATTTAAGTTCGTTGAAAATCTATACTAGTAATGTACTAAGAATTCGTTAGAAAGCTAGTATAACTGAAACTGGGAATCACTTCTCAAACAGGTACAGGACAGTTTTGGCAAAGCGAGGTTATTCCAGCAAGAAGAGAAAATTCTACACATTTCTTACACAAAATCTGGGTTGTGGAGTTGGGGGTGGGGGGAATGTGGTGAAGACGCTGTCCGACGAGGCAACCAGCAACCCATAGCTGATATGCTAGCGTCAGGGTTAGCCAACCATAGCTGACCAAAACCTTGTCCCACCTCTCCGTTGGTACCTTCATTAACAGGCCTAGTCTGACCAACGGGGCAGGGATGGCCATAGTCCCCATGGTGGTGGAGTCTGCTAAAGAAGCATTGCACACCTCTTGATTTTTAGATGTACTGCGGTACTGAAAAAAATATCTACCACAACCCGCTCCCAAGCCGATACAATTCTGCGCCTCATCACCGTCACAGTATCGACTACGAAGAACACTAGCTCGCAGTTACAAGAAGATTGTACAAGTACAATATAAAATCTGAGAGCACTTGTCGATGACGAAGTTAGAGAGAGAGAGAGAGAGAGAGCAAAATAATGGCGGAGGAATCATCATCATCATCATCATCATCGCCTTTCACTCCCTTGAGGACATAGGCCACGGATAAAGGCTCCCCAGTCATCCCCGTTCTTGGAACTATTCTCTGCTTCCTTCCATGTGTATCTCTTGTCTCTGAGCACTGTCATAATTTCTCTCCTCTAAGTAAGTTTAAGTCTTCCTCGTTTTCTGTTTCCTTGAGGATTCCATGCCAATGCCTGTCTTGCTATGATGGTGTCGGGTTTCCTCAGAGTGTGGCCAATCCACCTCCACTTCCTAGACATGATTTATAGGTTCATAGGTTCTTGTCCTGCCCTTTCCCTGACCTCCTCGTTCCTGATCTTGTCCTGCCATTCAATGCTTAAAAATGATGGAGTAATACTGAATTGTTTAAATAACGAAAACCTCAAACTTAGCCCAAAGTGTAGCAGTATTTAGTAGATTATTAGAGTGGGCTTGATTTTTTTTAGTCAAAGGGAAATAATCAAGTTAAAGTTGGTTATATATTTATACAGTTCTTTAATTTCGTGAAAAGTATCTGATTTGGTATGTTAAAATTGGGTAAAATCTATTTTTAGAACACTCAGGTCATGTTTTGATTGGGGAAAAAGTTGGACTTGTCACGGGTTACTGGAGTTTGGGAAGACTGTTTATGGACACAGCAGACAAACTCTGGGTAACATAGGGCATTTTTATGAAGATCTTGTTTTAGTGAAAACTAAAGGCCATAAAAATATGTAACTTCACGTGAATTGAGTTTTTCATGATAGAATATTCGGGAAGTTTGGGGAGATTTTTAGGGAATATTAAGGGTCAGAAAGGTTGACCAGGGGTTTCTGTTCCTGGGTTTTTCAGTAGCAGTTTCAGTTGAGGTCAGTCTAGTAGAATGTAGAACGTGATATGAAGTTACACAACTAAAAGTAACAATTCTAATATTATATACTGTTCAAAAAAAAAAAAAAGAAACCAACAAATACGATGTTGCGATTTAAACTGAAGTTTGCTGATCAGACAAGGGCAAACTGGCTGAAACGTTCATTTGGACATCAACCTCACGTGCTGACCTGAATTGTGCTCAGCAGATGATTCATGAGCACAGAAAAGTGACACTAGTCAAAACACCATTTTTGACAGTAACTCATGACAGGTTCACAAGAATCCAATGGAACTTACTGATCACAAAACTCACTGACCATGTTATTGAATGCCTTTAAAAGATTGACGCTCCTCGAATCAATTCATTTGAAAATTCAGTGTGCAAGTATGGCTCATCTCACTACAGAACAACGACTCGTCATCATTGGACATTTGCAGACTGGACAGTCACAAAGTGTAGCGGCCAGACAATTTAATATGGTTAGAAGCACCATTAGTCGCCTTTGGAGATGATTTCAAGAAACCGGTCGCGCAGTGGAAGACCCATAGTCACAACTCCTGCCGAAGACCGCTTCATACGGCTGCGTCACCCCAGGAATCGATTTGCATCTGCGTCCTCAACAGTCCAGTCAATGACAGCAGCTCTTCGAATTTCAGATCAAACGGTCAGGAACCGGCTGCACGACTCTGGTCTTTGGGCTAGAAGACCGACCCTACAGAGGTTCTGTTCTTACGGACCGGCATCGCCAGAACCGACTGCAGTGGGCGAACCAGCATCGTCAATGGACCGTTGCGAATGATCGGAGAAGGGTTTGGTTTAGTGATGAATCATTCTTTCTATTCCAGCTACACGATAGAAGGACAAGAGTTTACCGCAGAGTCCATGAGCGCTACGCCCAGAACTGCGTGTATGAGGCTCCTCCACATGATGGGGAGGTGTACTGGTGTGGGGGACGATCAACTTCATGGGAAGAAGTGACTTTTTCCAAATTGAATGACGCTTCCTTAAGTCCTTCCACTTCTTACAGCACCAGGGTCGGTTTTTCAGAAGTATAACGCTCGACATCATTTGGCACAACTCACCACCCAGTTCCTCGCTGACAACAACGTCCAGACTATTCCGTGGCCATCCATGTCATCAGCCATGAACCCAACAGACAAGTCCGCCAGCGAGACGTGGCGCCAACCAATCTCCGACAGTTATCTCTTGCACTGTGGGAAGAGAGGGCAGCCATCCCACAAGAACAGATCCGACGGCTAATCGGATCCATGTCAAGGAGACGTCGTTCTCTGATACAGGCCAGAGGAGGCCATACACCTTACTGAAACGGAGGCCTCAGTGGCAAAGAATAAAAGTCCAAACCAAATTTAATGAACATCGTTTCATTGTTAAAGTCTTAAAGTTTCTTCATGCCAAGATTGAAACATTAATTCCGTAAAAATAAAATGTTGATACAAGTTTGAAATTTGGTGTCCATTACGACAACAATAGTGTTGCGTTTATTTTTATGAACAGTATAATTATAAATACTAGACAACTAAACTCAGCAGTTCTTAACTTGTTCAGACCAACCACAGTCACTTGTGAGGTTCTTGCTAGCTGTGTATTTCGGCAGCAATAAGATAACAAGAAGTAGTTCTGCTGAAATACTGTTAAAGTACTGTTAAATTGACCCAGTCTTGTTTCTGGCACACGCCATAGTAGAACTGTTTAAAAAAAAAAGAGGAAAGACAAAAAAAACAAAACAAAACAGAAGATAGCGTACAAAATTTGTCACCACAGAAGCAGCATTGTTTACTGAGCAACATTAAAAAGTGGGAATACATAACATTTTCTTTTCTCTCATTAGCTAAAATTGCCCCTTCAATGTCTGGTGCTTGAACAAGAAATATCTTAAGAATCCACGGAAGTTCATTCAGGCACGTCTTCTGTTGACTCGGCTATTGAGCTTTCACGTGCTGACAGCTCTCCAAAAACAGGCCAAGATTCTCAGTGAACAAGAATTTATTTATCTCGCTCTGTTTGTTCAACATTATAAGGTGAATTTATTGGATATAACGAAGGCGACAGTTATTCACCTCGATCGATTTTTTGCTTTAAAGAAATGTTTTAATAGGCAATAATTTCCTGCACTGACATGGATTGTCAGATAAACAGGTTTTGTTAAGGACATGAAAGAGGGCGCCAGGGTCAGCAAACTTATCTTGCTCCATTTGTTCAAGCAGCGCTCTCGGCTGTGTCACAGTAGCCCGACGAAAGAGACGGGAGTCGGCTCCCTCAAGACAGGCCACTAATCGCTTCTCTTGACAGGGCTCTTGACAGTCCTCTAGACACGCCTTGTGACAGGTCTCTGGACAGCCCTCTTAGGCACGAATTTTGACAGGCCTCTAAACAACGCCTTTTGACGGGCCTTTAGACACGACATTTGACAGGGCTCTGGACAGACTTCTAGACAAGTCTTTTTTGACAAACAACAAATTCTCTCCACCTCTCACGGTCCACGGCCAGCTTTCGTATCATGCCCCAGGTGTGCTACTCAGTCCCGCTTCTACAGTTCTCCGCCACGTAGCCTTGGGTTGTCCTCCCTTTTTCCTCGGGTGTCCATCTCTTGGCTGTTCTAGCCATGTTGCTGGGGTCTCTTCGGGGCACGTGACCAATCAGTTTCCAGCGTGTTTTTATTTCTCGCTGTTATGGCTGTTATATCTTCTTGTTCACACTTTGCAAGTGGGTCTCTATTATTTATTCTATGTGGCCAGTAAGTATTTATAATCCTTCCGAGGCAGGTTGTGTGGAATGAAGATAATTTGCCCATTTCTTTTTCAGTTGGTCTCCAGCAATCTGCTTCATAGAGGAGTATGGATAACACACAACTTTCGTACAGTTTTATTTTGGTTCTAGTGCTGTACTGGGAGAACTTCCAGATGTCCCTAAGATTCATTAAAGCTGTTCTCACTTTATTTATTCTCCTCTTTATCTCTTTATTTGTTCCCCCCCCCAAAAAAAAAATCAGCTGTTAGTATGCTGCTAAGGTATGTGAGGGTATCTGTTTCTGTTAAGTTTTGACCATTAATTTTACTTCCTGCTTCGTTTTCTGTATTTACTTTCATTATTTCTGCCTTCTCTATATTGATGTTCAGGCCCACTTGTCTGCTGATTGTATCTAGAGTGCTGCTTGTTTTCTCCTGTATGTGCTGGTGAGTGTGTTGCTATATCACCTGCATAATCCGAATCTTCATGCATGGAAAACATTGTCCATCTAATAACTCTTTTGGGGGGCGATGTCCATATATGGAAGACTTTTACCGGTATAAATTATTTACAGATTTGCATGTTTAATTTATGAACAGTTGATAATGAACTTGGAGAGAAGAGCAATGTTTGTACAAATATACAAATGCTCATTTTAATGTTCCAGATATAGAGATTGGCATCGTTGTTATTTTTTACCCCCAATGTATCATGGGGAAATGTAATATAGAAAACCATTGTTTTCTAGAAATTTTTTTTCCAATACATTTTTTTTCCTCTGAAGATGCTGAGAATGGAAAATAAATGTTGGAAATTTGATTTTGGGTTGGCCACAGAGACAATAGTTTCAAAAAATAATTGAAATGTCCTTTGTAACAAAGGAAGTGAGGAGAAAAAAATGCTTTTCTGTTCTGTGTACATAATGTAGGGTCTTGTTTGATGACATGAGGGGAGAATAATGGCCTTTATTTCATAAGGGAAAGGATCATGGACGTGCGCAGTTAGGTGTACGTTCAATAATCCTAAACAGTAAACATTCAACATGGGCATTAGGGATAAAAAGACCGCATGGACTGGGACGCCCAAGCAACCACAGAACTAACATACCCTCCATGCTGGAGACTGCAAAGTGGTTTAAGCGTACATTAACCATTTTCCTTGTCCGTGGGGGGAAATATTGGTTGGATTTAGGGTATTTGGTTTAAATATTTTTCTTCTCATCTGAGATTCCTACAGTTTGTAATATATCACCATACACATTTATTTACATTCACTTGCCGGTAAAATAAACACTGCACTGCAGTACCCAAGTGTACTGTCACAGGAGCCAGGAGCTTTTTTTTTTTTTTTTGCATTGGCTAGACCAGTGTTTCCAAAAGTGGGCGCTAACACCCCTCTGCGGGCGCTGGAAGGATCAGAAGCGGTGAAAGACAAAAGGTTCAGTTGGGCGGGTGTGGGTGGGGGGGGGGGGGGTAGGGGCAGTGGAAGAAAAAGGGGAAACGGAGCATCTGACAGGTGCAGTGCTTCCTTCTTAGCACTTTTCAAACCCGATATTGGGAAACGTGTGTCCCCTACATGAAACTCATCTATCATATTGTGTCCCTACATGAAACTCATCTATCATATTGTGTCCCCTACATGAAACTCATCTATCATATTGTGTCCCCTACATGAAGCTCATCTATCATATTGTGTCCCCTACATGAAACTCATCTATCATATTGTGTCCCCTACATGAAACTCATCTATCATATTGTGTCCCCATACATGAAACTCATCTATCATATTGTGTCCCTACATGAAACTCATCTATCATATTGTGTCCCTACATGAAACTCATCCATCACATTAAAAAGCTGAGAAAATAATGTAGTAGGTCAGTTAGAAATGTGCCGCTTTATATTATTGAATAAACTGGTTTGCTTCCTGAAGTTTTCAGTTGTTTAATGCTTATTCTAGTTTAACAGGTCATTGTACGAATGGTACATAATGGGGGAGGGGGGTGTTGAGGATAGTGACCTGTGAGAAAAGGGGGCTGCAGCCCAAACAATCCCGAAAAACACCGGGTTAGACGATGATGTGAATTATATTGCAGGTATGTGCGTCTGTATCCGAGGGTGTTGCACTCCGGGGTGAATTAAGGGTTCTCACACTGAGCTACGGGATACTTGCACTTGATTCTGAGACCTTCTTTCCGATGAGGGTGGGATTGGTTGGCAGGAGTGCAGCGATGATGTTCCTAAATTATCTTAACAGTTATGAGGGTCTCATCGAGTCCGCCTGTCGCCGAGAAAGCTGTACAAAAATTCCTGTCAGAGCAGTTGCTTTCTCTAATCAACTGCCCCGGACTGGTAGCCAACCAGTTTAGAACGGGTGTCATCAGATGAGTGATACTCTGAGGTGGAGAATGGAGGACCTGTACATGTGCCCTGAGAGCATGGGTGATCGTTCTTCCTAGCTAACTGCTGCGGAAGATGTTAACCGGTTTGGCAATCAGCGACCCATAGCTGACATGCTAGCGTCAGGGTTGGCGACCCATAGCTGACATGCTAGCGTCAGGGTTGGTGACCCATAGCTGACATGCTAGTGTCAGGGTTGGCGACCCATAGCTGACATGCTAGCGTCAGGGTTGGTGACCCATAGCTGACATGCTAGCGTAAGGGTTGGTGACCCATAGCTGACATGCTAGCGTCAGGGTTGGAGAACCATAGCTGACGTGCTAGCGTCAGGGTTGGAGAACCATAGCTGACGTGCTAGCGTTGGGGTTGGCGAACTAGATCCGATCAAGACCCTGTCCAACCTCTCTCCTAATAACAGGCCTAACCTGGCTGACGGGGCAAGGATCGCCATAGTCCTCATGATGATGGAGCCTGCTAAAGAAGCCTTATACACGCCCTAACTTTTGGCTCCAATTAGAGACAGACAAAAAAAATAGTCGCCACGACCCGCTCCCAGTCCGACACGACGGTGTGCCTACACATCTTCACCATATCTTTTGCAAAGAACACCAGCTCGCAATTCCAGGGAGATAGAAGAAGGAAAGAAAGAAAGAAGGAGGAGGAGGAAGAATAAGAAGAAAGAAAGAAGAGGAAAATAAGAAGACGATGAAGAAGAAGATAACTGTTGCTCTTATGGCGGTTCGGAGAGTCTTCTTCTTCTTCTTCTTCTTCGTTCACTTCTACCACCAAAAACCGCACTGTGAACCTACTGAATTCACACATGTGGTCCTCGTTAGGTCCGGTGGTCCCCTGTGTGGTCCAAAATAGACCACATGAGTTCCACGAAGGACCACAAGGGGTTCAGAGTATCACAGTGCTTTAGCCTGTATTCTTGGTGGGTCTCGGAAGCGGGATTGCGTGACACCGTGGTTTTCATTGCACCAGTTTGGTCTAGGGTTGGACTTTCTCACCGGAAGACCTCGACGTGTTTGGAATATCAGTGTATCCCCGCTGGGTGAGAGGCGTTAGCCCACCCAGGACAGAGTTGGACTTTCTCACCGGAAAACCTCGACGTGTTATGAGATACCCGTGTATCACCGCCGGGTGAGAGGTGGTTGCCCATCCAGTCCAGGGTTGGACTTTCTCACCGGAAAACCTCAGCGTGATTAGGATACGCAGACATCCCCACCGGGTGAGAGGTGGTTGCCTATCTAGACTTCCCTGGTCCAGTGTCTCCGACTTCAGCATTTTGCGGTCGTGGCCGCTACCCTTCCTAGTTGTGACCAGGATGGAGCTTTTGTCCAGGAGGACGAATCCTCGCCACTAGTGACTTCTACCCCTGGGTTGAGCCGGTTTAGGCATTTCCCAGTATGGGCATGTTTGGGACGGGACCGACCTCTAGGGCAGAGGTACTGTGACATTCATAGCCTTCAAGATTCACCCCTGGTATGAGCCGGTTTAGGCAAAATTCACCAGTATGGGTGTTTATCAGGCGTTACCGACCTCTAGAGCGGAGGTGGCATGACATGTCTAGCCATCGAGTTCCACCCCTGGTGTGTGCCGGTTTAGGCATATTTCACCAGTGTAGGTGTATTTCGGACGTAGGCGGCCTCTAGAGCAGAGGTGCCGTGGTATCGCTCTCGTAGCGATACTACTGGACATACCAGGTTAAACTTCACTTTCCACCACCTTTTCCCATCGGCGCCGCACAGCAACCTTTATTTCCGCATTTACTTCCTTAACCGGGAGGAGCTTCACTCCACGCGCGGCATTTGAAAAGTCAGGCCAGCAGTGACTTAACCTCTGGGACAAGCCGGTTCATGCATTTCACACGATATGACTGCACTCAGGACGTGGCCGACCTCCAGACCAGAGGTGCCGTGATTTGACTGTTTGCTTCGCTTTATTCTTTCAACCACCTTTTCCGCAGTGATGCTGCGCGGCAACCTCATTTGCAAATTTCTTCATTGGCCGGGAAGAGCACCGCTCCACGCACGGCAGCTGAAGATCTCGCCAACAGCGTCGGAGAGTCAAATAACAGTTGTCCAGGACACACACTGACAGTTGTGTTTTCTCTGAAGTACTGGGCGTCCCTATCCTTGCAGAAAAGTATACGTTTTCAGCTGATTTTTCCCCAACACAAAGTGCCAGTACCCAGAGATTACAGGTGTACTGACTGGGTCACTGGAAACGGGAACAACCTACTTCCGTCTAGAAGAAAATGCTCCCCGCAAGCTTCTGTCAGCATACACAGCTGAAAGACATACTGGGTACTCGATACTTAAGTGAGAGAGCATAAGACTGCCAGAAGGAAACAATGGACAGAACTCCATGACCAGGGTCTGACATGTGTGTGTGTGTGTTATCTGGGTCAAGAAGGTGTCAGAGGTAAATGAGACAGGCTGACTGGTAATAGTGTTAATTACTGGCCCAGGAAATTGGACCAAAAAAAAATGCTATCCTCACTTCTTTGATGAGTACGCTGCAACATGAAGGTGGTGTCCAGCGTGAGGAGAATGTTTATATCAAACAAATGTCTGCCAGTCACGAAGATAATGTGAAAGACGGGGATGTAACAGGCAGTCTTATGACCAACATCCGATTGCGTCAGTTTTCAGACTATTCTTCGGTGGTTGCTGTAAATGGGAACAGGGCGAACAATGAGTGTGTCAAGGATTACTGGTTCTGTTTACTAGGTCAGCGAGGAGAACTGGATGCGGGTCGTCTCAGCTATAAAATGTCCACTTGAAAAATAAAATAAATTTTAAAAAAGCTCTCATACTTGTCAGTTGAGAGAAGAATAGAAGAAAAAAAAATAGCTAAAATCCAGCTGGTGTAAGCAAGTAATTCCACGTAAAAATCATTCTCATTTCTTTTACCATCATTTTTGAAGGGTAACAGCCAGATCAGAGACAAAGTCAGTCACAATTCTCTGTTTACAAGGAGAATGCTTTATTGCCCCGTCAAATTTAAAGAACAGCTTTATAAAACTCGCACCCAGGTATATCGTGCTGAGTCGAAACCGGATTCAGGTCAATGTCTTCGTAAATGAGGTCACACTTAAAGGTCCCAGACCAGAAATTGACGCCGGAGCACGAGAGGTCATCTAGACAGAGTGCTCCACACTTTGACACGTACATGATTTCCGTCAAGGTAGACTTCCGAGAGCCCAGGTAACAGTGGCCGTGTTCTCTGTCCAGGTGAAGGATGCGGTAGTCCTCTGTGGGAAAGACAATTGCTCAAAATAAGTTTTTTTTCTTCATAGATTTGTACCTTCTCTGTTTAAGCTCTATATAGAAGTGAATAATGAACAGCGAATAGACCAAGGCAAAGATCATTAGAGGCAAGTGATTTCTTAAAAGAATGTTAAAGGGAACCATGAGCAGCTAAGATGACAATCAGGTAATGTAAAAAAAAGCAAAATCAAGAAAAGAACTAATTATAAGAAAGCGACAATCATCAATCATTTGGACACATAATAAAGGGAAAAAACGGGGCTTGAAAACATGACAGCAACAGGGAAGATAAAAGGAAGATAAAGGGAAGATAAAGGACAGAGAGGCAGGGGAAGCCCAACACAAAATAACAGAACAAAAAGAACAGGGACAGTCTAATGTGACCCCTCAAATAAAAGGTCACCAACAAAGCCGATGGAAAATGACAAGAAACGAGATCGATGGAGGAACATGACTGCCACTACCTGCCGGCACGGCACATCATGATGATGATGATGATGTGAACATGATATTAATTTTTCACATTTTAAAACCTTCGTTCAATGTTTATAACTGAATATTCATTTTCTTTTGACTGTAATGGTGGACATGTATAGTACTTTAGCGACATTAAATCAATCGTTTGAAGTACATTTAAAGTACTTTCAGCCGCATTAAATCAATCGTTAGAAGTACATTTAAAGTACTTTCAGCCGCATTAAATCATTCGTTAGAAGTACATTTAAAGTACTTTCAGCCGATTTAAATCAATCGTTAGAACTATAGTTATTGAAATTTTAATTCCAGCAAATGGGTCGTTAGAACTTTTTATAGTCTATTCAGCTGGCGTAAATGGATCGTTTGCATTATTTTTATAACAGTAAAATCCCGTTATAACGGATCCCGATTGTAGCAGAGTCTCGGTAATAACGGACTAGGTCCACAGGTCCCAGCCACACTCCTATATATATATATATATATATATATATAAACCAAATAGACCAGATATATATATATATATATATATATATATATATATATATATATATATACACACAGAGAGAGAATCTCAAAACAAGCTATCAAGTAGAACACAACAGGCCGAAGAAAAAGAGGCAGACCGCCTGAAACTCTGAAGAGGACATTGCTAAGAGAGGCCAAATTAAGAGGCATAAAATTCTTTGATGAGGTTGAAAGACTCACTGAAGACAGGAAAAATTGGCGAACTACTTTGCGAGCCCTATGTGACGTTTAACGGCACGGGAAGGATATAAGATATAAGATAATATATATACATATATATATATATATATATATATATATATATATATATATATATATATATATATATAGTTTTCTTCGCATTAAGATAGAGGTTTTGCTCTTCGCTGTTCTTACGGACTGACATAATTAGTTTTTCCATTCATTTTTTTGTGTGTTGTGGACAGTAATACTGTGTCATCAGCATATCTAATCTCTGGTATTTCGTAACCTCCAATTGTTGTGGCATCGTAATATTCTTTGTCTACATCTTCTCTAACATTCCTCATGATATTTTCAGTATACAAGTTAAATAAATAAGGCGACAATATGTACCCCTTACAGACCCCCTTCTTTTGTGTCAAACCAAGTTGTTGTTTCACCATTTATTCTTACTGCTGCCTGTTGGTCTAGACACAGTAGTGATATTAATTGTATCAAATGTGTTGGAAATCCCATTTATTCCATTATTTCCCAAAGTTTCTGGTGTTGTACACATTCAAATTCCTTTGAGTAGTCTATAAAAGATAATGATTGCTAACACATTTTTAAACAACATCCAAGAAGACTTTACACATGGACATCACCTGATGGGGAAAAACACCAAGAATCAAATAGATTACATTTTAGTGCAAAGAAGGTGGAGATCAAGTATAACATCAGCAAAAACTTTACCAGGTGCTGATTGTGACACGGACCATGAGTTATTAATAGCAGACATGAAGATAAAGATAAAAAAGACAGTTACGGGATCAAGACCACACCGCTTTGATCTTAAAAAATACCAGAACAATACGGTATACAAGTGAAGAACCGTTTCGAATCCTAATGGATGTACAGGAGGAGATGACACCTGATGAATTGGCTACGCAGGCCAGAGATATCTTACTAACTGAGCTAAAGACATGGTTCTAGTAAAGAAAACACAAAAGAATTGATGGATTACAGCAGGCACACTAGAACTGATAAAACAACGTAGAGAAATGAAGACGCAATGGAAAGTGACAAACAACAACAAAGAGGAATATAAATCTTTAACAAAAGAAGTACGAAGAAACATAAGAAAAGACACAAAAAAAAAAACAATACATACAAGATTGTTGTGAAAGAATAGAAGGACATTAGAAGTGTGGAAGAGAAAGTAAAATGTTTAAAGAAATGGAGACACTGACGAGAAATGTAACACCTTCTTCTTCTTCTTCTTCTTCGTTCACTTCTACCACCAAAAACCGCACTGTGAACCTACTGAATTCACGCATGTGGTCCTCGTTAGGTCCCGTGGTCCCCTGTGTGGTCCAAAATAGACCACACGAGTTCCACGAAAGGACCACAAGGGGTTCAGAGTATCACAGTGCTTTAGCCTGTATTCTTGGTGGGTCTCGGAAGCGGGATTGCGTGACACCGTGGTTTTCATTGCACCAGTTTAGTCTAGGGTTGGACTTTCTCACCGGAAGACCTCAACGTGTTTGGAATATCAGTGCATCCCCGCTGGGTGAGAGGCGTTAGCCCACCCAGGCCAGAGTTGGACTTTCTCACCGGAAAACCTCGACGTGTTTTGAGATACCCGTGTATCACCGCCGGGTGAGAGGTGGTTGCCCATCCAGTCCAGGGTTGGACTTTCTCACCGGAAAACCTCAGCGCGATTAGGATACGCAAACATCCCCGCCGGGTGAGAGGTGGTTGCCTATCTAGACTTCCCTGGTCCAGTGTCTCCGACTTCAGCATTTTGCGGTCGTGGCCGCTACCCTTCCTAGTTGTGACCAGGATGGAGCTTTTGTCCAGGAGGACGAATCCTCGCCACTAGTGACTTCTACCCCTGGGTTGAGCCGGTTTAGGCATTATCCCAGTATGGGCGTGTTTGGGACGGGACCGACCTCTAGAGCAGAGGTACTGTGACATGCATAGCCTTCAAGATTCACCCCTGGTATGAGCCGGTTTAGGCAAAATTCACCAGTATGGGTGTTTATCAGGCGTTACCGACCTCTAGAGCGGAGGTGGCATGACATGTCTAGCCATCAAGTTCCACCCCTGGTGTGTGCCGGTTTAGGCATATTTCACCAGTGTATGTGTATTTCGGACGTGGGCGGCCTCTAGAGCAGAGGTGCCGTAGTATAGCTCTCGTAGCGATACTACTGGACATACCAGGTTAAACTTCACTTTCCACCACCTTTTCCCATCGGCGCCGCACAGCAACCTTTATTTCCGCATTTACTTCCTTAACCGGGAGGAGCTTCACTCCACGCGCGGCATTTGAAGAGTCTCGCCAGCAGTGTCTTAATCTCTGGGACAAGCCGGTTCATGCATTTCACCCGATATGACTGCACTCAGGACGTGGCCGACCTCCAGACCAGAGGTGCTGTGATTTGACTGTTTGCTTCGCTTTATTCTTTCAACCACCTTTTCCGCAGTGATGCTGCGCGGCAACCTCATTTGCAAATTTCTTCATTGGCCGGGAAGAGCACTGCTCCACGCACGGCAGCTGAAGATCTCGCCAACAGCGATGTAACACCTAAGCTAAATGTAATTTGTGACGAGATGGAGAATACCTTAACAGAGATAGAGGAAATTCAAAATGGGAGGAATATTGCAGAGGAATGTATGAAACAACTGATTGTGAAAGCAGAAATCAACAGTGTGAATTATTATTGGAGGAGAAACAATCCGAACCGACAATAGAAGAAGTTTTATGGGCAATAAAGAATATGAAAAATGGTAAATCACCAGGATGTGATCAGATAACAGCTGAACTTATTAAAGCAGGAGGAAAGGAATGTGCAACAATCTATCATGCACTATGTAAAAAGATATGGCATTCAGGTATTTGGCCAAAAGAATGGAAAAGAACTGTATTCATACCACTGCCAAAAAAGGGTAACCTGAAATTGCGCACAAACTACAGAACTATTGCCCTGATTAGTCATGCCAGTAAAATTCTGTTAAAAATCATATTGAGTAGACTTCGAAAGAAAATAGAAGAAGAAGTCAATATGGTCCAAGCTGGTTTCAGGCAAGGAAGAGGATCAAAATATCATATATTCAATATAAGATTAATAATAGAGAAATAATTAATAATTGATGGTGTGAGAGGAGATCACCAACTGAGCTGATGGCCTGTATGAAGGATCGCGTACTCTGGAGAAGCATAATAGCCAACGCCAATAGGCACGGCACATGATGATGATGAATAGAGAAATGCAGAGAGTTCAGTGTGAATCTATATTTATCCTTTATAGACTACTCAAAGGCATTTGATTATGTACAACACCAGAAACTGTGGGAAATAATGGAAAAAATGGGATTTCCAGCACATTTGATACAGTTAACATCACCGTTGTATCTAGACCAACAGGCAGCAGTAAGAATAAATGGTGAAACAACAACTTGGTTTGACATAAAACAAGGGGTCCGTCATGGGTGCATATTGTCGCCTTACTTATTTAACTCGTACACCGAAAATATCACGAGGAATGTTATAGAAGATGTAGACAAAGAATACTATGATGCCATAACAATTAGAGGTTATGAAATACTGGAGATTAGATATGCTGATGACACAATATTACTGTCCACAGCACAAAAAGGAAAGGAAAAACTAATTATGTCAGTTCGTAAGAACAGCGAAGAGCAAAATCTCTATCTTAATGTGAAGAAAACTAAACTGATGACAACTGACAAAACAAATAAGGCTGCTGAAATATCTATCAATGAAGAAAAACTGGAAGAAGTGGAGTGTTTTGAATATCTTGGATCACTACTAAATAATAGTGAGAACAATGCGGGAAATTAAAAGGAGGACATCTATCGCTCTTCAGAAAGTAAAACAACTAAAGAAGCCGTAGAGAGGAACAGACAGAACTACAAAAATAAGATTTTTAAGGGCATGCATCTTTCCCATCGCAACATATGCCTGTGAGACCTGGACACTTAACAAAATAGCTGAGAAACACATAAATGCTTTTGAATGTAAATGCTACAGAAGAGTTCTTCAAATATCATGGACACAAAAAAAGAACAAATATATCCATACTACAAGAACTTAATATTGAAGAAGGCTGGCTAGTAAAGAGGATTAAAGAGAGAAAACTTAAATATTTTGGACACATTAAATGTCATGATAATTTAGAGAAGACCGTCTTGGAAGGGTACAAAATGGGAAGAAGAAAGAGAGGAAAACCAAAGCGAAGATGGCTGCAAGACATCGTTTATGATCTGCAAATGGATGCATCAGCAGCAGGCCATCTTGATCACAACTGATAGGCCTACAGGAGAGCTGTTAGGGAGACAAAGTTCCGCAAGGGACATACAAATGAATGAAGGAATGGATATAGTGGACTTCGGATATAAAGTGCAATAATTCCTTTAAAGTCTATTAAAATGAGATTTTACTGTAGTAAATGAATCATTCGCACTTATTTAATCTGTAGCTAAAAAGTTTGCAGTAACTTCAACGTCAGTTATCTGAACGGCTGTTTCCTTTCTGGTCTGATGATGATGATGATGATGACGATGATGATGATGATAATGATGATGATGATGATGATGAGCTCTTGTCCGTCAAACCCAACACCTACGTCGCCGGCATAGCAGTGTCACAGAAGTAATCTATGTTCCCAGTGTCACAGAAGTAATCTATGTTCCCAGTGTCACAGAAGTAATCTATGTTCCCAGTGTCACAGAAGTAATCTATGTTCCCAGTGTCACAGAAGTAATCTATGTTCCCGCTTGAGGCATTCAAGCTGCGTCTACTTCTTAGACATATCACAGGGCCCAGTGAAGGAGGTGGGGGGTCTAGCTGGTGCATTGCTCCGAGGTCAGAGACTTCCGTTGTTTTAAGGAAGTGTTGAGTGGGGGGGGGGGGGCATCCGCTGTTTTAAAGAAGGAGACGGGGGAAGAGCTGTGAAAAAAAAGGATGAAGTACTATCCAAGTGATGATGCAGCGCTATCCATGTGGTTGAAGTACTATCCAAGTGATGATGCAGCGCTATCCATGTGGTTGAAGTACTATCCAAGTGATGATGCAGCGCTATCCATGTGGTTGAAGTACTATCCAAGTGATGATGCAGCGCTATCCATGTGGTTGAAGTACTATCCAAGTGATGATGCAGCGCTATCCATGTGGTTGAAGTACTATCCAAGTGATGATGCAGCGCTATCCATGTGGTTGAAGTACTATCCAAGTGGATGCAGCGCTATCCATACGGTTGAAGTACTATCCAAGTGGATGCAGCGCTATCCATGTGGTTGAAGTACTATCCAAGTGGATGCAACGCTATCCATGTGGTTGAAGTACTATCCAAGTGGATGCAGTGCTATCCAAGTGGATAAAGTGTTATCCATGTGATTGAATTACTATCCAAGCTGATGCAGTGCTATCCAAGTGGATGAAGTGGAATCCAAGTGGATGAAGTACTATGGAAGTGGATGAAGTGCTATCCAAATGGATGCATTGCTATCCTTGTGGTTGCTATCCACTTGGATGAAAACAGCTTATAAAATTCCTCTCTTTCTGTATGTGTGTCTTCGTTCTCTCTCTCTCTCTGACTCTCTCAGTCCGTCTCCGTCACTCTCTGTCTCTCTCTCTGTCTCTCTCTCTGTTTCTCTCTCTCTCTCTATGTCTCTGTTTCTGCCTGTTTTTGTCTCTCGCTATCTGTCTCTGTCTCTCTTCCTGTTTTTCTCTCTCTCTTTCTTTCTTTCTGTCTGTACCTGTCGTGTCTCTGTCTCTCTTTCTGTCTGTCTCTCACTCTCTGTGTCTCTCTCTCTGTGTCTCTGTCTCTTTCTCTCTCTCCTTCTCTCTGCCTGTCACTATATGTCTGCCTTTGTCTCTCTCTGTCTTTCCCCATCTATCTATCTATCTATCTATCTATCTATCTGAAGAAATAAAAACCTCATCTTGACAAACACATACCTTGATCTGCAGGTCTTGAAAAATTGGACTTGATCACAGACGAAGTAGTTGATGTGTGGAGGCCAGACGAGACTGGGGAGTCAGTAACTAGGGAGTGGCTGGCACTGTCTTCCCTTTCTACCACTTTTGTGGGTGTAACAGAAACTAGTGAGTGGCTGGTGCTGTCATCCCTTTCTACCACTTTTGTGGGTGTAACAGTAGCCACATCCGCGACAAGGAAAGCGGTAGAAAGCCTACTTGCTTTTAGTAGCTCAGGTAAAGTAATTGAAACGTTTGTAGCACTTCCAGGTGTTGTAAACGAATAGCTTTCAGCGCTTTCTATTGTAGATGAAACCTTTGTAATACTTTCAGCCGTAGGAAATGAATAGTTTGCATTACTTTCAGCTGTAGTGACTGAAATGTTTGCAGTACTTTCATGTGAAGTAGTAATTTCAGCTGTTGTGAATAATGAATTTGTACTTTCAGTTTTAAAAGCTGACACGTCTGTAGTATGCTCATCTGTAGTAAACGAAACGTTTACGGAAGCTTCATCTGTAGTGTCTTTATCTATAGTTAACGTAGATTCAAGGAATCCTGATGACGAAGAAAATGACGATGTATTTGTGGCTACCATTGCTGCTGTAGTTGACTTGTCCGTGTCAATGGATTCTGAGTGTCCATTCGTGCCAAGGATCTCACTGGCTGTAACAGTTCCACTAGAGGTCTCATCTGTAATAAGGATTTCACTACTTGTAGGGGCCGCACCTAATGTTTCACTTGTTAAGTCCTCATTACTTCTTAGTGTCTCGTGTGTGACAGGGATTTCCATAGAGGTGGTAATTCCATTTGTGACCAGCATGTTAACGGTGGCAAGTAGCTCATCTGTAGAAGATATTTCATTAGTGAAATCACCCTCAGTAGTGCTAGTAGCACCAATAATCTCTTGAGTAGCAAAGTTTTCAGTAGCAGTAACCTTGTCCCCAGTGGAGACTTCAGTAGTGGGAGTCACATTACTGATAGATTCCTCAGTAACTGGGTTTGTATCAAAAGTATAGGTTTCAGTAGCTGTTGGAAAATCATCAACTGTGCCGATTTCGATACTGGTCGATAAGGTATTATTAGCGGGGATTTCTGTTGTGAAATAAGTGTTTTCAGTAACAGAGATTACCTCACTGGTGATGTAAGCATTGTTGTTGTTATTAGTAATTTCAGTAGCGACTTCGAGATAATGAGTTGTTGCAATATTATCACTTGGATAAGTGTTGTCAGTAGCGTAGGTTTCAGTGCTTACAGATGCCGTATTAGTAGTAGATATTTCCGCTGTGGTAAGAGTGGTGTCATTTGTGGTGTCTTTTGTAAGAAATTTAGTGTTATTTGGAATCTCACTAGTGGTCATGGTTTCAATACTGATTGGAGTTTCCACTGTGCCAGAGATTTCAGTAGTGAGTAGAGTTTTCATTGTGCCAGATATTTCACTGGTCGTTGGAGTTTTCATTATTTCAGGGGCTTCATCTGTGATGGGAGTTTTCATTGCGGCAGAGATTTCAGTAGTGACTGGAGTTTTCAGTGTACCAGAAATTTCAGTGGTGACTGGAGTTTCCATTGTGACAGAGATTTCACTGGTCGTTGGAGTTTTCATTGTGCCGGAGATTTCAGTGATGACTGGAGTTTTCAGTGTACCAGAAATTTCAGTGGTGACTGGAGTTTCCATTGTGACAGAGATTTCACTGGTGGTTGGAGTTTTCATTTTGGCAGAGATTTCAGTGGTGACTGGAGTTGTCAGTGTACCAGAAATTTCAGTGGTGACTGGAGTTTCCATTGTGACAGAGATTTCACTGGTGGTTGGAGTTTTCATTGCAGCAGAGATTTCAGTAGTGACTGGAGTTTTCAGTGTACCAGAAATTTCAGTGGTGACTGGAATTTCCATTGTGACAGAGATTTCAGTAGTGACTAGAGTTTTCATTGTGCCAGAGATTTCACTTGTTGTTGGAGTTTTCATTATTTCAGGGGCTTCGTCTGTGATGGGAATTTTCATTGTGGCAGAGATTTCAGTGGCGACAGGACTTTCCACTATGCCAGAGATTTCAGTAGTGACTAGAGTTTCCATTGTGACAGAGATTTCACTGATCGTTGGAGTTTTCATTGTGGCAGATATTTCAGTGGTGACTGGAGTTTCCACTGTGCCAGAGATTTCAGTGGTGACTGGAGTTTCCATTGTGACAGAGATTTCACTGGTCGTTGGAGTTTTCATTGTGGCAGAGACTTCAGTAGTGACTAGAGTTTCCTTTGCGACAGAGATTTCACTGGTCGTTGGAGTTTTCATTGCGGCAGAGATTTCAGTGGTGACTGGACTTTCCATTATGCCAGAGATTTCAGTAGTGACTAGAGTTTCCATTGTGACAGAGATTTCACTAGTTGTTGGAGTTTTCACTGTGGCAGAGATTTCAGTGGTGACTGGAGTTTTCATTACCCCAGAGATTTCAGTGGTGACTGGAATTTCCATTGTGGCAGAGATTTCACTAGTTGTTGGAGTTTTCACTGTGACAAAGATTCCAGTAGTGACTGGAGTTTCCATTGTGCCAGAAATTTCAGTGGTGATCGGAGTTTCCATTTTAAGAGAGATTTCCCTGCCGATTGGAGTTTTCATTATTGCAGAGGTTTCAGATGCGATTAGAGTTTTCATTAGAGTAGAGGTTTCAGCTGTGATAGCAGCCTCGATAGTTCTGGTTCTTTCAGCGGCAGTATAAGCTTCAGTTGAAATGGTTATTTCAGTAAGGCTTGGAGTCCTGCCAGAAACAGGGATTCCAATTGAGTCACCATTTGCAGGCAATTCAGTTTTTATATGATCTTGGGCTGAAGCAGAGATTTCAGTTCGTGCAGGAATATTTTCTGACCTATATGTGTCATCAGAAGAGGGTGTTTTTTCTGTAGTAGTGAAATTAGCAGTGGCTGAAATATCAGTAGTGATAATATAATTTTCAGTGGCGGAGCTAGTCTCCATTGCTGTAGGAAAGTCATGAATGATGGAATTTTCATTTGTGATGGGAAGTTTAGGAGTAGGAATTTCAGTGGAAGTGTAGATTTCAGTGATTTTAACTGGCTTATTGTTAGGAATTTCAGTAGAGACAGGAGTTTCACTGGTGGCTGTGGTAGAGACTTCAGTAATGTTAAAAGTTTCAATTGCTGAACTTTCAGCGCTGGCGGGTGTCTTGCCTGTTAGAGTGGTTTTATCATAAAAAAGGCTTTGAGATGTGGTGAGGATTTCACTTGTGGCAGTGATCTCACTAGCGATCGAGGCTTCATGCGTGCCTGAAGTCTGATCTGTGGCAGAAATTTGAGAAGTGGTAGAAGTATCACCCATGATCATGATATCAGAAGTGGTAGAAGTATGACCTGTAGCCGTGATATCAGAAGCTTTAGAAATATCACCTATGGCCGTGATGTCAGAAGTGGTAGAAGTATCACCTATGGTCGTGATATCAGAAGCGGTAGAAATGTCACCAATGACCGTGGTGTAAGAAGTGATAGAAGTATCACCCATGGTCGTGATATCAAAAGTGGTAGAAGTATCACCCATGGCTGTGATATCAGATGTAATATAAGTGTTAACTGTGTCTGTGATATCAGAAGTAGTAGAAATATCACCTATGGCTGTGATATCAGAAGTGCCAGAAGTGTCAACCATAGCCGTAATATCAGAAGTGGTAGAAGTATCACCTATGGCTGTGATATCAGAAGTGGTAGAAGTATCACCTTTGACTGTGATACCAGATGTGGTAGGGATTTTTTCCGTCACTGGGATTTCAGTAATAGCAGGAATCTCATTTGTAAACAACTCAGTACTAGTATGAATCTTCCCTGCAGTAATGAGTTCAGCACTAGCATACGTTTCGTCTCTGAAATAGATTTCAGTAGTGATAGCGGTCTCATCTGTAGTGACAATTTTAGTAGTGATCAGGGTATCACCTGTGTGAACATTGTCAAAAGTGGTATAAAAATCCGTGTTAAGGATTTCTGTGGTCGTAGAAGTCTCATCTGTATCATGGATATCACTACTGGTCGAATTCTCATCTGTGACAAGGATTTCAGTGGTGGTACTAGTAGTAACAGAGACAGCTGTAACAGGAATTTCAATAGCAGGCGTATCACCTGTAGTAAGGGCTTCAGTAACAATAGGAGATTCAGTTTTTGTAAGGAATTCAGTAGTAGGAGACTCAGCTGTTGTAAATGTTTCAGTAGTAATAGTAGGAGACTCATTTGTTGTAAATATTTCAGTAGTAGTAGTAGCAGGAGACTCAATTGTTGTGAGTGTTTCAGTAGCAGTAGTAGGAGACTCATCTGTTATAAATGTTTCAGCAAAAGTAGTAGGAGACACATCTGTTGTAAGTGTTTCAGTAATAGTAGTAGGAGGCTCATCTGTTGTAAGTGTTTCAGTAATAGTAGTAGCAGACTCATCTGTTGTAAGTGATTTAGCAGTAGTAGTAGTAGTAGGAGACTCATCTGTTATAAATGTTTCAGTAATAGTAGTAGCAGGCTCATCTGTTGTAAGTGATTTAATAATTGTAGTAGGAGACTCATCTGTTGTAAATGTTTCAGTAGTAGTAATAGGAGACTCATCTGTTGTAAGTGTTTCAGCTGTAGTAGAAGGCTCATCTGTTGTAAATGTTTCAGTAGTAGTAGTAGAAGACTCATCTATTGTAAATGTTTCAGTAGTAGTAGTAGTAGCAGATTCATATGTTGTAAATGTTTCAGTAGTAGAAGTAGGAGACTCATCTGCTGTAAGTGATTTAGTAGTAGTAGTAGGAGACACATCTGTTGTAAATGTTTCAGAAGTAATAATAGGAGACTCGTCTGTTGTAAGTGTTTCAGTGGTAGTAGAAGGCTCATCTGTTATAAATGTTTCAGTAGTATTAGTAGTAGTAGTAGTAGTAGTAGTAGTAGTAGTAGTAGTAGTAGTAGTAGTAGTAGGAGACTCATCTGTTGTAAATGTTTCATTAGTAGTAGTAGTAGGAGGCTCATCTGTTGTAATGTTTCAGTAGTAGTAGTAGTAGTAGGAGACTCATCTGTTATAAATGTTTCAGCAAAAGTAGTAGGAGACACATCTGTTGTAAGTGTTTCAGTAATAGTAGTAGGAGGCTCATCTGTTGTAAGTGTTTCAGTAATAGTAGTAGCAGACTCATCTGTTGTAAGTGATTTAGCAGTAGTAGTAGTAGTAGGAGACTCATCTGTTATAAATGTTTCAGTAATAGTAGTAGCAGGCTCATCTGTTGTAAGTGATTTAATAATTGTAGTAGGAGACTCATCTGTTGTAAATGTTTCAGTAGTAGTAATAGGAGACTCATCTGTTGTAAGTGTTTCAGCTGTAGTAGAAGGCTCATCTGTTGTAAATGTTTCAGTAGTAGTAGTAGAAGACTCATCTATTGTAAATGTTTCAGTAGTAGTAGTAGTAGCAGATTCATATGTTGTAAATGTTTCAGTAGTAGAAGTAGGAGACTCATCTGCTGTAAGTGATTTAGTAGTAGTAGTAGGAGACACATCTGTTGTAAATGTTTCAGAAGTAATAATAGGAGACTCGTCTGTTGTAAGTGTTTCAGTGGTAGTAGAAGGCTCATCTGTTATAAATGTTTCAGTAGTATTAGTAGTAGTAGTAGTAGTAGTAGTAGTAGTAGTAGTAGTAGTAGTAGTAGTAGTAGGAGACTCATCTGTTGTAAATGTTTCATTAGTAGTAGTAGTAGGAGGCTCATCTGTTGTAAATGTTTCAGTAGTAGTAGTAGTAGTAGGAGACTCATCTGTTATAAATGTTTCAGTATTAGTAGTAGGAGACTCATCTGTTGTAAATGTTTCAATAGTAGTAGTAGTAGGAGACTCATCTGTTGTAAATGTTTCATTAGTAGTAGTAGTAGGAGACTCATCTGTTGTAAATGTTTCAATAGTAGTAGTAGTAGGAGGAGGAGACTCATCTGTTGTAAATGTTTCAGTATTAGTAGTAGGAGGCTCATCTGTTGTAAATGTTTCAATAGTATTAGTAGTAGGAGGCTCATCTGTTGTAAATGTTTCAATAGTAGTAGTAGTAGGAGACTCATCTGTTGTAAATGTTTCAATAGTAGTAGTAGTAGGAGGCTCATCTGTTGTAAATGTTTCAATAGTAGTAGTAGTAGGAGACTCATCTGTTGTAAATGTTTCAATAGTAGTAGTAGTAGGAGGCTCATCTGTTGTAAATGTTTCAATAGTAGTAGTAGTAGGAGGCTCATCTGTTGTAAATGTTTCAATAGTAGTAGTAGTAGGAGGCTCATCTGTTGTAAATGTTTCAATAGTAGTAGTAGTAGGAGACTCATCTGTTGTAAATGTTTCAATAGTATTAGTAGTAGGAGACTCATCTGTTGTAAATATTTTAGAAGTCGTAGTTTCTCCTAAAGTAGTGCCTGCAGCTATTGTTGGCGGAAACGTCGTCGTCGTCGTTGTTGTTGTTCTCGTGGCTGTTGTTGTTTTACCTGTGGTGGTCTTCTGTGTGGTGCTGGTGGTGCTGCTGGTGCGTCTTGTAGTAGTTGATGCTTCGCCACTGTTATCAGAAGCTTCGGAGTCTTCATAGTCTCTCTTTCTTCTTCTTCTTCTTCTTGCGGGTCGACCTAAGTCTGCACTGGATTTAGCGGCAGCTCTGCGAGTCCTGATGACAAGGGCCTTCTTCTGCTTTGATTCCATAGAAGCGACGGCCACAGACGCTGTAGCAGTGTTTGTTGCGGCCACGGCTGCAGCCAGTGTTGGCGGCGGATGTAGCGGTGCTAGAGCTGAAGGTTCAGCTGTTCTTTTGTGGCTGACAGCCGCTGTCGGCGCAGACGTAGAAGGTGGTGCAGCCCTTCCAAAGGTCGCTGTGTCGTTTTTAAATCCGACGGATCCCCCCGGAAATGTGTAACCAAGTGAAGGCAGAACGGTGCAGATGTCTGTTACAGGCTGTTTTTTTTTTTCACGAGAGAAAAGCAAAAGAAGAAATTATAAAATAGTTTCGTCATTAAAAACAAAACAAAAACTGGCCGTACTTATTATATAAACCTTTTCTTTGTGTTCATTAGAAACGGAACCTGAGATTACTGGATCAGATAAGATGTAGTCGTCAGCTTCAACAAACCAGAGTTCCAAACTTCTTCCTCGTAGAGCTCCTAGCTTATATTATTGCAGTGTGACAAAGGAGATGGAGGTAGAAGTTTTACTGTTGCTAACTTCTACTGGGAAGAGTCTCATATGTCGACTTCGTGTAATAGAATATAGATTTATAGAATGAAAGTTAGACAACTCATCATAGAACTTGAAAGTTGGGATAACAAGGGTTAGGTCCCATAGAAATCAATAGCTTTGTGCTTAGATTTATTTCCCTTTTAAGTCAGATGCTTGCATACCACGTGCTGGGCATGTTCAATGTATAACCTATGAGAAAGTAAATTCGTGAGACAGAAATCTGATGACTTGTGATAGTTGAAGTTTGAGTTTCGAATAGGGCAATTCGTAGGTTAGATTGTCTCTGAAAATACGTAGTTGTGTAGTGTGATATATTATTAGAATAGAAATATAGCAGAAGTTCTGTTGGTGACGAAGTCTGTGGACGTCAATAGTCGCTTGGAACTTATTCTTTGTTGCCTTGAGATTAGAATTTCGTCCTGTCATGTCTTCTTGGATTGTATTATGCCACTGTTATCTTCGTTCTCATCACCCCGTGCACCAATAAAGTCTTCATAACTTAATATTGCTGCCACTCTGGTGCTATTTGTCACTGAAAGAGTGATCGTTCCTGGGGAAGTAAGTCTGTGAAGCGAGTAAAAACAGACGTAGAAAGAGACTGAACTCGACTGGAGATGAAAGAGTAAAATCTCGACTGTAAGTGAAGTAAAGCTAGTATTAACTAGTAACAGAAGGGAAGATCATATATCTTGAGAAAAGCAGAAGTAGAATCCAATGTGTGAACATAACATTTCCACAGTATTACCTGTTGCAGCTAATACAGTAGAGCATAATTATAGAGCAGGAAATTACACGTCTTCATCAAATGTCACACAACAATTAATGTATACGTAAGTATACAACTATACATGAGGCACTGCAGTAAAGCTGTGGTACCAAAATGCATAAAGTAGGAAAAAAAAGTAGAAACGGCTTTATTACTTAACGACTACAAAGTTGTGAAGTCTCGTTGTGAGCCTTAATCATACAAACACACACAGGACGAAGAATTAGAGAGAGGAGATAAGGTATAAAGTCGAAGTTATCTTTACCTACGCGGCGAAGACGGAGGAGTTGACATCAAATGTTGATCAAATGTTGACATCAAATGTCAATGTGACAGATATTAGGGTTTTGATGGCATGAGAGATACTGGTTTATTCGGGGGCTGTGAAATTAGACGTAGCCTGGTGTTTTTCTAGTCCCCTTCCCCTTTTTTGAGAGAATCTTCACAGATACATTGGCCAACAACTTAAGGTCGCAGGATATGTTTCAAACATTCTATAGTCGATTAAAACAAGGTACATGCCAGCTAAACATTCAATCATGTGTTACACAAATAAATAAATAAAATAAATAAAGCACATTTACTATAAATTGAATGAATGAATGAATGAATCTTAATTTTTAAAGGGTAAAGAATTGGGCACACAGGCCCGTATTACATTCTGCCCTTGAAAGAACATGTAGCTTTTTCGACGCTCGTTCAAAAATGCGCTCGTTCAAAATGTGCTACGTTCAAAATGTGGTCGTTCAGAAATGTACAGAAATGCGCATGATGGAGAGTAGAGAATGTTTAAATAGAGACTTGTAATGTATGATAGATGGATCTTAGCTGAGGGTGGTGGGTGGGGAAACTGTTGAGGGGAGAGACAGTGATACAATGATAACCTAGCCAGGAGAATGTGAAATAAATGCTTATGGTTGGGGTAGAGGGGTTGTAATGCGATGATGTGAGGAGGTTCTAAACTATGTATAACAAGTGAGAAGAGAATGGAGTTTAGTGGAGAAGTATTATGATTGTGAAAGAGGAGAATGTTATGTGTAGCTGGATAACGAATTCAAACCGTGCGGTTCCAGCGTCTCATAGTCCTGAATGTAGCGGTTCTCAAGCGATAGGCGGCTTGTGTCATCTACGTGACATTGTTTGATGGCTGTTACCAGAAAATCAGATTTGCCTCTGTGGTCGAGGCCATTAAAATGATTCGCAACTCTTTTCGAAATATGCTGAGTTTTATTGCGTAGATGTTTCTGAGGCCAGTTTCACCAATATACGTTATCCTGCATCTTTTGCATACGATGACATATATTACATTACGGGACCCGCATGTGAATCCCTCATGAAGAGTGATGATAGTTTTAAGAAAGGTGATCGTTTCCGTTTCCCAGACTACAGGGCAGGTAACATATCGAGGGCGGTTACATTTTCTGCTTTCAACATATGGAAGGTGCCGCTTCAAGTGGCTGTGGACGAGGATGTCCTTGAGATTTGACTCACTCTTGTATGCTAGTAGGGGTGGATTAGAGAAAATGTCGCAGGTGTCAGGGTCGAGTTGGATTAGTGGCAGATCACGAAAAAGAATTTTCTTAACCATCTGACCATGCGGGTGTAAAGGTAGTACTAACTTAACTCTGTCAGATGAGGTAACGGTTTTTTTTGCTGAATGCTTCTTTGCGGCTCACTAGTTGGATACGGTTGAAGGCTTCACGAAGAACCCTTTATAGGTAGTGGCGATGACGGAAAAATTCTAATAAATTGTTGGACTGATCTATAAAGTCGAAGTTATCTTTACCTACGCGGCGAAGACGGAGGAGTTGACATCAAATGTTGATCAAATGTTGACATCAAATGTCAATGTGACAGATATTAGGGTTTTGATGGCATGAGAGATACTGGTTTATTCGGGGGCTGTGAAATTAGTCGTAGCCTGGTGTTTTTCTAGTCCCCTTCCCCTTTTTTGAGAGAATCTTCACAGATACATTGGCCAACAACTTAAGGTCGCAGGATATGTTTCAAACATTCTATAGTCGATTAAAACAAGGTACATGCCAGCTAAACATTCAGAAAATTTTCCCCTCACAGACTATAAATAGTAGATACCATCCTTCTAAAGCGAGCAAGAAGATGGTAGCTCGATTATACGAGAGTGAGTCAAAACAGCTCTGTAACGAGAGAGAAACAGCACAAAGTGATAAGTTTCTTGACGGTGAGGGTGATAAAACTGCAGATATTCATCGCAGGCTGAAGGAGCAGTGCAAAGACAATTCTGTGTCGCTTCGACGGGTATATGAGTGGTACGGGAAATTAAAAAATGGGGCGTCAAATCTGGCTGATGCAACTCGCTCCGGCCGGCCTCACACTGTGAATACGCCTGACACTAAAACTTAAGTGAAACAACTGATACGGGGAAATTGGAAGGTAACGGTCAATGAGGTGCCTGGAGAATTGAAGATTCGTCATGGCTCGGTCGACCACGTTATTCACGACGTGCTGCAGTTCTTCACTATCCAAGAAACGAAAAACTGCGCGCTGTTCCTCTCTCGAGCATTCATCAAAGGGAGCTGCTGTCTTGAATATAGTTCACTGAAGTTATATTTCCAAAATTATAGACGTGCCTCCGAGCACATGTATCTAAAGAAGGAGGACATAACAAATCTGTACCACGGTTGTCCACTACTCGATATCAAATTTTAAGAACAAAAATGTCTTTACTTTTTAGCCTTCCTCTGGATTAAAATAACAACAACAAAAAAACTGGGATCTTGAAAACAGATTTGTCATGTACTCTGCAAAGATCTAAAGTTTTGTTGTTGTTGTTGTTGATGTTGTTGTTGTTAGAACAGTCAGGAGATGGACATCTGAAACAGAGGCATATCACGGACAAGTTGGCAAAAGTACCATAGTAGCTGAGATGTAAAGACTGTAACACAGTATCATATAAGGGTGGTTCTGAACAGTGCGAAATGAAGAGAGTTAGGTCATAAAGCTATTGAAAAGAGTTTGCTGGATGGATGGACGGATGGACGGATGGATGGACGGATGGATGAATGGATGGATGGATGGACGGACGGACGGATGGATGGATGGATGGATGGATGGATGGATGGATGGATGGATGGATGGACGGACGGACGGATGGACGGATGGATGGATGGATGGATGGATGGATGGATGGATGGATGGATGGATGGATGGATGGATCTGCACAGCACGTTTTTCTCTTACAGGATTATGAATTTTTTCGATGAAATGAAAAAAGACATGATGATAATGATGATGATGTACCTGACAGCTGCGGTTGGTTGTGCCGTCACAGATACAGCTCCAGTACACGGTGACTACCGGCAGATTGCGCCTGAAACAAAACCTCATTTATTACATCCCAGAAATCCACGTTAACCCTTTAAACGTGTGGCAAAATCAGACAATTATGACCAACAGAATCAAGCTGTGTATGACACAACTGACAGATGAGCGTCAAAAATGATTTGCAGTTAATCATCAACAGGTGTAACATCAGAGTAACCTTTTGCTCGCTGTTGCTTCTGACATATATTATGGACCTTTGTGGGAGAAGAGTAAAGCTATCTTTTCGCGCATTGACTAATGACATTTCAAAGATCTGGGATACTGAGTGTCAGAGATAAGAGAATGAAAGGCGAAATACATGACCGATGTAAATGTTAATTACGGGGGGGGGGGGTGCGAAGACGCTGACCGATTAGGCAATAATTGACCAATAGTTGATAGGCTAATGTCAGGGTTAGCGAACATAGCTGACCAAGACCTTGTCCCACCTCTTCGCTGGTACCCCCAGTTACAGGCCTAGCCTGCCTAACGGGGCAGGGATCGCCATAGACCCCGTGGTGGTGGAGCCTTCTAAAGTGTATTGCACGCCCCTTGCTTCTTAGCTGCACTCTGGGACTTAAAAAATATCTGCCATATATTTTGCAATCTTAGCATGTAAAAACTAAGGAAGTATGCAACTTTAGCATGTTAAAGACTAAGGAATTATGCAACCTTAGCGTCTAAACACTAAGGAATTATGCAACCTTAAAATGTAAAAACTAATGAATTATGCTCATTAACATTTTCTGTTTTCCCTTTTCAATGTTCAAATGATAAATGCTTACACTGTTCAAGAAACCGATAGCATAAGCACACACACAAAAAGATGAGAAGCAAAGAAGGAAGGTAAAAACAGAAATTTAAGAAAACATTCAAGGAATGATATGAACTGTCATTTGTCTGGCTTTTTTAAAACATTGACTGCAAATGACTTACTCAAAATCTCTACACAACACGATTCACTCACTCAGATCTCCATTACAACACTGTCTACTCACTCAAAATCTCTACACAACACGATTCACTCACTCAGATCTCCAATACAACACTGTCTACTCACTCAAAATCTCCACTACAACACTCTCTACTCACTAAAAATCTACATTACAACACTATCTGCTCTCCATTACAACACTATCTACTCACACAAAATCTCCATTACAGTACTATCTACTCAATCAAAATCTCATTTACAACACTATCTACTCACACAAAATCTCCATTACAACACTATCTACTCACTCAAAATCTCCATTACACCACTATCTACTCACTCAAAATCTCCATACAACACAATGAAGTATTTCTCATCCAACAATCGGGTCACAAGGTCTCCATTGTGACTAAGGTTCCATAAACGGTAGCTGTGACCATCGATATAAGAGACACCAAAGCTCCAACCCTAAATAGTAATAATAATAATAATAATAATAATAATCTGTCAAGGTTCCTGCCGACGGGCGTAGGGTATCATGTCCTTCCATAACCCTCGAACCCTCTCAGCAGACCTGTCACTGAGCATTTCCTATGCCAGGATGCCAAACAATCAAACACCATTTCTCTCTGTCTACCTCTGTCTCTTCTACCTTCGATTTCTCCTCCTGCAATTAGGTGCTCTAGATCGCCTCTCTTCCAGACATGCCCCACAAATTTGGATTGTCGTTTTCTGATCTTCGTTATAATTAATAATAACAATAATCATCATATTCTTTTAAAGAAATATGTGTCTCGTGGGATCTGCATGCCCCTAGGATTGTGAAGTGTTGGTGCCTTGGCTTTTCTAAGCCACCACAGCATTCGAGGCAGGGATGTCAGTACCTGCCCGGGCTGTTTTTTGCTTTCCTAGGGAAAACCACAGGAACCCATTTCTGGAGACTGGCACCAGTCGGTCGAAAGCAAATTCCGCAAAAAAAAAAAAAAAAGTGCGAAAAAAAACCAAGGACCTTATGGTCTGCAGGCAAGTACACTAACCGCTACATCACGGCGACACTTAATAATAATAATTATAATAATGAAACAGAGACAGACAATGTGATAATCCCCGATAACCCTTGTGGTGATATAAGACACAGATCTATGACAAGATTTCCACATCCTTGCCATGACGCTAGCAACCGAAAAGAGAGACTTGGAACGGACATGAGCTCCCTATTTTTCCTGCAGAAAACTTTGTTTCATTTTGTTGGTTCCTTTTGGATGTCGCTTATCTCTAAGAAGAGGTCATTTTACGTCTGAGATTTGTAAATGAGATGTCGAAACTTGGCAAAATAGTTATGGAAGTTCAGCAGATATTCAGATTTGGGGGGAAGGGGGAGGGAATACGTTGTGGCAATCAGCGACCCAGTCAGGGTTGACGAACTGACCAAGACCCTGTTCCATACGTGGCAGGGATCGCCATAGTCCCAATGGAGTCTGCTAAAGAAGAAATACCCCCCCCCCCCGGCAATTTAGCTGTACTCCGGGACTGAAAAAAAAGTAGCTGCCATAACCCGCTCCCATGCCGACACGATGCTGTACCTCAACATCTTCACAGCATCGGTTGCTAAGAACACCAACTCGCAGTTCCAAGAAGAAAGAAGAAGGAGAAGTAAGAGGAGAAGGAGGAGGAGACGAAGAAGAAGAAGAAAAAGAAGGAGAAGTAGGAGGAGAAGGAGGAGGAGACGAAGAAGAAGAAGAAGAAGGAGGAGAGGAAAAGGAGGAGGAGACGAAGAAGAAGAAGAAGGAGGAGGAGGAGGAGGAAAAGGAGGAGACGAAGAAGAAGAAGAAGGAGGAGGAAAAGGAGGAGGAGACGAAGAAGAAGAAGGAGGAGGAGGAGGAGGAGGAGGAAAAGGAGGAGGAGACGAAGAAGAAGAAGGAGGAGGAGGAAAAGGAGGAGGAGACGAAGAAGAAGAAGAAGAAGGAGGAGGAGGAAAAGGAGGAGGAGACGAAGAAGAAGAAGACATTCCTGTTTTATGCAATGAAACATAATCACTATTTTTAGCTGACGACTTACAGAAACTCGCCTGATTACAGTCAGAGATAGGCCTAGTCAACGATATGTAATAAGATGATTCAAACTTGCATACGAACTTACTTCAATCTTGTACAGAACAGACGCAGAGTACAGCGACAGTTGCCAGCCACATGTAGGTCTATGCAGAGTGTAGTCCAACGAAATCTGTCCGGCGACAGAGCCATTTCTGTTAGGCATTTCACTGTCTCCATTGTTGTAGAAGTTGCATGTGGGTGAATCTACTTTGCCCCCGAAGGAGGTTATACAAAGCTTGAAAATAACAGCCTGGGTAATCAGACTGTTAGAGTAAAAGCAAAGGAAGAAATTCTCTTTAAAAACTGATATATCTCGAAACCTTAATCCATTTATTCTCTAACGAAAGGGGCATCAAATGGGTTGCTTCGATTAGTTGCATTTATATAAAGATTTCTTCGTAGGCTTAATGTAATGTACTTTATATGCACATTACAATTTACTGTGTTCACATTTCACGATGTAACGTATCTGTATCTTGCAATGTAATGTTGTGTGTCTTACGATGTAAGATATCTGGATCTTACAGTAATTGTACAAACGAAATAGACGTTTTTTGTTCATCTGTGAAGATGCTTACTCGACTATACCAGAAGTGTTTTACTGGCGGCCTTAGGGTCGCATCAGGCCCGCGAGGCCTTTCATGCGGACCTCGAGTCTGTTTTTTTTTAAATGAAAATATAATTTATTTCATCATAATCAATAAAACCTTGTTTTAAAACATATAAAATCATTTTTTTAAAGACCTGAAAAGCTCCTTAAAAACAGTCAGTTCACCTTTACTTTATAACTGTCATCTTTACTTTATAACTGTCATCTTTACTTTATAACTGTCATCTTTACTTTATAACTGTCACCTTTACTTTATAACTGTCATCTTTACTTTATAACTGTCACCTTTACTTTATAACTGTCACCTTTACTTTATAACTGTCATCTTTACTTTATAACTGTCATCTTTACTTTATAACTGTCATCTTTACTTTATAACTGTCACCTTTACGTTATAACCGTCTTGGCCGGTATCATTAAGTACTGGGTCCTTGGCAATTGGTTAGGTCGCCTAATGATAAGACTAGCCTGTGTATAGTTTTCCTGCTTTGGGTGCTGGGCCCTTGGCAATTGGTTAGGTCGCCTAATGATAAGACTAGCCTGTGTATAGTTTTCCTGCTTTGGGTGCTGGGCCCTTGGCAATTGGTTAGGTCGCCTAATGATAAGACTAGCCTGTGTATAGTTTTCCTGCTTTGGGTGCTGGGCCCTTGGCAATTGGTTAGGTCGCCTAATGATAAGACTAGCCTGTGTATAGTTTTCCTGCTTTGGGTGCTGGGCCCTTGGCAATTGGTTAGGTCGCCTAATGATAAGACTAGCCTGTGTATAGTTTTCCTGCTTTGGGTGCTGGGCCCTTGGCAATTGGTTAGGTCGCCTAATGATAAGACTAGCCTGTGTATAGTTTTCCTGCTTTGGGTGCTGGGCCCTTGGCAATTGGTTAGGTCGCCTAATGATAAGACTAGCTTGTGTATAGTTTTCCTGCGTTGGGCTTTTCTCTTCTACGTGGTGTTTAGTTCCTTTTCATCGTCGTATAATTAGGGACTCTTGTTCTTTGCAGCCGATGTCTGCATGATAGCTGGGGCGTCTTGTTAGATATTAGGTAGATGGCGGTGGCTTTGTTTTACGCCCTAAGAAATGAACTTCTCGATAGACTATACCTCAATGGCTGAAGGTTAAACTAGATTGTTAATGTTAAACCCCATATCAGACTGTTACAAGGAGCATCTTTACCAGTTTGCCTTTACTCTGTGATACAGCAGGCCAACATGGCACCACTTTGCCGTATGTGTGGTTGCCTGTAGTAGACATAGTGTGACAATGTTGACATAGTGTGACAATGTTGACATAGTGTGACAGTGTTGACATAGTGTGACAGTGTTGACATAGTGTGACAATGCTGACATAGTGTTAACGTGCCTCTCTAGCACAAGTAAGGAAATCTTTCTTCAGATTCTCTGCTTCAAGATTTTGGTTTCGTATCTTACCAACTAAAGACAGTGACACTTAACAGTGAGAAGCAACTGACAAGTATTGAATAACAGTAAACCACAATTTTATTGATGGAGAAATGTGGGATAATAGGTGAGAATGGAAGAATTTCATAACACATACAACGAAGGTACAGGCCGCTCTACCCTCTCCCCACCCCCGGAAAGAATTCAGTTTGCCATGTGGGGCGGGAGTGGTACACACTCACACCAACCAACTGCTGTCACACATCATGAACAAAGAACAAAAGAGGGTTTGCATCTTACAACCTCGCGAGTGGTCTCCTGAATTCACACACGACACATCATAAAGTACCAAACTGCTAGTCCAACAAAATCTCAAAAATGTACTACTCACACGTTCTTCAGTTCTCTAGTCAAAACTCGCTGTAATCACAGACTGGACAATTAGTTACTGATAAGAATACAACTCTGAATGCAGCCATCCTAGGTACACACTAGGACATATAAAAGTCTCTAACAATCAGCTAATATTAACCCTCATGCCCTTACTCTAAAAAATCTCTTTTTTTTTTTTGAGACAAGGAAAACAACAGGCCGTGACCCGGTGGTACTGCAAACCGGGCCCACCCGTAACGAGATGTAACACAATAATTGGTGTATAAGTATATAACTATACACCGCCAGACAAGCCACACCTTGCAATTTACAGCTAATTACTCCTTTAAATTTTTTTTTAAACAGTATTCATGTAAATCTATACTTTATCTCCTCTCCCTATTTCTTCGTCCTGTATGTTTTTGTATGATTAAGGCTCACGCCGAAACGTCACAACTTTGTAATCGTTAAGTAATAAAGCTGCTCCTACTTTTTTCCTATTTTATACATTCTAGTAACGAGATGTAGACCTTACCCCCGGCATTCAATGTGCAGGGCAGGCCTCAAGCACCTCGTTCGTTCCAAAATAAACAAAGTGCAATTCCGCAGAACTACACTTTGATCTTGGCCATAAAAAATCTCATGCAGCAAATTCTTATCGAAATTTTACGGAGATTTTACTGCACGAGGAATCTAAATCCTAGTGAATCTGCCTGTTTATGACCTTCGGGAAAATATTGAAACAAAATTCCAAAATTAACTGTCTGTTACTAATTTTATCCGGTCTATGCAAACAGCTCACTTAAACAAACAAAAATTACTAATGACGATAAGTTGACAAATCCTAAGCAACATAACCTTGAACTTTCCTACGATATACAAAGGGCTTTAAAAATTATAGACTATGTACTAATTTTTCCTAGATTATTTCCCTTTGAAATGAAAAAGCTACGCTAACTTAATACTTCTTATTTTATATCTTATATCCTTCCCGTGCCGTTAGACGTCACATAGGGCTCGCAAAGTAGTTCGCCAATTTTTCCTGTCTTCGGCGAGTCTTTCAACCTCATCAAAGGATTTTATGCCTGTTAACTTGGCCTCTCTTAATAATGTTCTCTTCAGAGTTTCACGCGGTCTGCCCCTTTTTCTTCGGCCTGTTGTGTTCCACTTGATAGCTTGTTTTGGGATTCTCTGCTCATTTCTTCTCATCAAGTGGCCAACATATGTCCATCTCCTTTTCCTGATCACCCGTGAGACTGGTTGTTGTTCAGTCATCTGTCTTATCTCTGCATTGTTCTTGAATTCATTCCACTTGATGCCGAGTATTTTCCTTAGGCATTTGTTTTCAAAAGAGTCTAATTTCTTTTCTATTTCTTTAGTTGTTTTCCAGATTTCGCATGCATAAATGAGGGTGGATATTACATTTGAATTGAATAGTCTTAACTTGGTTTTTGTGCTTATAACTTTTGAATTCCATATGTTCTCAAGATTCTTGAAGATTGATGCTGCTTTTGCAATTCTGATCCTAACTTCCTTTCTAGTGTCACCATCCTGGTCTATGTAGCTGCCAAGGTATGCAAATTGATTGACTTCTTCAATATCTGTCCCTTCTATGTGTATTTTTCCATTTTGATTGATGGGAATTTTCATTATTTTTGTTTTGTCCTTGTTAATTTCAAGTCCTATTTTGCTAGCCAGTGAAGATAGGCTATCTGTTTTTTCTTGCATGGAATTCACATTATTACTGATAAGAGTTATGTCATCAGCAAAATCAAGATCTTCTAGTTGGGTCCCATGTACCCAGTCAATACCTGTGTTACCTGTGCAGCATTTTTTCATTATGAAGTCTATTGTAATCCCAAAAAGTAAAGGAGACAGTATACATCCTTGTTTCACGCCTGTTTCAATCTGGAACCATTCACTCATCCCTTCTTCTGTCTTGACTGCACAACCATATCCATTGTATAAGTCCTTAATGATGTTGACAATTTTAGATGGTATTCCATATAGACATAAAATTCTCCATAATGAATCTCTGTGTATGCTATCAAATGCCTTCTTAAAATCTATGAAATTCAGTATTAATGGTTTCTGCTTTTCAATATGTTCTTCAAGTATTATTCTGAGAGTAAAGATCTGGTCGAGACAGCTTCTCCCTTTTCGAAATCCTGCTTGTTCTTCTCTCATTGCAGTATCCACTATATCTTTGAGTCTATTCAAAATGACCTTGCAAAATACTTTTGACACAACTGATATTAAGGTTACTCCTCTCCAGTTGTTACAGTCACTAAGGTTGCCCTTTTTTGGTATTTTAACAATGATTCCCTTCTTCCAATTAGAAGGGACCTTTTCTTCTTTCCAAATCTTGTTAAACATTCTCTGTAGTTGTCTCATGTTGTCACTATTGATAGCTTTTAGCATCTCGGCTGTTATTTCATCTTCACCTGCAGCTTTGTTGTTAGCCATTAAATTCACTGCTGTTTCAATTTCATGCAATTCAATTTCATCTAGATTGACATTTAGTTGTGGGGCTGGTAAGTCAGTTTCAAGGTTTAACAATTCTTTTGGGTGTGGTCGATTGAGTATTTCTTGGAAGTGTTCAGCCCATCTTTGCTTTTGGTCTTTATTTGATGTTAATAGTGTTCCAGTTTTGCTAAGGATTGGTCTTTCTTTAGATGTAATAGTACCTGTTAGCCTCTTTTGTATGTTATATAAAGTTTTGCTGTCTCCTGTTTTTGCTGCTTTTTCTGCCTCTTTCGCCATATTGTCTATGTATTCTCTTTTATCCCTTCTAGGTGAACTTTTTACTTTCTTGTCTATGTCTTTGTATTTTGCTTTTGCCGAATCTCTTTCATGATCTGCTTTTGCATTCAACATGTTTAATTTGACTGCTCGTCTTTCATGTATATACTTCCATGTTTTATCTGATATCCATGCTTTTCTATTTGGTTTTTCCAATCCAGCGCTTACTTTTGCTGCTGTGATTATGGCTGTGCTGTAAGAATTCCATAACTCATCTATACCTATCTCCTCAACTTCACTGGGTGTTTTGGAATGATTGGCAAGTTCCTGATTGAAATTAATGTTAGTATTTTCTTCTTGTAGGCTGTGGATGTTTATCTTTCTGTGTACTGATTTCTTGTGTTGACTTTTCAATTTTAGTTTTATTTTCCCTTAATACTTGTACAACATTTAAAATACTATCAAACATCATGAAAAGGAAGTTTAGAGTCTCGAGCATAGTCTTCTCAACTTTCTTAATGTTTTTTTTTCAGTTAATTTTTACATTTTTTTTTCATCTGTGCTTGTCCTTGGACGTTTTAACTTCAGCAGAAATATCGTCCCAGTACAGCTTCACGACTCTTACATAACAACGATGAATTCTCGCTACTTCTCCCAACCCGTGGTCAGTCTTTGTAACATTCGTCAGTTAGGCTGCATGGCCTTGCTCCCTCGAATTCATGGCCTTGCTACTCGAATTCTGCGGTTCTTCATCGGGATGTTCTTAACTCTTTCACTCCAAAACAACCCTGGCAGTGCACGTCAGTGTGAGTCAATGGTCGGAGTGATATTATCACATTATAGTATCCCATTTCCAACTTAACCCATATTTTTTTTAAATTACAGAGTAGCCTCATTCTAGTGTTTTTGTATAAAAAAAAATTCTCATAAAAATTTATCTTTATACAGAAAGAAAATTAAATCCAGAGTGAAAGAGTTAATTGACCTTCTTCCTTTAATCTGTCAGATTCATATCTCACGCCCATTCTAACTATTCATTGGGTCTTTTTCGTGCAGATTATCAGTCCGTTTCAGAGCATTTCTTCTAATAATAATACACACTTTCTTGCCTTTTTTCTAGCTAGTCTTAGTTCCTTAAGTTCTTTTGTCGGAAAATTGTTCAGACTTTTATTTTTTTTCCTATCTATTACCCTGCTTTTGTCATCCTCATTAGAAAACAAATTATATATTTTTGAAAACAAGGAAGCGATAGGCCTCTAGCGATGTGTTTACTATCTAGAACAAGGACTTTAGGTTCTGAATACGATGTGCCAGCTTATATTTTCGTATCCGTTATGCCCTAACACAAGTATCCGGTACCAATTTACAGTTAGGTTGACTGGCCAGATGGTCATGTAAAAATTGTTTTAAAAGTACTTACCTCGTCCAAGTCATCCTGGCATAAGGGTCATGAGGTCAAAGGTTATACGCTGAAGTCATTTTGTTTATCGCTGTTTCAAACCAGTAAACTGGGACATTTCGTGGACAAACACCTATTCTTTCTTTCTTTCTTTCTTTCTTTCTTAGCAGTTATTGGCCTTGTTCTTATTTTCTTCAACCGACTTCAGTTAACGTAGTTCATCATTTTGCTTTGACTTTGCTTCTTTTTCACTTTGAAGCTGAAAAATAGATAAGAACAATGACAAATATAGTAACAGAAGACTAGTGGTTGTTGTTGAAGCAGTAGCAGCAGCAGCAGTAGTAGTAGCAGTAATAATAGTAGTACTAATAGTAGTAACAGTAACAGTAGTAGTAGTAGTAGTAGTAGTAGTAGTAGTAGTAGTAGTAGTAGAAGTAGTAGTAATAGTAGTAGTACTAATATTAGTAGTACTAATAGTAGTACTAATAGTAGTAGTAATAGTAGTAGTAATAGTGGTAGCAGTAGTAGTAGTAGTAGTAGTAGTAATAGTAGTAGCAGCAGTAGCAGTAGTAGTAGTAGTAGTAGTAGTAGTAGCAATAGTAGTAATAGTAGTAGTAGTAGTAGTAGTAATAGCAGTAGTAGTAGTACCAGTAGCAGTAGCAGTAGTAGTAGTAGTAATAGCAGCAGCAGTTGGTATAGTAGTAGTATTTTCAGAGGCGGCAAAAAATAATACGGGAATACTTTGTTATTGTTACATCTACCTATAACAAGCTCTAATTGTTACATCTACCTGTAGCATGCTCTAATTGTTACATCTACCTGTAGCATGCTCTAATTGTTACATCTACCTATAACATGTTCTAATTGTTACATCTACCTATAACATGCTCTAATTGTTACATCTACCTATAACATGCTCTAATTGTTACATCTACCTATAAGAAGCTCTAATTGTTACATCTACCTATAACATGCTCTAATTGTTACATCTACCTGTAGCATGCTCTAATTGTTACATCTACCTGTAGCATGCTCTAATACTCTTTGAAACTCTCAGTCAGTTGATGATACTAGTAAAGATCGTGTAACACTGGATCAGCAGTCAGAAATAGTGGTTTTATAATTTCAACAATAGGAGGCGAGTTTCTCTGGCAGCTCCACTACCATAGTAATCCATGCTATTCTTTCTTACTGTCCAGAGTATAAGACTTCTTTAGGAGTTAGGTTTCCTTCTACCTATCTGTAGCAACGTCTTCGTAGCACTGTCATATTTGCTTTCTAGTGGAAACAGATGTAGAATTGCTAAAATTACTGTGATATCAGCAGTAATACAGTACAAAGCAGCAACAGAAATAAGAACTTTGTGGTCTAAATTAAGAACAGCGGAACAGTACGCGTTATGACTTACCTCATAATAATACCAGTTAACCCTCTAACGTCCAGATGAAAAGCCTTTCCTAACCACATCTGCTACACAAATGCCCCCGAGCAGTATCTAAATTTCCAGATTGTGTTTACAGAAGACCAAAGTAATCATAGCGCAATAATATTCCTGTCACGATATTGTTTCATGATTACGTATGTTATTTTTTTTTTCAGTTTTCAAATAATTTGCTTTCTGCGTGACGCAAGTATCAAACACGCCACAGCAATCGATCAAGAGCTGGAATAGAGGACACTAATGAAGAACTTTTCCTAGAACAAAGTCTTAAAAGAAGAATTCGTGATCACAGACGTCCGTTTCAATTAGTAGAGTTGTGATATAGGAATGGTAAAAAAAAATTGGATTATATTAAATTTTAATTATTTTTTTTAAATTTAACATATTTGAATACGTCTTTTTATTTCTTTTTTCGACGCTTGATACAACATCCACAACTTTGCAAAGTTTAACCGTTTTCAAATTAAAATTATCCATTCTCTATTTGTAGAATCTCTTCTCGATTTCTTTCTCCTAGTTTTTTTTAAAAATTTAATTGTTGCCCGATAAAGACACAAGCCGAAATATGACAACGCTGTCTTGTTACTAGGTGAAGTTTACTCGCGTCATATTAGCGTTGTCAAGGACAAGGTGATCAAAGGGAACATACGTTGTTTCAACATTTGATCTTCGGCTAAACCAATCAAATAGTATGGGGCCGCAAGGAAGGTGGTAGTGGTGGTGGTGGTGGAGGGGGGGGGTGCTGTGAAAACGGTCATTTATCATTTACTTCAATCATCTGCGACGTTTAAATGATTGTATTTTTAACGTAACACTTTAAGCTCCTTGTATTCATTTACAAGCATCTTGCTTACATCTGAGAGGCCTACAGGAGAGCTGTAAGGGAGGCAAAGTTTCACAAAAGACATGCAAATGACTGACTGACTGATTATATATATATATATATAATTCACATAAATAATGCATTCAAACAAAAATACATGTATACATACACGAGTACATATCCACATACAAGAATAAGCTAAATACATGTATAGTACATGCAAATGTCCATTATTCATTCATATGTTCAGTTTAATGTATGTAACACACATATACACATATCCATACAAACACACACGTACACACACAGAAACATTCTCACACGCATACACAGTATATATATATATATATTATTCAAGAGCGAGAATGATGATATCTTCATATACTCTGGTGGAGAATTAGGAGGAAAGAATGGAGTGGCTTTTTACTTGGACAAATTAACATAAAAAGCATTACTAGGTTACAATCCAGTAAGTGATAGAATCCTCACAATCAGACTTAAGGGCACTCCTAGAAATGTAACAATCATCCAGATATATGCACCTACATCAGCAGCAGAAGAAGAGGAAGTAGAAGACACACTGCAAACGACAATAGACCAGGTACGGAAAAATGATATTGTATTAATAATGGGGGATTTTAATGCAAAGATTGGTAAAGAAAGAGCAGAAGACGAAGGATATGTTGCAGGGAAATTTAGCATAGGACATAGAAATGAGGAAAGTGACAGTCTAATGGCGTTTTGCACGGAAAATGAGCTAATGAACGCTAACACACTTTTTAGGCAACATCCAATTCCTTTTCAATCGTCAACTTTAAAAAAACAACAACTTTCATTTATTCTATTAATTCCCCTAGGGACTGGATATTTACTTTCGGCTACTCATAGTGTAAACTGCTAACAAGAAATAATGATGAAAAATTGGACAACTTAAATAGTTTGCACCGTTGGGGATTTACATGCTTGAAAAACCAAACAAAAAATAAAAGAAGAAAAGCGCAGCATTTCATCAATTTTTGTCCTAGTAATCAAATACTGGTTGCTTCTCTCGTAACTGGAGCATAAAGGCTGTTTCTTTTAACCAGTTCATGCTCAATTCGACGCGGCGGTTTTCAAACTTTCCTTCCGCGAGGGGTGAAATATATCTTCCAGCGTAAATATTCATACATACCAGGGTTAAATAATTAAATTAGATTCAGTGGCTTACTGACGGGCGAGGTTTGCAGGTAGTCGACTGTTTTTAAAGGGGGGGGGGGGGGGGGAAAGAGGGCCGGGGACGCCAAAGCGTAGCATTGTTTCTTTATTCATTGTGTTACTTTCTTGCCAACTGTTGTAGATAAATGCTTTGCTTCAAGAAAATGAACATCAGCTTTCTTTTTTTTTTTAACTTTTGATATGAAATTTGTGTGGGGCTCACCTTGGACGTGAGTAGATATATCATATGGTGTGTGTCATGGTACATTTCAGTACACTGAAGAATGTTGGAGAACAAACGAAAAGGAAACTATATATATATATATATATATATAATCCTGTTTTATGGATGTGAAGAAAGGTCTATGAGTAAGAGAGTACAGTGAGAAATGGAGACCATTGAAATGTGGTTCATAAGAAGGATGCTGAAGGTAACAATGGACAGCTAAGAAAACCAATGAAGAAGTCTTAAGAGAGGCTGGAGTTAAATTACAGCAAATTATAGCAAAGATCAGAGGCAGACAAGTGAGATTTATAGGACATTTCCAGAGAAGAGGAAAATTAGAACACATTGTGGCAGCTGGAAAAATTGAAAGAAGAAGAGACACAGAGGAAGACAGAGAGAGAAGTTACTGGATGGGCTGTCAGTGTGGCTAGGAAGAAAATCACCGGCGGATCTCATAATCAGCCCAAAAGACAGGGAATTGTGGAGGGAAATGATCGCCTACGCCACGCGACATGGCACTTAATAATAATAATAATAATAATATATCCTCTTTCCACTTAAAGGGCATAAAATATATTCTTAGACATTTATGAAGTGGTACAGACCTTTTTAAAAGGCCCCGGGGTTGACCCTCTGGGTACCAGAGAAATCTGGGAGGATAAAGCTGCCAGACGTGATACTGACCATATCTTGACCTTTTACATGTCTCTTAGTCAAGCAAGCAAGAAAACACTAACATAATCACAACAGAAAAAATACGCTGGAAATGTGTACGTGATGAGAAGTATATAAATGTCTTTGCTGTCCTGTATATTACTGGCTTGGTAGACCCGTGGATAATGAGTACATACTAAGAATAAATTTCGCGCTCGGGAAAGCTTTATTTTTTTCTCTCGGACCAGTTGGCACCAGTGACAGCCCAGTCTCAGGCAAATGAGTATCTGGGGTTCTCCTTAGGGAAAAACTAAAGCAGAGAGGACAGATGCTGGCTTCCCTACCTCATACACTGTAAGTGGCCTAGAAATGTGACGACACTAATACCTCAGCCCCCCCCCCCCCCACCACACCTACGGTACACAGATGTTATGAGACAGGTAAGAAAGAGTTTATGAAATGTATGCATTATTATTAAAACACATTTGGCACTAAATGTAAACATAATCATTTTCTGTACAATACACAGTAGAAGGAAGGAGATCAAGAGGAAGACAAAGAGAAGTGATACTGGGCAGTCTGACGAGATGATGTGAGAGGAGATCACCAACTGAGCTGTTGGCTTGCATGAAGGATCGTGTACTCTGGAGAAGCATAATAGCCAACGCCAGTCGGCACGGCACCTGATGATGATGATGATGATGATGATGATGGTGATGACACAGTTCTGATCTGTCGCATATGTTTCCTGAGACAGTATGTACACAAGCAACAACAACATCATTTCATAGTTGAAAGTTTAAACATTTAAAATGATAAACGTTTTCAAAATGAAAAAAAACTTTAATTCAGTTTAAGTATTCGAATGTTCAGTATTGTGATAGCCAACCGAATACGAATTTTGGAATGTACTCGTTATTTGGCTGACAATGATTTCCAGGCGAATATTCGGCGTACCTTTGCCTTCAACCGAAGCTCTAACTTACTTCTTTCAAATGCCTTTAAATTTGGGAGTACATACTGGCACGGCCAGGAACGAGAGACATACTGAACGATCGAGGGACTTATCAACCAACACAGGACGGGCACTATCAGAGCAGGCCCTTTGATGGATATGTTGAAGAGGGTGAGAAGGAGTGATTGGGGGGGGGGGGGTTGGATCTGAGCGCCTAAGGACATGTCCGGATTGCAGTGATATGACCCAGGTCGTAAACTATGAAGCCTTTATTTACAGTATGTCCTGGTGACGCTACATACAGAGCTTGAAAAGCGCTGTCTTGGCGTTTTGTGAAATCGATATTTGTTGACCTGACATTGTATTAACAGGTGAATGCTCGTAGTTCTGTCAGCCTGACCTCTACAAGGCCATGAACTTGTCTCTTATTAGCTGAAAGTGATGAGAGTTAAGATGGCTTGCGGCAGAAGTGGCGCCTTCCGAGGAACCGTGCATCGAATCTGTTCAAACCCCTGCTCTACCGCAGCGTGGTGCTGTTGGTAACTCGGAAGCTGGAGCCTACGAGAAACTACGGTAATTACTAGGCTTCCATCATCATCGTCGTCGTCATAATGATGAGGATGAAATGAAAGAATAACTAGTGTAGTGGTGTACGTATGATCACAAGAGTCCAGACAAATGTGACGCTCACTGCCGTTCAAGCTACGGAAACGATATCAAACGTAAAATAACGCGGTAACAAAAACCGAGATATGGTAACATGCAGTAGATATGGTTATATATAATAATGATTTTTTACTGTGTTATTTTATAATGTACACAACATTTTTTTCGTTGTGTTGTTGCTCTCGTGTAAACAGAACAAAAGCCCGGCTATTTATCGGCTCTAGAGTGCGGAGAAAGCGATACATTGATCATTGTTTTCAGACAGAAACATCGCCAAGTCAGCAGGAAGCCCTGACAGTCTTAGATATGTACAACACATTTAACTCAGCTCCAGATAAAGTTAAATCTCTCTCTCTCTCTCTCTCTCTCTCTCTCTCTCCCTTCCCCCCTCCACCCCACCCCCTTCCCCCGTCCTTTCCCTTTGGTTCCATGTCAGGTTCGTTACAATATTTGAAGTTATTAGGAGATGGAGATCTTTAAAAAAATTACTTACGAAAAAAAGTTATAATAAAACAAAAGTTGTAGTTTAATAAAGGTTACATAGTGTCGAGGCTGCCTGGAGGTCAACCTGGACTCCCCTTGTTCACAGACGCTACATAAAATCAGAGATCTCGCTAGGATTTTCTGAAACCGGTACAACTGTACTTGCCTTTCACTGTGCACGAAGAACTTTCTAAAATGCCGATTTTATCAACACAACATTCAGTACTTTAAACATTTGTTAAATTTAAAAACAAAATACTTTACAAATATCAGCGGGAATTAAATGTTTGTGTGATCAATTTTTTGCTTACCTTTTTTTGTCTTTATATAATGCTCACATGCTGTACCAAAGTCAAAACTGGCTGATTCTCGTCAAAGTAAATTGGCCAACATCAGCCTACTTGGCCGATTATCCGCTGTTTGCTTTTTTTTTACTAGGTTTCTGATAATATAAACCGGTTACAGTAACCTCAGTCAGTCAGTCATACATGTTCCTTGTGGAACTTTGCCTCCCTAACAACTCTCCTGTAGGCCTCTCGATTGTGAGCAAGATGCCATGTTGCTGATGCATCCATTTGCAGATTATCAACCATGTCTTGCAGCCATCTTCACCTTGGTCTTCCTCTCTTTCTTTTTCCCATTATGTATCCTTCTAAGACTGTCTTCTCTAAATTATCATAACGTTTAATGTGTCTAACATATTAAGTTTTCTCTGTTTAATCCTCTTTACTAGCCAGCCTTCTTCAATGTTAAGTTCTTGTAGTATGGATATATTTGTTCTTTTTTTGTGTTCACGATATTTGAAGGACTCTTTTGTAGCATTTATACTCAAAGGCATTTATGTGTTTCTCAACTGTTTTGTTAAGTGTCCAGGTCTCACAGGCATATGTTGCGATGGGAAAGGTTCATGCCCTTAAAAATCTTATTTTTGTAGTTCTGTCTGTTCCTGTCTACGGGTTCTTTAGTTGTTTTGCTTTCTGAAGAGCGATAGATGTCCTCCTTTTAATTTCTCTCAATGTATCTCCATTATTAGTTAGTAATGAACCAAGATATTCAAAACTCTCCAGTTTCGGTTTTTCTATTTTTCTTGCCAGTATTTTGTCGGTAATTGTCGGTTAATGCGATTACTGCATAATATTGTTGTTATGTTTTGTTTTCTGTTGTTTTTTTTTTGTGTGTGTGTGCAGAAAATGAAATATTCATTATTGATGAGATATCAGTGTTCTCAACTCTGTTGTTGTGGGTGATGCGCGATGCAGATCTCCACCAAGATGGTAAGTCATGTGCTCTCATAAGTCTGACTGATGGAGAATACTGAAGGTATCCTGACATGATCTTTCCGATTAGATGATTTTAAAAAAGTAACACAAAGTTATTCACAGCGTAATGTTTCTTGTCTGATAAACACTTTACAGGGACGTGTTTCACTTGACAGGGACACGTTTCCTGTACGATAAACACTTGACAGGGACATGTTTCCTGTACAATAAACACTTGACAGGGACATGTTTCCTGTAAACACCGGATAAGGAAGTGTTTCCTGTATGATAATCACTTGACAGGGACATGTTCCCTGTATGATAATCATTGACAGGGACATGTTTCTTGTGTGATAAACACTTGAAAAGGACATGTTTCCTGTATGATAAACAGTTAACAGGGACATGTTTACTATATGATAAACACTTGGCAGAGACATGTTTCCTGTATGACAAATACTTGACAGGGACCCAGGTAAGACATCTGACGTAGACAGTTGAACAGTTCATCGCAACATTCTACTAGCGCCATCAAACAGGGGAAAATCAGTTCAATTTAATGTCGGCTCAGGATAATGATGAAGTTCATATGATGATGATGATTATGATGATGATGATGATACATCAAGTTACATGTCAGAATTCTGGTGACAAGACACGGATAACAAAGCCAACTGGCATAGCCACGTGCAACACCAGAAGACGAAGAAAACAGTAGAGACATGACTCTCTCTCTCTCTCTCTCTCTCTCTCTCCCTAACAAGGCCAAGTTAATTCATAAAATTCTACCACACAATACTCCACTCTATGTATGATCATTATCCAAATTTAACCCAAAACACAGTCAACACTTCAGCAGTTGTATTCTCCTAAAACCAAGATTTGACATATTCGAAAAAAAAAAGCTTCTCTTACCCAGCTTTCCACCTTTGGAATACCCTACCAACTCATGTAAAACTTATAAGTAATATTCATTCTTATAACTTCAAACCATGTCAATATCTGTTTGAGATGGACTATATGCCTCACTAATATGTACATGTGTTTGTGCATACTTTATAAACACGTGTGAATAGGTGTAGGTATGTATATGTATATGTGTGTATAGCTATGTGTGTATGTGTATACATGTGTATCGTTATGTATGTTTGTATGAACATATATGTAGGTGCCTTTATGTGCCTTTATCTATCTATCTATCTATCTATCTATCTATCTATCTATCTATCTATCTATCTATCTATCTATCTATCTATCTATCTATCTATCTATCTATCTATGTGTACATATGTGAATGTGTGTATATGTACATGTATGGATGTGTTTGCTTATATATGGTATGTGTGTGTGAATAAACGCATCGGTATGTACTTGCTTTAAGAACAGTATAGGCATCAATCAATCAAGTGCCCTGCCGCGTGGCGTGAGCTATCATTTCTCTCCACAATTCCATGTCTTTAGTATAGGCATATGTACTATCAAAGTCTAAATTAGTTTAATCTAAAGTATGACTTGATTGTTGTATCTATTATATTGTTGTTCCAGAAATGTGTGAGTTTAAAATGAATGTGAGTATGCAATAAAGTTTATTTCATGTAGTTGCATAAAGTAGAATGTGGAGTTTATGGAAACAAGGGTTTATTAATTATTTACTTATTCTTTTTATGTTCTTTCATGAATATTAAGTCACCCCAGCTGTAGAAATGGGTACCCGACTTCTTCTGGAGTTGGGGAAGGAAAGGCGGCCAGGCGTGATACTGACCATATCACCCTCTAGTGTGCTGACAGGTCAAGGAAAATATGGGCACTAACACCATATCTCTATGTGCTCTAAGGCATGACAGGATTATCTTTACCTTTACCTTTATGTGCAATAACAAATGCTGAATATCTGTGACTGAATGAAAGTTGTATGATGATGGACAGAATGGTGGACGGGCCTGCGTGCCCAATTCTTAACTCTTCGAAAATAAAGTCTGTTCGTTCGTTCTCTCTCTCTATCTCTCTCTAACTCTCTTTCTACCTCTCTCTCTACCTCTATCTATCTCTCTCTACCTCTATTTCTCTCTCTATCTCTCTTTCTCTCTATATCTCTCTACCTCTCTCTCTCTCTCTTACTCACACGTTCACATCATCGCTCAACCCCAAAACACGACCTCTCTCACACAATGTTAGACGAAGACTCCTCAACTCAAAAAAAATCATACTTTACAAATCATGCTCAGACTTCCTCTCACAAACCACGTGCCTTTTCCAAACAACACATAAACTGCAAGCCATGTATGCTCTAAAGTGAAGGGAAACCACCCCATAAACATGAGTATATAAATAAACAACCAGGAGCGTTACATTGACTTGACACTTCCAGGGGGAGCACACTCTGACAAGCCTATTCTGTTACATACCTCATATTCTTACGGAAATCGCCAGTCAACATTAGTAAGAGAAACTTCTAGTTCAATAAAGCGTGCAGATTTGTTCCTTTTTCGGTTCCACTTCACTCCATAATCATGTTTCCTGTATGATAAACACTTGACAGGGACATGTTTCCTGTATGATAAACACTTGACAGGGACACGTTTCCTGTATGATAAACACTTGACAGGGACATGTTTCCTGTATGATAAACACTTGACATGGACATGTTTCCTGTATGATAAACACTTCCTGCCTCAGTCCTACAAACCAGTGTTTCTCTGTCTACTGCAAGAAAGTCGGAGATGTTCTGCAAATATATGATAGATAAAATTTTTTTCATTTAAAATACTGCTCATTATTTGCTTATTAATTCAGTTATACTGTGTTTCTACAACCACCCGGGGAGTCTGAGCGGCGTAGCGAAGATCAGGGTTCGAATCCAGTCATTCAGCTGTATAAATTGTTACCTGGCTTTGTCTGGAGCCGAGGAAGGAAAGATGGTCAAGGCATGATGCTGACCACATCACCCTCTAGTGTTCCGGCAGTTCAAGGAAAATATGGGCACTAACACCACGTCGCCTAGACGCCTCCAAGGCATAGCAGGTTTAACTTCCTTTTACCTCTATCGCCAGCCTAATATTTATGTTAATGTGAATTAAGAGAGTTTCAAGTTCAATGAATACAGAAAATCTCCGCCTCCAAATAGGTCCACATTTCACACTGACAAACTACTGCTGCCAGCTTCGTCTTATCAGGACCGTGCCAAATGATGAGATGATTTCTCGAAGAAACACATTGCCACCCTCCTGATAAACGCTACAGTTTCCTATACATTCGTGACAGGACCTAGGTTACGCATCTCACAGCTGAACCAAACTTAATGGAACAAACGCCACTTCTCGAGATCAAACGAAAGTCAGTTTAATACCAAACCACGATGATGATGATGATGATGAAATTCCTTGATGAAGGGTGCAGTTTCACCTCATACATCTCAAACTGTTGATGGAAGCATATAAGAACACAGGTAGCGCTAGCAAACAGAAACAATAACCAGCGGAGTTCCACTATAACACAAAGGCAACCCCCGAGACATGTTAGTCTTCTACTTGTGAACATTCACATCATGGCTCCAACGAAAACAGGACTGCTCTTTTACGACGTTAGACACAGATCTTCTATCGCCTCTCACAGATAAAATTCCCCCCCCCCCCCAAGATTCCCAACAGTTCCCGTGGTTCGTAAAACACTTTTACCATATGAACTTTTTGTAAGACAAAAACTCTGCACGGTCAACATAGGGAAAGATCGTCCCAAAACTAATCACCCCAAAACTAACTATACAAAGCACGGGCGTTAACTGATTAATAACGCAAGGGAACAAACTCCGAAAAATCCATATTCTGTTAAACAACAAAACAACTGAGTAATAATATATTTAACGTCTCTTAAATGCTTTTCACGTCTTATTGTAATAGAATGTAATTTGAGTTTAATCAACAGACTTCAATTTGAATGTAATCAATGCAATGTAAACTGTAGTTTCAGCTATAAAATAAGGCAAATTTCAGTTTAATTATTCAAGTGTCCAGCATTAATGATACAGGTGTTATAACGACAGAAACTTAGGTTGCCAAGTAATGTGCCAGTTTTCAAAATTTTGAGAACCACTACCTGAACCATACAGTGTTTCACATCATCATCATCATCGCCTTTGAGAACATAGGCCACGGATAACGCCTATCCAGTCGTCCCTATTCTTGAATTTATATTCTGATTCCTTCCATGTGTATCCCTTGTCTCTGAACACTGTCTCGGCAATCTTGTATACAGATAAAGAATAAAGATTTCGCATAATTCCATCCTCTAGCGTTCACACAGCTCTCCTCTCTCTCTCTAAAACTCCCCACCAAAAACCCCTCTGATGGCCAAGTTCAAAAAGAACTCAGTCACTTGACCAAATGGCCAACGTTCACATCGTCACTTGCCTAAACGTGTGATGCAGTAAGACATGATCAGCCACGACAGAGCTAGTAATCCATATATTGGTATAATGTGTACCTCTAGCCTAGCACACGAGGTAGATATAGAAATTGTCTCCCCTTCTCAAAGGTATTGGGCATTGCTGCAAAGCCTAATACTGCAGCTTGACGAGGCAGTAAAGCCCCATCCTTTTTATAAGTCCCAGGATATGATGAGCATCACAGATGTCATAGCTCATCATTAATAAAACTCAGAGCACAGAGCTGGATTCTGCAGTATATGGATAAAAAGCAACACATTTCTGAGTACATTCATTCACTGCATTAAATGCCACAAACATTGGCGGTCATATTTCTCCGTTTTATGCAAATCCTTTGTATATCCTGCCAGTTCAGTTTTTTTTTTCTTTTCCCCATGTCACATGGCCAGATCATTAACGCATTATTTTTTCCCACGACCTCCCTCGGTCTGCTCAAACCAGCGAGTTCCGGTTTCTACAAAACTATTCCTGATACCGAGTAGTAGAGCAACTTGAAACGGCTTTAGAAAACAGAAAACAAACCAGCTCCAAATACAAGCAGAACCGCTTGGTGGCGGGGGATAGAGTAGTTGGAATAGCGTCTGATGATAGGAGGATTTTGTTTGGGAAAGTAATGTTCAAAGGTTCAAAATCAGACTCCAACGTCATTGCATTCAGGTAAAGGCAATCCTGTCATGCCTTAGATAGGCATGTAGGGATATGGTGTTAGTCCCCATATTTTCCTTGACCTGTCAGCACACTAGAGGGTGATATGGTCAGTATCACTCCTGGCTGCCTTTTTTTCCCCAACTCCAGAAGAAGTCGGGTACCCATTTCTACAGAATGATGAATGGGGTGGCTCCGGCCGGATAGGAACCCCCGACCTTCGCCATGAGAGACCAGTGCACTAACCACTTCGCCACTCAAACACACCAATAGTTCCCATCAAGTGTTGGTTGTTTACAATGAGTTTTCTGCCATACATTTCTGATTTCCTACCAGCTCCTTTAACTTGTCACAGCTCCAGCAACTCCCCCTCCCCTTTCCTTTTATAAGAAAAATATTAGACGTATCCTGGTTGGTGGAGCGGGTCGACTTGCGTGGAGTCATTGTGACAGACTCCCGAAATACGTTACGGAGAATCGAGAGACATTTTCTTCCCAAGGGAGTGGGTCCAGCTTCTATAGGGTTCTCTGTTATCCAGTTTGACGTGGATCTACTGCCCGGGTCATGAAGGAGTCAAAAAGCAACGAGAAAGCGGACAAGCTGACAGGATTGGCATCGGTTCAGGGCAACCTAAGAATGGACAGGGAGGAGATTGCAAGAGCCACCTTAGGCTGCGTATGGAAGACATCGGGTTGAATGGCGACAATCACATCAGGGGGATGATCGAACTAGGGGAGAGGAGGAGGGGAAGTGGACTTTTTTTCTGAAAGAAGTATTTTAGTGCGTGTTACCCATAACCAGCGTCAGACTGGCTCCATCAGAATCGCACACTTCAGTGGCTGTTGGAACAGAAGGCGGAGCACAAGTGGGAATGCCCATAGTGCCGGGATGCCCGTCCTTTATTACAGTTACATTAGGGATTATTTAATTCAGTGTTAATTGCTGAACCATTTTAATCACAGTAGCCATTTATTTCTTACTGCGCAGTCATATTGTTTTTTTTTTGTTTTGTTTTTTTTATCTTTCATGAACATAGTAGTGTTCCCTCATAAAACTGAATTATTATTTCTAGATTTGCTTCATTCACTGCTGTTCGGCATGATTTACTGTGAACGTTACGTGTAAATAAGCCTCAAAGATCTAACAGCAGTTCTGTACGGAGACATATGAAAAAGCACGTGGGAATTGTCATTTGTCTTACACACAAATCATCACTCACATTTACACAGGGCAATAACCCGAGGAGTCGGTCACATGAGTACTTACTAAACGGGTACCTGAAAGATTCGGTTCCGTAAAAAACACACTCATTCATTTATAAAAAAACACACTCATTCATTTATAAAAAAAACACACTCATTCATTCATTTGCATAGTGTTCTAGATGACAAATATCCATGTGACACTTGGATACGTGTGTATACAGATGGATCTGCACATAATGCCATAAAGAATGGAGGGGCAGGAGCATATATTGAATATCCAAACAACAGCTCTGACAAGATTTCCATACCCACTGGTAAATACTGCAACAACTTTGATGCAGAAGTTAGGGCAATTATTGCTGCAGTTGAAAAACTATCAGACTCCAGAATTGATACATGTCCTGAAGTAATTCTCACAGATGCAAGATCAATACTGGAAGCTCTTCAGTGCAACAAACTACCAGACCTTAAAGATGCCTTGTCAAAAATTGGCTTACAACATGGAGTCACTTTGCAATGGATTCCCTCCCACTGTGGGATACCAGGCAATGAGAAAGCTGACCATCTGGCTAAAGAGGGCACTGAAATGGAGCAACCAGACATACCAGTCACCTATAATCAGAAGAAAATCATGATTAAAAACCTACAGGAAGCCACAAACACCACCACATGATGACTATCACATGCTAAACAGAAAGGAACAAGTCACCATCTTCCGTCTCCGAACAGGACACAGCCGACTCCGAAGTCATATGTATACAAAGTTTAAGGTTGGTACTACTAATCTGTGTACATGTGCCCAGGTGCCCCAAACTGTGGAACATATCCTCCAGAACTGCATCAACTATGAGACACTGAGAAATAATTACTGGCCTTGTGAAACCACTAAAGAAGATAAGCTCTACGGTTCCATACATGAGTTACAAAAAACAGTGAAATTTATCCAAGAGACAGGACTGCAGATATAGACAGACAATGCAAACGAAGAAGAAGAGAAGAAGAAGATTCATTTGCATGTCCCTTGCGGAACTTTGCCTCCCAAACAGCACTCCTATAGGCCTCTCGGTTGTGAGCAAGATAGCCTGCTGCTGATGCATCCATTAAAAAAAAACACACACACACACACAATGACCATCTCTAGCTCAAACCATGCACATGCAACACGACACAACATAATGTACCAGATTTAAAACAGTATAGACTTTAATGGTTGAACAACAATCCTGTGTCTTTTTTAGCTTAATATTCTGAAAAAAAAAACAAAAACAAAAAAAAAAACAACAGAACTGTATAAAAGACTTATATGCTCACTGACCGATGTGGCAATGATCAACATCGCATCAATCAAACTAAACAATCCGATGGTTGTGATTCGATAGGCGTTTTTTTTTTGCACAGATTGGCATCCTACTGCAATAATTAACTCATAATAAACTGAAGTTTAAAAAAAAAGCATCGTAACGGTAACAATATTAATAGTATAATATACAGAAAATATGGCACCTGCAGTAGGAGTGACATAAAAATTTAAAAAGAAAGGCTGTAACCACCTAACATGTAACTGACTGAATGAATCTTAAAAAAAACACACACACACAAACTGAATACACCCATTTATCAATGAAAGAAACAAACCTCTCCCACTTCCCCCATGAGAAGAAAAAAACTGTGATTGTTTTGTTATAGAAGATATGTTTAACTGGCACATATGTTTGAAATACAACAGAAATATCGATAAATGTTCCTTTTTATGTAAAAAAATTAAAATAACTCAAATATATACACATTAATTTGCATTTGGATTCAAACTTGTCATATTCATGAAACTAGCTTTACATCAACTGTGGCTCATACTGATTCATCTTCACAAAACCAACTTTAGATCATCTGAGGCTCAAGATTATTAATCTTTACAAAACCAACTTTAGATCAAATGTGGCTCATGCTGATTCATCTTCACAAAACCAATTTTAGATCCACTGTGGCTTATACTGATTCATCTTCACAAGACCAACTTTAGATCAACTGAGACTCATACTGATTCATCTTCACAAGACCAGCTTTAGATCAGCTGAGACTCATACTGATTCATCTTCACAAGACCAACTTTAGATCAAATGTTGCTCACGCTGATTTATCTTCACAAAATGCTCTTTGGCTACCTAGCAGCTCCTAAGATCACATAAAATTATTAGCTGAAACTGGATTTAACTATCAGTGAAAAAAGCACAAAAGTTTCACTAAAGTGCTAGCACTGAAAAACAAATGGTCAATGTTAGGCTAGAAGAGGTGATTCACTTACTGTCCTGTGCAATGACAGGCTAAAAGAGGTGATTCACTTACTGTCATGTGCAATGACAGGCTAAAAGAGGTGATTCACTTACTATCCTGTGTACTGACAGGCTAAAAGAGGTGATTAACTTACTATCCTGTGTACTGACAGGCTAAAAGAGGTGATTAACTTACTATCCTGTGCATTGACAGGCTAAAAGAGGTGATTAACTTACTATCCTGTGCATTGACAGGCTAAAAGAGGTGATTAACTTACTATCCTGTGTACTGACAGGCTAAAAGAGGTGATTCACTTACTATCCTGTGTACTGACAGGCTAAAAGAGGTGATTAACTTACTATCCTGTGCATTGACAGGCTAAAAGAGGTGATTCACTTACTGTCCTGTGTACTGACAGGCTAAAAGAGGTGATTCACTTACTGTCCTGAGTACTAACAGGCTAAAAGAGGTGATTAACTTACTATCCTGTGCATTGACAGGCTAAAAGAGGTGATTCACTTACTATCCTGTGCATTGACAGGCTAAAAGAGGTGATTCACTTACTATCCTGTGCATTGACAGGCTAAAAGAGGTGATTCACTTACTGTCCTGTGTACTGACAGGCTAAAAGAGGTGATTCACTTACTGTCCTGTGTACTGACAGGCTAAAAGAGGTGATTCACTTACTGTCCTGTGTACTGGTAGGCTAAAAGAGATGATTCACTTACTATCCTGTGCATTGACAGGCTAAAAGAGGTGATTCACTTACTATCCTGTGTACTGACAGGCTAAAAGAGGTGATTCACTTACTATCCTGTGCATTGACAGGCTAAAAGAGGTGATTCACTTACTATCCTGTGTACTGACAGGCTAAAAGAGGTGATTCACTTACTGTCCTGTGCATTGACAGGCTAAAAGAGGTGATTCACTTACTATCCTGTGCACTGACAGGCTAGAAGAGGTATGTTTCTGACTATCCTGCATGCTGGTAGACTAGAAGTGGTGCTCATTGACTATTTTGTGGGATTTTAAGATTTTTGTCCTCTTACTATTCTTACGAATGATAATTACAGTTTTCACCAACATCTTGATCTTCCTGCTTTCTTAAGTCCTTTCTGGAAAAGTTCTGATGGGCACTACACCCTACACCACATCTAAAGTGATACTTGCACCTTAAGATCCACACACTACAGTATTTCTCATAACAAGAACACAGTCTCAGCTACCAGAAAGTCCTACACCAACATACAAGCTCATACCAAGAACATGGTCTCAGCTACCAGAGAGTCCTACACCAACATACAAGCTCATACCAAGAACACAGTCTCAGCTACCAGAAAGTCCTACACCAACATACAAGCTCATACCAAGAACACAGTCTCAGCTACCAGAAAGTCCTACACCAACATACAAGCTCATACCAAGAACACGGTCTCAGCTACCAGAAAGTCCTACACCAACATACAAGCTCATACCAAGAACACAGTCTCAGCTACCAGAAAGTCCTACACCAACATACAAGCTCATACCAAGAACACGGTCTCAGCTACCAGAAAGTCCTACACCAACATACAAGCTCATACCAAGAACACAGTCTCAGCTACCAGAAAGTCCTACACCAACATACAAGCTCATACCAAGAACACGGTCTCAGCTACCAGAAAGTCCTACACCAACATACAAGCTCATACCAAGAACAACAGTCTCAGCTACCAGAAAGTCCTACACCAACATACAAGTTCTGAATTAAATTAAAATGCTTTTAAAAAAATGAAGATTGCACAAGGACTTCATAAACAACCGATTCAAAAGTTTTTATTTTAAAAAATACAACATATTCTTCTCTGTAACTTACTTCAACCAATCTAACTTAATTATCTTATTGAAAAAAAAAGTAGATATATGTTGGTTAAATGAAGGTGAATATTAAAAATTTAACAGACAAAATATACAAAACAATAATGTACTTCTAAATACTTATGGTAACTTAAAACATGTAGATCTTCATTACACAGAAATGCATATAAAATACCACTAAATAGATTAACTTTAAAACAAAAGTACTGGCTTCTACAAAATACATAGTCACTAACACTAAAGCTGTACTGGTTGGATCTGAGAGCACATTCTAGAGCAATGGTTCCCAACCTTCTTCCACTCATACCCCTTGGCAGCCTATTTCCATAAACTGTAACCTTTATATTAGCAAAATTGTTTGTTACCCTTATATTTGCTGCTTTTTCAACATATTTATCTATTTTCCACCATTATCCAACTTCTTCTTGTGTACCCATATACATACTGGGGTGTGTGTGCCCCAGGTTGGGAACTATTGTTCTAGAGTGAAAGAAAATAGTGAATTAGCTTCTCAAAGTGAAAGGCATGGATTCTGAATTAGCTCTGACTTGCTTCAGTCAATACAGACACAGGAAATGGTAGCTGCAGGCATGAATGGAATATGGATATTATTTAAAATTGGCCCCATGAATATGGGATGGGATTCAAGTTCAGAGCATATGAACAGAGAAAAAAAAGAATGTAAAAGAATTAAAATTTCTATTAGATAAAATGTCCAAAAATGGAAAATACATATGCCTGCGAAGTGGGGCATACCAGTGTATAATTTACATATCGCTAACAGTCCATGAAGAGAAAATATAAAAATCAGTCTCACATAATGTTTTGTCCAGGTCGATAATGGATGAATTAGGAAATAAAATAAAATTTCAAGAATGAGGGAAAAATAAAAGTATTAAAGACAGCAAATCCTCAGCTAATAACAAATAACAAATGATAAATCAATAATAAAAAAAAGCACAGCAGAAGGAAAACTATGATGTGGAACAAAATGACAACTACTATATTTTGTGCTAACAAATCACAGAACAGGACTCCTTCTCATTGCTACTACTCTTTTGTTCTTCTATTTACTTCATACGGTAGGTTTTGGGGTTGTTTTTTTTTAGGTAACCAGATATAAATTTACAAAGTTTTCTCTTAAATTTTCTATTTTGGCCTTCCAGATAACTGTCTCATTGTGAACTGTGACTTGGCATGACCTTCTACACATTAGATGTAACCTTTTCAGGTTTCTGAAATGCAAAATGTTCTAAATTACTGAAAGTTTAATCTTGGAGTGCAATGATCACTTATCTGTTAACTTTCAAACATAGCCATATATAACATATTAGCATCATTTCTTCCATTTACAATTTTAACGGTTTCCTTATTGGTACAAAAATGCTCAGTTTTTTAAACTCTGTATATTTTTATCACAAACACCAAGGATTGCACAAGATGAAGATGCATAATCACCAGCATTATCCCGCATTGCACATAATGAAAGAGCTATTTTTTTTAAAAATCCAAAATTAAAACTAAAAAACTGGATTGCCAAACTGCACAATTTTTACACTTGTAAAAAGTCTTCAACATTTCTAAATGCCAGGAATTCTTAAAAAAGCAAGTTAACAGAATAATAGATCTTAGATAAAAGTTCTCTCTTCTTACTTATAAGTAAGGTCTTGGAAATATGGGCCTAACACCATATTCCCAGTATGTCTTAATGGCATGGGAATGGATATTTTACTTTTTTTTTTAAACCTTCTTATTTATATAAGACAAATTTCTGGTAAGAAAAAGGTACCCTATGAAAGTTATAGACAAAGATTTGGGAAAAGGAAGGCTATACCAACGATATAAGAGTAATTACAATGGGAGAGTAAACCAATATAACAAGAAGTTATATTGTTTTTTTTTTTTAAGGTGACAAAAACAACAGGCTGTGACCCGGTGGTACTGCAGGCCAGGTCCACCCGTAATGAGTTGTGGACCATGCCCCTGGCATTCAATGTGCAGGGCAGGCCTCGAGTATCTCGTTTAGTTAAAAAATAAAGAGACTTTTGTTTTCAACAAAGGGCTTTGTTGATCAGGGTACCTGCCAAGAGGACACTTTGACTTCAGCCACTCTGATCTTAGCCAAAAGGCCGAGAAGTGATGAAGTTATATTGTATTATATACAGTTTATATTTGGGGTTTATGTGAATATATATGAAAGGTAACTATTCTCATTTTTAAAAAAAATAATGTTTTATGGCCCTCGGCTAATTTGTATATCTCTGTGAAAATATATAAAAGGTGACTATTTCAGCAAACCAATATAACAAAAAGTTATGTGGCCCTTATCTAAACTGTATAGTTGGAGCTTTGTGAATGAAAGGTAAAGGCAAGGTACAATTCTCATTTCCATGACATTCAGGCATATTTGGGTTATGGTGTTATGCCCCCTATTTCAAAGACCATCTGTGCATGAAAGTTGTGATGTGATAATGCCTGTCTGGCTGCATTTACCACCCCAGATTTCTCTGGTGCCCATTTTTTTTTAGGCCGAGTGGACCTTGGGGATTTTCTGGTGTGTACCAGGGAAAAAAAAAAACCGACTGCTGGGACTTCAGCTTGCTTTGGAGCTTTGTGAATGCATGCGAAAAACAACTATTCTCACCAAAGCAATATAACAAGATACGGGGGGGGGGGGGGGGGGGGGTGCTTTGAGTTATAAAATTAAATGTGAGAAGTAACTATTTTCAGAATAACAATATATATCAACACATATATGTATGTATATATATATGTATATATATATATATCCAGAAGTTAGGAGGTTGATAAATAAAATGTATATCTGGAAATATATGAACAAATGTGAAAGGCAAACAATAATAACAAACAATTTGGGAACCCACAGCTAAAATGTGTATCTGGAGCCATTTGAATAAATGTGAGAAGAAACTATTCTCAGCAAACAAGAAGTTAGGTGGGGGCCCTCTACTAAGATATACATAGTATTGAGATTTGTGAGTGAATGTGAAATGAAGCAATCTGAAACATCTAAAAGTATGAGAAAAGAAGGGGTGGGGGTGGATGGGAAGGGAAACTGCTGACACTTTCATGGGGAAAGGAATGCAATGAATAAAGATCACTACTTTGCCTCCCTAAAAGCACTCCTGTAGGCCTCTCGGTTGTGAGCAAGATGGCCTGCTGCTGATGCATCCATTTGCAGATCATCAACGATGTCTTGCAGCCATCTTCGCCTTGGTCTTCCTCTTTTTTTCCCATTATGTACCCTTCCAAGATGGTCTTCTCTAGATTGTCATGACGTTTAATGATATGGCACAGTATGATTTGTAAATTAGCACAGAACTGGTGTCCTCAACTGCTGTAAACTGTAGGACACGATATAGAGATCAAAGCAGCTATGGATTTCTCCAGAGTGCAAGAATGAGCCTATTCATGCTCTTAACTTGTGTGAGGTGATTTCAGTTATTCCTGCATTCATCTTTGTAAGATTTTGTCTTGTGCATTCCTCAAAGAGGACATTTAATTTCACCAAAGGCCCATTTTTATGATCATTGCTTTCTCACATCAAAAGGTTTGTTTTTTAATCATTGTTTTCTCTCAGCCAAGCTCTCATTTTAATCTCTTATTGAACAGTCATTATTTTGATCACTGTTTTCTCCCATCCAAAATTCTGCATTTTGATCACTTTTTTTTCCCATGTCTTTTTTCCATCTGATTTTCTAAATCAACAGTTTTTACAATGAGTACTCTTAAGACAACCAAGAATTTACCACTGGCTCCACTTCCCACTATTTTTGACAAGATAACTATTTAATCATGGTCTGCAGTTCTATGTTTTTGAGAAGGCAACTATCTAATCATGGTCTCCAGTTCTCATTGTTTTTGACAGGGCAACTATATACCATGGTCTCCACTTATCACAGTTTTTGACAAGGCAACTATCTACCATGGTCTCCAGTTCTCAGTTGTTGACAATTATCTACACTTGTCTCCAGTTCTCACTGTTCTTTTGAAAAAGCAACTATCTACCACCATTTCCTTTTCTCACTGTTTTTAACGAAGCATTTCCCCTTGGTTTTAACTGTCTATCATTGCTGTTATACTTCACTTGTTATTAGTCTTTTCCATCTGAACATTGTGAATACTGTCATGTCAGCTGGCAGCACAGCAAACTTTCTGAACTACTTCACTATTCTGAGTCACTGCAATGGCTTTATCTAGTTTTTTTTATAAAATAGATATGTCTCAAATCACTTCCCTAGAAAAACATGGTGGCTGTTTTCTTTTTGGTAAACTTTTTCTTAGCTTGAAACTACCAACAATATGAACTGAAGCAGCAGATAATGGTTTGTGTAAAGATTTTAATTAAATACCTTATAAGAAAGAACAAGAGAGCTTATATTTATGTGATAACAGAAGATACAAATTTTATGCATTGTGAATATCACTTCTTCCAAGTTTCACAATAATCAGATGTGTGGATTCACAATAGTTCTAGTCTATTTTGTTTTTTTAATCTCAGATACAAGCATAGGTAAAAAATGGTAAATCACTGGGATGTGATGAGATAACAGCTGAACTCATTAAAGTAGGAAGAAAGGAATGTGCTACAATATATCACACTTTATGTAAAAAGATATGGCATTCAGGTATTTGGCCAAATGAATGCAAAAGAACTGTATTCATACCATTGCCAAAAAAGGCTAACTTGAAATTATGCACAAACTACAGAGCTGTTGCCCTGATTAGTTGTGCCAGTAAAATTCTATTAAAAATCATAATGGGTAGACTTTGAAAGAAAATAGAAGGAGAAATCATGGTTCAAGCTGGTTTTAGACAAGGAAGAGGAACAAGAAATCATATTTTCAACATAAGATTAATAATACAGAAAAGCAGAGAATTTAATGTGAATCTATATTTATCTTTTATAGACTATTCAAAAGCATTTGATTGTGTACAACACCAGAAACTTTGGGAAATAATGAAAAAAAATGGGATTTCCAACACATGTGACACAATTAATATCACTGCTGTATCTAGGCCAACAGGCAGCAGTGAGAATAACTGGTGAAACAACAACTTGGTTAGACATAAAACAAGGGGTCCGGCAGGAGTGCATATTGTCACCTTACTTATTTAACTTGTATACTGAAAATATAATGAGATGTAGACAAAGAATATTACAATGCCAAAACAATTGAAGGTTATAAAGTACCAGATATTAGATATGCTGATGACACAGTATTACTGTCCACAACACAAAAAGGAATGGAAAAACTAATTATGTCAGTCTGTGAGAACAGTGAAGAGCAAAACCTTTATCTTAATGCAAAGAAAACTAAATTGATGACAACTGACAAAACAAACATGGCAGCTGAAATATATATCAAGAAGGAAAAATTGGAAGAGGTGGAGAGTTCTGAATATCTTGGATCATTACTAACTAATAATGGAGATACAATGAGGGAAATTAAAAGGAGGACATCTTTCACTCTTCAAAAAATAAGACTACTAAAGCTGTGGAGAGGAACTGACAGAACTACAAAAATAACATTTTTAAGGGCATGCATCTTTCCCTTCACAACATATGCCTGTGAAATCTGGACACTTAACAAAACAGCTGAGAAACACATAAATGCCTTTGAATGTAAATGCTACAAAAGAGTCCTTCAAATATCATGGACATAAAAAAGAACAAATATATCCATACAACAAGAACTTAATACTGAAGAAGTTGGTTAGTAAGGAAGATTAAACAGAGAAACTGCAATATTTTGGAAATATTAAACATCATGATAATTTAGAGAAGACAGTCTTGGACGGATACAATGGGAAAAAAAATGGGAAGACCAAGGCGTAGATAGCTGCAAGTCATCATTGATGATCTGCAAATGGATGCATCAGCAGCAGGACATCTTGCTTACAACTGAGAGGCGTACATGAAAGCTGTTAGGAAGGCAAAGTTTCACAAGGGACATGACTGACAAGAATATGGTCTGATGCTAATATGGATTACAAGAAGGAAATACTGGTATAATCAGACATGAAAGTTGCTCAGCAAAATGATGCTTGGCAACTGATACAAATGGATAACATCTACTTGCTTCAATATCCATAAAGGTCAAAAGAACTATTAATATCTGAGGGCATTATAGTAGACATGAATAATAGTTTCTAAAATACACTTTTTTTTTGGTAGCGCAAAAGCTCATGATGTGTTTGTTGTTTCACTCACTGTTTAAACATTTAATGAATTTAGAAGGTTTTTAAAGCAGGACTTATACAATGAGGCAAAATTCTTGCTGTTTCTTAAAAACTATCAAGACAAGAGACCTAAAGCTTACAGAGACATTATCCAGACCTTCATCTTACATCCTCCCCATGCTGTTAAACGTCACATAGAGCTCGTATTGTTGTCTGCAAAATTTTCCTGTTTTCGGCGAGCTTTTCAACCTCATTAAGAGATTTTATGCCTATTAATTTGGCCTCTCTTGACAATGTCCTCTTTAGAGTTTCACTTGGTCTTCATGGTAAGCCTTAAAACAGACTGTGTCACTTCATCAGCCTGACTAGTTGCAGTTCATGATGGTTGAGCATCTGAAAGTCTACTTCTTCGGAGGTGTGGAGGAGGGGCATAACACTGAAACCACCTCCTTTATTCAAAGTGACTCTACTTCATAGTCTATACTAAGTTACTGAAAGCAAAGACTTCCCAAGATCTATACCTTGATATTGGCTGAAAAAACATCAAGATCTACACCATTTTATTGGCAGCAAAGACTTCAAGATCTATACCATGATATTGAAAGCAAAGACTTCAGGATCTGCACCATGATACTGGCTGCAAAGAATTAAAGAACTGTACGATTTCAGCAGGAAAGACTTCAAGATCTGTACCATGATATTAGTAGCAAAGATTTCAAGGACATCACCAACAAATAAAGATCTAAATACTGGAAGCAAAACAAAAAAAGACTATAGCAGCAACAGATTTAAAAGGACATCATCATCACTTCTCATCAACTGTAACTTCAGGACGAACAAAAGCAGTTGCTTCGCAGCCAAAATGTTTATTTTTCTTAAATGCTGAAGTTTTAGCTAGTGCTAATTCTGAAATCCTGTTGTCAGGGCAAAGATCACAGATTTCTCCAGGTTTTCGCAAAATGAAATCCAATTCCTCCAGTAATTATACACTCCTGCAGTTTTAGTTCCTAAGTTTCAATTTCACTCCTGTTTGAACATATATTTGTGTGCGATATTGTGTTAGAAATGAGACCCAGCAGTCTGCAATGACAACAAAATGGGCTGGTCTGCTGGATATTCCGCCATGTTTGCTTTCTTTCAAAAAGCTAATTTTTGTCAATTTTTCTGATTTTTAAAGAGTAATAAGAAGGTTTAGAGTTAAATGGTTACGAGACAGAAACAATAATAAATGCAGCATCCTTTCAAACGGGAAGACACTGGTAAATGTAAATAAATTCAATCATCTAAAAGTAATGAAACAGCTGATGGCAAGTTCACAAACAAAATAAAATTACATGTAAGGCAAAAGCAACTTTATATGATATGAAGAAGATACTAACAAGTAAGAAAATGTCCCTAAAAGTGATGAAAAGTATTACTGTGCCATATAGAACCAATATTGCTACATTATTGTGAAACTTGGACAGTCCACAAGAAGTTGACAAAGTAATTGGAAACAACAGAGATGTAGTTTTGGAGAAAAACTCAACAAATACCTTGGACAGACAAAAAAAGCAAACAATGAGGTCCTCAAAAAAAGTTCCAGAAGCATTTGAACTGATCACAAATACCAAGGGTTGCACAAGACAGAGTAGCATGACTGCCAGTGTTAACTGGCACTGCACATAATAACAATAATTTTCTTCCCCTGTATTTAGTCTTTCCTTCATTCTGAAACCATGAGCGAATGGTTTCAGATTGAAACAGGCATGAAACAAGGATGTATATTATCTCCCTTGCTTTTTGGAACTGCCATAGACTTTATAATGAGAAGATGCTGTACAGGTAAAACTGGCATTGATTGGATGCATGGAACCTAAATAGAAGATCACGATTTTGCAGATGACATAACTCTTATCAGTGATAATGTGAAATTGATGCAGGAAAAAACAGATTCCCTGTCTTCCTTGGCTAGCAAAATAGGTCTTGAAATTAACAAAGACAAAATAAAACTAATGAAACTTCTCATTAATCAAGAAGGAAAGATATACGTAGAAGGAAATGTTGATGAACAAAACCAATTTGCATACCTCGGCAACTACATAGACAAGGATGGTGACACTAGGAAGGAAGTTAGAATCAGAATTGCAAAAGCGGCATTGTCTTTCAAAAAATATCTTGAGAACATATGTACAGCAAGAATATTCTAAGAACAATCATCACAGAACCAGGCATAAAAATTGGAGGATACAATATTAACAACCTTTGGTATGCTGATGACACAGTGCTGATAGCTGAGAACCAACAAGACCTGCAAAATCTCTTGGATAAAGTCAGCAAAGAAAGTGAACAGAAAGGCCTTACTTTGAACATCAAAAAAAGACAGAGACTATGGTTATATCTAAGAAACGGAATCCACTCACATGCAGTATAAAATTAAATGGAACTATCCTAAAGCAAGTGCAGAAATTCAAATACCTTGGGGCAGTAATAACTTCAGATGGGAAATGCAGAATAGAAATTAGGAACAGAATAGGCCAAGCAAAGACTGCATTTCAGAGAATGAGAAACATATTATCCAATACATCGTTATCAATGAATGTTAGAAAAAAAGAATTCTAAAATGCTATATTGAACCTATCTTATTATATGGAAGTGAATCATGTACAATAGCCAGGTCTGTACAAAAATCATTGGAAGCAGTAGAAATGTGGTTTATTAGAAGAATGTTCTGAATCCCCTGGACAGCAAAAATAATTAATGAAGAATGTGTGAGAAGAGGTGGAGAGACAAAAAAATCTTGTCAAAAAAATAAGAGAGAGACAATGTACTTTCATAGGACATAAATGAGAAGAGAGGGCATTAAAAATATTATAACAACAGGAAAAATAGAAAGAAGATCAAGAGGAAGACCAAGAGAAATGATACTGGACAGTCTTATGGGATGGTGTGAGAGGAGATCACGAACTGAGCTGATGGCCTGCATGAAGGATTGTGTACTCTGGAGGAGCATAATAGCCAACGCCAGTCGGCACAGCACATGATGATGATATGGAATTCAAAAGTTATAAGCACAAAAACCAAGTTAAGATTATTCAGTTCAAATGTGATATCCAAGATTATTCAGTTCAAATGTGGTATCCACCCTCATTTATGCATGCAAAAGTTGGAAATCAGAGATAAGCCAGATGAGCAAGCAACCTGTCTCATGGGTGATCAGAAAAAGATGGATATATGTAGGCCATGTGATGAGAAGAAACAATCAGAGAATACCAAAACAAGCTATCGAGTGGAACACAACAGGCCAAAGAATAAGAGGTCGACCATGTGAAACTCTAAAGAGGACATTGTTAAGAGGTCAGTTTAGTTGGCATAACATCCCTTGATGAAGTTGAAAGACTCCCAGAGAAAAGGAAAACTTGAAAAACAACTATGCGAGCCCTATGTGACGTTTAATGGCACGGGAATGATGTAAGATTTAGTCTTTGCTACCTTCCCTGCCTTCTTTACCCCTCTGTCTAGGGCATAGGCCATCGGCTAGGACTCTCCATTTATTCCCATCCCGTGTTTTTTCTTCTATCTGTCTCCAGGTGATCTTTTTTATCTCTGCTTCGAGACTCCTTCAACAGGTGTTTTTAGTTCTTCCTTGTTTTCTCTTTCCCTGGGGATTCCAGGTGTCTGGTTATATTTGTGGTAGTATTTTGAAATGTATATCCTATTCATCACCTATCCATCTGTAGTTAGCATAGACTATGAATTTTGTTTTCCTCTGCGTACTTTTGTCAACAATTTTTTTTTGTCTACAAGGCAACTTTATTTTGTAAAAGGTAAAGGTAATCCTGTCATGCCTTAGAAGCACATATTTTGTACAGACTGAATATTTTTGACCTCTATATAGCATTTTTGGTGACAAGATTGCTTCATTTTGCTGCTGAAGAATTAAAGATGGAGCAGATGTTACTAACTGGCCAGATGATGTCAGAACAAGTTATCTTGGATCATAGGTCAAAGAGTTCAGACATGGATGCATAATTTAACTAATGTCATAATGAATACAGTGAAGCCACTGAAATCTCAGAGTATGGCAAGTATCATTAGCTGTGACCGAAACAGGCATCATGGGGCCAAATTGCTGCTGTACTGAAATTTTAGACTAGTGTCTTTCAAACCAGGTTTCACAACAGTTCTGCCGGTCATCATAACTGGAAAATCCCTTCTAGACACTTCTTGTGGAACCCTATGGCTTAGCTGCACACTTCTGTTTTTGTCCAAGACAGGTCGGTTAAAATGTCGTTTATTAGTTCCGCACAAATGGGGCAGAAAAGAAAACACAAAAAAAACTACTCTAGCACATGCCATATACCACAAACCATACCTGATGAACATTTTATATACTACACATTTATTATTATTCTTTTTACTTTCTGCCTACATGTGCGACTTTATTACAAATGGTATATTTTATGGTTGGGAGGGTGGGGAGTGTGATGATGGTGTCAGCAACTGGGAGGAGGTGGCATATAAAGTGAACAATTAGCAGCAGTGGATATTTTAATGCGGGGGGGGGGGGGGGGGTGTCCATGGGGAAAGAAAAATATTCCAAGGTCGCAGGGACACAAAAGTTGAGAAAGGCTGCCTTAGATCCAAACGGCTGTTGCCAGATTGGACAGCACCGAGCCAAACTGCTGCTCTGCTGAAACATTGGACCTACGGCAAATATCACTTAGCCAATGTCAAAACGGACATCACTGGGCCAAACTGCTGCTCTAATGAAACCCTGAACATAGGTCTCCCAAAAATCATCATCATCACCATCTGATTTCTCTGCAATGAAGGTAATTTCCCAGTTGTTCTATATCCTGCTTCCATAGTGCATCTCACCTTTCTGTTTCCTGTCCCTCTTTTTCATGCATATTATCCATGCCAAAAGTGTATTCTATTCCATTTCAAATCTCACTTTTTTCTTCACAAATGGTACAAATCACATTCTGAAACCAAATTTGCAAATGTTCATTCCTGTATTTCTACCTCAGTCTTTTTTTTTAAAATCTTTTAAAAAGCTCAAATACTGTTTTGACTTTTCTTCTCAGTTTTTCTATTCTGATCTGGAATTTCCTTTCCTCCTGGTCAAATATAACCATTCTGGAAACCTCACTTGATTCCATGTTTTTAAAATTCCCAGTATCCTAGCACTTTATGTTTTCTTACAAGTTCGTCAGCTTCTGAGCAGCTTTCTTGCTCTAGGATTTGTCCAGTCTTTTATTTTTTTAAAAATTGTATTAATAATAAAAAATAAAAATAACAAACTTATTTTGTAAAATCTCAGCTTTTAATCCCCACGATTTCTTTAAAATTAAAGATGCCCAATATGTTTATAGACGCTTCAGTTTCAAATGCTTATGGCCAGTATTCCTGTGGCTTACCTGCTTTCTACCCTGAAAAAAATACACACACACACACACACACATATATATATATAAAGGAAAGATGTCTAAATCTGACTGATAACAGTCATAAGGACTGGGAAGAAAAGTCAGTCAAGACCCTATCCAACTTCTTCAAAGTGCTAGTGGGAACAGGCGGCTGTTTTTACCCCAACCTAGATAACTGATCTAGTTATCAGGACATCAAAGTTGAGTTACATGGTTTTGAGCACTCTGCATTAGGACACATGTACTAAACATTATAAATGGCAACAATTGAACTATAGGGAATTTAAGAGTAAATCAGTAATTATTTAACTAGTGGGAATTTAAGAACTAATCAGATAGTCCCGAAGTTCTTAAAATTTAAGGGCAGTCAGTACTTAGCTACTGGGAATTTAAGAACTAGTCTTTATTTTTCGAAGTTCTGAGAACTTAAAAAGTAACAGCAAATACTAAATGAATGGAATTTAAGAAACAAATCAATAACACAATTTCAAACAACCACATCTTCAAATAATTCTGAACTCTAATTAATCCTTGTTCCTATTTCAAAACTTTAAACAATGAAATTCTTTCAGAACCAGGCTTTATTATGAGTCTATTTGTGTTCTCCAGTCCTTTAAAAATTTACACAAGATTACATCATTGAATTGAAACAAAAAAAAAATGCCAGCAACATGCTGCTTAAGACATCAACCTGTTATGTAATTGACAACGTTACAGTCTGCGACATCAGTTCAACAGTATCAAACAACACACAAAATACATATCAATATTCATAAACAAAGGTTACATATCACTGTAACTTCTTTTTTTTTAATAATTTTTTATAACTTTTTTTTACTTCTTTACAAAAAAAAACAAAAACATAAGTCTTGAGAAACTTATGGAGGCAAAACAATACAACTGGGGCCAGTCACAGCGATGTATGGCCGAGACGGCTACTGAAGGGCAGTGGAAACAATTAAGGGATAACATTTTGGTAGTAATTAAGGTTCTACGTTAATTGAATTCAACCATCAACATATAAAAATCTCTGCATTGCCTTTTCACAGCAATGAAGACATCTTAACAGCAAAGACCTACTTTTCCAAAATAATGATCCTTGTCCGTTCCATAATCTCTCCGACGGCATGCCACTCTAATCTATCTATTTCTTTTCAAACCAGTCATAATTTTCTGAAATTTACGCTCTCCTACATCTAACAAGAAAATTTTGATCAAAATTATTGTATTAAACTTAAGAACAAGAACGTTACTCTTGATAACAAAAAATTTAAAAGCCTCCACTCACTTCACAAAAACTGCCCACTCGATAAAAATGCGAGACCAAAAATCTCACGAGATTTAAAAAAAAAAAATTAAAGGATGAACCAAAACACCGAGCAAGCCCTGTACATAACAAAGTTTATCTTCTTTGTTTATCTGTGTCGTCACGCACTCATAAACCAGGGGAAATGTGCTTCAGCCTTAGACGCCCTTTCAAAACAGAACATCAAAAACCTAGCCAAATAAGCTGATGTGAAGAAAAAAAGGCGGCTTAAATTCAGCCTTCTGATATCACACCAACACCTGAAGAAGTGAATACTTGATGGACAAATTTAACCTTTCTATTTCTTCACCTCACTGATTTGCCAGTTCACACGTCGAAACACAGAACGTGTTTATACCACACAAAGCTGTCCATGCCACATACCTTTTTTTCCTCGACATTCACTCTTCAGCTGATACACCACTTCACTCTTACTCCACAAAACTTATATATTATCTTCACTATGACCTTCTCATGAGCACTCTTCCAGGACGATGAGCAAAACCTACCAGGCCTCTTCAACATTATCTGACATTATCTCTGTCTAAAGCACAAAATTCCACAGAAAATGCCGCCTCATATCCGAGTCTCCTTTTTCTAAACACAAGGAAAAATTTAAAAAAAAAAAAAAAAAACACTCCTGAGCACAAATCTTACAGTAACCACTTATGACTACCTCTATATGACTGCCTTCGCATGATTGACATAGTCTTCAGTGTCATTTGAAACATTCTGTATTATAAGAGAAGATATGTTTTGTTAACTCCAAAGGATTTTTTAATTTAAAAGCTTAAAAAATAAATTTTAAAAAAAACCAAAAAACTGCCAAATTAAGAGCTTAGCTCATAGTGTAAAAATTTTGGGACATCTTATAACACAAGGAAGCACGTTCTTAATCTAACAGAAATCCTTAACGATAACAAAGAAAACGGAGCATCTAGAGACACGGATCTATCACTGGTAACAGAATATGGGATATTCTGCAATAAAAAAAAACTTCTGAAAATGCAAGACCACTGATGTTATGTATGTTCAGCTGATATCTAACAGCGTGATACCAACATACATAAGTACCATGGTACTGCCAAAAATGGACATGATGGTCAAATATAAACGATCGTGGTGAGATGACAGATACACAAATGATGAATCGAAAAAATACAGCTGGATGGTGACGATAGTGACAACACATTTAGAAGTATAAATATAAAAATTATGGTATTTGCTGTCATTCAAACACATCCCTCCACTCCACCTATGTTTATGTGATGAAGTGTATCACTTAGCCTGGTAAAAGAAATCTATGCACCCACTTACTGGCTTGTCTGAGCTACATGAAATAACAGAAGTGTTTAACTTTAAATTAAAAAAAAAAAGATGGAGAAAACACCTAAAGCTTGTGTTTGCGTAAGTGCTAATTTGTACTACTGGCCAAATCTTCAAATATCAAACATCTATGTTTTATTATTCTATTATTCTTCATTCCATCAAGCAAGACTGTTGCAAATAACAAAGTCGAGATCTTTCACAATTTTTTTTGCCAACGTCATACAACGAAAGGCAGACCTCACATAAAAGCATAACGCTGTAGTAAACCGGACATTAAACTTTTCGAAACCCTGAAACGTAGTTAGTCACAATCCACGGCATTCTGAGAGGAGTCAAAGAAGTGTTCAGAGTACCTGAAGTAGACCACGCTCAAAGCAGTCTCTCAGCACCGAGACAGAAATATCATGAGTCACTTTTTATTTCAATCTTTTTTTCAAAGATTTACAAAAATCAAAAACCACAAGAACTTGTGAAGAAGACAACTGCCCCAAAGGTAGACTTTTTCTACAAGCATCATTCAATCAGTATCCAGAACAAGCTGCGTGCACCTCAAGGTTTAAATAAATTTCACTTAAGAAAAGAACAACTCTTCCCTGCCAAAAAACCATTTTGTGAACTTTCTAATATCTCAGGTATTTAACCAATCATGTTATTCCAAGAGTTAATATGATTTAAGAAGTGCCCAGGGTTCAAAGGAAGAAGCTAGAGTTTCACATACTAGAAACCCCCTTTGCGGTAAGGTAACACATTAAACAAAAATTTTTAACCTGACCTTCCTTTCTGTCATATTTCAAGCTCAATTCCCCTACAGAACACTGCCTACGTATTGTAAAAGAGCAAAAGATTTCAGACTTGAAACAAGAGATGCTGACCAAATCCATGTGGAAGAACCTGACCCAATACAGCCGTGGCATTACAGTTATCTGCACCACGACACTGAAGCATGTGGTGTCAGTGTGTTTATTTTTCTTGCCTGTCAGCAAACTAGAAGATCTTCCCTTCCCCGGGTCCAAGTGAAGACTGGTGCTCATTTCTGCAGTTGGGTTGACATGCAGAACCATATTTAGCACAGGACAACTGTTAACAGTGACCTTACAGTGCATTAGACCAGATTCCTTAAAGTTTCAATTTTTTTTTTATTACAACCAAGCAATACAACATTATACTATACTGTTTGTCCTTCCATAATGTTTTATAACAACATTAATTAATAAAAGATTAAAACATACCATATGCTATTCACACATAAGCAGTGAATAATAAACCACGAATCTGCTCAAGCAGCAGTTATATATATTTATATATATATATATATATGTATGTATGTATGTCAGACACCCAATCACAAATGAGGTTAGGACTGTCTGATCTGATGTCTCGGTTTCCCAGTCAATCTTGGACTGAACACATGTTACCGACCCCCGTTCATTCTCCAGCATACCTGACTGTATGAATGGTATTCAGCATCCTGTGTTGAGGACAATCCGTCTCTAAAATCGGAGAAGATCCGTCTATGCGGCAAAGCACACTGGACTATATCGCACACATGGCCACCAGTGGGTGAAGGATTCTGGGATATAATGGACGTCCTCCTCATCACTGTTTTACCCCCCACCCCTCCCCCCACCAATATTACACTGGCAATTAAAAAAAAAACCAAAAAAAAAAAAAACCATGCAACCACAAAATGAAATGGTGTAATGAAGACATTGATGATTTGCAGCCTTAAAATGTAATGTTATAATGAAGAAATGAATCATATGCAACCATACAATGTTGCATATGATGATGTGGGTGAGTTGTTAACTACATAATATAATGTTCTATGAAAATATTAGCAAACTGCAATCACAAAATGTAATGTCATACTGAAGATATGGGTGAACTGCAGTCACAAAATGTAATGTTGCACTTATGGATGATTTGCAACTACAAAATGTAATATTGTAATGACTATACAGATGATTACTAGCGTTCACATCCATGCTTCAGCTGCTCTTACAGAACGAGGAATCAACCACTCAGATGATGGTCAGAATGACACAAGTAGATTCTGCATAAGAACATTATCCCACAGGGTCATTCACCCAGGCTCCCTTTTAAATGCCATTTTGAATTGCCATTGTGATTTGAAGAAAGAGAAAACATACAAAACACGTCAGATGTCAGGTGAAAATGTGCCGATGGAATGTAATGACTCTTTGAAAATTATGTGATGCGTTGATTACACATTTATTACTAAATACAGTCATGTTTCATCTGCAAACAATGACTAGCTGAACTGTGTTTTGTAATAACAGAAACCTTAGCACAACTGACAAACACAGGGCACAGAAAACAAGGCAGTGCCCAAAACAGTCTACAGGAATTCATCTGCCCATGGTGACAGAAAAGGAGATAGGTGGCAGAAAAGGAGATAGCTTTGAAAGAGTAATGGTAAACAGAAATATAACACCAAAGCAAAGTTGAACTTATGAAGGAAGGTGCTAGGAGACAGGTTCTACACATATATCAGACACTTCAGATTTTCATTCAGACACTTAGAAAAGTTATTGGACTTAAAATTTGTATAAAAGATTAAAAGAGTCAACAACCAGTAACACTATTAAAGCTAATGGAGTTTGGTCACAGATGTAACGACTTTAAAAACTCTAAAGACTTTAAAAAACATAAACAGCTGCGATAATAGGGCATGCTGGAGCAAACTGCGCTAATGAGAAGATGAGAAAACGGTTAGTAACCGAACGCTGGACGGAAGCCATCATGGGTATGAGAAAATGGGAAGGTCTGTGTCTGCTATAAACAACTTCAGCAAATAAAATTATTAAAAGTTATTCATTTAAAAAAAAAAAAAAAAAGTGATTCATTATTTGACAGGAACAAGAACTTAATTTTTTAAAACAGTAAACAAATGAAAAAAAAAAAAAAGAAGATAACTGGAACATTTTGTTTTTGATTCCTTTGACAAGGCAAAAATGGGCATACAAATTAGACTTTTAAATCTTTAGCCTGACATAATTTAAAACAGTCTGATAACAAAGCAGCTCAGGAACGGCTTCAAAGATAAAGGAAATCACGGCCTGTTTCACACGTAGTAATAAATGTGATACTGTTGTATGTGCAGCAGCACACAGTACATACACATCTATTTTCAATATGAACATTACATCTTATTTTTCTTATCACAATTAACACAAAATGATGTGCTTCCCTAATACATTCACACTGGATGATCCAAAATAATGCAGAAAAGAGCAAAAATACAAATGCCAGCGCCTCACAAAGCTGCTGTTATAAGCCTCAACATTCAACACATGCGGGAAAATGTTTTTTAAAAAAAATAACAAATACGGAACTAAATCTGATAAGCGGCATCACAGATCAACGCTCAATAAACGCTGCACTCACATGGCGAAAAGTGAAAAATGATAATCACTCAGCACCATCATATCTGCACCATTTTTTCCAGAAAAAGGTGGTGGGGAAAAAAAAAAAAATGGCATGCATGTAAACACTGCTTATGCATACAAAATCTACATGGGTGTATTAATACATCGTAGTTTTGTTTTGTTTTTGTCATTCATCCCCCGTTCTGATTTCCCATCCCAAAGCGATTTATAACTCAGTTTTATGTTATCTGTTGAATCTCTATATGTGAAGTCTTCACAAGACATCATGCACTCTCACTGAGATGGGCGTGCCATCCAGACGGGCTGGAAGCCACCCACCAGTATACCACTACCACCATCACCAACCATCACAACCACTGCCAAACATCACTTCACACAGCTAGACATGACCACAGCACAAACTACACAAGCCATCCAGTCACAAAGCACATTTCCTCTGCAGGCCTTCAGTAGCGAGTCGGGTGAAAGATATCACAGACAAGACGCAGGGACCACCATTTTATTCGGACTCCGGTTTTGCACTTGACTTGTCTACAAACTCGGAGATGATGTCACGGAAACGACCCCATGACCTCTCTGGAATGGTGATTGCCGTTCGGAAATTGTTTCTGACCTAGAAAGATATATATTATATAAAAAATCATACATACTGATGAAAGCAAACATATTTTGTTCTAAAATACCATTTTTTTCCAAATCCTCACAAAACACTACATCTTTTAGCATGTGGTACGAGTTAGGATTTGACATGCCATCAGTCTGTTTGTTTTTTTTTCCCATAAATATGGAATGAATACAAACATATGTTACACACAAATAGTGCCAACTTCAAAAACTGTCTTCTCACATTTTTATAGTCATAATCAGCATCAGATTCATAGTTCTTGGGAGGATGTTTTTTAATGAGATGCCTGCTAAATGTCACAGTTCGTGCCTAATCTGGACCATCCCAATTTCCTCAAATATTTTTCTAGTCCATCTGTCACTTTCTTCTTTATGCTCTTCCATGCCCTGGAACTGTCTGAGGGAGTGGTCTCTGACAGATCATTTCACATGTGAGGCAAAAGCTGGAAGAACCAAATCACTGCCTATGTGGATTCTCAGATTTTACTTTGTGAACTCTGCCTCAACTTTGCCGCCTCTTCTGTTTGTCAGGGTTCTTGCCCACTGTATAGAGCATGATTAGCCTTGAAAAATGCACTTAATACATGGGAGACAGAAAAATAGTAAGAGATTACTGTGACTCAAACAACAGATTCTGATAGGACAAGCAACCACTTTGAAGTGAATTTTTTTTTTTAAGGCTAACCAGTGATGGCACTAGAATTTGTTTAAACCAGTACAACTGTACCTGTCTTTCACTTTGCACCAAATACCTTCTGAAATGTCAGTTAACAGTGGAGAAAGTGAATGTTTGAGTGAAGTTTTTTTTAATTATTTGCAGCAAGATTACAAAATGCTCACATGCCAAACCAAAGTCAAAACCAACTGATTCCTTCGTGCAAGTTGAGCATCATCATCTCACTGGCCTTTTTATCCACCAACCAATTCCACCGTTTGCCTTTTACTAGGTTTTGTATAATATAAACCAGTTACAGCAACCGATGCTCTTTGCAACTTCTGCTTTTCTGTCTTTTTAAATTGGTAATTTACCAGTAACTGCTGGTTAATGAAAACGCTAGGCTAACCATACATAACCATATATCACTTTATTGTACACAAGACTTTGTTTCCCACTTGCTAAAATTTGTACAGAGTTTGAGCACTGTGCTAAGATTACCTTCAAAGAGGTAAACTGGTACATTTATGAACTTGTCTACAAGCAATGATGACAATCATTTAACATTTTTTTTTTTAAACATGTGATCTCAAAGGCAAAGTTCATGTCATATCACTGTCTGTTTTCATAAAAATTTATGTCATTTTACCACTTCTTCATTTAAAAAAAAATGTATGTTGTGTATGGATCTACATATCTATATACAAGCATATTTTCATATTAGAAAATATACAAATACTCCGCATTCACTTCAGAAACATTAAACAATGAGATCCATAAATACTGGGATATTATAATTTTCATCTTGATGGTCATGTACATACAGTGTGTTCTCGACTGCCTACCCGTGTTGGACTTTCTTGATGGTCATATACATAAAGTGTGTTCTCGACTGCCTACCCTTGTTGTGACTTTCTTGATGGTCATGTATATAAAGTGTGTTCTCGACTGCCTATCCTTGTTGGACTTTCTTGATGGTCATGTACATAAAGTGTGCTCTCAACTGCCTACCCTTGTTGTGACTTTCTTGATGGTCATGTACATAAAGCATGTTCTCGACTGCCTACCCTTGTTGGACATTCTTTTCGAGCTGTACATAAACAAATCATACTATTATGCACTTTTGCATGGCAAACTATCTGCATAAAACTAACACTCAAAGATACGTCCTGTGCTCTTCTGGGCTCTGCATCCTTGTGACTGCCTATTTGTCATAATGACAGAACTAGCCCTTCAAGCATATATAAAAGTCTTTTTGAACTGCAAGAGGTCATTTAACAAGTGACTGAAGAAGGCTACCAATGTTACTTTAATTCCAGGAGCAAACCTAAGCAAGCTTCTCTGACAGCTCTCCCCCTCCCTTGGGGACACATCATTCTCCACCTCAGTTAGCCCTGCTGTGGTATCACAATAAGTGCTTTAACAGGTGATGATTTAAATGTAGCAGTAAATAGCAAAACTAGCTGTGACCTGTCAAAAAATGACAGGAAAAGAAATGAAAATATGATTTCTACTCGACTGGACCCCTAAAAGAAATGAGTTTTATGCAGATTTCAGATCCAAAATGCCAGCTGTTGATTTGTGAGTTGTATCTCCTCCAAAAATGATTGGTTTATCACAAAATGGGAGCTGATCATTCATGAACTTCTTCAGAACACATTCCACTGCTCCAGCTGAATGAGGCAACACCACTGAAATTTTTATCAATAATGATTACTGCTGCATCTAGTGGACTGTTTGAATCAGAACATGGAATGTGAGATCCTGATACTGAAATTTCCAGACCTAGAGTTTGAATCCACTATGGATAGTGTACCTTTCTTTGAAAAAAAAAACAAAAAAACCTCTGCTTTCCCAGTTACAGTGACTACAACCACACTTTTTTGCAATGTCTAAAAACATACAACACCTGAGCTTATGTGCACAGATGAAATTTGATCTGTAGCATAGATATGTAGAAATACAGATACTGTCAGAAATTTGGTTCATAGCATGTATGCAGAAACAACAGCCTTCCCACAAGCACTTTGTGAGAGCCTGCTTTACTGATCCTGACATCTGGATGTAGCTCTCCTCTGACCGATGACTGACAGGCCAGCGTTGCTGGCATAGGATCTCCTTGAGACTACAAGCTTGAGCTCCTTGCATCCAGTGTCATCACAGTCTTAAAAAATACAAGCGCCGATCTGGTTATGGTGGGTTAAATTCCTGGAGCAGACACATGACACGGGCTTCTTGATAAGCTCCATCATTATGTTCTCTCTCTCTGAACCTTAAGTGCCCAAGGCACATGGAGTTTCCGCAATGGTATTCTACAAATGCTTGTCCTTCACCACTTTTTCCATGCCTGCCCAGGTGAGCCCTCTGTTGTTCAACATTCTCTCTGTTGCTCTTCTCCATGTCTATCCTCACTCCTGTTCCCCTGTGGTGTTAGTCTCAGCGCTGTTTCTGGCAATGAGTTATCAGTCATCCAGAGCACATTAAGCATCACCAATGTCTTTCCTCAATAATTAACGTCACAGGCTTCAACCCATACCGTTAGGCAACTTAAACAATGACCTGGCAAGTTACCTGTCTGACACCAGTAAATAAAACAAAGAAAAAAAAAACAACAACAAAAACAAAAAAAACTCAATACTCACGCTCACCTCCGAGACACGAAGGTAAACTCCTCGTCTGTTGGAGCCTACATCGAAGTAGAACATCTTGTTCTCAACCCTCATAGACCGACTCTCTGGTAGTTCATTCTGGGGTTCTGTGTTAACGAGATACAAAACAAACAGTACTACATGAATAAACATAATTCATGCAACAGTTTACTTGTGTTTACACTGACCCACCGCAGGCTTGAGTGAAGGTCCCTCACTCATGGGAGTGATCTGCACCTTACACCGTGTCTTTCACTTCATTCAAGAAAACACCGAGACTCAACATGCTCTGCCATGCAGGCAGGTACTCACTGTTAATTCCACACACGCAAGTGTTCACTCTTGACAATTTTCCAATTAAAATAGTCATCTGCTGTGGTTCTTTGTGTTAGATAATTAGATTATCCTTCTCAAAGTATCCTACACAAAACAAGATCCTCACAAGAGTGGTACACATGCTCTATAACACAGGGGCAGACAATAAAGAAGCAAGGTTGCCACTAAATGTTTCACTCCAAAACAAAACAGCCAGGGTGGGTTTGGTAGATCTTGCACAGCTGTGGCAAGCAATACTCAGAGAGATATTTAGGTCAAATCTAAATAGAAGGAAAAGTAACACGCATCTCTAACTAAATCCATATTTCTAAATTATGGAGTAACGTCCTTAAAATTTCTCTGTACTAAAATTTCTCATCAAAATTTATTCTGACAAGGTAAAAAAGGTAAAAATCTTGTTTCCATGCCATTAAGGCATATTGGGGAATATGGTGTTAGACCTGTATTTTCCATGACCTTCGACACATGAGAGTGTGATGTGGTTAATATCATGCCTGGCTGCTTTACCTTCCCAGATTTCTCTGGTACCCATTTTCCGAGGCTGGGTGAACCCTGGGGCCATATTGGTCAGAAAAAAAATTCCCGCTCAGCTGGGAATTCAAACTCTCGACCATTTGGTTGCTAGACTAGTGCTCTAATCACTACGCTAGCCGGTCCCCTATTGCTTGGTTTTAATTCAATTACAAAATAATGATCTACAGTAAATTTTAAAAAAAACACTTAACAAATACACTGGTACTCCTAATAAATAAATTATATATTTTGCAAAAAATTATGTCTAATAAAAAAATACCAATATGAACAAATCCTGTTAAACGGACAGGCATGCAGGGACAAAGTGAAATTAACAGGGGATTTTGCTTTAGTGGTTCTAAAATTCAAAAAGATCAAAAACATTAAAACTCAAGGGGAAAAAAAAAACATAAGAAAAGGTAAAAATGACAACCCTAAAAAAAAAAGTATGTTAGCAGTCTGCATCATCTGCTGATCATAAGAGTTTTGCATTCTGTTATTTCCCTTTCATATGACTCAAATGCTAATCTTCAGTAAAATTATTTACTATCGAAATTTTTTTATTTGTCAACTCTTCCACCGCTCATTCCCTGCCATGACTGCATATTTTATCTGTCTTATGTTTATGTGAAGTTCTGAACTCTCATTCACATTATATCTTCACTTCCATCTCATTCACCACTGGTCATGTGTGGGCCACAGTCTGATGTTCCAGCCTTCATATGGGCCACAGTCTGATGTTCCAGCCTTCATATGGGCCACAGTCTGATGTTCCAGCCTTCATATGGGCCACAGTCTGATGTTCCAGCCTTCATATGGGCCACAGTCTGATGTTCCAGCCTTCATCCTTGCAGGCAAATGATCTCAATACATTTCCACAGCACCTGTACGCTGTGTACCAATTTTTACCACCATTCAGTGGAGTGCGTAAGCAACAGACAATGAATCCAGAACATTTCTAGTGATAAGACAGACCACTGCTGATAACACCATCCTTGACCACTATTCTGAACTAAGTGAAACACTCATAGGATCACGCTAACAAATGACACCATCAGATTTTGTGATCACGTTACAGCTGCCCAAAGTATTGTGTCTGATGCTGTATCTCTCTATAAATAAACACAATTTTCTTCACAGATGGCTAAAATTTTAAAATACAGACACACCAAGAGATGGGGTGTGCATCAATGGCTTTTCATACTTCCCAGACTGGATTTAAGAGACACAGATTTCTAAGCTGGCTAAACCATCACATGTAAATGATGACTACCCTACTGACAAGGTGGCCTGGTTGACTGAATGGTTAGGAACTTAGTCTATTAACACTTCCCGGGCCAAAGGCGGGGAAATCCATTTTCCGGTTTCCACGCGTTGTTGGCCGAAAGGTGGATTTGGCATTTTCGATGGCTGAATTATTTAAACTGTTTCTAGCGTGTTATTTAAGTCAGGATATGATGCTTCAACAGTAAGTATTTCACATTTTTTATGTGATATAGTTAGCAGTGATATAGGTGTGTGGAGTAACATTGATTCTACACCAGTTCTTAAAAAATTTATAGGAAATCCTGGCGTTTCCGTGAATGTAAACAAACCAGACAGCATAGAGGAAATTTTCAGTACAATGCTTGGCAATGATTTTTTTTAAACTGTTAGCTCATCATGAAAATGTATACTGTGTACAGACACAACATATGAACAAACTACTGCCTTTTTTGTCTGAAAATATAACACATTCAGACATGAACAAATTCTTTGGATTGATCATTTTGATGGGCCAGACTAGGAAGCCACACAGGAAAGATTACTGGACAACAGACCCTCTTCTGGAAACACCAATATTTTCAAAAACAATGAGCAGAGGTAAATTTGAGCATCTTCTGACACTTCTGCATTTCTCTGATAACTATCAGACATTTCCAGAAACAAGTAGAATTAGCAAAATAAAACCTCTGCTGGATTATTTTTTGCCTAAATTTCAAGAGTTGCGTAAACCAAAGCAGCAGCTTTCGACTGATGAAGGAAAGATGAAAGACTTGTCCACATGATATCAACAATGCACAACAATAATTATCTTGAATAGTAAAGGATCATGTCCTGGTGAAGCCTGAGGATGAAAGCACTAAAAAAGCATCATCTAGGATCAATGAGAAAAAGAGTGAAATAAAATTTTTTTGTCAAAGTTATCAAGTCCCACTGGATTCAGATAATTGTTTCGCAAGATATCACACACTCATGAAGTACTAGAGGGTCTTGGGAGTCTGTCTACCAACCTGGATTAATTTATGGTGAGTAGAGATATGCATGTTTTTCTAAGTCCACTCAAAAAAGTTCATTTTTCAGAAAAATGGCTGGGAACTGGGGGTTTTTTAGGGTAAATAACTGTGGTCCACAAAGTGTTAATCCAGTGGTACTGGGATCAAGTCCCAGCAGTGGGGATTTTTTCTGGTACCAATACACCAAAAAAAGCCCCATGGTCCACTCAGCCTCTAAAAATGGGTACCAGAGAAATCTGGGAAGGTAAATGCAGCCATGCATGATACTGGTCATATCACACACATTCATGTGTTAAAGGTCTTTGGAAAAGGGCCTAACACTGTATCCCCAATATGCGTTAATGGCACAGAAATGGATATTTTATCTTTACCTTTTTATCTATGGACAAGGTTACTATAAAGTTATCTAAATAAAATACAGAATGTCTAAATATAGGATGAGTCTAAATATAGGATGAGGCAAACCAAACTACTACACACACAATGAATGATGGAAAAATAATATCATGTGAAGGCTAATCCCATATTTACGGGAGCTCATGTACACTCATGACTATACATACAAACACAAACAAAAGCCTGTTACCAAGTAGTCTCTCAACACTTTACTCAAAAAGTAGACTTAACATACCTTTATCATCGGTGCCAAATTCTTCGAGGAGTTCTGTAAGAGCATCCCGGAACTCGATCATCCCTTGGGCTGGTATGGCGATCTGTGAGCGCGGGCCTCCACGGGGTATGGTCTGAGAGACCTGTTCAGAAACCTAACAGTCAGCAGATGTGAGGCAAACGGGAGATGAAAAATGATCACAGAGGGACGGAAACTCTCAATTTTGGAAAGTGAACACAAAACAAGGAATGTGAAGTTACATATATTCAAAACAATATATCAACTATTAGCGTAACAGCTACATTTGACTTTTTACAATCCATTCACATTTGCAGAATATGAGGGTCATACCGAAAGCCGTGAGCAAAATTTTTTAAAAATCAGAATGTATAGAGAAAATATAAATGTATCACCTTAATCTGCATCCTTTGTACTTCATGTAGAGGTCACATGACATCACCATCATGTGTTACGTGTCATGTAACCATGTGGAGTATAAACAAAATGGCGAGTGCTGAAGTTTCGTTTCATCAACGTGTTGTTACTGAGTTCCTTGTTAAAGAGGAAATCCCCGCTGCTGAAACTCACCAAAGACTTCAACTTGCCTATAAGATGTGTGTACGGGTGCTTGCAGTGTTAGGAGGTGGGAGAAACATTTCAAAGATTGAAACACGAGCATCCAAGATATGCCTCGCAGCGGTCGCCCTTGAACTGCCTCCACTGAATGCAACATGGAAAGGGTTAACGACATCATTAAAGAAGACAGGCGTGTCACAGTATCTGAAATTAATGTAAATCTTGGAACAGGACACAATGCAGTACAGGAAATGATTGGAAACCCTAGGCTATAGAAAAGTTTGTGCCAGCTGGGTCCCACAGGTGAGAATATCCAGAAAGCAGTGTGTCTGTGGCATCAGTCAGCTGGAATGGAATTCTACCAGGAGGGTATTTTCAAACTTGCAGAGTGACAGGAAAAATGTATGCAGAGAAATGGAGATTATGTTGAAAAGTGAAGAAAAGGATGCAAATTAAGGTGATACATTTATATTTTCTCTATCTATAAATTTATGATTTTTAAAAAATTTTTGTTCACGACTTTCGGTATGACCCTCGTATTACTAGTCCTGACACTAACAGCCAATCTGAAAAAAACCTCATCAAGCCAGGATGCCTGCTTCAGTGAGTGTGGTGCTAAAGTGTCAATGATACTGTCTCCTTGACCACCTTAACCATCTGAAGAACTTCATAAGCAAAATAAAAATAAAATCACTGCTGCTCTGTTGTTGGGAACTTGTAAATCAAACTGCTATAAAAAGTAAAAAAAGCTATCATGTTGCTTCCAGAAAAATTACTGCAGATGTTATTTCAAAGTTATATCAGATTTTCTATTTTTGAGAACATATGTTCAGGGTTAAATACATTTACGATTACTTTTAATCCATTTGACATACTCTTTTTTTTTCCTTTTGTTCTTTACCTCTTTTTCATCACATTAATCAAGCAACACTTTCAAGTTTCCTTATCTAATGTTCATTTTGCAAACAGATTTGTCAGGAAGGAGCATCCCAATAAACAGCTTCTCTCCTATAGCTGTATTATAAGATATTCCACAGTCCCATTTATTTATACATCCTACCAGGACCTCCAAGAGAAATTCTGTAAGCTGGTACAAACTTTTTCTTTTCATCCACTCTGGGCCCACTCATAAAATGGAAAACCCTCTGGGCCCTGGATCAACGCACCAGCTGGATTCATAGGGTCCGCATTCTGTTATCTGATGCCATATCAGACGCAGATTTTGAAAACCAACACAAATTATCAGACAATCTCCCAAGTTTATGCTGCTAATGTGTATTATATAAACTACTTGTTTCTCAGATCTGCTAATGTCACTTGTGCACAGATTTATCAATTTTATCTTTTTTTTTTTTTTTTAAAACACTCCATTATCAAGTTTTCTTTTTAATAATCATTCATTCCTTTGCATGTCCCTTGCGGAACTTTGCCTCCCAAACAGCACTCCTGTAGGCCTCTCGGTTGTGAGCAAGATGGCCTGCTGCTGCTGCATCCATTTCCAGATCATCAACGATGTCTTGCAGCCATCTTCGTTTCGGTCTTCCTCTTTTTCTTTTTCCCATTATGTATCCTTCCAATACGGTCTTCTCTAAATTATCATGACGTTTAATTTGTCCAAAATATTTAAGTTTTCTCTCTTTAATCCTCTTTACTAGCCAGCCTTCTTCAATATTAAGCTCTTGTAGTATAGATATATTTGTTCTTTTTTGTGTCCACGATATTTGGAGAACTCTTCTATAGCATTTACATTCAAAGGCATTTATGTGCTTCTCAGCTGTTTTGTTAAGTGTCCAGGTCTCACAGGCATATGTTGCGATGGGAAAGATGCATGCCCTTAAAAATCTTATTTTTGTGGTTCTGTCTGCTCCTCTCCACAGATTCTTTAATCATATCAGATTTTGTTTCTGTGCGTCCAAGAACAGGTGCTCAACCTCACAGTTTCAACACAGGTCAATATTTTCTTCCCCTATCTCAAAAGCACCGATTCTGACAAATGCTCCATCCTATGGCAATGTTACTGCAGCTTCCACTGTAACTTAAGACGTTATCTTACGTCATGGTGAAGATCACAGAATACAACCACCAAGCTGGAGAGGCGGCGAGTTTTCTTAATTTCATGAGGAAAAAAACCACAAGATGCAGGCTGCACAGCGAAGCTCCACCACTACTGGGGGGGGGGGGGGGGGTGGTGGTGGTGTTTGGTGTGGGTGTGGTGGTGGTTGGTTGATTGGCTGCCACAGCAATCTCTGCCAACTGTGGTCACACTACTTTGTCACAACAGCCTGTCATGATGCTGCTTAGTGCTTGAGGCAGGGGAGTCTTGACCAGTTTCCAGTGGTAATATCTCAGTTTAGAACAAACAATGACGCAGTACCAGTTTACAACATACAACACAAACAGCAGATGTGTAAATAGCTGATACAAATGTGTTAAATAGCTGTATATCTTTATATGATATCAAATGTGTTAAATAGCAGTATATTTATATATATGTTAAACAGAAGTATATTTTTATATATGTTAAATAGCAGTATATTTTTATATATGTTAAAAAGCAGTATATTGTAAAATATATATATGCTGCTACAAATATGTTAAATATCTCCTCAGACTGTAAATTCGAACTGAACTGAGCTGTGTTACTGCTTTTTTCCCTGTTTCTTCATTCTTTTTTTTTTCTTTAACTAAACAGTTCTGTGATATTTCACTACAAATTAAACTTTGGTTCAGGGATGGAGTGGGTGTATTATTTCCCCTATATTCTTGTTTAAGGCTGGCTATAACTGATCTCTCTCTTGCTTTCCCAGTGAATTTAGGGATATCATGCCCATCTCTTATCGTTTGTCAAACCAATTATATCAGTGCCTTCCTCTTGCAAGTGAGTCTTTATTTTATAAAGTTTGGAAAAAAAAAAAAAACTGATGCCTATCAGTCACAGCATATATATTGGTTTCCCAGCATCTGTTGGAGGAAAACTCTGAAGTCAAGGAATTAACTGCTGCTTCTTTAGCCGTTGATGGAGAGTTCAGGCTGGATTTTTTATTCTGCTCCTATAGAAAAAAAAATCTACATCTTTGAAAAATCACGTAACTGGATTGCTAAAACTACTAAATATTTTGTACATAAATTGCTTATAGTTACCCGAAGAAATCTGCCACGCTGGTTCTCTTTCAAGTCCAGATAATAGCGTCGGTTGTCTTTAACGATCATTTCACTCTTTAACTTCCCATCTTCAGGGGGAGTCTCAGAGTTGGTTGGACCTGGGGAAAAATTTGGACTGTGAAGCTGCAACATCCTGCATATGCTAAAAAAAAAAAAAAATATATATATATATATATACTAGTGCCTCATGATAACTGTTGTAGGATCTCCCATCACAGTGAGTTATAATGGCTGCTTGAATCCCTGAAGTGGAACCACAACATGGACTTCTCAGCTGAGACCATCTCTAGGTGGAGCACATTAATCTCTGCCCTCATCAGCCAAATCCATGGAATACAGCAAGACGATAACCTTGACCAGCTCTGGTTAGCCAGTCCTCTAAAACCAGGCATTATTAACTGGGAACATCCATAGGAACCAAATGACAGAGATATGGTCAACTGTTCTTAGATTCGAATTACTGATGCTTTTTTTAAAATCATGCCAGCACCTAACAGGACTGGTGATGCTTATAATTTTGACAACTGACAGTCTGCTTGGGGAGGTAGGGAAACAAAATGGGTTGTCCGCCGGGGGGGGGGGGGGGTGTCCTGCAACTGTGAAAAATATTAAATTGCTCTAAAATGCCATCTCAGTACAGCAACATTCACTCCTGCCTCATGACAACCACTTGCTATATTTTGACAATTTCATCAATAACAAACGTCAGAAGATAATACTCTTAAAATATTACGTTCTGGACAAAAAAAAAATGTAAATAATTTAAACCATAGGCTTACGCTCATCATTTGTGACTATTATCTCACAACAATTTGAAAAAAATATTCAATACAAAACACACCACTTGGATTTCAACAAAGTCTAGGCGCTTTTTTTTGTGTCAAACTTTGCTGCAACCGAGAGCTGAATGAATCTTCCAATATACGCAGTGAGAGAAGGTGGCGAGTTGGCTTTATTTAATTCCTACACCAAACCAAAGAAGGCTGGGCAAGTTCCACCATCTAGTCTAGCGTGTCAGTCCATATTCAGCTCACAAGGCTAAAGTCCCAAAATATTTTCACAGAATGGGATTTAATGCAACAATGGCAGTAACCCATTACACTTACCTAGTGACGCATAGTGATCCGAGAAGTCTGACAAGAAATCTCTAAACTCTGCTGCTGATGACATAGCCAGAAGCAGACGACTCTTTTTGCCACCAGCTCCGACCTGCACACAAGAACATACTGAATTACATTAAAAAATCTGTCACTGATGACTTTACAAAGAAGAAAAAATATGTTTTTTTTTCTTTCAGACAAATGTATAATCATTTGCTTCAAATAATGCAAGATTTTAAAAAAATGCCATGTGTACTGTGTTGGAGACAATGTACCAGTAAAAGTTTAACTGTTGGAGGCCAAGACAATGTACCAGTAAAAGTTTAGATGACGGAAGTCGAAGCAATGTACCAGTAAAACTAAGTGTTGGAGGCCGAGACAATGTACCAGCAAAAGTTTAAGTGCTGGAAGCTGAGACAATGTACCAGCAAAAGTTTAAATGATGGAAGTCGAAGCAATGTACCAGTAAAACTAAGTGTTGGAGGCCGAGACAATGTACCAGCAAAAGTTTAAGTGTTGGAAGCCGAGGCAATGTACCACCAAAAGTTTAAGTGTTGGAGGCTGAGACAATGTACCAGTAAAACTAAGTGTTGGAAGCTGAGACAATGTACCAGTAAAAGTTTATGTGTTGGAAGCCGAAACAATGTACCAGCAAAAGTTTAAATGTTGGAAGCCGAAACAATGTACCAGCAAAAGTTTAAGTGTTGGAAGCCGAGGCAATGTATCAGCAAAAGTTTAAGTGTTGGAAGCTGAGACAATGTACCAGTAAAACTAAGTGTTGGAAGCTGAGACAATGTACCAGTAAAAGTTTATGTGTTGGAAGCCGAAACAATGTACCAGCAAAAGTTTAAATGTTGGAAGCCGAAACAATGTACCAGAAAAAGTTTAAGTGTTGGAAGCCGAGACAATATACCAGTAAAACTTTAAGTGCCTCATATTGGAAACTGAAACAACTTATCAGAAAAAATAAAAAAAAGTACCTTGCAATGTTTAAAGCTGAGATATTGTACATACCTCCGCCACCTTGATGAACCGACCACGTCTGTTCTGCTTCACATCAAGGTAGAACCTCTTGGACTGAATGTGAAGCGTGCGTGTGGCCAGCTCCTGCTCCGCAGACCCTCCTGAAATACACAGAAATCTTCACATGAGAAATAAAATTTTATTAATCTGTGAATGGCTGCTACCTGACGTCCCTTGCCTACATTTTTCTATTTCTGACCAATCTTTTTGCATCTACAGACTAGCGCCTGAAGTCACACAGATCCCCAGAGGTACAGACATGGCAGCCAGATAAGGAGCAGGCTGCAGTGGCTTCCTCAAAATCCTGGAGTAAACTCAAGCAGCTGACTTTTAAGCAGACTTCACCACTGCATGAAATGCAATCTTCACTCTACTGCTAAGCTAGAGAATGTAAATCTTATTTGCAGTGGTACCAACAAAATAAAATGGGATAAGATCCCGACCGACCAGCTACAATTCACTGGTCTTGCTAATATCTTCTTCTTTCTGTCAGTCATCTGTTCTCTCACTCTGGCTTTTATAAAACACGAAAAATATGTGAAAAATATATAGACCTGGCCTCCTATAAGGAGGCCAAAAGGCTAGGTCTATATATTCTTCATACATTTTTCGTGTTTTTATCTGTTCTGTTATTTTTGTATGTAATCAGTGAAAAAAAAGGCTTTTGTCAAAATACTGAATTTGCTGCATGTCCTTCATTTATATGTGCTCATCTTGCTTTCTGCCACTCTTATTTCTGCCCACTTTCCTCACTCTTTCTATTTTTTTTTTTTTTAAACTGTACCATACACCTCCATCTACTTTCATTAGATTGTTTCATCAGTTTTTGGCTCACTTTAAGGATTCACACCCTCTCCCAAATTTTTTTATACTGAAAACAGTGAAAACAATATGGTTTACATTTACAAAAGTAACACGCAATGTAAAAAACTATTGGTCTTGATGAACATTTAATTCTTAGCCTATCAAGAATGTCAGAACGTACACGTTTTGGTTTGTTTTTTTTTCTAACAAAATAAAACCTCGCTGATGCCATATTTTCTGGGAAATGAAGTCATGCCTATTTTTAGAATTCACAGTAGTATAAAATTACAAACTCTCAGCTACAGAACAAAACCACATGACCAGTTATTTTATTTTTCATTTTTCAAAGAGTCACCAAAACACCTCATGGTAGCTAAAGAATTCATCATTTTTTTGTAATGGTAAAACTGAATTTTACTGTATCATTTACTACCAAGTCTTTATTTTTTTTTTTTTTTACACAGTCTTCTCTATGTCCATTTGTCATTCACAAAAAGAGATAAAATGTCAAAAAATGATTGGACAATATGGACACTCAGAACAGTATTATCCTTGATAGCAACAAAAAAATTACCAACACTCAACCGGCTATCCCTGAGGTGGCAAATGGTGGAAACCGCCTCTGGATACTGCGATTAGCTGTGCCTATCCAAATAAACTGGATCAAAACTGGTACATCCAGTGCCATGTGGGTTAGCCTCTTACATAATGATATGTGGATCTTCTGAGTTCCACGGTTCTAGCTTCAGACATCTATATTTACTGCCTGGATAAAGCATGCTGTCTTTTGGCAGAAAGTTTATCTGCTAGGGATGCCACTCTAGAGATGGGCCTCTTGGAAGAAGAGATGGCAGCACTGTCTGACATGCTCTGAAGAATGAAGACCTGTCTTGCATGTTTGGCTGGGGTGAGGGGGGGGGGGGTGTGAGACAGGCTGAGGCAACACTAATGTTCTCACAGCCAGCAGTGTCCATGCATAGTCTGAAGATGGTAGTCTGTTCATGGCACAATAGGTGTGGTATCTGGTTATGGGTTGTGCTGATCAGTCCATTGCTTGGTTAGTGGATAAATGCATACGCACACAAACTGCAGACTAAGGGAAGCCACTGCCATATTTTCATTCCACGGCAAAAATTTTGATTCACTAGTCTATGAAGTGGTTAGTATATGGTTCTCTCATGGCTATATGATTTCTCCTTTTACTGGAGTCTGCAGTTCTGTTTAATGTGCTTTGTCCAATACTTTGAGCTAATCCTACCTACTCTTCTCCCATGAAATGAAAAAAGTCACCACTAAGAATTATCAACAAGGCCCTGCTGAATGAATAAATGAAACAAAGCTCCACATCAAGGTGCAAATCAAATAAAATATTAAACTAAAACAATTTTGCACCTAGGCAGAATTTTTTGGACTGACCAGCACTGAGGTTCACCCAGACTCAAACTGGTACTTTGGGCTTTCCTAGGAAAACAAAGGCAGTGAGAACAGGTGCTGGCATGCCTATCTCAGATGCTACAGTGGCCTAGAAATGTGAAGGCACTAACACTTCACATCCCTACCTCACAAGGCTGTAGTGGCCTAGAAATGTGAAGGCACTAACACTTCACATCCCCACAGCATGCAAATGCTATGGGACACAGATATTTTTTTTTTAATTCACCAAAAAAAAAAAAAAAATGAATTCATTTTGCAAACTGTTCAAAACAGCCCAAATCTGCAAACAAACAAAAAATTACTTAAAAACAACCCAAAAAAAGGCAACAACAACAACAACAACAAATAGTCAAATTCCAGACATGACAAAACACACAGACACATACCGAAGCATAAACTTACCAGGATCCGAAGCTTCTGGGGCCAAAATGAGGTCAGCAAGAAAATGGAAAGGAAAAAAAAAAAAATAGATTATTAAATTATGAGGGTAAGTACAAAAGCAACCAATCAAAAATTAATATAATGTATGCATAATTTTATATAAGACAAAATTTAGCTCTTTAAATATCTCTTTAGCAGAACAAGTAGAACTATAGAATGAACGCACAATGAACACATAAAAAAAACTACGTATCCTCTCGAAAATGAAAACCTGCATATATTACACACAATGCAAGCTCTAGTCATCAAAAAAGATAAAGGGAAAAGAAATAAAAATACACTTTTTACTCAAATTAGTTACATTATGCCAATGAAACTATGCTATCCCCTCCAAAAGCAACACTAACAATCTCGGAAATTCCCACAAAAAAGACACAAAACCCAATATTACTACCAAAACTTCAGTGACATGGTTTAATCTCTTCTAAGCTTAAGCCTGGGCAAGCAACTGAAACAATTTATTCATGCACACAATCACCCACCTTACTTCCCTCCCCTTCCCCAATGAAATAACCACAGAGAAGCTAAAATCTGACAAAATTACGATATGCAATACAGTAATTACATCAGTTTTACAGCGGCCATCTTTAACTCTCAAAATGAGTTTAAGAAATAAGCTTCTCAACTAGCTCCACTACTAGGTGGTGAATGAAACAGCACTGCCAATAAAAACAGTCAGCTATAGCCAGCCAAGATCCTATTCCACCACCACGTAATGCTCCTGGAAGCTATCCACTACCACAACCTGTCCAAAGGGGTAGAGGGCTAGGCAGAGGTGGAGCTTGCTACAAAACCCACTGCTCAAAGGTCCACACCAGGAACCCAGAAAAGCTACTGCTGCTTACACTGAATCCATCTTGATGAACGCTTTGACTCTGATACAGCATCAGCTCTTAAAAACCAAGCCTGCTTTTACAAGGAGAGTATCATTTAACCAATAACACATTTCTGTGATAAAATTCAATGTTATTTTCATCTATCCATATAATAAATCAACAAGCAATGACAAAAAAAAAAAAAAAGGATGATAATATTCTTCTTTAACAGAACAGAGTGGCTATTTGTGACACCAAATACATACAATGTGAACTAGTAATAAAAAAATCCAAGGTTAAGTTCCAAAGATGTCTGTGTGGGTGCCATGGCCAGAGAACCAGAGATGGGCGTGACCCTAGCCTACCTCTCCCTGGCAATTCTGGTAAAAGTGATATGTGCCCCTTCAGTCTGGATTATGTGATGAAGGTCTGCAGCTGTCTCCATGATCGTGATTCCTGCTAAGGATATCATTTCTACAGCCCCCTCTGGAATCGTCAATCCAGTTCCCATCCAATGTGATGCCTGTGCAGCACTGCTTGCAAAGAATGACAGAACACCTCATGCACTTCAGAACAAGAACAATGCATTACTGTAAGAAAGCATCAGAGAAATTATTACACTGCTTGTCTACATTACAAACACATAACAAGATTGCTTGTCTACATTACAAATTACTAAATTATATTCCTTGTCTACATTACAAACACAGGACTATATTGATGGTCTACATTACAAAGAAAGAACAAGACTGCTTGTCTACATTACAATCATCATCACTGCCAATCATTCCTTTGGCAGTATAGGCCATGGATAAAGTTTCTCCAGTCATCTCTCTTCTTCAATTTGCTCTACGTTACAAATATAGCATTAAACTGCTTGTCTGCATTACAAATATGGGAAACTAGGAGCAAAAACAAGATTACTGGTGATTTTTACCCAGATCTGAATTCATGTTTCATGTATCTATATAGTTTTAAAGCATCGATAGCATGTACAAAAGGTCGTCAGTTTTTGTTTACTCTGTATATATATTAAAACTGAACAGCCATTACATGCTGCTTCTCCATCTAAAACGTTAATGAATTTATCCATGCCACGCAAAAAGAATACTGGCCACAATTTAACCGCAATCTTGAGTCGTATCTATTCAACATATGCGAGCATCAAGTGGTCGCCTTGTCAATGGTTTTGATTTTGCAGGTCATGGTTTCAATAAAAACATATCTCAAACAGTAGTATCCATGTCTGACTGCACAACACAGTCGTTTAAAAACATAACAAACGACACGCATGGTCCGTAACGAGTGTCTAAATGCGACTATATGTTAAAAACAACAACTACGACAAGACGCCATAATAAAATGCGATGTTTTGATGGGGTATTTTCGAAGTCGCCATCGAGAGCTAATCTGACCTCGCCGCAGCTTGCAGTGCTATGGCCATCATGACCCGTTGTGACTAGTACGCAAGCAATGCGATTAAGACGAAACCTCTTACACTTAACATGTTATATATTCCAACGCATGCATAATTTTTTTTTTTTTTTACCTTGAGCCTGCGGCTGCTGTTGCTCGTCTCCACTATCTCGGTCCGACATGGTGCAACCCTTCTAAGACCACTGCCTCCTTCTGATTCTAAAAAAAATGTATTCATGAAGTAGAACGCTTGAACCTATGACGTTTCACTCACATTCTTTGTGAAAATTATGAACTGGACAATTTAAACGAAGTTAATGTTGTTTCCAGTGTATTTCAGTAAATGCACTGGGCGGGAAGGCAAAAAAAAAGTTCTCTGAGAATGAGCAGAACAATGGAAACCAGTAGAATCATTTTTTTAAATGACAGTCTAAGCTCTTTGAACATGTACTGCCAAAAAAAGGGAAGTTAGGGAACATGATGAGCAATGGAGAACTGAAGGTAAAGGGCGGCAGAGCAACAAAAAAAAAAAAAAATTGTAACGGGTTGACCAAATGACGCAAATGCAGTATTTATAAACAAAAGACGGCGTTAAATGGAACACACATGAATGCTAATGCCTGTTGGTGTGGTACACGGTGAAAATGATTTTTTTAAGCGTAAGTTGTCCTTGCTTCCTATCCATGGAATATCATGTGGCTTTCTCATCCAGTAGTGTTAGTGCACCTTACTTGGTTTACTCGCGCATTCCTCTTGCTCTCTTTCCTCTGTTACGCAGCAACCTCTTTTAGCCATATTTCTTGTCTATGCCCTACACGGAATGTGTTTACATATTCATAATTCTAGGACACGTGATTCTGTTATGTTCATAATTCTAGGACGACGAGACTGGTGTGTCATAATTCTAGGACACGCGATTCTGTTATGTTCATAATTCTAGGACGACGAGACTGGTGTGTCATAATTCTAGGACACATAATATTCGACGACAATAAATGTGAAGAGAAATGGGGTAAATGGAACTACAAAAGAGTGGAGAAAAATATCCTTACCTTGAAACAAATGAGGCAAAACTGAACATGAAAGTCATCAGTTGTTGCAGGGCCGGCTTTCCCGATAGTGCAGCACGTGCATTTGAACCGGACAACAAGTTTTGAAGGCTGGCCTTTTTTTTTAATGGGATAAGTAGGATGAACTGGGGAAAAAAATAAAATTACAATAAATTATTTTTAAAAAACACATTTCCATCTATTATTGACCGCACTTAACCCGTGGATCGGCCCAGCATACTCCTGAGAAAATGGATCAAAATGAATTGATTCTATCTTCCCTGTGGCCATTATAAAGGGAAATAGTTCTGTGGCACAGAAAGCTAAATAGTATAGCAGTTACAGATTGTCCTCAAGATGTAAGTCATAATGAACAGTTGGCACTATTTGCAAGATTTGTTAATACGGGTGATATCAGTATTCATGAGCATTTTCTTGCTTTCATTCCAGTGGATAAGTTAGGAACTGACCAGCACGTTAACACACCGTCTGTTGATCAGGTGCCGCAATTATGTAACAGAATATGATAGATAAATGGTTTGGATAATGGAAAAAGTAGGTTCCCCTGCAGAAAGCTAATTTTGGAAACTTATAGGCTTGCGCAGCAAGCGAATCAGTAATGTAAAGTTCGCACGTATTGGTACATAATGTAAACGAATTAGAAGAGACGCAGAGGAAGAGAACAAACGAGGGGAAAAATAGCGGTTGAGACCGGCAAGGAAGGAGGTTCGAAAATGTAGGATCAAGCATGTTCCTTTTTCAGAGTTAGCACTTTTTTAGTTGGGTTGTCTTTTTCTCTACAAGAAAATGTAGAGTTTAAGTTGTAGTTTGTCTCTTGTACGGAAATGGTTAGAGTTGGTTAATTTGTCCTTTTTTATGACAGTTTTTCTAGTTTTTATGCAGAGTTGAGGGCAGAGTGTCCCTGTTAACAAGTGGTGAACCCAGATTGAGAAGGTATGTTGTGTTTTCTGTTGTAAGAAGTTAGAAGTGTCCTTTAACGTTTTGTTTTGCCGTGAGAAAGATCTCCCCATGTCGGCGTCAATCGCCCGGACACTTATTTCATGTTGTTGTGATTTTCGTCAACCTTTTATTCCACTTCCATTGGCAACATTCACCACCAAATGGGGTTTCACCAATAAACCTGTTCTCTTGTAACTGCTGGAATTATGCGATGACTGACCTAAGTTAAGCCGCAACTGTGGAGTTGATAGAAGTTGAAATGTTGATTATGGCAAAAGTTTTTGCATGAATCTAGTGCTTTACTGATCCTGGGTTATTGAAGTTACATAGAGCATACCAGTGTAACGAAGTGGGGATGTAACAAAACGGAGTGTAACACTTTCATGATGCAGATGTTGCCCTCCAGTGTGCTGCTCTGGGATTTCACGTGCACCAAACGCATCTTTAACTATCCTGTTAAGCACAGAAGAGCTGGAGAGACAAAAAACCTTGTCAGAAAGATAAGAGAGAGACAATGTACTTTCATAGGACATGCAATGAGAAGAGGAGGCATTGAAAATATTATAACAACAGGAAAAATAGAAGGAAGAAGATCAAAAGGAAGACCAAGAGAAATGATACTGGACAGTCTGACGGGATGGTGTGAGAGGAGATCACCAACTGAACTGATGGCCTGCATGAAGGATCGGGTTCTCTGGAGAAGCATAATAGCCAACGCCAGTCGGCACGGTGAAGAATTCAAATCCCCCCCCCCCACCCCCCCGGGCCATTAAAATTATGAAAAAAATCTGATCCCCTTCCCCTTTCTAAAAAAAAAAAAGACATGACTAAGGATGAAACAGTATGATAATTCTCATGAAATTTCATAATAATTTTGTTATATTTCCTGCTAATGATTTATTTATTATACAAAAAATAACACTGCTGACGTTAGTTTGTCTTCAGTCCTCTCCTAGCCCGTCCTGTCAACAATTGTTAAAGTTTTTCCATCTCCTCTTCCCCCCCCCCCCCTTCCTCCAGCTTTTTTTTTTGTGTGTATAATTAACGCAGAACCTCTTAGAAGTAATTAAGAAAATGGGCGAAAAATAAAAAAGCAATAGAGATCCTTGAAATATAAACATACAGAAGAATACGGACACAGTTTCGTACAAGGCAAGATACAAGTAACCCCATCCCCTCATTTTCGTCCTTTCTTTTGTGTTATTTATTATTACATGTAAATTATGGTGTATTTCAAATGTGTGCTCAGCTAATAAATAGAGCTTTCCTACCATTTTAAAAAGTCTAATTATTTGTTTCCACAGCTTTCAATCGAGTGCCATGCCGCGCGGCGTAGGCGATCATTTCTCCCCACAATTCCCTGTCTTTAGACTTGATTATGAGATCCGCCGGTGACTCTCTTTCTAGCCACACTAACAGCCCATTCAGTAACTTCTGTCTCTCTCTCTCTCTGTCTTCCTCTGTCCCTTCTTCTCTCAATTTTTCCAGTTGCCACAATGTGTTCCAATTTTCCTCTTCTCGGAAAATGTCCTACAAATCTCGCTTGTCTGCCTCTGATCTTTGCTGTAATTTGCTTTTTAACTCCAGCCTCTCTTAAGACTTCTTCGTTGGTTTTCTTAGCTGTCTATGGTAACTTCAACATCCTTCTTATGAACCACATTTCAATGGCCTCCATTTCTCGCTGCACTCTCTTATTCATGGACCATGCTTCACATCCATAAAACAAAATTGGCGCGAATTTAAGTACTCGGAATCTTGTTTCCATTGATATGGATCTGTTGCACAAGATGTTTCTCATTTCCTGGAATGCTGACTTGGCCTGAGCACATCTGCTTTTTATTTCGTTGTGACATTTCCCATCAGCTGTTATGATTGTTCCTAAGTACTTGAATCTATCAACATGTTTCAGTTCTGTGCCATCGATGTTAATACTACATTTTGGTAGTATTCTTTTCTTTGAGATGACCATCACTTCAGTCTTCTTTTTTTATTCAGGCTGAGACCTTCACTTTTACTTTCACAAACCACGATGTCCAGAAGAGCCTGTAGCTCCCCTTTACTTTTAGCAGTCAGAACTGTGTCGTTTGCGTATTTTTCTTATACCTTTACCTTAAATCTGCTTGTGTTACAGAAGAATGGGGAGTTTTCTGTATATAGAAAAGTACTAGAGCAATTGAAATTGAAAATAAAACTAACGATAGACAAAAGAACGAGCCATTTAAAACAGCTTGACTACGTCATAAGAATTAATACAACTGTAATAGAAACAACAGGAAAAATAGAAGGAAGAAGATCAAGAGGAAGACCAAGAGAAATGATACTGGACAGTCTGACGGGATGGTGTGAGAGGAGATCAGCAACTGAGCTGACGGCCTGCATGAAGGATCGGGTACTCTGGAGAAGCATAATAGCCAACGCCAGTCGGCACGGCACCTGATGATGATGAATAGAAACATTCATTCCTTCCTTCCTTACTCGTCTTCTTTAGCCCTATCTGGGGTATAGGCCACCAAAAAGGGGTCTCCATTTATCTACGTCCTGGACTGCATCTTTCTCCAGGTGTAGTCCATTAAAAAAAAAAATCTCTGCTTCAAGACTCCCTCGCCAGGTGTTTCTAGGTCCTCCTTGTTTCCTCTTACCATGGGGATTCCAGGTGAGAGCCCGTCTGGTTGTTAGAGGTAGGCTTTCGAAGCGTTTTATCCATCTCCAGCGTTTTTTCATTATCACATCTTTCACTGCGGGTTGGTTCGTTTTCTGCCATAGCTCTTCATTGCTGATATTATCTGGCCATCTAATCTGAAGGTATGGCTTTATTATCGGATTAGATAATAAAACCATGCATGATGGAGAAGAGCAAGAAGACGAAAACGATGCAATAGGTGGACAATATCAAGAGGATGGACAGGAATCATCTTGTCCAGGTGCACCATGAGGCAACTGGGGATTCAGAAACAACCTTCGATTTAGCGGTAGAACAAGGTGACTAACTGTACCAGGACTGCATTATTAGTAAGCAATCAAATCTAACTGTACCAGGATTGCGTTATTAATAAACATTAAAATCTAGATACAAATACTGGGAGCTACTGTAGTGGTTCCCAAACTTTCTACATCCGAGACTTCTCCAACTACACATAAGTTGCAGACTATCACCTTATATGTAATATCACATCCTCATGAATCCTTAATTATTCTGCTGCAGCAGGTGGAACTTACTATGTAAATCAATCCACAGACAACCTGATATTGCTCTGAGGACTGATCTATATCACCGTTGGCAACCTCAGTAATAGGGCGTGCCTGGTTAATGGGGTAGGGATTGCTAGAATCTCCATGGAGGCGGAGTCTGATAAAGGAACAAACACCCCCCCCCCAAATGTCACATTTTAGCTCCACCCAGAAAGTGAGGGGGAGGGGGATCTAACGTAACCCACTCTCCACTGGGCATGATATTGTTCTTCAACATCCTCACCAGGTCAGCTACAGAGAACAAACCTGCTCGAAGCTCCAGGGACACAGTACAAGAACAAGTATGTGTCGGAGATCCATCTTATTTCTCTCTCTCTATCCTTCTTTCATCTCCATAGGTCACCACATCCTAAAAGAGTTTTCATCTTTTTCTGTGTCCATGTTCCAAATTATTAATCGGAGAAGTAAACATGAAAAAAGGGGGGTTGGGAAAGGTACATGCAGTCCTTTGAGGCATCTTAGTGTCTAGAAGCCTGGCGGCTATTTCTACAGCTGGATGACAGGAACGCTTCTGGCCGGATTTGAACCGTCGACCTTCATCATGAGAGACTAGTGCATTAAAATCACTTGGCCAATCAGGGGCCCGGTAATAGTAATGTAGAGATACAAATAGTAGTAGTAGGAGTAGTAGTAATACTTGTAACAGCTTTAGTAGTGGTAGTGGAGTGAAAGTAATAGGAACAATAGAAGTAGTACCTAGTAGTACTAGTAATAGAAGAAGTCGTCGTAGCAGCAGCAGTAGAAGAAGAAGAATAAAAGCAGTAAGAACAATAGAAGTAGTTACTAATAATGATAGTAGTAGCAGCAGCAGTAGTAGCAGCAACAGCAGTGGTAGTAGTAGAAAGAAAGTAGTATGAACAATAGAAGTAGTAACTAGTAGTAGTAATAGCTTCTGCTCATGAACTCCTTAAAGGGAGATCACTCTTTCAAAAACATTTTCCCCTTCTTTCTCTTTATCAGCTACAAGAGTTCCTCCTTATTCTTTTAGAGCCATTCCAGAAAGGACAGTCCACAACATTCAGCTTTAACATCCTAACAGATCAAAGAATATGCAACAGAAACTGGAACACTGATGTCCTGATATTGTTCATAGGTTAAGAATTAAATTTTCATCAGTGAGTCCTATAGTTTTTTTTGCACTGCATTTTATTTGTGTAAATATAGATCATGTTGTTGTCGAATTTTTCATTACAAGAAAAAAAAAAAAAAAGGGGGAATGGGTGTGAACCCCTAAAGTGAGTCAAATGCTCATGAAACGGTCTTGGCACTTGGTATGATTCAAATTCAGCATCAAAGAGAAATGTTCAACCTACTGAGCTATCAATGGCAACACACCAAATAACTAATGACAGATACATAATGCAACATTTGAATTTAATATCAGATGTTTTTTTGGCATTTTGTGAAGAACAGTTGTGAAAAGTACTTTGATTTTGTCTTGTATAAAACACGAAGTTTATGTAGTCAAGGATTGTAAAGTTTATGTTTTGTTGGGGACAACTGTATTCTGTTTAGATCAAAACTTTTTTTTTAACATAAATAATTACAGATAAAAGAGCCAGAGTGAGAGAATAGATGACTGACAGAAAGAAGAAGATATTAGCAAAACCAGTGAAATGTAGCTGGTCGGGATCTCATCCCATTTTATTTTGTTGGTACCACTGCAAATAAGCTTTTACATTCTCTAGCTTAGCAGTGGAGTCAAGACTAATGTATTCCATGGGGAGGTGAAATCTGCTGTGGGGAACAAAGGAAAGACATCAGAGTATGTGCCTGTACAGACACCTGGTGACAGATATAAGGTGAAAGTGATGAAGTAGCCATAAAAACCTTAAGAGAAAACTGTGACAAGTGAGTTTCAGGTGCAGACTGACCTAACATTTGAACACTGAAGAAGGAAGCAAAGAAGAAGGAAGAACAAAAATATTATCTCCATGGGATTTTTATCTGTCAGTTTATTCCTTCAGTAATTTTTAATGTGCCTAAAAAAACATTTTGCAAACTTTCCAATGAGAACAGGAAGATTAATACAATGTAATCTCTCTAAAGGTCTTGCATAGTCTCTAGGGAAAAAAAAATGTTCCAGATATCTGGAACAGATAACAGTGATACAAAAGACAAAGTGTTCCAAATACTGGAAATAAAAAAAAAAAACAATGACATAAGGACAAAGTGTTTCAAAATCACTGGAATAGAAACAATGACACAAAGACGAAGTGTTCCAACTCACCAGAACAAAAAAACAATGACATAAAGAAAAAGTGTTCCAAATAATTGAAACGAAGGGGGAAAAAAACCAACAACACATGTTCCAGTAAGTGGAACGAAGTGCTTCATTTGAACAAGAAAAAAAAAACACATACTGACATATGGAAAAAAAATGGTCCTCATCTCTGGAACAAATTAAACAGACATAAGGGCTGCATGCTCCAAATCCAGTAGAACAATTAATATTGATAAAGTGACAAAGTATTCCAAATTATTGGATAAGGACACTGACAAAGTGTTTCACATCATGCATACATACTACATACACTTTCGGGCACAAGAAAATAATGTTAATGTATAATACAAATGACACAAACAATGAAACAGTTACCGCTAGCAAATAAAACACAGCTTTTTCCACAATTTCTTTTTCATTCTGGAGATAACTTCGAAATAAAAATCTAGGATATGAGCAATATCATAAAGATCCGTTATGTATCGAAGATTATCATGAAATGCTGTCTTATTAAGACTGTTATGAGAACAAAAGACAGGACCAAAGAACATGCAATGGGGGTGTGTAAAAGGTAATCAAAACACAGACAGAAATTGATCGGAATGTGACAAATTGGCAAAATATTGAAGACAATACTCATTTATCTCTTTAAAGGGATGAAGGATTTTTATCCTATTTACCCCATACTGTACACATCCCTAAAGAGATGCAGCTGTAGGGTGCTATACATCACTGTTATGAATAATGTGGTCATCACACTAAAATACTGAAACTCTTAGAGATACAACAAACTACTAAGGGAAGTAATTTGACAAAACCAATATAAGTTTTGTAACTTAATAGGACATATAAAGCCCATGAAATCTGTGACAAAAGTCACAGTGTTCATATTTTTGGAAAAACTAAAGTATTCCAAATGTCGAAAAGGTAATGGAGAATTTATAATATGTTTTTTTTGTAAAAAATGTAGACTGATATCGAAAGAATGCACTCATCAGCTCCAAATACGTGACAAAGATTGGATTCTGGAATGTAAGAACAATGGCAGCACCATCAAAAACTGCTCAAGTAATCCGAGAAATGGACAGATATCACCTAGATGTAATGGGCATCAGTGAAATGTGATGGCCAGAAGCAGGGAGCAGAATGGCAGGAAACTTTAAGTTAATAACGCATTCAAGCTGAGACAATGGGAAATACCAAGAAGGAGTGGGTATAATTATGACAAATGTAGCAGCAAAGAGCCTTATAGAATGGGAACCAGTGAACAGTCGTATAATAAGAGCACGATACAAACTAAGACATGGAAGAATGAAAATCATACAATGTTATGCACCCACGAACGATGCAGATGATGAAATACAAGACTATTTCTATCACCAACTACAACAACACATGAACAAAGTCCCTAAACATGACATCCTACTTTATTTAGGAGCCTTCAAGGCCAAGGTAGGAAAAGATAACACCGGCATTGAAAAAGTAATGGGGAAAGAAGGAACTGACACAGTAAATCATAATGGAGAAAGATTAGTCGAACTATGTCTAACAGAGGGCATGGCCATTGGAGGAACAATATTTTCACACAAAGAGATACATAAAACAACATGGATATCCCCTGATGATAGAACCAGAAATCAGATAGACCATTTTTGTATTAGAAAGCAATTCAGAACATCTCTGATAGATGTAAGAGCATATAGTGGTGCAGACGTCAACAGTGACAACAGCCTGTGTATAGGGAAAAGAAGATTAAAACTGAAAAGCCAACACAAGAAATCAATACCCATAAAGATAAACAACCACAGCCTACAAGAAGTAATTTCAATCAGGAACTTGCCAGCCATTCCACAACACTCAGTGAAGTAGAGGAGATAGGCATAGATGAATTATGGAACTCTTACAGCACAGCCATAATCACAGCAGCAAAAGCAAGCGCTGGACTGCAAAAAAAAAAAAACAAACAGAAAATCATGGAAAACACATACATGAGCAGTCAAATCAGCCGTATTGAACATAAAGACAGATCTTGGAAAAGATTTGAAAAAAGCAACATACAAAAAAGTAGACAATAAAGTAAAAAGTTCAGCTAGAAGGGATAAAAGAGAATACTTAGACAATATGACGAAAGAAGCTGAGAAAGCAGAAAAAAAGGGGGACAGCTAAACTCTGCACAACATACACAAGAGGCTAATGGGTACTATTACATCTAAAGAAAGACCAATCCTTAGCAAAACTGACACCCTATTAACATCAAGTAAAGACCAAAAGCACAGATGGGCCAAACACTTCCAAGAAATACTTAATCGACCACACCCAAAAGAATTGATAAACCTTGAAACTGGCTTACCAATCTCACAACTAAATGTCAACCTATATGAAATTACATTGAATGAAACTGAAACAACAGTGAATCAAAGCTGCAGGTGAAGATGAAATAACAGTTGAAATGTTAAAAGCTACTAAAAGTGACAACATAAGAGCCAACTACAGAGAATGTTTAATAAAGTTTGGAAAGAAGAAAAAGTCCCTTCTAAATAGATAAAAAGGAATCATTGTTAAAATACCAAAAAGGCAACTTTAGCACTACAATAAGTGGAGAGCAGTAACCTTATTATCAATTGTTTCAAAAGTATTTTGCAAAGTCATTCTGAATAGGATTAAAGATATAATGGATACTGTAACGACAGAAGAACAAGCAGGATTTTGAAAATGGAGAAGCTGTCTTGACCAGATCTTTACTCTAAGAATAATACTTGAAGAACATATCGAAAAATAAAAACCATTAATCTTGAACTTCATAGATTTAAAAAAAGGCATTTGATAGTATACACAGAGATTCTTTGTGGAGAATTTTAAGACTATATGGAATACCACCTAAGACTGTCAACATCATTAAGGATCTCTACAACAGATATGTTTGTGCAGTCAACACATAAAAGGAATGAGTGAATGGTTCCAGATTGAGATAGGTCTGTAACAAGGATGTAAAATGTATTATCTCCCTTGCTTTTTGGAACTGCCATAGACTTCATAATGAAAAAATGCTGCACAGGTAAAATGGGCATTAATTTGGTACATGAGCCCCAACTGGAAGATCTTGATTTTGCAGATGACATCTCTTATCAGTGAAAATGTGAAATCGATGCAAGAAAAAACAGATACTCTGTCTTAACAGGCTAGTAAAATAGGACTTGAAATTAAGAAGGAAAAAAATAATGAAACTTCCCATTAATCAAGAAGGAAAAATATACATTGAAGGAACAGTTGTTGAAGAAGTAAACCAGTCTGCATATCTCAGAAGCTACGTAGACCAGGATGGTGACACTAGAAAGGAAATTAGAACTGCAAAAGCATCACTGACTTTCAAGAATCTTGAGAATATATGGCACTCTAAAGTTATTTGCACAAAAATCAAGCTAAGATTATTCAATTCAAATGTAATATCCACTTTCATTCATGCATGCAAAAGCTGGAAAACAACTAAAGAAATAAATAAAAAAATAGACTTTTGAAAACAAATGCCTAAGAAAAATACTCAGTGTAAAGTGGAATGAATTCAAGAACAACGCAGAGATAAGACAGATGAGCAAACAACAACCTGCCTCATGAGTGATCAGAAAAGAGGAGGTGGACATATGTCGGTCACAGGGTGAGAAGAAACAATCAGAGAATCCCAAAACAATCTGTCAAGTGGAACACAACAGGCCGAATAAAAAGAGGTCGACCATGTGAAAACCCTAAAGAGGACATTGTTAAGAGAGGTCAAATTAGAAGGCATAAAAATCCCTTGATGAAGTTGAAAAACCAAATCTTTTGGAACAAACAACATAGAATATGACAAAGTGTTCCAAATCTTTTACAACAGATAACATGTAAATTCTGACAAGGTTCGAAATCTTTTATACCTGATAACATAGTCACTATGAAAGTATGTTCAAAATCATTTATAACAGATAGCATGGACAGTACGATAGCAGATAACATAGACACTATGACAAACAGTTCCATCTTTTGGAACAGTTAACACGGAGAATATGACAATGTTCCAAATCTTTTTATAACAGACAGCATGGACATTTTGACACAGAAGATGACATTTATGAAAGAGTGCTGGAAATCACTGAAAACACTGCATCACCATGAAAAAAAAAAGAATGAATTAAAAAAAAAAAAAAGTAACAAAATGATTAAAAATGTGCAAAAGAAAAGAAAAAAAAATTAATAACAAAATCCAGCATATTAGGGTTGACAGAGGCATCTCATTCCCACCTGTTGGTCATCAAGGTTAGTTTATAAGAGATTGCTCAGACAATAGTTTACTTTTCTGCACTGATTCTGGTGGCTCTTGAGAGCGGAACCTGTTAAAAAATAACATAATGTGGCTTGTTTCCCAAGGTGGTGGAGCCTGCTGATAAGCCCTGCTTCGGAGTCCCCACCAGAAAATTATGGAAAAGGCAAAGGCTTCTGATGTCTTTATACCAAATTCTTCAGCAAGAACATCAGCTGCACTGGACCTCTAAACTTTACAGCTACAGAGAAACTCAACAACATTTTCATCCTGGTTTCTAAACAGAAGTCTTACAACATTATCATTGTGGTTTTAAACAGAAACCTTACAACAGTGTCGTTCTAGATTCACTGTGTTGTTTAAGAGAAACCCTACAACAATGTTATCCTGGTTACTACAGTTACGCCACATGTACTTAATGCTCATGTACAGATTCAGAAAACAATCCAAGAATGTCCAGCGTTTGCTGACATGTGCAACCAAACTTGGCTGCAGGTTTTGGATACAGAGATATGCAACTGGAACGTGATCAGAAACTGGAGAAATCTATAGACGTAATATCAGTAACAGGGTTTCAAATTATAAAATGATTCACTACTTTAGTATGAAGAATATAAAAACAAAAAAAAAAAACTTTCTTTTTTTTAACTTCATGTCCATAACAAACATGAAGAACTAGTGAACTAGTTAGGAGGATCTATTACTTGATTGAAAGTACGGGATTACTTAAGGAGAATTTCCTACAACAAAATCTCAAAATATTTGTTGTTTTTATACTGATCTTGTCTGAAACTGAAAGCCGTTCTTTACAGCCGATGTCAGAGCACAGAGTTTTGATGGGGAGTGGATTACAGTTGATTGCTTGAAGAACCAGAGAGAACTCAACAAATGAGCTTCACAGAGCACTTCAACATCATATGAACCAAGAAAAAGCACTACTCTGTGTGCCAAACTGAAGGAATGCATCAGAATGTCATGTGACGCTTATGGGGAAAAAAAAAAAACCCCAAAAAACATAGACCTGTCATCATATGGAGGCATTTAGGGATTTAGCATTTGTGCTCACACTTTTCTGAACCTCATGGCAGATGTAGTCAGCATTATGTATGGATGCCCCTTTTTCCCCCTCAGCTACTGAAAAAGCTGGCCATCCATTTCTACAGTTGAGTGACAGGGGCACAACCCGAACTGCTGACCTTCATCTTAGAAACAAGCACATTAACTGCTCTGCAACTCAGGTGTCCTTGCACTGCAAAACAATGCAGAATAAGAGCTTCATCAGGTCCCCATTTACCAGTTCCTTCAACCATGCCTTCATGGCAGCATGCTCATGTTTGCTACAAAAACTACGAATATTTCAAAGCCACTAGACTGTTTTCTGAGAATGTTTCTTCTACTCTACATAGCAAGTGTCTAGTCACCGAAACAATACAAACAAACAAACAAAAAAATCAACATTGTGTTTTCAGAATTCTATGGCATGAATGGAAAAGTTATGAAAATCAGAAATATTTTTTTAAAAAATTTAAAATTAATTAACTTCCGATTACAAATAATGGTAAATTTGCTAGAAGCATTAGAAGTAAAACTATGGAAGCATGAATGTGCTAGATACGCATATAAACTAAGCTTATGAATAAAATAAGGTTTGCCTTTTATACATCCTACAGCAAAGTGCTTGTGTATTTAAAAGTAATATTGAAAGCATACATGTAGAGAAAGTATGGCACACAGAATGATCAAAGAAAAGAAACGCATTTACAGCTTTCTAAAACTGTCACCACTAGGACAGCAAATGCAAGAAATATGTCACACAATGATTTACTTTGTCTGGAACTGTTGTTTAACCCTAGGTAACAAACAATGATAAATCTTAAATAGGAGTATGTTCAATGTCACGGAAGCAAGAGGAAAAGGTGTTAATTAACGCAGAGTTTCCTTGAGGTTAGAGGGCGGTGTACCACGCCATATTTCTCTTTCTTCCCCAACTTTAGGAGACCCATTTTTTTTTTTGCAGTTGGTTTGACTGAAGCATCACTGGCTAGTGTGAAATCACCGTCAATGATCTGTCAGTATGTTACTCAGGCATATTAATTTGCATGTAAAAAAGAATTTCTGTAAATTGAAAAGAAAAAAACAACTAAATAAAAATTTACATAAATCCAAAACGTTATATCCGAGATATAACAAGCAAGTGTCATATCAGTGCTTCTCAAGCTCTGTGATGTGCTGTTTTGACGGATTTTTTCTTTTAAAGTGTCTTGAAGCAGTCGGTTTACTAATCCAGCTGTACCGGGTTGTCCCAGCAATGGGATTTTTGTATGGTATACACTGAAAAAGGCCCGAGGTTTACCCAGCCTCTAAAAATGGGTGCTAGAGAAATCTGAGAAAGTAAAGAACCCATACATGATACTGACCGAATCACACTTTCATGTGCCGAAGTTAATGGAAAGTATGGGCCTAACACCATATCCCAATACGCCTTAATGACATGGAAATGGGAATTTGACCTTTAATCTTGAAACCAGTACCACATCTATAAATATAGAGCACTAAACTACAAGAAAAAAAGACTCAGAGATCCACCCAGCTTCTAAAAATGGGTACCAGAGAAATCTGGGAAGGTGAATGCTGCCGGGTATGACACTGACCATCTCACACTTTCATGTGTCGAATGTCTTAGAAATATAGGCCTAACACTGCGTCCCCCAATATGCCTTAATGGCATGGAAATGGGAATTTTACCTTTACCTTAAGTTACAACAGCTGCATGATTAGCCTTAAAACATATGAAGCTCTTTAAGATGCGAGAGAAAGTAATACAGTAAGAGAATGGCCGTGGCTTGAATCATTGACTCCTGTTGAACCAGCAACCAGTTAGACAGAGAACAACAAACTTGGCCACTTCACAGAGAACTGAAACAAAACAATATATTGAAAAATAATTCAAAATTTTCTCACATTCTCATTAAAGATTTGGAAAAAATGACAAATTGTCCTACATTTGATCTCCTGGTCTGTATAAAGAACCGTGGCATTCGAGCCAAAGTTAGACCACATCACAAAGGTTTCCTAAATGCCCTTAGCAGATCAGAAAAACAAGCACCAGAATCTGCAGCCTGGCAATGGTCTTGAGTCCACAATTTGAAAACCCTTAAATGTATGTAATTATATTTCCCTTGGATGCTAGGGTCTTTTTTTTTCCCCCACTAATTCATAACTTGCATAACTTGGCAGCTACAGAGACCAGGATGGTGACACTAGAAAGGAAGTTAGGATCAGAACTGCAAAAGCAGCATCAATCTTCAAGAATCTTGAGAACATATGGAATTCAAAAGTTATAAGCACAAAAACCAAGTTAAGACTATTCAATTCAAATGTAATATCCACCCTCATTTATGCATGCGAAAGCTGGAAAACAACTAAAGAAATTAGACTCTTTTGAAAACAAATGCCTAAGGAAAATACTCGGCATCACGTGGAATGAATTCAAGAACAATGCAGAGATAAGACAGATGACTGAACAACAACCAGTCTCATAGGTGATCAGGAAAAGGAGATGGACATATGTTGGTCACTTGATGAGAAGAAATGATCAGAGAATCCCAAAACAAGCTATCAAATGGAACACAACAGGCCAAAGAAAAAGAGGCAGACCGCGTGAAACTCTGAAGAGGACATTATTAAGAGAGGCCAAATTAACAAGTATAAAATCCTTTGATGAGGTTGAAAGACTCGCCGAAGACAGGAAAAATTGGCGAACTACTTTGCAAGCCCTATGTGACGTTTAACGGCATGGGAAGGATATAAGATAAGATAAGAATTCATAACATACCATGCTAAAAGATTGTTGGCAATCACGTTTCTTTTATTTTCTGCTGTAATTGGTATTACTATCAGATCTGCTGTTTCAATGTTCTGCAAAGTTCTCTGAGAACTTCACAGCTGCCATGCATCCTTCTCCAGAGCCACCTTTATTTAGTTTTTTAGATTGCCTATTTCATCTGTTCATTGTCCATATCTCACATGCATAAAGTAATGCTAGCTCTCTATACATTTTAGTGCTCCTTTTTTTTAACATGACATCCTGTTAACTGTTATAATCTTCATGTTGTGAAAAGTTGCGTATGTCCCTCTTGTTCTTGACTTTTGAAATTTCATCTACTGATATCTTTGTTGGTCTTTGGTACACTACATTAGATCCATTGTTCATTTCCATTTTTACTGAATGTTAGGCTCTGAATTACTTCCCTTGCATCATCATCATCAGGTGCTGTGCGACTGGCATTGGCTATTATGCTTCTCCAGAGTACACGATCCTTCATGCAGGCCATCAGCTCAGTTGGCAATCTCCTCTCGCACCATCCCGTCAGACTGTCCAGTATCATTTCTCTTGGTCTTTCTCTTGATCATCTTCCCTCTATTTTTCCTGTTGTTATATTTTCAACGCCCCCTCTTCTCACTGCATGTCCTATGAAAGTACACTGTCCCTTGCACTTGAAGTTAATGTTCTCCTGCATCAATTACCATAATGCTAGTCTGAATGCTGTCACAGAAGGCAGTCAACTCGTCACTCTAGAGATGGTCTTTCACATTTCTTGGAGCATACGCAAAAATATAAGATGATACTCTCCTAGATATACGTTATGCGTGGCTTCCTAGAAACATTTACCATAACTGTTTATGGCTGGTCTATTACTAACCATAACTATTTTTTTTTCATTATTAGCATTATCAATGGACAACTCTGAAACTCCTCTTTCACAGTAAGGCACAGACTATCAGCTGTTTTGTATTTTGGTTTTCCTGGCCAGGTTCATCAAATCCTCAGTTCTGATATTATCTTTCAAGTGGTCCAAATCTGTGACATTTTAACCACACAAGGTAATTACTCCCTGGCAGTTTTAAATGTATTCAAAACTAATGCAATCAGAATCAATACAATTGAGTGTGTAATAGATTTTTAAGAATTGTGATGAATTTTTTTGGTTGCTACTCTTGACATAATCTTCCTTAAATATTTACTTTTGAAAGTCAGGAATTTGTTTTTGCTCATTAAATCTCTTGAAAAGTCTATTTTTAAAACTTTAAATTTCATTATATTTTTCATTTGCTTCTGCTACCAACCTGTGAGGCTAGGTCAAACATGTCCATTTTATTTTTGTTTTTTCTTAATGGAAAATCTACATTTCCAACTGGCAGCCTAGGGCAAACAATTTCATTTATTTAATCTCTTTACTATATGGCACCTATGCTTATATTCGCAGTCTTATATCTATAAAACACAAGCAAATAACTGAAGCCCAGAAAGAAGATGAAGCAATCCTTGAACAGTTGAAGACAAAACTTTTCTCACTGAATTCCACGCTGCAGGAAAGTATATGAAGCAATCCTTGAACAGTTGAAGACAAAACCTTTCTCACTGAATTCCACGCTGCAGGAAAGTATATGAAGCAATCCTTGAACAGCTGAAGACAAAACCTTTCTCACTGAATTCCACGCTGCAGGAAAGTATATGAAGCAATCCTTGAACAGTTGAAGACAAAACCTTTCTCACTGAACTCCACGCTGAAGGAAAGAAGAGAGAAAATGGAAGAATAGCATTTTGTGCTCTGATCTCCTATATGTATCTTTCAAAGTACAGAGACCAATGATACCAATTCTATGTTGGTTTTGATACAGGATCTGAACATTCACCAATGCTTAATCTTCAGTCATGAGATTTGATAAGAGTTCCTGATGAAATAATAACTGTGCACAGTTTAGAGAATTTAGTTCAGTGCAGGGATTTTCAAACCATTTCTTGCCAGGGACCCACTCAGAGAGCTTGCCGTGACCTACACAATCTTTCTCAGAAAGATGTAAATGATCATCTTGAAGAGTAATAAAATAGAAAGTGAGAATCACAAAACAGCTTTTGGAATGAAGATACTATAAATCAGCTATAGAAATGGTTACCTAGCTCCTTGGAAAGATGGGTAAGTGTGATGCTGACGACATCACCCTCTAGTGTGCCACCAGGTCAATAAAAATATGGGCATCAAATCCTTAAGCGGGCAAAATTTATATCATAAATTGTTCTGTTTCTTTTTACATTTATTATTGAAGGGAAAGCTAACTTTTAGGTAAAGTTTAATGTAACATGTCTCTTTATCCTGATTCAATAAAATCTGTACCTGGACCTAAAGAGCGTATAGCCTCTAGTAGGAAAACTTTGGTCCTAAGAATTACAGGTTTATGGGAACGTTTATATAATAATTTATACACATTCTGTTGTTTCTTGGTTGCTCTGGTAACTACAGCATGTAGAGTACTTGAAAAAGCACATACATCATCATAAGGGAAAGACAATCAAGAACAAGTCTTGAGAGGACAAAAGTTAAGGGAAAATGAGATGGCCACATGGCAAAAATGAAGGGAAAAGAAAAGAAAAGGTGCCTGTAGAGAAATACTCAGAACAAGAAATAAAGAATGGTAATCAATCCCAATCAGAAAAGCCAAGGACAGCACAAAATGGAGAAACGTAATGACTAATGGTGTATAATGAGTGAACAATCAGCATTAAAGAAAAAAAGTACAATGCTTACATACAGTCAGATACGCATAGCACTCAGTAAAGGCTGAGGTATTGGGTCAGTTATATGACAGTACAAAAAAATGATCAACCCAGTGGTATCAAAAAGCAGAATTTAACCGCAAACATACAGGCTCTTCATGAGTCTCAGATATCATAGACATGCTAAACGAACAAAATCTTGCACTATAATGAATATTATAATATGGGTATGGGTCAACTGGCGCCCTAGGGCTGCATCAAGTCTACAAAGTTAATATAAAAGTATAATTTATTTTATTAAAAGTAACTAAAATGTGCAAAAAAAAAAAAAATTAAATATAATCAGTTCACTGTTACCTCATACCTGTCACTTTTTCTCATTTTTATGTAAACTAGCAAAAACTAGTTGATTTAGATGTGACTTGCCACACATTTCTGCACGCAGCTGTGACCCTTGTGGGCACTAAGTTGGACACCCCGTTATATTATGTTTAAAATTACTTCAGTATGTTTAATTAAAGTGGAATGAATTCAAGAACAATGCAGAGATAAGGCAGATGAGTGAACAGCAACCTGTGATCAGAAAAAGGAGATGGACATATGTCAGTCATGTGATGAGAAGAAACAGATAATACCAAAACAGGCTATCAAGTGGAACACAACAGGCCAAAGAAAAAGAGGTCGACCATGTGAAACTCTGAAGAGGACATTGTTAGTAGGCATAACATTCCTTGATGAGGTTGAAATCTCACAGAAAACTGGAAAACTTGGTGAACTACCATGTGAGCCCTATGTGACGTTTAATGGCATGGGAAGGATGTAAGATATTTAATTAAATGTGATGTTTTTATACAACAAAAGCAAATACAAGTTTTGCATTTTTTGTTTTTGAGGAAGTAATGCGAACTCTTAAAAATGGTTGGTGATCCTGAGATGTTGGGCCATGTTTGATTGAAAATTCAACATCTTTGATTTAGTCTGTAAGAGGTAAATGAAAAATCAAATGGTTTTAATTAATGACACATTTTGAAATAGGTATTCCCATAAAAAAATCTGCAGAAAGATATCAAGAAATGGAAGCAAGTGTTGAGACTCAGCCACCGCAGATTCAATTATGAAATGAAAAAAAAAAAATCTGGCCAGGCAAATATCATTTCTAAAAAAATGCCAACTCTGTGAGAGAAAATGATTGGGCCTATACCAATGACCTTGAAAATGATACAGAAATAAAACAAGTATGACATATATTGGTACTTTCATGAGATTTGAAAGCACATGATAAAAATTCAATTGGTGGAAGCTGTCAAAAGTGATGTACCGTTTAAGGAGTAAGGCAGTAGAAAAACAGCAACACCAGAGTTGCAAGCATTTCTGGATGAAGGTTAAAAGAAATGTTTCAGTTATGAAGGTGTAAGACAGTAGAGAGTCAAATCTGGCACACCACTTCTACAACCATGTGATGAAGGATAATGCACAATGTCACTACTTCAAGGCTTTTCTAAATTATTTCAGCTTAACCACATTCAATGAGGTTTTTCTCATAAAATAACCCATCTAGTGATCTCTTTTCACTCTTTACCTGACTCTCTGAACGTAAACATATTCTAATAACTGAAAGCATCTATTTACAATTTTTAAAATGAAATTGGATATTAAATGAGAAAGAAAACGAATGCTCCTTGAAATGAGACTACAGAATAAGATATTTTTTAAAGCAAGGGAGCAAAAATAAAAACAAAAAAAAAATAGTGCCGAAAGATCTCATATCAGAAACAGAAAAAAAAAAAACCGAAAAACTGAATCCAACGACGAAAGCATCCTGAACTTATGAGACACAACAATGTACAAACTCTGTCCTGAAGTGAAAAATCCAGGGCAGGTGAACAAAATGACTGGAAACCCAGTGATCTTACAATAAAGCATGAGGACGCTCATTCAAATGGTACATTATTTTTTACATTACATAATATCTCTGCAATATGGCATTTTCTTTTTCATTTTTGATGTCTGACAAAGAGAAATGGGTCTTGAACACTTAAACCACACTTGACGATCCATTACTATTTTCCTAGACTGCTCTTTTCATCTTTTTTTGATTATTTCACATCAATTTTTACTCTCCATTAAATGAAATGAGATGTGAAATAGGACAGCAGGGACAACAGCAAGTGCATCCATTTCAGATGTTCAAAACCTGTGGGACACAAATTAAATGCAAAAGCTTTGGAAGATAAGTTTCAAGTCTGAACAAAGTTCAACAAACAAAACATCAGCACTTTCAAACACAGCATCAGAACGAACAAAAATAATGTGTTCTTAATCGTCTTTTATTCCGATGCTTATAAAATCTGCAAAAGTTACTCTGTAAATCAATTGTTTATGAAGCTATTTTACCTGCAAGCCACATCAAAAGTGTTAACAAGCCTGCAGATGTATGTTGCTCCATGAACCCTTTAAGCTCTATTATTTTCTAAACAGCAGAAAGCCCAAGCAGGCAATGAAAGCTAAAATGTTTTGCAGATGTGGTATTATATGTAGAAATTAAAACATAAAAAATTCTGGCATTATAAGCAAAATTCAAATACCAACTGTCTAGTTTATTCTGTTGCCAGATTTTTTTAAGAAATGAAAAGCCAAAAGCCAACTACATCCAAAACAAGCACAGATATGCATCTGAAATGTTCAAAAGTGGCTACAAATTCTCAAAACGTGGACAAATATCCTATTTCTAAATGGCGTTTTTACTTGTATGTTATTAAGAAAAAAGAATTGGAATAAGACATATGTCTTAATAACTTTAAAAAAAATATGTGCCGAAAAAAATAAAAATAACAGCAACAGAACCAACCGATTTACAGACTCAATCTGGACACCTCCAATGGCCAAACACACAAAAATATCAGCCACATGCATCAGCCTCTTTGTATATATACATATATGAGTTAGAAATTCAAATTCATATGAAATGGTCTTCTGTACCGTGAAGTTCATGCAGTTATTTACAAGTTCATAACAGTTTATGTTTCAATGGTAGATGCAAAAGCTGAACCAACAGAAAACTTTTTTTTTTTTTGTTGCAATCAAAAAGTTCATGAAATAATAAACACCAGAGCAGAAATGGATACAAAAGAAATCATAACTGGTATGTTACAAACTGATGCATTTCACTCCTTCATTTAAACATTACACATTCAGGACATAATTTATTCTACATGGTTTTTGTCAGTTTGAATAACTGATGGAGCATCTCCAACATGTGAACAATCTACGCCTGGAAACACAGTACAAGTTTCTACAAAGCAATCTCATTATCCGAGTCAATTTGCATGACCACTCTCTAAATACAATATATTTGTCTTTAAAAAAAAAAATTAGTGTTTCATAAATCTGGAATTTAAAAAATAAATGATGGATATACCTAACGTCATGAAAATTATTCAACATATCTGCATAACTAACAAGAAAAAAAAAAGACCACACAAAGACATGTTACTCAGTCACCAATCATACAACAAATAGCATCACAAGCGATGTGGCTCACATACGGAAAATTTATTTTAATACACGATTCCACATTTTATGGGACACTCGGTATAATGAAAAACTGATATTTCCTCCTTTAAAAAAAAATGTGAAAAAAAAAACAAAACAAAACAAAAAACCAGAAAAATAGGGCAAAAAAAATCTGCAATGATAATTTACACTGCTCAGTAAAACATAACAGAAAAATACTTAATCTTATTACACTTGAAAGTACCATCAGCCAATCAAAATGTTTTCCATTAGTTACAATAGCTAAATTTACACAGTAAAATGAGGACCTTGCTAGGAGCCAGCACATTCTAATATACGCAATATAATTTATACTATTTACCTATGTATACACTAAAGACAGCACTTTCAGGATTTGTGGTTTGATGTGAGCCACGTTAACCCTTCGAAGAGTCCATCACCAGACGTGGCACAGGAAGGCTGGACATACCAATTGCGGTCCCGAATACGAGTCAAACCTAGCTTCTCTTGCACTTCATGTGGTTTCATGGCTACAAGATAGAGAAAGACGGGTGAGTAAGAAATTGCTATTGTTCTGAATACTATGCAACAAGTGTATAAAATCAGCCAACAACAATATCAGATTATTCAGAGGCCAAAAGCAGCATATACAGACCTACAACATCATTCTTAAAATTTACATAAAGAAATCAAATCACCGAAAAAAATAAAATCTACCAGGAACACTGAAATAATAAAATAAAAAAATCATGTCCCATAACATCTGCATGCAGTAGAGTGTGATGTGTTAGTGTCTTCACATTTTTAGCATTGTGGGGCAGTGTGACCGGCACCTGCCCTCATTTTCCCATGGTGTTGGTTTGAAAGAATTCTGTCCTGGTATGGAACTGACCAGAGACCTTCTGGTCAGCAGGCAAACACATTATCCACAACATGTCAGATTATTTTTTTTTCTTCTAAATAAATAGATGAAAAATTTAATTCTTCCAGTGGTGGATGGTAATATATTGTAGCTTCTGGTTTACCCATTCAGTGCGAAGTAGCAATAAACTGTTGGATACTTCATTTAATTAAAAAACCGGTGCAAATTTTTACTGCAAACGTTTAGTGTGCACACCAATTGACCTCTTTTTTCTACTGCAGTGTGGGTAGCCAGACGTGTTTTGTGTGAAATTTTTGTGGAGTATTTTCACCTTTTTGTAAGTAAGGAAGAAATATGGACACACCCTCTGACTGGACAACTGTTACTGAATGTACCCAAAGAAGTTCTAGACCTATCAGACAGACCACAGAAGTAGGTAGAATGTTATTTCAGACATAACTTTTGGAAAAAGTGATATTTTTTTTTCTGTGAGGAATTCCACATATCATCACAATGAAAGAGTTTTTTTTTGGTCATAAGTGGATCTGTGCAGAATTCAAGTTATTTTGTGATCATGCCAGCATACTACAGTCTGTGCAATATTCATCAAAAGTTGTTGAAATTTTTGGAAAAAGTGACATTTTTTGTGAGGAATTTCACATATCATCACAATGAATGACTTTGTGTGTTACAAGTGGATATATACAGTGCTGATGGTAAGTAGAAAACAATTTTATTTATCAATCATAAAAAAATATTTTTTTGTGTGCTAAAACTGTTCTATTTTCACACCCATTCTTTTTCCTTTAAAAACTCTGCATTTATGGAATCTCCATATATTTACAGTATTTTGATGTATGATAAGTATTATCTTCCAATTTTAACGTGGAAGTATTTTGTTACATTCGTTTTTCAAACTATACCTTATAAATATCACAACACCAGCGAATAGAATTCCACAGAAACAAAATGTCAGTGTTTTTGTCTGCGGCAGGGAAAGAGTTAACTTAATAGCACACCCACATACCATCTTGATTATGCTTGATTTTATACTACTGCCATGATCATGCTTCTCTTTTGCACAATTAAATTTTGCCAACCAACAAAACACAAGCAAAAATGTTACCATCTGGAAGGTCTTGTTTGTTTGCAAACACAAGTATGATGGCATCTCTCATCTCACGATCATTAATGATGCGGTGAAGTTCCTGCCGTGCCTCGTCGATACGATCACGGTCCGCGCAATCAACGACAAATATAAGTCCCTGCGTTCCTGTAAAGTAATGCCTCCACAAGGGTCTAATTTTGTCCTGCCCTCCTACATCCTGCATGATAAATTAAGACCAATATCATACTGGATGATAAATTAATGTAAGACAGACTCATATCAGATAATAAATAACGTTAAATGAAAATTACATCACATATTTATTGTATGAAAGACAATATCTCATGGTAAATTACTACATCTCATGCCAGACTAATTTAAAACAGACATTTCACTATATGATAAACCACTTTAATTCAGATACAGCAGATGTTAGACTAAGGCATATACTACTTTTTTGGTAAAAAATATGTGGATGGATATTATACCACAACATAAACTAATATAAGACAGATATTACAATCATCATCATCATCAGGTGCTGTGCCGACTGGTGTTGGTTATTATGCTTCTCCAGAGTACATGATCCTTCATGCAGGCCATCAGCTCAGTTGGTGATCTCCTCTCACACCATCCCGTCGTCCAGTATCATTTCTCTTGGTCTTCCTCTTGATCTTCTTCCTTCTATTTTTCCTGTTGTTATAATATTTTCAATGCCCTTCTTCTCATTGCACGTCCTATGAAAGTACATTGTCTCTCTCTTATTTTTTTTTACAAGATTTTTTGTCTCTCCAGCTCTTCTCATACATTCTTCATTAGTTATTTTTGCTATCCAAGGGATTCACAACATTCTTCTAATAAACCACATTTCTGCTGCTTCCAATGATTTTTGTGCAGACCTGCCTATTGTCCATGATTCACTTCCATATAACAAGACAGGTTCAATATAGCATTTTAGGACTCGTTTTCTAACATTCATTGGTAAGAATGTTTCTCATTTTTTGAAATGCAGTCTTTGCTTGGCCTATTCTGTTCCTAATTTCTATTCTGTATTTCCCATCTGAAGTTACTACTGCTCCAATGTATTTGAATTTCTGCACCTGCTTTAGAATAGTTCCATTTAATTTAATACTGCATGCTGGTGGATTCTGTTTCTTAGATATAACCACAGTCTCTATCTTTTTGATGTTCAAAGTAAGGCCTTCCTGTTCACTTCCTTTCACAATCTCTTATCCAAGAGATTTTGCAGGTCTTGTTGGTTCTCAGCTATCAGTACTGTGTCGTCAGCATACCGAAGGTTGTTAATATTGTATCCTCCAATTTTTATGCCTGGTTCTGTGATGATCGTTCTTAGAATATTCTTGCTCATGGATGACAGACGACATCTTAGGACTGATGGACAAGAGGAGGAGGAGTAAAAATAACCAAGAAAAATATAGCAATATAAATAAGGAAATAAGATGCAAATGCAGAGAAGCAAAGAAAGTGTGGTTAAATGAACAGTGCAGACAAATAGAGGACTCATAATAAAGACAGCAAAAACATGCACAAACAAATTAGTGAACTCACAGGCAGGAAAACAAAATATACCACAGGATGCCTGAAATCAAAGAAAAAAAGGTGTGGAGACAGTACACATCTTTGTTGCACCCCTTGTTTTATAGGTTGATATTTTCCAGTTCTATTTTCAACTCGAATTGCTGCTTCTTGGTGCCAGTATAGATGTTTTACAATCCTCAGGTCTTTGCTGTCTATACTGATGTCTTCAAGCATTTTAATAATTCATTATGTTCCACCTTGTTGAATGCCTTGGTGTAAATCAATGAAGCATAAGTAGAGATCTTTCTGTACTTCTAAAGCTCTTTCTGTTAGTGTTCGTAAAGCATAAATGGCATTGTGTGTTCCCTTTCCTTCAACAAATCCAAACTGGTCATCTATTTCCATTTTTATCTTTTTGTTCTTCTCATAATTATTCTCAGAAGCAGCTTCATTATGTGACATGAGAGGCTGATTGTCCGGTGGTCATTACATTCCTTTGCACCTGGTTTTTTTGGTAGTGCTATAAAAGTGGATTTAAGCAAGTCACTGGGCATATAACCACTGTTGTAAATGTCATTCACTAACTTAGTTATTATTTTTATTCCTATCTCCTCTAGCGCCTCTATTTCTTCTACTGTTATACTATCAGGCCCAGTCGCTTTTCCTTTCTTCATGTGTTTGATGGCATCTATGATTTCATCTTCATGTATTAGTGGTCCATCACAGTTTTCAGTATCTGGTGTTAATTCTGGTCTTTCTCTTCCATACAGCTCACCGATGTACTCTGTCCACAATGTCTTCTTTTCCATTAACATTTTAGCTTCTTTTGATTTCAGGCATTCTGTGGTATATTTTGTTTTCCTGCCTGTGAGTTCACTAATTCGTTTGTGCATGTTTTTGCTGTCTTTATTATGAGAGTCCTCTATTTGTCTGCACTGTTCATTTAACCACACTTCCTTTGCTTCTCTGCATTTGCATCTTATTTCTTTATTTATCTTGCTATATTTTTCTTGGTTATTTTTACTCCTCCTCCTCTTGTCCATCAGTCCTAAGATGTCGTCTGTCATCCATTTATTTTTAGGGGCTTCTTTTTTTGGTGGTATTATCTCCTTAACAGTTTGGTGGATAGAATCTCTTAACATTGCCCATTGGTCATCTATACTATTTATCTTTGCTACTGCATTGTATCTATTTGTTATAATAACTTTGTATTGTTCTCGCAGTTCTTGGTCATTTTTAAGGAGTTCTGTATTCAGTTTGATGTTTCTCACTTTTCTGCATGCTTTCTTTAGCTTTATTCTAATTTTTCCACAGAGTGGGTCATGGTCACTATTGCAGTCGAGTCCTGGCATGGTTTTTGTTGTCAGTAATGCATTCTGGAATCATTTGCTGATTAATACGTAGTATATCTGGTATATATATGATAAATTAACGGAAACCAAATCAACAGAGAAATGACCAATTAAATGTATAACATTGTATCACAATGGTGGTACACCAGAAAACAGAAGTTAGAACTAGAACTACAAAGGCAGCAAAATTATAAGCATGAAAACAAAGCTAAGATTATTCAAATGCAATATCCATCCTTATTTATGTGGAAAACAACTAAAGAAAATAGAACACAAATTAGACTCATCTGAAAACAAATATTTTAGGAAAATACTTTGCATACAATGGAATGAATTCAAGACCAATGCAGTGATAAAGAAGATGAGCACACAAAAACCTGTCTCATCATTAATTAAAAAAAAAAGCAGATGGACACAGGTTGGCTACGTGATGAGAAGAAACAATCAGAGAATCCCTAAACAAGCTATCAAATGAGACACAAAAGGACAAGGCTGTCCACATGAAACTGTAAGAACGCTGAACATTGCTGAGTGGGGATAAGATCCCCTGATGAGATTGAAAAACTCGATGAAAACAGAAAAACTACAATGAGAGCCTTATGTGATGTCTAACTGCACAGGAAGGATGTAAGATTGTAGTGCATGATAATGTAAGGTAAATTTTACACCCCATGATTAATTAATCTAAAACAGAAACATATACGACATGAACTAATATAAGCCAACTATATCACATGACAAGAGAATGTAGCAACTCACCCAAACATTGAATTTGACACTTTTGTATGTGACTGTTTCTACATTGAAGCCCACTGTAGGGATTGTTGTAACTGACTGACCCAACTTCATTTTGTACAACAACGCTGTGGCAAGTTAAAGAACACCAACAACACAGTTTAAAATATTAACTTGTAAACTAAGTTTCCTACAGGACAGCTGTTAGAGAGGCAAAGTTTTGAAGGGACATGCGAATGAATGAAACTAAGTTTATACTGTCAAGCTTCTTTTCAGTTTGCTTTCACATGCTGAGCCATCCAGACAGTGAGATGGGTTTGCTGCCATTAATCTCACTGTCAGCAGGTCTTCTTGTGTGCCCAGTTTTCCATTCAGTGTCTTTTTTTTTTCCTAGGCAGTCACTGATAAAAATTAGAAGAAAAAAAAAAGCAACCAATATGTGGTTTTGGAGAAAGATGCAACAAGGTCCAACAATTAAGTAATGAGACTGATTTTATCATGACCACCACTAAAATGCCATCTATGAAGCAAAGCATGGAATCCAAAGATGCAACTTTCATCTATGATCTGGCAACTTTTCACTGCCATCCGATAAGCAGACGACAAACAACACACCATTTTGTTGACCTACTTCACTATATCAGGATGTAACTACTGCTTGAAATAAAAGGATACTTGTTTTTCCCGCTGCATCGAGACCCAACATTAGAATCCGCATCTCTTTGTTACCAAATATTTTGGACAACAGTTTTCCCATGCTGCCTTGATATCTGCTGAAGAGATTTAACTTATAAAAGTAAAAAAAAAAAAACAACAACAAATGAAACAAACTTGCAAATAATGAAGAATTTCAATCTGCTGAACTTAACAAAAGCAATCTTCAATGTTCAGTTATGAATAGTATATTCTTCTCATCATTATTTCTCACAGCAGTCTTTCACTTGCATGATTAACAAACAGAAACTGTATATAATTAAACCAACTACTAAGGACAACTGCACATCTTGCACTAGAGAGAAGAAAGTGACATGAGGATTTTAAAAACATGAAACCCCCCCCCCCCACACACACACAAAAAAAAAAAAAACAAAAAACAAACTTAAAAGCATCATTCTGTGGACTTGAGAAAAAAAGATGAACTGCTGTATCCCTCTTCTCCAGTGTAAGCAATGAACTGTGAGCCTCATTATTAGAATGAAGTCCATGATTTTCTCCAGGTTTTTCCATCCACACAGCTCATCTCAAATCTAGACATAATTGCGGGATCTGGTCGCATGGGTCTGTTGGACATTCTTGAAGAACATGTTCTGAAGTGTCTCTTCTGTTCACACAATGATATTCATTTGTTTGGAATCAATCAATGTATCTATGTATGTATCTATGTATGTATCTATCTACCTATGTTATATATCTATCTGGAGCATATGCCATCAAAAAGGGCTTTCCATTTTATTCTGTCTGGGCTTGTTTCTTCTATGTTTCCAAGTACTTCTGTCTGATCTGTTTCAAGACTCCTTCACTAGGTGTTCTACGTCTTCCTTGTTTTCTCTTTCCCTGGGGATTCCTGGTGACTGCTTGTGTGGTTATATTTATGGAAGGTTTACAAACTGTATGTCCTATCCATCTCCAGCATCTTTTCAGTACTTCTTTCACTGTGGGTTGTCATTTTCTGCCATAGGTCTTCACTACTGATGGTATCTGGCCATCTAATATCAAGGAACTTCCTTCTAACATCTAACATCCTTCTCGTGCTGTTAAATGTCACAGAGGGTGTGCATGGCTGTTTGCCAAGTTTTCCTGTTTTTGGCGAGCTTATCAACTTCATCAATGGATTTTATGCCTACAAATTTGGCCTCTCTTAACAATGTCCTATTTAGAGTTTCACGAGGTCGATCTCTTTCTTTGGCCTGATGTGTTCCATTTGATAGCTTGTTTTGGGATTCTCTGACTGTTTCTTCTCATCATATATGTCCATCTCCTTTTTCTGATCATCAAGGAGATAGGTTGTTGCTCACTCATGTGCCTTATCTCTGTGTTGTTCTTGAATTCAGTTCCACTTTATACGGAGTTTAAAGGTATGCAAACTGCCTTACTTCTGTTCTTTCTATGATATTTTTCCTTCTTGATTACTGGGAAGTTTCATTATTTTTGTATTTTTCCTTGTTAATTTCAAGTCATATTTTGGGTACCCGTTTTTTTTTTCTTGCATTGAATTCACATTGTCACTGATAAGAAGAAAACTAGCCATATTAAGAAAACTGAGTGGAACCACACATGGGGAGCTAGTGAAAGAATCCTCAAGAATGTATATCAGCAAAGTATTCTACCACATTTAGAATATGGCTCAACATCTTGGTGCACAGCATCAAACACTACACTGCATAATCTAGACAAGGTTCAAAATCAGTCACTACGGATTATCACAAGTGCCATGAGGTCCACACCAATAGTAGAAATGCAGAAAATAGTTGGTGTTCAACCGCTAAAGGAACGTAGAGACACAAAGGTCATGACCATGGGAGAAAAATTCCTTAGCTCTGTAAGCCATCCCCTGAAGGAGAGATTCAATAACTTGGCATTAGGACGGCTTAAAAGAAGCAGCTTCATTCATCAGGACAAGCGTATGCGTAAGCTGATATCTGACTTTCCAACTGTAGTCGCTCCATTATCATCTGTACCAGAGCATACACCATGGAAAGAAGCAGATTATACACAAATAACTATTCAGACTGAAGTGAAAGGCGTGCAGAATGGTGAGATGCAGAGCAGTCTTGTAAGATCAACAGCCACACTTAGTGTTCTAGATGACAAATATCCATGTGACACCTGGATACGTGTGTATACAGATGGATCTGCACATAATGCCATAAAGAATGGAGGGGCAGGAGCATATATTGAATATCCAAACAACACCATTGACAAGATTTCCATACCCACTGGTAAATACTGCAACAACTTTGATGCAGAAGTTAGGGCAATTATTGCTGCAGTTGAAAAACTATCAGACTCCAGAATTGATACATGTCCTGAAGTAATTCTCACAGATGCAAGATCAGTACTGGAAGCTCTTCAGAGCAACAAACTACCAGACCTTAAGGATGCCTTGTCAAAAATTGGCTTACAACATGGAGTCACTTTGCAATGGATTCCCTCTCACTGTGGGATACCAGGCAATGAGAAAGCTGACCATCTGGCTAAAGAGGGCACTGAAATGGAGCAACCAGACATACCAATCACCTATAATCAGAAGAAAAGCATGATAAAAACCTACAGGAAGCCACAAACACCACCACATGATGACTATCACATGCTAAACAGAAAGGAACAAGTCACCATCTTCCGTCTCCGAACAGGACACACCCGACTCCGAAGTCATATGTATACAAAGTTTAAGGTTGGTACTACTAATCTATGTACATGTGCCCAGGTGCCCCAAACTGTGGAACATATCCTCCAGAACTGCATCAACTACGAGACACTGAGAAATAATTACTGGCACAGTGAAAGCACTAAAGAAGATAAGCTCTACGGTTCCATACATGAGTTACAAAAAAACAGTGAAATTTATCCAAGAGACAGGACTGCAGATATAGACAGACAATGCGAACGAAGAAGACGAAGAAGAAGTCACTGATAAGGATTATGTCCTCTGCAAATTCAAAATCTTCTAGTTGGGTCCCATGTACTCATCAATGCCCCTTTTACCTGTGCAATAGTTTTTATTATGAAGTCTACGGCAATTCCAAAAAGCAAGGGAGATAATATACATCCTTGTTTCACGTCTGTTTCAATCTGGAACCATTCACTCGTTTCTTTTCTGTATTGACTACACAAACATAACTGTTGTAGAGATCCTTAATGATGTTGACAATTTTAGATGGTATTTCATATAAATTTCTCCACAATGAATATCTGTGTATGTTATCTAAATGCCTTTTAAAAGTCTATGAAGTTCAGAATTGATGGTTTTTACTGTTCACATGTTCTTCAAGTATTATTCTTAGAGTAAAGGTCTAGACAAGACAGCTTCTCACTTTTTGAAATCCTGCTTGTTCTTCTCTAATTGCAGTATCCACTATATCTCTGAGTCTATTCAGAATGACTTTGCAGAATACTTTTGACACAACTGATATGGTTACTCCTCTCCAATTGTTGTAGTCACAAAGACTGCATTTTTTTATATTTTAAGATGATTCATTTTTTCCATTTGCATGGGACCTTTTCTTCTTTCCAAACTTTATTAAACATTCTCTGTAGTCGGTTTTCATGTTGTCATTGTTAATAGCTTTTAACATTTCGGCCTGCAGCTTTATTGTTAGCCATTAAATTCACTGCTGTTTCAATTTCGTTCAATGTAATTTCATCTAGGTTGATATTTAGTTGTGGGATTGGTAAGTCCGTATCAAGGTTTTTTAATTCTTTTGGGTGTGGTCAATTAAGTATTTTTTGGAAGTGTTCAGCCCATCTTTGCTTTCGGTCTTTACTTGATGTTAATAGGGTGCTAGTTTTGCTAAAGATCTGTCATTCTTTGGATGTAATATTACCTGTTAGCCTCTTATGTATGTTTGCTGTTGTTGGAGGAGACTCAACAGGCTGCAGTGACCAGTTCTTAATCCAAATAAGATAGTTCACATGATGTTTGTAGCTGATGTACTGAAATAGGTTTACTGTTTATATTCAACCTCTTTGCTCACTGCTGTGTGCAATGATTTTATATAATGCTTTCTTTCTCTGTTTTACTGAATGGTTAGAACATTACATTATTTTTTACACACCCATGTTATTTAGATTTGTCAGACATTGATAACTGATGAGAAGTTAAAAGAAAAACAGAAACCAATGGAGTTATTCTGGGACAAATAAATACGATGCAAGAACTGGAGAGGCAGAAAAGTTTCACATACAACTGAGAATAAATACAAATTAGCATCATAAACAGACAACATGAATTCTGCTAAAAAGCAAAATGACAACAATCAGAAAATATGACAGTCTCAAACAGAGTGGAAGTGTCTGCTCCGATGTCAGGAAAAAAAAAAACCACCCAAGACCCTTCCTCCTTTGCAGCAGCTGTTGTCGAAACAGGCTGAGCCATCATGAATGACACACAGACTGACCAGATCACAGTCATCATGGAGTTTTACTGACAAGCCAGGACCACTGGCTCTGTAAACCAAACCGACTTCTTTCCGAGTCCTCTACCTTCCAAAGACTCAGCAAATGCTACACTTCTACTGTCCCTGACTTTGTAGCGCCACCAGAGCAGCTCACTAGGAGGATCATCTCGTCCTCTAGAATATAATAAAAACTATCACTGCCATCACCACAGTAATGAGACAGAAAGCCCCAGAAAGGCAGAGAATATCTCCCTGCATGGTGAGGCGGACTGCAACTGAACTGCATGCACTGCTGTCAGTGAAAGAGATGAAAATATGTGAACCCCATTACTGTAAGGACTGAACTTCACCAGAGTCTATGAAAGTAGTGAAAGTAAAAAAAAAAAAAAACCAAAAAACCCTACGTTTTACAAAATGCTCATATATGGATATGGTCCCAACAAGTCTGTGGAATGACAAAAAAATCAATGAAAAAGCAAGTACAAAGACAAGCTGACTGACCAAAGTGACATGGAAAACATGGTTCACACTCATTGCATGATATTACAAATCAAATAATGTGTAACTCATACCTACCACATGATATAATGCATAATGACACAAAGTGTTGTTTATCCATATCATGGGATATGTTTATTTTGTCTCTACAGTGTGCTCCCCCCTCCCCCCAAAAAAATGTCACTCTGCAAAGATTGATTCATGTTAAATTTTTTTTTTTAGGTTATCTCAAATGAGGAAGTTGAGACCACTGTCAAACATTTCAAGTATACATACATTTATCACTGGCATCAATATTTGCTATGGAGGCATGGAACATCTACTATCAAACACCATAAGATCAACATCACACTAACAACACTGAAAGATGGCGCTGCAGATTTTAAAAACTTGTGGCACTGCTTTTTTTCAAACATTTACTGGCTTCATGTAGTTTAGTTTTATATATACTTATACCTAAACTATTCATGTGTTTCTTTAAGTGTTTGGGTATGCACAATTTCACTGCTGTTGAATTGATTGCACGACAGCAGATAAGTAGCAGAAATGAAGAGTACAAAGCTGTTTCTATGTGGATCAAGACAACTGCTGCTGTCAATCATGATATTTTATGAGGTATTAATTCTATACACTTTCTATGAATTGTTATAGTATTCTGCATCCTTGAAAGATTATAACTTCTACAACAAAGCTATTTTATAATACACCTTTTGCTTGCTATGTATGCCAAATGTGTTTAGACATGAACTATTTTCTATTTACAGGATACAGAGATTCTGAGACTGAAATGTAGCACTGTAGGATTTTAAGCTAACTTTGCAATCTGAAGAAAAAAAAAGATATACTGTCATCTCATTGTTTTTACTGTTAGTGAAAAATCAATTACTTTCACGACACTAGATTCACTTAGTGAAGATGTGGTAAACTCACTTTCAGGTGCTAGGTCTACTAATCTGGCGGTACCAGGTTCAGGTACCAGCAGGGGGGATTTTTTTCTGGTAGCACCCCACCAAAAAGGTCATTGGGTCCATTCAACTTCTTGAAACGGGTACCAGAGAAATCTGGGGAGGTAAATGCAGCCAGTGCTACTGACCACATCACACATTCATGTGATGAAGGTCTTGGAAATATGGGCCGAACACAGTATCTTCAATATGCCTTAACGGCATGGAAGTGGGGATTCTACCTTTACCTACTGATGTGTATGTGTAGTGGTGGGTTTAAGGAATATAGGAGTGTTGGTGAACTGGCATCAGCAACAAGTTTTATATGATAAGAAATGATGTTAAAAGTGAATCAAACTGTTGGCAGGTGGGTAGGGATGGTTTTCAAATGTTTGTATACCATCTATCATATGATATTACAGATGAAATAAATTATTTATTATATATCTACCACATACCTAATCCTATCCCCATGCAAATTGTGGCTTGAACTTTTCACCAGAGTAGCCACAGATTTGTATACTAAACCTTCTATATTTTTCTACTGCTTCTGGCTCTTATAAATGGTACATTCTGGAGCCTTGACAATCATCTTAAATTGTACACAACACCAATTATGGCTTTTACCCCAATACCTGATAGAGAAGCTCAACAAAGGGAATAGATTACTAAGACATTTCTTTGCTGCTATATTACAACGCTCAGCTTACAATCAGCATCACCTAATATCACTTCAAATTTAACGAAATAGATTACCATATACATTTTTAAAAAATTTAAATGAAACATTTCAAAAAGGAAGAAAAACAACACTACAAAACCTATTGAATATTAAATATATTATATATAATCTCACAGATTTATCTGTAAACAGCATATTGAAATCTGTGTATTAAAAAAAAAGGCGTCACAAAGGAACTAAGTTATGGTCGGTCCGACTTGAGAGAATCTAAAACACTAGTTCGGTTTGAGAGGGTGTTGTCTCTTGGGTTTTTTTTTTCCTCTTCCCGCGCCTTAGCACTTACCACAAAAGTAAACTGTCTGTATCACTAAGAAAAATGCTTATCAGAAAAGTAAACTACACACTTCAGTACTGCGAGGGTATAAGCGTTCCATTACATAGAGGGCACTTCCTAATTCTTTCTGTAAACATTGTGGTGTGATTAAACGAGGGTCATACCGGCTTTGCAAATGAGTTTCCACACCTGTTACGATCGGAAGTGTATGATTTCCGCTCTCCAGGAACAGCGAACAGACAAACCGTGTCCTCTGTCTTCTTCACAAGTGGCTAATATTCAACCCTGGTTGTCTTTCTTTCGAATCAGACTCATTATTGATGATCTTTTCGCCTCGCCACGATCTCAATGCACGACTCCATAGCTGAGCCCAATGGCAGTGGTGATGACCCTACACTTCCGGTTTTTTTTTTTTTTTTGGAAAGAAATATAGTCCGTATTGTGCTAATTAAACAAATTCTTTATAAATCACCGAGCAGTTGACTGTACACAACAAAATTAAACCACTTAAAGATATTTTCTTTAGGTTTATTAAGTTTATATTTGTTATCCCACGACTTCTGAAAATAAATAAGAAAAGAAAAAGTAGTTCCAGGAAGTTCGGGTTTTATTACTCAATGAAGTTATTTAAAAAGTTGTAAGAAGAACTAAAGCGAAATAAATTGTGAAAGTTGATGCCGCGCAGACATGGAATAAGATAGCCATCTTACCATGAAGTCCACCAAAGAGACAGCGGCCTTTATTGTTCCTGCGGACTGCGCCCAGAAAATAAGGTTTTTAGCTAATAACAGAGCAGCAGGCCGTGAATTAGTCGGACTTAGCATACCGATTTAGTTTTCGATGCTGGCAGAAAATAAATTAACTGGCATAAAATCCTTTGATGAGGTTGAAAGACTCGCTGAAGACAGGAAAAATTGGCGAACTACTTTGTGAGCCCTATGTGACGTTTAACGACACGGGAAGGATATAAGATATAAGAAAATAAGTATAGAAGAAGAGGGATAAGGTGCACAACGCACGAACAATAAGCATACAGTTTAAGTGTGTTCGTGAAAAGTGTATATTTTTCAAGAAGTACGGCATGCTTATGTTTGTGTGTTTATAGATTGTCAGTAATTGAGATAAAAAAAGAGATGATGATTCTGTATGTCTATCACGTTAGCACGTCGTCTGGTCTCGTCTCCTTCCTTATATTGAGGGGACAAATAGACGTCTTGCTAAGGATCGGCTATGTGCTTCATATAATGGGATATTTAAGATTTCTTCCTCCCTTCATCTCCTGTGTGGGCGGCCACTTCCTCTGTTACCTATGAGTTTTAATGTAAATGTTTTGTGTATGTGTGTGGTATGCTCTAGTGGTGGTCGTGTAACATGGCCAGACCAATTGACTTGTTGTTTCTGGATGTAGTGTAATACTAGTGTTAGTCCAACCTTTGCCCTGATTGCGTCGTGGACTTTGTAAAACTGACTGTCATGTGGAAATGCATTAACCCAGGAATGGCATCAAGGGCCGAACCGATAGTGAGACAGTCTCTCCGTCAGTCTGACTTAAAGCGGTGGTATCAGTTTGTCTCCCTCCTGATGACCCAGCTGTACAAATAGTTTCGCAGCATGCAGTGTTGAGGACTAATTGCCACCAAAGTAGCATCATCTGTCTGATGTGTTGAGAGACCCCAGTGCCTTCATATTTTATATGGTTCAGTTTTACAAGAAGATAGAAGGACTGAGGAAAGTCAGCAGAAATGAGAACAGCAGAGAAATAAAATGACTACGTATAAGTGAAGAACATACAACAATCCAGTATTTTGGCAAATGCCTTTTTCAAGAACCACATTAACAAACAAACAAAAAAACCAGATAAAAATACAAAAAATAAATGAAAAATTCAACACTTAGCTCGTTTGGTATCCTTGTAAAAAAGATAGGCACAAAATGTTCCCAGACAGATGTTGGTAGGCTGAAAGTAGAAGCAGGCAACTGGATGAGAAATGAGGTAAAGAGATGATAAAAAAGGGAACCAATTCTTCATCTGTATGTCTTGACTTACCACCTTCCTCATATTTCTTTTGTCCTGTCTTATCACCTTCCTCGTGTACCTTTCAGTGTTGAGAGGACAAATAGACAGCTTGATAGGGCTTGGCAGTTTGCTTCATATGATGGGATGTTTAAGGTTTCTGTATGTCCTCTCTCTATGTCTTGCATGAGCAGCCTCTTCCTCTGTTACCTACAGATCTTAGTGTGAATATTTTGTGTGGTATACTGTCTGGTTGTAACTGTACTGTGGCATTTGACTTGTTGTTTCTAGTTGTAGTGTACTATGGCATTGCTCCAACCTTTGCCCTGATGGTATCATTTCTTACATGGTCTCTTCTTGTCACATTTAGTATTCTCCTTAAACATCTCATTTTCCTTTTGTGTTTGGCTGTTTTCGTCCATGTTTGACGTAGATAGCATAGGGCTGGAAGGAAAATTGTGCTGAATGGTGCTCCTTTTTTGTTTCAGTTGTGATGTATTTGTTTTTCAGTAAAGGGTCATTTGTCCAATGACCTGATTCACCTTACTGCGTTTATTCTCAGTGTCAGTTTTCACTGAGGATGATATTATGCTACCTAGGCATTTGAAATGTTTCACTTGTTTCAAGGGCTGGTTGTCTAGGAAGATCTTTGCTGAGATTTTTTTCTTTTGCTATGGTCCTGACTTCCATTTTTTTCAACACTGATCTTCATGCTCTGACTTTTACATGTCCTTGCTAAGTTATAAATCTTTTGCTGTAGGTCTTTCTCTGATGTGACTATAAGTGCTTGGTTGTCAGCAAAAAGGAGTTCATTTATGGTCCATATTTTGGGTATATTATCTGAAGGTTTATCAGCATTGTTCGTGAAGTTGGACTGCTGAGGAGTTTGTGGTGGAATTTTTACTGCATATGTTAGCCTGTTTTCAGATGTTGTCTGTGTGTATTGTGGCAACTGGAAAAATTGAGGGAAGAAGAGACAGAGAGAGAAGTTACTGGATGGGCTAGTGTGGCTAGGAAGAAAGTCACCGGCGGATCTCATAATCAGGTCTAAAGACAGGGAATTGTGGAGAGAATTGATCGCTTACGCCACCGGCACAGCACTTGATTGATTGATTGATTGTCAGTATATGTTATGAATAGTAAGGGAGATAGTATGCAGCCCTGCCTCACTCCAGACTTTATGATGAATGGTTCAGAATGTCCCACATTTGTTTTAACTATACACTGACTGTTTTCGTACAGGTTTTAGTTTATATGTACTCATCTTATTTTCTGCCGTATCTTATGTACTGCCATACTTGTTCCAGCCCACTCTTCTCACTTTTTCTGTCTTTTTTTTTTGTGGTTGTAAAACTGAACCTGCATTTATTACAAGAACCAGTTTTACCATAGTCGTCCTTTCTCATATCTCTTACAGTTCTTACAGAGTTTATTGACACTGAAGTCAGTGTTAAATTTTCATGCCAGAAGAATGGAAAATATATAATTATATTTAAAAAAATATTTTCATGTGAGAAAATATGAGAAACAGTCAATCAGACATTACATTTTCATGTGAGATTGATTGATTGATCTTTATTTTAAAAGGGTTAAGAATTGGGCACTCAGGCCTGTCTGACATTCTGCCCTTTATCATACAACTTTCACTCTGTTCCAGACATTCTACAAGTATGTTGCTTATGTAACAAACTTACTTAACATTAAAGTAACTACATACACATAAAAATGACTAACTACATATATATATATATATATATATATATATATATATAAATGACTAATTACACACACATATAAATGACTATCTACTAAACAAAAATTTCATTACTATTCAGAACAATTAACTGAAGTCTGTGTCTGTATGAGCAGTCTAAAATAACTTTTTAAGTTTTACGATTCATGGAGGCATGTAGTCGACATCAAATAGATATTGGAAAAGTTTGTAGTTGTAGGAAGGAGTATAGTTTATATTTTTTATACAGGATGGGAGAGTATTCTAAAGATTAGCAGTAGAATAAGTAAAGCTTTTCTTGTAAAGGTCAAATCTAGGTTTTGGAAGACTTATGTTATTCAAGCACTTTGGTCTAAATTTAAACAGGTTCCATAGATAACGCGAAGCATGCTGTGAAAGAATTTGATGCACCAGCTTGGCTTTGTTGAAGAGGAACTTGTTCTTAAGAATCAGTATTTTGATATGTTTGTGCTGGTTAGTTGTTTGTGCTTGATCTTTGTCACTAATAAGCTTTACTGCTTGCTTTTGAAGTGAGTATAGCCTCTTTGTATTTATATTATATGAGAAGTGACACAAGTAGCATGTTTACATGGTATTCTTTCTCATCCAGGTCTGATTTAGAGAAAATGAACTTTTGGGATTCTACATACAGATTGAAGAAGTTAGGTGACACAGGCCAGGTTGCCATTCCTATTGATATAAGTAGAGGTAATATTACTGAAATCACAGATTGTTGGCCAGATTTTAGGGTCGACTGGCTTCATCTACCATTTTCTAAAAAGCTGAAAATTCAACACAGCAGTCCAGTAACTGTTCTTCAGAATGAAATACAACACTTGCTGGAAACATATGGGCTGGGTAAGTTTCTTTTCTAAATTTTAAAAGTTCTTCAACTTCATTTTTTTTTGTTGTTGTGAGTTTTATAATGGAAGTGGTACTAGAGATACATTACAGTAAAGTAACAGAACACAGTGCTGTATGATTAGACCTTTGAAAAAAATCATAGACAAAGCACTTTTAGACACGAGAGAAAGAAAGATCACAAGATAATTACCCAAGTCCATGGTTCAAGTTCCAGGTAGTCCTCATAGTTCTCTCATGTCTAAAAGTTGTTTGTCTATGATTTTTTAAAGATCTTATCATACAGCATTGTTCTGTGTTCTGTTACTTTACTATACAAAGGGTTTGTTGCTTCCTCTTTGTGGAGATATACAACCTAGCACTTAGCAGATGGACTGCAAGTTTAGTTTATACAGAATTGTATGAATTGCTCATATTTAAATTTAATGTAATTAATGTAAGTTAAAAAAAACAACTTAAATATTTGTGAAATAAAATACTCAACCTCCTTTTCAGATAATTTAGTTTTAACATAAATTATATATAAAATAATTATGTTCACTTTTGGGGAAACCTTGTAAGTTGAGGTAAAGTTTTGCTTGGTTTGAATTATTGCTATAGTCTTATTGAATGTAACAATCATGCTTTCTTTGTTATGACAGGGTAGTTAAAATTACGTGCTATTGAAAAATCAGTGTGTCGTAGTTTTGCGAGAGGAAAGGTAACTGCTAGAAGGACTGAGTAGCTGTTGGGATCAGATCATCAGAAGTATCCCACTCTATCTGACCTTATAGTAGTGCTCTTGTAAAAGGGAATTAACTCCAGTTTTGTGAAGCAAGGCACGCTCAGGTGTTTTTTTTTTTTTTTATCAAGCACAATGGCCATCATTTTTTTTATGAGGAAGTAACACAATTCCTACTTATATTATTCATGACAGTTTAATATTTAAATACTCAGCAACAGAACAAACCATAAAACTGTAGTCGTTTTTAGTTTTTTAAATTGGTTGTCATTGATTTCCCTACCATATGGGGGGGGGGGGGGGGGAAGATGCCTGATAAGGTAATCAACCCTTAGCTGATGTACCAGCATCAGGGTTAGCGAACCAAAGCTGACCAAGACTTTTCCCATCTCTCCATGGTACCCCTAGTAACAGGCATAGCCTGGCTAATGGGGCAGGGATCACCGTAGTCCCCATGGTGGTGGAGTCTGGTAAAGAAGCATTGCACACCCTCTGCTTTTTAGCTGTACTCCGGGACTGAAAAAGTAGCTGCCATAACCCGCTCCCACGCCGATAAAATGCTGTGCCTCAACAGCATCGGCTGCAAAGAACAACAGCTTGCAGTCACAGGGAGTTCGCAGAAGTACAAGTCATGGTATGCCAAGAGTTGACTCAGCCTGAACAGCAGGTTGTTGTGTGTGGAGCTTCCAGAGAAACCTACTTCTTTAGGCTGTTCTTTCAGAGAAAGCCACCTTACTCATTTCTTTGGCAATTAAAGAAAGCAGCTGTTGTTCAGTCATTAAGAAGATATTCAGTGCCTGTGTTTTTTTTTTTAAGATTCACATTGTGATGGTGATCCAAGTGTAACGAGGCTGCTCCCTAGGACAGGCAACGGAGCTAGGCCCTTTTTTACAGTTACTGCGAGGGTAGTTGCAAAGATTCAGATTTATAGTTTATTTGAATTTGGATAAGCAACCATCCAAGTGTAATTGTGTGTGTATATTCATTCATTCATTTATTTGCATGTCCCCTGCGGAACTTTGCCTCCCAAACAGCACTCCTGTAGGCCTCTCGGTTGTGAGCAAGATGTCCTGCTGCTGATGCATCCATTTGCAGATCATCAATGATGTCTTGCAGCCATCTTCGCCTTGGTTTTCCTCTCTTTCTTTTCCCCATTATGTACCCTTCCAAGACGGTCTTCTCTAGATTATCATGACGTTTAATGTGTCCAAAATATTTAAGTTTTCTGTTTTAATCCTGTTTATTGGCTAGCCTTCTTCAACATTAAGTTCTTGTCGTATAGATATATTTGTTCTTTTTGGTGTCCATGATATTTGAAGAACTCTTCTGTAGCATTTACATCCAAAGGCATTTATGCATTTCTCGGCTGTTTTGTTAAGTGTCCAGGTCTCACAGGCATATGTTGCGATGGGAAAGATGCATGCCCTTAAAAATCTTATTTTTGTAGTTCTGTCTGCTCCTCTCCACAGATTCTTTAGTTGTTTTACTTTCTGAAGAGCGATAGATGTCCTTCTTTAATTTCCCTCATTGCATCTCCACTACTAGTTAGTAGTGATCCAAGATATTCAAAACTCTCCACTTCTTCCAGTTTTTCCTCATTGATACTTATTTCAGCTGCCTTGTTTGTTTTGTCAGTTGTCTTCTTCTTCTTCTTCGTTCGCAATTGTCAGTTGTCATATACATATGTTATTATTAAGTATCATGCCAGCAGGTGTTGGTGGTCATTTTTCTTCACAGATTTCCAGGGTATTTTCCATCAACTCATTTGGGAGCTTTTTATTGAGTGTTTACATTAGATTGTCTTTGCTGTGGCTTTCCTTTGCCTTTTCTTCCCATTTACTTTCTCTGTTATGATGTTTTCAAGCCCTCCCCTTTCTCATTATGTGTCCAGTGAATGATGACACATGTCGGTCATGTGATGAGAAGAAGCAATCAGAGGATCCTCAAGCAAGCTATAAAGTGGAACACAAGAGGCCGAAGAAAAAGAGGTCGACCATGTGAAACTCTAAAGAGGACATTGTTAAGAGAGGCCAGTTCAGTGGGCATGACATCCCTTGATGAGATTGAAAAACTCTCCGAAGACAGGAAATCTTGGTGAACCACCTATGTGACATTTAGCAACATGGGAAGGATGTAAGAAGATTGGTGACTGTTATTTTCTTAAGGATTTAATTAGGTTCCTTTCTTAATTTGCTTTTGTTAAACGTTCATTGTTTGTCATCAAGGTGCTCCTAACATACTGTAGTAATGCTGATCTATTTTTAAGCCATAAAACTTGGTTATGTTTCTTTTTTGTGTTTTGTTTTTCAGCAGAGAATTTACTGCTTGAAGTTCCATCAAAATGGGAGAGACATGATGACCTCATTATCATTCCAGCTCATGCCTTTTCATCTTCTGAATGGAATGTGATAGGTAAAATAATAATGTGAATGAATGTTGCTGTAAAGTTAAGCAAAACAAGGTACAGATGAATGTTTAAACCAATGTTCCATCTAATTTTACAGAGTTCATCTTTTATATGATGAAAACCTGGTGCATGTAATGTGGATAGACAAGGCTGAGTTTATTTAGATGCCCGACATTACTGTGTAAAGGAGTCTTGTTGTGCATGTCATGAAAAATGTCATAATCATCTGTTGTCATCATGGGTCGTAGGTGAGCTAGTTGATAGAAGTTTGTATCTTCAGGACCTTGAGGTTGACAAAGACCAAGTAAAAAAAAAATGATCAAGAGCAAGAAATTATTAATCTTACAACTGCTTCTTTTGTTTTTTTTTAAGATATCTGAAATCTACATTCCTGCATGATACATAAATTAGGAAGAAAAATCAGTAGATTACATTCCAGAATATTTCATAAATCAGGAAGAAAAATCAGTAGATTACATTCCAGAATATTTCATAAATTAGGAAGAAAAATCAGTAGATTACATTCCAGAATATTTCATAAATTAGAAGAAAAATCAGTAGATTACATTCCAGAATATTTCATAAATTAGGAAGAAAAATCAGTAGATTACATTCCAGAATATTTCATAAATTAGGAAGAAAACTCAGTAGATTACATTCCAGAATATTACATAAATTAGGAAGAAAACTCAGTAGATTACATTCCAGAATATTACATAAATTAGGAAGAAAACTCAATACATTACATTCCAGAATATTTCATAAATTAGGAAGAAAACTCAATACATTACATTCCAGAATATTTCATAAATTAGGAAGAAAACTCAGTAGATTACATTCCAGAATATTTCATAAATTAGGAAGAAAACTCAATACATTACATTCCAGAATATTTCATAAATTAGAAGAAAAATCAGTAGATTACATTCCAGAATATTTCATAAATTAGAAGAAAACTCAGTAGATTACATTCCAGAATATTTCATAAATTAGGAAGAAAACTCAGTAGATTACATTCCAGAATATTTCATAAATTAGGAAGAAAACTCAGTAGATTACATTCCAGAATATTTCATAAATCAGGAAGAAAAATCAGTAGATTACATTCCAGAATATTTCATAAATTAGGAAGAAAAATCAGTAGATTACATTCCAGAATATTACATAAATTAGGAAGAAAACTCAATACATTACATTCCAGAATATTTCATAAATTAGGAAGAAAACTCAATACATTACATTCCAGAATATTTCATAAATTAGGAAGAAAACTCAGTAGATTACATTCCAGAATATTTCATAAATTAGGAAGAAAACTCAATACATTACATTCCAGAATATTTCATAAATTAGAAGAAAAATCAGTAGATTACATTCCAGAATATTTCATAAATTAGGAAGAAAACTCAGTAGATTACATTCCAGAATATTTCATAAATTAGGAAGAAAACTCAGTAGATTACATTCCAGAATATTTCATAAATTAGGAAGAAAACTCAGTAGATTACATTCCAGAATATTTCATAAATTAGGAAGAAAACTCAGTAGATTACATTCCAGAATATTTCATAAATTAGGAAGAAAAATCAGTAGATTACATTCCAGAATATTACATAAATTAGGAAGAAAACTCAATACATTACATTCCAGAATATTTCATAAATTAGGAAGAAAACTCAGTACATTACATTCCAGAATATTTCATAAATTAGGAAGAAAACTCAATACATTACATTCCAGAATATTTCATAAATTAGGAAGAAAACTCAGTACATTACATTCCAGAATATTTCATAAATTAGGAAGAAAAATCAGTAGATTACATTCCAGAATATTTCATAAATTAGAAGAAAAATCAGTAGATTACATTCCAGAATATTTCATAAATTAGAAGAAAAATCAGTAGATTACATTCCAGAATATATCATAAATTAGGAAGAAAAATCAGTAGATTACATTCCAGAATATTTCATAAATTAGGAAGAAAAATCAGTAGATTACATTCCAGAATATTACATAAATTAGGAAGAAAACTCAATACATTACATTCCAGAATATTTCATAAATTAGGAAGAAAACTCAGTACATTACATTCCAGAATATTTCATAAATTAGGAAGAAAAATCAGTAGATTATATTCCTGCCAATTTATCAAAATTGAAGAGTAGTGGCACAGAGTTCAGGAGGCTTTGAAGTCACCACTTCAGGCATGCAATAGGAAATTGAGGCTGTGTCGGCAGCATTGGAATGGTTAGTTGCTCATGGTGTGGTTAATGGTGAGATTGTGACGGATTCACAGAGTATTTCATTAAGATTGAGAAGAATTTGCTTTGAAAAGAATGGGTTCATCTGTTAAGCCAGTCAACTGTGACAAGCCTAACATGGGTTTACTGTCTAGGGCAAGTGGGAATACATGGCAGTGATGTGGCGATAGACTTGGTGGACGGGCCAAAATAAATGACAGACTGACAGTGGACAAGGGAGACAGACTGCCGGGAAAATGAAGAGTGGGAATGGAAGAACAATGTGGCTGTGAAGAGACTGCTGGAGCTAGGACAAATTAAAGGTGCTGGCAGGAAATCCAAACTGTGTGGCTGACAGTGTGTTGTAAACAACCAACATTTGACAGGAACTATTAGCAAACATACTCTTGGATGGATGCTGCGGCATGTGGCGGAGCATATTTGGGGTTGTCCTGAATGCTGTGAAGCTGGAGTCTGAATTTTGAACTTTGAACTTTGCCACTTTACATTTTGTGTCAAAACTGTGTGCAAGGATGGATCTAACATCTCCATATGATCTTGTATCGTGCTTTGCCTGGCCAGCTGGAACAGAGAGAGTGCCTTGCCCATGTTTCTGCTTCTCTCCCTTGACTCTGCTAATTCAACTTCAGGGGGAAGACGTATGACAATCTAGAAGAGCTGCGGGGGATGCCAGAAGATGGGCAGGCTAAAGAACCTCACCACCAACTACTCTAGGGTCCCTCCCTACAGGCTTTTCTTTTGGGGGTTAATTCCCGTAGCCTTTTACTCCTGAATCAACCCCCCCCCCCCCCCCCCCCCCCCCAACAATTGGGTCTGACAGAAACTTGTAGTACTGCTTACTGTCGGACGATCGTAGGCGAACCTGACCAGGCTCAGACATGACATATAAAATAGGAAGAAAACTCACAACTCAACACACTTACATGATAAAAGCTCTGAATGACCTAGATCTGAAGCTAAGTCTTTCATTTTCTTTCTGCAGGTGAGAGTCTGTGGGAGACAGTTGCAAAATGTCTGTCTTGCAAACGATTAGCTCGCCATTCTACAATTGCAAGTGATGGATTTCGAAGCTCACAAGTGGTGATGCTGGTCGGTGAGGACGATACAGTCACACATGTGGATAATGGCATTAAGTAAGAGTGGATACTAGATGGTTTAACCATGTGGCTTGGGTCTGGTCATTTGGCAAATGAATTCTTCTTCACTGTTTACTGAGTTCCAACGAAAAACCCTGTAATTGTGGAATTGAGTGTTTGTGTGGGGGTGTTCATTGTTTCCTGCCCATTCTCAAGCGATCAGTTTTTGGAAGAACAATGCAGTGATTGGCCAGGGTGTTGACCAGTTCTGAGACATTTGTCCTGATGGCAGGGTTTGCTCTGAAGTTGTCATTTCAGCTTTTGGCTAGTCTGAAGAAAATACAACGCTTCTGAAACATGCATAAACTCTGTGTTATTATTCATTAAAGAAATTTTAGTCATCAAGAAGATAAATAGTAATATGTAATATGAATGAGGAAAAGTAATCATGAAAAGTTGGGATTAGATTTTCAGATGACACAAAAAAGTATTCAGCACTAGTGGAAAGCATGAAAGTGGAATTATGTAATGCAACGGGTCATGGCGCACAAGGTGAATGTAGCAATGAAAAGGTTAAAGGGTTAATACATAGGCAGCCACATGTAGGTTTATTCTGGTGAGACGTATTCAGGGGCATATATTGTTTGCTGTTAAAGTGATTATTTTTAACGCAGGTGTCCATTTTTATGGTTAGATTAAAGCACGACGGAGTTGATCTGTTGTCGTTGCTGCTCCATATCCCAGGAATTGTGAAAATGATGTTCTTTGCAACCAGCATGGTGAAAGTGCCAGTACACGCATAGTGCCAAAGCACAGCATCATGTTGAACTTGGAATAAAAAGCAAGGGTATGTAATAGTTCTTTAGTAGACTTCACCACCATGGGGACTATAGCAGTCCCTGCTCTGCTGGTTACATGGCTTCTGGGGCTACCAACAGAGAGCAGGGACAAGATCTTTTCCATGTGTTGTTCACCTCCCTGATTGCAGGCATGTTATCCGTGGGTTGCTGACTGCAAAATCTGACACTATCTTCACCCTCTGTCCACTTCATCACCTAGAGAATGTTCTTCAGTGCTCGGACTGTTTAAAAGAGTTAATATTTCATGACAGTTTGAGATAGTGTGTTTCTTCATGAATTATTAAAGCAGATTTTGAACAATGTTTTTTTTAGCATTTGCAAAAAAAATAAAAGCCCCATTCATTGTTCTTGTTTCAGGTACACTTACAATGTAACAAAATGCATGTTTAGCTCTGGAAACATCACAGAAAAGTTAAGAGTTGCTGGCCTTGACTGCAGCAGTGAGACAGTGGTGGATCTGTATGCTGGTAAATAAGAGAGAGCAGACATGTGGACAAAATGATAATTGTTTTCAGCTTTTGGGGAAAATGTTTTTTTTTAAATTTTAACAGACTCCTCACAGTGATGGAGCTTGCTAAGAAGTTTTATTCTTAAGTGGTTTTTTTTTGAGAATTAAATAAAGTAGCTGCCATGTATTTTGACCTGGTTGGCTGAATGGTTAGGCAGTTGATCAACTGTTCTAGTGGTGCAGGGTTCAGGCCTCAACAGCGGGGGTTTTTTCTGGTGCCAGCACACCAGGAAAACCCTGGGGGCCACCCATCCACTAAAATTGGGTACCAGAAAAATCTGGGAAGGTAAATTTGGCCAGGTGTGATGCTGACCACATCGCACTTTCATGTACCAAAGGTCATAGAAATACGGGCTTAACACCGTATCCCCAATGCGCTTCAATAGCATGGAAACAGGAATTTTTTTTTTTTCTTTGTATGTGCCATGTAATTTAATGTTAGGTTTACATATAAAATTATATAATATATAATCATTTAACCTGAATCATTTCCTTGGTTACAAAGTCAAAATAGCTTCTTAGATTAACGCTTTCCCTGTGGCGGGCAAAAACGCGGACATTCCAGTTGTGTGAGAGTAAAAGCATGGGCCTTGATATGTTTAGGGGGGGTATAGGTGTAAAAGTGAATGTAACAAAGCATTTCCACATTAATTTCATTTACCACAACCAATACCAGTCCTCCGTAGCTAAATTGCTAAAGACCACTTCAAAAAAGTGCAGTGGCAACTGGAAGATCATGGGTTCAATCCCGGGACCGGAAAAAAAAAAAGCATCAACTCACATGACCTCTGGGAGTCATGACCCAGAGGGGCCCACCCCCCTTAGAGTGTCAGGAGTTTAATAGGGCCGAAACACTTGTCTCAGGGGGGGGGGGTGGATACTTCCTCTGATGATCTGAAGGAGTTGTGTTGTTGTTCCGCTCTCTGTGGTAGAGAGTTTCCTGCATACTTATTATGCATCAAAATAACTGTATGAAGATTCCATAAATGGAGATTTTTTTTTTTTAGGAAAAAAGGAAGTGGTGTGAAAATAGAACATTTTTAGCACCAACAAGAAAAAATGATGATTCTGTCCTACTTACTGTCAGTGCAGTAGATCTACTTGTACGAGATTGTCTCGTGATTATATGTGGCATGAATAATGTCTGAAATAACCTTCTATCTACTTCTCCAGTCCATCTAATAGGTCTAGATCTACTTGGGGTACATTCAAGAACAGCGGTCATAGGGCATGTCCATATGCCTACCTAAGTCACAAAAAATTGAAAATAAACAACCGAAACTTCGAAAAACACAGTGGATGCTACCCATGTTTCAAAAAAGGATGACAGAGGGTCACTGGACATGTGCACTAAACGTTTACAGTAAAAATTTACACCAGTTTTTTTTAATGAAACAAAGCATGAATCGCTATAGCGACATCCTATAGGGGACTGGTAAACTGGAAGGATCACTATAGCGACTTCCCGCAGGGAAAGAGTTAAAAAGAGTGGGTCATTGCAAGTTACTGAGGCATCTCTGTTAAAATATCTTACATAAGTGAATGCCCTTGTGAAAACAGAGTTACACCTTATGTGCCTCAGGGATGTCCAGTGTTTGCAGACCTGTACAACCAGAACTGGCCACAAGGTTTAGATCTCACAAGCTGAGACTGCTTTTAAAACCCAGAGAAACATGTGGATTTCATCTTAGCATCTGTGTTAAAGATTAAAAATTGCAGTTCTCTTGAATGCTGAAAATGACGACGATGTTCATATTGGTTGCTATTGCATATAAATTAGAAGTAGAAGCTCAAGTCAGCTGCCAAGAGCTATTGCTAGATTCTTCGTTGCCATAACAATTTATGAAAATTTGTCAAGACTTGTTTTATTACTCTGATCTCTGAAGGTATCGGCTATTTCACGCTGCCATTTCTGGTACATGCCAAGGCATGTCATGTACATGCTTGTGAGTGGAACCCAAATGCTGTATCGGCTCTTAAGCATAACCTTCTGTCCAACCATGTGTCAGAAAGGTGCACAGTGCATGCAGGTGATAACAGATTGGTAAGTTATGATCTCATCATCATCATGTTCATTATTACCATGTGCCTTTTCCACATTGAAAGTAAACTACTGTACATATTTGATTGTGTTCCATCTCTTGAAGCCAGTTCTGCACTGAAGTGCCTTATAAAATGCTTCATGCCCATTTCTTGGTATTTTCTTTGTCTTATCCTTTCTCCCCTCCTCGTTTTCTTCTCCATGTCTTTATTTGGCTGTTTTCCCCATCTGATCTCTTCTTATACATTTTTACAAAGTAAGAACTTGCTTGGAATCCTGTTTATTTACAGCTTCATTTTCCAGCATATATATATATATACTGTTTAAAAAAAAAGAAGCACAACACTACTGTAGTTGTAATGGACACCAAATTTCAAACTTGCATCAAAATTTTATTTTACGGAATTAATGTTTCAACCTTAGCATGAAGAAACTTTAAGACTTTAACAATGAAATGTTGTTCATTAAATTTGGTTTTTGCTTTTATTCTTTGCGACTGAGGCTTCCGTTTCAGTAAGGTGTATGGCTTCCTCTGGCCTGTATCAGAGAACGACATCTCCTTGACGTGGATCCAATTAGTCGTTGGGTCTGTTCTTGTGGGATGGCTGCCCACTCTTCCCGCAGTGCAAGAGACAACTGTCGGAGATTGGTTGGCGCTACGTCTCGCTGGCGGAGTTGTCTGTTGAGTTCATCCCATAAGTGTTCTATTGTGTTCATGTCTGATGACATGGATGGACACGGAATGGTCTGGACTTTGTTGTCAGCGAGCAACTGGGTGGTGAGTTGGGCCACATGAGGTCGAGCATTGTCCTGCTGAAAAATCAACCCTGGTGCAGCCAGAAGTGGAGGGACGTGAGGATGAAGAATTTCAGTGACGTATCATTGGGCATTCAGGCATCCTTCAATTTGCACGAGGTCACTTCTTCCCATGAAGTTGATCGTCCCCCACACCAGTACACCTTCACCATCAAAGCTGATTCAGAAATATTTCTCTTATCTTATATGTTGTATAGAAATTATGTTGCTGAAACTGGTTCTGTGTGGATTTATGGTTCATTTTATATTATACATATTTGATACATAAACAAATTCTCCATTTCAGTATCACTGTTATTTTGTGAGCTGATATCTTTGCAGTAAGAGTTTTATTTTTGTCTTTTACATTGCAGACTTTTTGAAATGTATTGTCTGGTAGTTGGCAGATAGGAAATGATGAGGCTTGCACACAGTAAACTGATATAGCTCAGTGTTGTATGGTTAACTTTATCTGTTTTATCAATGGTGTTTTGAATTTTACCAGCATCTTGTATTCTTGGTTCATTATTTTAATTTGCTGTTAAAAATCTCTGTTTTGCACCATGGAAAGTAGAGTATGCAATGTCATCCTATTGCGATTCTGAAATATATTAATTAACGTACACTTACGCTTACACACTGTTTGTCATCATTTCTGTTTTTGTCTACCAGTTTCAGCTGTCTTCAGTAGCTGATAGAGTTAACCTTGGCCTCATTCCAAGCTCAGAGGAGGGGTGGCCCATAGCCATTCAGGTACTGAAACAGCAAGGAGGTATTCTGCATGTCCACGGCTGTGTTACAGTTCATCAAAGGAAACTTGAGGTCGATGCTGAAGATCATTTTCATGATATGAAGCAGGGGAAACAACAGCAAACTGAACCTGCAGCAGAAGTTCATGTGGAAGCCGTTCATGGTTTCTGCGAGTCTGATCTTGGGATTTCAGATCCCCGACATCTTGGGAAAACCTCGGTCTTAAAGAATTCAGGAATAGATAATTCACAGGATAGTTTGGATGATACACATGCACAAGATAATTTGGAAGTAGGTTACATGATATCACAGCCAAGAAGCTGTGATTATAAAGATGTGAAATTTGAAGCTGAGGAACATTTTCAGTGTAATTATGATGTGACGCCAGTTGCAGGAACCACAGGTGATCATGACCACCAGCAAAATCAGTCAAACTTGACTGAGAAAATAATGACGGCTAAGTCATGTGAGTCAGACAGGAACAGCAGAAAATGCTCAGGAAGGGAGAACAGTCTCATGGCTTGTCAAGAATGGTCAGTTCTTGTCCGAAGAAAGATCAAATCCATGTTGGAGGAAAAAAAGGGTGGAATTTGGTCAGTGGAAGTGCTGCACATTGAGATTGTTAAGTCCTACGCACCCCATATTGTCCATGCTGTGCTAGATTTAGAGTGTAGGCCTGATACTTGAAATAAAACCTCCAAATTGTTTAGTGCATTACCTAATTTTTTTTTTTCCCCTAAGCTGGGTCATATACTTAGCAGTTTTAGTGTGTGTTTTCCAGTCAAGCTTGCGTATTATTCAGCAAGAGTATGAGCAGATTCATAATAATGCATTTTCTCAGACAGCCCATTTTGCTGTTGACCTCCAGTCAGTTCTGCTGGAGAAATCAGAACATAAAATGCTGTGCTGAGGAATATACTGAGATGAGTCAAAAGAATAATCACAATTTTTCTACAGAAATTCTAAATCAAGTAGTTGGTAGTACATATATGTTATGTCTTTCGTCTTATGATACATGTATGTGGAGGCATTTCAGCAAGTTTGGAAATATGGCAGTGAACTGGATCCAAAATGATCGTTCCCTTGGGAGCTTGCATGAGGGAGGAACAGCATGCAGTTATTAGTTTCTTGAGTAGTGAGGGTGAGAAATCTGCAGATATTCATGGCAGAATGAAGAGTTAGTCTGCGGACACGTGTGTCACTTCGGCAGGTATACGATTGTTTCAGGGAGACACTGTGAATACACCTGATACTAACACTGAAGTGGAAAGAATGATATGAAAAAACCAACAGGGGAACATTTGATGAGGTGGCTGGGGAATTGAGGATTACTCATGGCTCAATGCACCACATAATTCACAAGGTGCTGTGGTATCAAAAGTCTCTGTCAGGTGGGTATCAAAGCAACTTGCTCTCGATCTTAAAGAATATCATGAGGATATTTGTTAAACTCTTTTAGGACATAAGGAAGATGAGGGAGTTGGCTTTCTGCCACATATAATCACTGGAGATGAAGTTGAAAAGTGATGAGTTTTCAATCATATTTGTACATTTTATGTTAATAAAAAAAATTATTGTGGTTACTTTTTGACTCAGTCTTGTAAATGTGAAAATGAAGAACATCTGTTTGTATGGCAACTGATTTGTCAGGCAGTTATGACACAGCCTGTTACCAGAAGGCCCTTTAATAAAAAAAGGTGAGGTAGGGACTTTGTTGACAGCAGTTCACAAGCTTCAGTGTACAAGTAAACATATGTAGCATGGCCTTATAAGTAATGATTATAGTTGTTTTTATTAATGAATATGATTATGAAAATATACTGTAAAGAAAATAGTAACATCGAATAGCGACAAAGAAAAGTAGGCGGAAAAGGGAATAGACAGGTATAAATCTTCCATGACACTAGGACAAGACGCAGTCAAAAGTAAACAGTGGAAACAGTGAATAGAAAAAGACGAGACTCAGTGACACTGAGATATAGGTAATATAAAGGCAGGACGCCAGAAAGTATGATGGTCCAGTGATAAAGCAGTGACTGGACGTTGACATGTGTAAACAAAATAGAAAAGATGAATAGAAAAGGCAGACAAAATGAAAAATTTGAGGACACAATAAAACCTCCGACTTGAAAGAGCAAGATGATGTCTTAGGTAAATGACAGTTGTGTAGATTGAGATGACACTTTGACACCTATTAGCGTTATGACACTTTTGCACATGGTTTTTATATAAAGGAGTGACCAACTCTGCCAGCTGACCACTTAAATATTTAGAGGTGTGACCTATTGGACAATTGACTTATGAGAGATAAGTCATGGGGCAGTTTGAATGATGGACAATTAGAACGCTTATGGGAACCAGTGAACATCTGAAGGGTGGAGCCAAAATACTTATTGGTTAATCTATCAAGCTGGACTTGAAGTTAAAAAGGTGAGTGGAGAGACAGGCAAAGAACCAAGAAATAGAGGAGAAGGGATACCGAGGAGGGGTCTCGAATATAGAAGAACAGACAATCTAGGACCAAGAAGTACGGAAGTAGAAGAGAGAGGAGGGAGATTGTCAGAAACACCGTCGGTCCGGCAAGTAGCGACTGACCAGAACTGCAAGAAGGATGGTCAGTGCACGTGGACAGTCAAGAGTGAAGAAGGAAGGTCCGACCAGAACAGCCAAGAAGCCATCAGACAAGAGATTCGCTACGAGAGCTATACCACGGCACCTCTGCTCTAGAGGCCACCTACGTCTGAAATACACCTACACTGGTGAAATATGCCTAAACCGGCACACATCAGGGGTGGAACTCGATGGCTAGACATGTCATGCCACCTCCGCTGTAGAGGTTGGTAACGCCTGATAAACACCCATACTGGTGAATTTTGCCTAAACCGGCTCGTACCAGGGGTGAATCTTGAAGGCTATGAATGTCACAGTACCTCTGCCCTAGAGGTCGGTCCCGTCCCAAACACGCCCATACTGGGAAATGCCTAAACCGGCTCAACCCAGGGGTAGAAGTCACTAGTGGCGAGGATTCGTCCTCCTGGACAAAAGCTCCATCCTGGTCACAACTAGGAAGGGTAGCGGCCACGACCGCAAAATGCTGAAGTCGGAGACACTGGACCAGGGAAGTCTAGATAGGCAACCACCTCTCACCCGGCGGGGATGTCTGCGTATCCTAATCACGCTGAGGTTTTCCGGTGAGAAAGTCCAACCCTGGACTGGATGGGCAACCACCTCTCACCCTGCGGTGATACACGGGTATCTCAAAACACGTCGAGGTTTTCCGGTGAGAAAGTCCAACTCTGGCCTGGGTGGGCTAACGCCTCTCACCCAGCGGGGATGCACTGATATTCCAAACACGTCGAGGTCTTCCGGTGAGAAAGTCCAACTCTAGACCAAACTGGTGCAATGAAAACCACGGTGTCACGCAATCCCACTTCCGAGACCCACCAAGAATACAGGCTAAAGCACTGTGATACTCTGAACCCCTTGTGGTCCTTTCGTGGAACTCGTGTGGTCTATTTTGGACCACACAGGGGACCACGGGACCTAACGAGGACCACATGCGTGAATTCAGTAGGTTCACAGTGCGGTTTTTGGTGGTAGAAGTGAACGAAGAAGAAGAAGAAGACAAGAGATAAGAACAGAAGTCCAGAGAAGAGCCAAGTAGACTTTGCTCGTTAGTACATTGCGATTGAGAGATGGCAGAGGAAGACCGTCAGATGAAATCAGAAGACAGACAAGAGAAGAAAGAGGATGAAACAATATAAAATCAGAAGTAGTGTTAGATGGAAGATGGTTTTCAAGCGATTAAGAAGAATTGACACTTTTGAAACTCTGAGTACAGTAATTTTAGATGAGAAAATTGTTGACCACATGTTGCAGATGTGATATAATACTGAGATAGGAAATGTTCTCGTATCAGGTTTGGAATATTGTGAATTTGAGAAACTGAGAAATGCTGCAAGTAGAATATGATAAGTTTGATATTGTGAACAAATGATTAAGTGTTTCAATTCTAGTGACGTATTCGACAATACATCTTTAACGTATTTGTCAGAAATAAATAAATAATGTAGAGAACATTTTCATCGGAGTTGCTCTAAATCTAGTGAAGTGGTAATGTTTGTGAAACCTGTGATGTGTTAATCAAAGAGCATCTTTAAGCTTCAATTCTGTAATATGGAACTATTCAGAAATATATAATTCACAATCAAAAATATTATACTGATGCCATCAATAATATGATAGTTCACACAAACAACATTGTACATATTAGTTGTCCCCATATATTTTTTATCAAATACAAAGAAAATGTAAAAAAAAAAAGTTCCAAAACAAAAACACAACTGAAAAAAAAAAACTGATTTACACAAAATTGGCAGCTGTATTTAGATGAAAGTGTATGAAACATACTTGCACAAATAAAAAAAAATATCATTTGCCAGATTGGAAAAAATAAAAATCAATGAAATGTTAATAAGTAAAAAAAAAAAAAACTGCAACACTGAGTAATGAGCGACTAAAAACAACAATAATAAATCTGGCTTTTATCACTGTCAAAATTTGCATTAAACAGTTTGAATTGTGAGTTTACAAATTTTAACAAGTGTGATTAATCCTATCCCTTGTTGAAGTTTTTTTTTTTTTGTGACAAAAGCATGCTTTTTGGTGCTCAAATCATGCCAAAAATTTTATTAAAAATTTTTTTTAAAATTTCAAACATATTTTATTATTAATTGTATCCAGGAATAAAAATTTCTGGGTTAGTTGTCACCTCATATAAAATTCATACAGCAATAAGAAGGCAGAAAGAAATTCCGAATGAGTCAAAATTGGCACATAAATTTCTAAATAAATAGAATTCTACAGCAGATTCACATTTTATAATTAGTAGGAAATGATTAATGCTAGTGGATAATATTTTCCCAAAAACTGTTAGAGGGTATCAGTGATACAGTAAACACCACACTCACTGAAGCAGGCATTTGATTAGGAACAAAGTGTTTTCAGACTGGATGTTAACAGAGCAAAAAAGTGGACACATCACACAAAGGCTGATGGATCGCAGCCAAATGATCAGTTATAGTGTAGTCATGCATTGACTTAAAGCCACATTTGGGACAAGCCATCTAAGTTGATTTGGCCATGTGTCAGCTGTTATATTAAGAGATCAGACATCCTGCACATTTCACTATTATAGCTTGTTACAAACTATTTACCATCACTTTAAAATGTTAATAGAGTGCAGATTAACACAGTAAATGTGTGGAAATCAGTTACAAAATATACATTATATATATATATATAAATGGATGTGTGTATGTATGTATGTTCCAACATCACTCTGGACCAATTTCAACCAAACTTGATACACATACGATTTCATTCATTCATTCATTTGCATGTCCCTTGCGGAACTTTGCCTCCCAAACAGCACTCCTGTAAGCCTCTCGGTTGTGAGCAAGATGGCCTGCTGCTGCTGCATCCATTTGCAGATCGTCAATGATTTCATATGATTTACAACCTGGAAATGTATAATGTGGGGATAAAACAACCCTATTTCCCCTAGGGGATTGGGGTTCGAAAGGGGTGACATACTTTTCACTAAATTGAAGAACTAAAGAATGGTCTAAGGGAGATAATTGTGAATAAAGTGGTGCTGGTCTAAGAGTAGCATTTCTAGCCTTCCATGGCAAGTCCAAATAATTTTGATGGTCTCTTTTTGTTTTAATTATATTTTTTCCTTATGTTTATATTAGCTTTTGTATTCTATAGTAGATTTCACTGCTCTGTGACAGTGTGCCTTTTTCTTATTTTTTCAAATTAGGGAGAGAGGGGAAGAGAGATAAAGGCAGAGAAGGAGAAGGGAGAGAGATAGATTTGAGATCACCATGTTTCTCCCACGGACAACCTTATGTTGCTTGCTCAAGGGTGGGTTCACCCAACATTTTATTTATTCTTGCTCCTGGAGGTGAAACTAAAAATGTTTATGATCAAGTTTTGAATTAACTTATTATATTGAATTTGTAAAAGACTTTACTTTATAATATGTATACTGTATTTATACTTTTAAATACCGGTAAATAAAATAACTTCGATATTACACTATAGATATAATTCATTCCTTTTACTGTTTAATAGACAAATGGGATAAATAAGTCACTGGGCAATGCTTCTCGGCCTTTTGGCTAAGATGAAAGTGTAGTTCTACGCTCTGTAGAATGTACACTTTGTTATTTTGGAACAAATGAGATGCTTGAGGCCTGCCCTGCACATTGAATGTCGGGGGTAAGGTCCACATCTCATTACGGGTGGACCTGGTTTGCAGTACCACTGGGTCACGGCCTGTTGTTTTTGTCATCTTAAAAAAAAAAAATAAATAAATCACTGGGCAACGCCGGGTAATCAGCTAGTTAGAATTAAATAAAGCACCATGCTGTAAGAACTTTTCAGTGACAAAAGATGTACATATATATGCTATGTACACACACTAGCGCATGTGTTTGGTACTCACTAGATATGAGTGTTTAGGGATGATGTTGCTATAGATTTTTATGAAAAACGAAATATCACTTGACAAGTTAAAAGTTCAATGGTAGTAGCAAGATGAAAAATGGGAAGCGGGTGATCAAGAACACGGAGCTGGAACAAAAGTGTTTTATGGCTTATTTACTTTACGCTGTATTTTCTTACATCTTACATCCTTCCTGTGCCACTAAATGTCACATAGGGCTCGCATTGTAGTTCGCCAAGTTTTCCTGTTTTCAGCGAGCTTTTCAACCTCATCAAGGGATGTTATGCCAACTAAACTGGCTTCTCTTAACAATGTGCTCTTTAGAGTTTCACGCGGTTGACCTCTTTTTCTGTGGCCTGTTATGTTTCACTCGATAGCTTGTTTTGGGATTTTCTGATTGTTTCTCCTCATCACATGACTGGCATATGTCCATCTTCTTTTTCTGATCACCCATGAGACAGGTTGTTGTTTGCTCATATGTCTTATCTCTGCGTTGTTCTTGAATTCGTTCCACTTTATACCGAATATTTTCTATTTTACTATTTCTTGAATAAAATATACCTATGAGATCTTGATCGTAACTTGGCCGACTGTGAGTTGGCACTTGACTGTAATATAACAAATTTTCACATTAAGCCATCAAGTGTTGAAAGAAGGTAATATCAAACAAATTTGAAACTTTTATTTGCATAACATTTATTCTAAAAATTTTGCAGAACATCACTAAAACAATGCAATGTTAAAAAAAAAAAAAAGAGACAAAATGTTTTTAGCAACATTGGTAAAGGTATGAGTTGTGAATCAGCGTCATTGCACATGGTCAAGCAGTAAGTGCTCTGCTGTTTAGTCAGCAGTTGGCCAGAAACTGTCGCTATTGCCACCATCAGCACCAACTCTGGAGCTAGCGATGTCATTCCTCTTCCTTCCCAGTGCGAACCCTGGTCCCCATTTTTTTTTTTTTTTAAGGCTGGGAGTCTATGTGAGCCATGGTCAAAACCGGGGTGCTTGGTCAGTGAGTAAGTGACTAATCCACTGAGCTAATGCAAATGACAAAGTCTAACTCTTCAACTTTGTTTTGTTAGCTTATTTTAGGTTTTGGTCATCGTCCTCAAGCTCTGAGAAAGTCTACAGGTGCTCCAGCATTCTCCCTCGGCATATGGCAATAGATGAAACCATTTCTGTGTGAATTTATGGCTAAATGTACATATTTTACATCGCATATGTATTCAACACACACACACTTTTGCTCCGGTATGGTTTCAATAGAGTTTTAGTGTGCCAACACCTTTTTTTTTCTCTGGAGCTGTATAGTTCTATCATTATCTGTGTTGTACATATTTTTAAAAAGGTTTAATATTTAGAGGCTCTTTCCATCCTTTTTATATTTCAGCTCTTTTTTTGCTCTTTCTTTTTTTCCCTTTCTGTTTCAGGTCTTTTTTTTTTTTTTGCTTTTTCTTTTCCCTTTATATTTCAGATCTTTTTTGCTCTTTCTCTTTTTTCCCTTTCTGTTTCATTTATTTATTTATTTTTTTTTTGCTCTTTCTTTTCCCTTTATATTTCAGCTCTTTTTTTGTTCTTTCTTTTCCCTTTGTATTTCAGCTCTTTTTTTGTTCTTTCTTTTCCCTTTGTATTTCAGGTCTTTTTTTGCTCTTTCTTTTCCCTTTGTATTTCAGGTCTTTTTTGCTCTTTCTCTTTTTTTCCTTTCTGTTTCAGCTCTTTCTCTTTTTCCCTTTCTATTTCAGATCTTTTTTGCTTTCTTTTCCCTTTGTATTTTAACTCTTGTTTGCTCTATCTTTTCCTTTTGTATTTCAGCTCTTTTTTTTTTTTTTTTGGCTATTTCTTTCCCCTTTGCATTTCAGCCGTTTTAACTGATATGTGGTTTGAATCTGCTTTTGAAAATTTGTATATTATAAACAAGGATTTACCAACTACAAAATTGTAGAATTCCACCATTTTTTTGGCTAACTGTTGATATGAATATTCAGTACATCCTTAATTATACATGAAAAATAAATTCTTACACAGGAGGGATCATCCAGCAACAGAAACTGACCCAAAAATAAAAAGAGAGAGAGAGAAATATCTGGATTTTTGTCTCTGCTGTGTCACTTGTCTATCCTGATACTGTGATTGGTGGCCTTCTACTGACAAGAGGCACTCCAATTACTCGAGCCGTAAAAATGGATACCTGTCTCCTTGTGGAATGAAAGGTAGACAGACGTGAAAGTGACATAATCACCCTTTAGTGTGTTTCCATCATCATCATCATCATCATATGCCATGCCGGTAGGCACCGGTGGTTGTACTTCTCTACAGATGTCATTCCTTGATACTTTCCTTCAGCTGAGTTGGTGATTTTTTGTTGTGCCATTGCGTTAGACTGTCCATGGATTTTTTTTTTCTCTTGATCTTCCCCTACATCTCTTCCCACTTATCTTCCCTGTTGTTATGATGTTTTCCTCTGCTCATTATATGTCCAATGAATGATAACTGTCATTCTCCTAAGGATTAAATTAGGTTCTTTCTACTTTTGTTTTTATTAGACAATTTCCTGTTTGTCATCTTAGCTGTCCATGGTACTCTTAACATTCTTCTAATGAATCACAACTCTGTTGCCTTTGTCTTTCCAGTGATCTGTTAATTGTCCATGACTCACTTCCATAGAGTAGGACATGCTCAATGTAGCATTTTAGCATTCTCTTTTTGATGTTCACTGATAGAGATGCATTGCACAAGATGTTTCCCATTTGTTGGGAAGCTGTTTTTGGAGTGACATATTCTGTTCTTGATTTCAGAGTTGCATTTCCCATCTGATGGCACCCAAGCGTCCAGATAATTAAATGTATGTACTTGTCTCAAGGTTGTTCCCTGTACCCTTAACACTGCATTTGGGTGGGTTTTTCTTTTATGATATAACCACTATTTGTTTTATTGCTATGAGCCCTTTATTCTCACTTTCTGTCACAGTGTGTCTCCAGATCATGGGAGATATGGGTATTTACATTTTATCCCTTAAATACTGCAGTGACAAGGAATGTGGCTCCTTGTGCACTCTTAGACATAATGTGAAACAACAAACATTCTTCTTCATCATTTAAGGTGTTGTTAAATATGGAGCCCTGCCTCCAGTGTGTATTTCACAGTTTTCTCCATGTTTTTTGTGGTAGACTCTTAGACTTCTGTCGCAGGTCCTGTCCTTCAACTTGCTCTGATGATGCAGGTTTGCATGGGCAGGGCACTCTTACTGTATATGTTCTAAAGTTTGGATTACATACCAGTAATAATGAATAACATATACAAGACCCTACAATGTCATTGTAACTAATAATGCAAAAAATATTACTGCAGTAATAACACACAAAACTTGAAAGACTCATGTAAGGACTAGTATTAATGCAACACTGACACACTCAAGCCACCCATAAGCGTAAATGATTAGTAAAACTCAGCCAAAATAGCCAAACAAGCAAACAGCGATGAAAAGGAACAAATCTGGTATACACAGGGCATACATAAAGTCCCTGAACGCTTAAAAAATGTGTAATATAACAGTTATTGTAATAATTTACTTCATACAAAATTTAAGAAGAAACCACCATCCAGGACAATGATTTACCTCTGTATGGAGAGACTGCTGCATGGCTGTATCACAGTTTGTTTTTGCAAACTGAAGAACACAGAAGACTTTCTTGTCATCCAGTGCCACTATATTTGCTTCAGTGCCACCTGGTGGTAAAATACTGAAATGAACATGGCGTGAAAGATTGGATTAAAAACTTTCAGGCCTTCTCTTCAAAATGAGGTATCAGATAAGTGTTATATTATGCCAGTAATAAATTTTACAGTGTCCAGGGACTTTATATACACCCTGTATATACTGATTTTAAAGCTAATGGAAAACAAATAATATGGTTAGCGTAAAATTTCAAAGTTATGCACAAAGACTACACCAGCGTTTCTCAGCCAGGATTCTATGGGACCCTGAAATTCCACAAGAGGTCCACAGGAGATCGTAATTTAAAAATATAAAACAAAACATTAACATATGTTTATAAACAGATCCACCAAAAAACATACATTTTTTAAATTAAAAAAAATGAATACATTTACTACTGAACTGTATCAACAACTTTACAGATCATTAACATCATATGTATCATGTACGCAACACTTCCACAAGACCTGAAATTATGATCCAAGTATTCTGCTGGGGAAGAAAGGACTGAAAAATGCTGCTCTATACTTTCTCCACAGAATCAGTCTCTCTTCCATACATGACAATAACATTCTGAATTGTTTTTATATGTAACTAACAGCGTTTGGGAGTAGGGAGGAGATGATGTTTGATCTGGCAATCAATGACCCATAGCTGACATGCTTGGGTCAAAACTTGTGATCCACACCTGACATGGTTTGGTCAAAACTTGTGACCCACAGCTGACATGCTTGGGTCAAAACTTGTGACCCACAGCTGACATGGTTGGGTCAAAACTTGTGACCCATAGCTGATATGGTTGGGTCAAAACTTGTGACCCACAGCTAACATGGTTGGGTCAAAACTTGTGACCCATAGCTGACATGCTGGCATCAAAACTTGCGAACCATAGCTGACCAAGATCCCATCCCACCTCTCCGTTAGGACCCCCTGTAACAAGCCTAGAGTGGCTAACAGGGCAGGGATCATCACATTCCCCATGGTGGTGGAGTCTGCTAAAGAAGCACTGCACACCCCCCTGCTTTTTAGCTCCACTGGGTAACTGAAAAAAATAGTTGCCATAACCTGCTCCCAAGCCAACATGATGCTGTGTCTCAACATCTTCACTGTGTTGGGTGAAAAGAACACCAGCTCGCAGTTCCAGGCAGTCATGTGTTTGGCTTGGATTGTCTAACTGGATCTGTGCTGGGCTTGGATTGTCTAACTGGATCTGTGTTGGGCTTGGATTGTCTAACTGGATCTGTGTTGGGCTTGGATTGTCTAACTGGATCTGTGTTGGGCTTGGATTATCTAACTGGATCACTAGGACAGTTATAACTTTCAATTAATATCAACCAGGAAAAGTTAGTGGTTCATGGAGTATTAAAGAGATGATTATGCTGTCACCAAGACAAGCAAATGAAAGCTGATCTGGACTACGCTGCCTTATCAGCTTAATAAATGTTTAATATTATCTAATTGTTTCATATCCTGTCAAATTTTCAAGACAATTTTTACATTGTCTTATGCAAAATATTTCTTAGATATTCAGTTCACTGAAAAGAACATTATTTATATACTGAAAAAAATTAATTGTTGTTTGATATTAGTTCATGTATTAAATAATCTGACATAAATTTTAAATTACAACTAGAATTCAACAAAAAATGAAAAAAAGTAATGCTTAAATTAAGCAAACTAGGCACATAAGTAACTTTATAGCAGGTTTCTACTTAATGGGTAGAAAAGAGTTAAAAAACAAAACAAGGAATATGTACAAATAACTACTAAATGAGCTTTATTACAAATTATGAATGGAATGTATTTCAGTTTGTTGTGTACAGATAGGACTGCACGCAGCATATGGACATAACTAGGAACAAGATCTTGTATCTAATAATGATAGAATGAGATACAGCCTATCTGGGAAAATGTTCCCCTTGCTTCCAATGTTTGTGTTCAGCACTGGCCATAGAATGGGAGAACTGGTGCCAGTCAGTTGAAACACAGCAGTTTCTTTCTTTTTTTAACAAAAAATGTTTGTGTGTCATAGATGTTGTTTGGTAGGTTCAGCATAAATAGCTACAGTGGCAGCACTACAAGATGCTATTTTTTAAATTCAAGTTAACTGTGATACAGATCAACATTATAAGTTTGTATCACTCTGTCTAATCCAAATATCAGCCTATAAATTCTGTGTCTAAGTTGAGAACTATTTTCCCCAATTCCACATCCCTTATTAGAATTGCACATTAATTTCACAACAGTTCATTCAAAATTCATGCATCTATTAAAAAAAAAAACAAATTTACATGCACAGCAAAATAAAAAATTTTTAAAATGGGACATTGTACCAATATTATACAGTTTATCTAAAATTTCACAAATCTATAAAATATCTAAATGTAAAATCACTTACATGCTCTCGAATATTGTCTGTATTTCAATTTGATGATATGTGTTATTTTACAAATGTGATTGAAATGAAGGTTCTCCTTTTTTCAGCTCATTGCTGCAGATAAAGTTCACCTCCATTCCTCTCTATTCCTAATCTTCTCTCTCCAGTTGGTGACACCAATTTCTTTTATATCCTCTTCTATGTTGTTTTTCCATCTCTGTCTTGGTCCACCCCTTGGTCTTGTTTCCCTATTGTTTTTCTTGTGCATACATAATTTTCATTTGTCTACTCTCTTCCATTCTTTCTACATGGCCCAACCAGCGTAGTCTGTTCAGTTTCAAGACATTTATAATTCATTGGGATTTAAATAAGCTGTTGAGTTCAGTGTTCTTCCTAGTTCTCCATTCTCCACTGTTGGTATCCTTTATCGGCCCAAAGATTCTTATTAGGATCTTGTTCTCAAAGATCTGCAATTGTCGTTCATATTTCTTTGTTGTACTCCACATTTCTGATCCATACATGATGTCTGGTCTTATTATAGTTTTGTAGATTGTTATTTTGGTGTTTTGGGACAGGATTTTGGATTTTAACAGCTGTTGCAAGGTGATGTATACTTTATTCCCTATCTGTACTCTGCTTTCAATTTTCTCACTTACTATGTTGCTTCTGTTGAAGATTGTGCCTAGATATTTGTGTATTTCTGCTTTCCTAATGATTATATCTCCAACATTTATGTAATCTAGATCATTCTGTCTTTGGTCTCTTGATATCTTCATATACTCTGTCTTATCTTGGTTAATGGTCAAGCCCACTTTTAGTGCTACATCTCTCAGTTGTATGCAGGTATTGATGACTTCTTGCATAGTTTCGCCCATTAGGTTGATGTTATCAGCGTATCCTAGCATTTTAGCTTGTTCTTCTGTACTGCTTTCTTCTTTCATTTTTCTGATTACCTTTTCTAATACTAGGCTGAATAGTAATGGAGATAACATATCACCTTGTTTTAAACCAGTTCTTATATAGAAGGGTTCTGACTTTCTTCCTTTATATATTACTATAGTTTGTGTATCCTCCATGCATATTCTGAACAAACTGATTAATTTGTTAGGTATCTCAAATTCTTTCACAATTTTGCATAAGCTGCTCCTGTCTATTGCTGTCATAAGCTTTCTTGAAGTCAGTGAAGATATTATGTACTTCTTTTCCATATTCCCAGTACTTTTCTGCTCTTTGAGTAGATAAAATATTTGGTCTATGGTTGATCTGTTCTTCCTAAAACCTGCTTGATAGTCTCCCAGTATGTTCTCTCTATTTAAAAGTATAACAGATAGTATTTTGTAGCTTTTTTATAGTAAGGATATTCCTCCTGTAGTTTTCACACTTGCTATAATGCCTTTTTTTGAATACTGGAATCAGTAATGATTCTCTCCATTCATTAGGGAGTTTTTCTTCTTTCCATGTTTGTTGCATTAGTGCATATTGGTTGGGCCATATAGAAAGAATGAAAGAGAACAGACAAATGAAAATTATGTAGATTTAGACACCCTTCCTTAATAAATTCTGCAGCATTTCCATCTGAACCAGTTGCTTTGTTGTTTCATAGAAACATTATACTGTGGATGACTTCTTCTAAGTCTGGTTCCTCTATTTCAGGTTCACAAGTCTATATTTCTTCGCATGGTAATGTGCTTATAGGCTCTTCACAGTTTAGCAGTTTTTCAAAATATTCTTTCTAACTGATACAGATTTTCTCCTCATTATTTATCATGTTTCCATTATTATCCTTCAAGCTCTGCAGAGGTTTGTACCCTTTCTTTACTGTTTCCAGTTGTTTATAGAATTCCCTGTTTTTCTTATTTTGATGGCATGTTTACATCTTGCTTACCATGTCTTTCATATACTGTCATTTTTGATGGCGAATAACTTTCTGAGTTTCTTTACACTATGTGTGGTACTTTTCCTCATTTGTTTTGTTGTTCATGTCATTCAACCAAATCTGTCTCTCTGTTCTTTTCTTTATGACTGCCTCTCTGCAGACTTCATTGAACCAGTTCTTTCCATTTTTCAAACTTTAATTCACACTCATATTTAACCATGCAAATACACATTAACATTACTCAGTATTATTTTATTTAACCACTGGATATTAATGTATTTAACTATTATTTTATTTAACAATATGAACAGAAATGACTAAATTTAATATTATTTTATGTAATTATAAGTTGAGTGATATAAAATTTATTTAAATATTACACATACTGAGAAAAAAATGTCAGTGCTGTAGAAACAGAAAATCTAACATCATAAGAGTAGTACTGTAGTTGAAGTATACACAGCACTGAGGTAGGAAGAAAAGATATGTTCCCTGTGTTCTCTAATTTTATATGGTAACATACATTTTAGCATTGTTTTTAACATAATATGAACAGATCAAATAAGCTTACTCAGCTTCTTAACCTAGAGATTTTGTATTGAAGCCATTGACAAGATACAGATATTTGGCAAGGCACATTTTGTTCTCTTTTAGGACTAGTGGCAAAATATCCACTGCTCAAAAGATAACCAGCTATGGGCAGTGGGTTCAGGTTTCACTATAAGTGATATTTAGTGAGTCTAAAGCATTAAGTGTCATATTCTCCTCTCATCTGCTCTCCATGGTTCTGGTAACTGATTTTTTAGCACAGCTGCAGAACACTGGTGGTATACAATGGAGAAAACAACACCTGCTGGATTTTACCGACTTACAAAGTGTATAAACTAGGAAAAAAGCAGGAACAGCTTTATTAACTAACAAGCGCACATTTGTGATATTTTGGTGTGAACCTTAATCATACAAAAACACACAGGACGAAGAAATAGAGAGAGAAGATAGAATATAATTCCACATGAATGCTACGAAAAAAACAGAATAAAATAAAATAAATGGAACACTTACCTGTGACTTATAAGATGATGTGATTTGTAAGAGGCTGTGTTCAGAAATACACATGGTGGAATGTAGAGAATATTTAAAGGGAGACTTGTGATAGGTAGGTGGTGAAGGGGGGGGGGGCTTGGAAAAGGGAGAAAATGATACAATGGTAATCTAACCGGGAGAAGGTGGCAGAGGTGATTATAGTTAATTAATAAAGTTGTTCCTACTTTTTTCCTAGTTTATACATTTTGTTATCACAGCTTTGTGGCAGTGGCTTCGTGTATAGTTATATATTTAATTTTATGTACTTATACACTAATTATTTGTGTTCACTGACTTCCAACTCTCTTTCATCTTGTTAATGATCTAACAGCAATGCAGTTGATCATGGCCACTGGAGGGATGTTAAACAAGTTCTGCTTGCATCTTCTGCAGTTTCTTTTCTGTACTGTACCTTGGTATTGTCATAGGATAGGGTAAATGCCTGCGATAACACACCTGATCTTTGTCATGGACAACTGGCACTCCATTTCAGTATAATACAAGACATTATTAATGGTGTACCTTCTGATATCCAGTCAATCAGCAGATTTACCTCATCAAGAAAAGAATATGATATGCCCACTGGTTGTACACTTTCTACCCACAAAAAATTCAGTTACTGCACTCTGCATTTTTAAAAAAAATTTTTTTTTTTTAAAACTTCTATTAGCTGCATTAATATTGCTGTAACAAATTCATGCACAGCACAGCATTTATAACCATGCAGTTGTTCTATGTTCTAAGTGTACTACTCTATGGAAGTGAATGCTTGAAAATCACCAAAACCATAGAAAACAAGTTGAATTCTTTCCAGACTAAATGTTTACGAAGAATTAGAAAAATATTTTGGCCAAACACCATAAGAAATAACATCTTATTAGCAGAAATGCAGATGAAACCACTGACAACAATTATTGAGGAAAGACGCTGGCGATGGTTGGGACATGTGCTCCGAATGACTGACAACTCACTACCGAAAATAGCACTAAGATGGACACCACAGGGGAGCAGAAGTAAGGGTAGACCAAAAGAGACATGGAGAAGAACAACAGAAAGGATGTTGAGCAATAGAGGGCTCACCTGGGCAAGAGCAGAAAAAAAGGCGAAGGACAGGCATTTGTGGAAAACCCTTGCGGAAGCCCCATGTGCCCTGGGCACTTAAGGTTCAGAGAGAGAGAGAGTTGTTGCCAATGGTGCCCTCTGCATGCCAGTATCTTGAGTACATTTACATAATGTTATACAAATTTTGACAGTGCAAGAAGTTTATTTACTTATCATTCATTCATTCCTTTGCATGTCCCTTGCGGAACTTTGCCTCCCAAACAGCACTCCTGTAGGCCTCTCGGTTGTGAGCAAGATGGCCTGCTGCTGCTGCATCCATTTCCAGATCATCAACGATGTCTTGCAGCCATCTTCGTTTCGGTCTTCCTCTTTTTCTTTTTCCCATTATGTATCCTTCCAATACGGTCTTCTCTAAAGTATCATGACGTTTAATGTGTCCAAAATATTTAAGTTTTCTCTCTTTAATCCTCTTTACTAGCCAGCCCTCTTCAATATTAAGCTCTTGTAGTATAGATATATTTGTTCTTTTTTGTGTCCACGATATCTGGAGAACTCTTCTATAGCATTTACATTCAAAGGCATTTATGTGCTTCTCAGCTGTTTTGTTAAGTGTCCAGGTCTCACAGGCATATGTTGCGATAGGAAAGATGCATGCCCTTAAAAATCTTATTTTTGTGGTTCTGTCTGCTCCTCTCCACAGATTCTTTACTTATCACATACAGCCACGTGTATCCCTTGTCTCTGAGCACTGTCATAATTTCTATTCTCCAAGTAAGTCTAGGTCTTCCTCGTTTATACATCATAATACTTATAAATATCTGAAAAAGGAGCTTTCATTATATAAACTGTTTATAAAAAATTGTAATGCCACTTCAACACTTGGTGTTTGTTAGAAATTCTAATGCCATTTAAACACTTGTTGCACTTGCTGGCAACTAGTTGTAGCAAAAACTTGACATCTAAGCTTCTCTTTAGCACCTGCAGCAAGACCCCGTGTTGAAATGAGTGAGAAATATTTGAGGATCAAACCACAGATTTCTCTTTTACTACAAAATCTATATTTTATTAAACATATATTGCTCTAATCAGTAAAATATATATAACATCAAAACTATAAGCACGTAATGATCTTTGTTCTGTTTGTGTTAAACCTGTGCTTGATATGATCACTCAATATCACAATAATTAATGGAAAATGAAATTTAAAAACACAATCATATGTGCAGACAGTACCAAATGTATTAAGTGCCAGTTTGCCATCAATAGAAGAATGCATTTATAGAATACTGGTACTTGTACTGAAAACATTTTCTGACTGAAGAGATAATTTTATTAAACAACTTGTCCTAGAAGCCCCAGTCACCCATCTATAGAAACTGGTACCTGATTTCTCTTGGAACTGAGGAAAAAGAGACACAATTCATGAGCTTGACCTTATCATTTTCTAATGTGCTGACAGGTCATGGAAAACACAGGCACTAACACTGTGCCTTAATGGCATATGTCACAAGGCTGTCTTCACATTACTTTAATTTTATGAATTAAGATATAATTTGCCATGCATGAAGACTTTTGAATAACCCTATATGTTATATTAAAGTGTGAACAACATGCCATATTCTATTAGAGTAAATCAACATTCTGACTTTTATTTATAAAAAGCTAAATTATACAGGGAGATTCAAAATTATTGTTGAGTTTTCCATTGCCTGTAAGTTTCAAACTTAAAAAACCGAATAAAACTGCTTATGGAATATGAAAATGTAACTCAAACAGTTTTAATTCCTGTAGAATCAACACTGATGAAAGCTAAACAACTTCATATTCCATAAGCAGTTTTATTTTGTTGTTTCCACTGTGAAAATTACAACCCACAGAAACCCCAACAATAATTCTGAATCACCTTCTATATTCTATGAATCACTTTCTATATTCTAGTGAAATGTTAAAATTATTTAAAACAAAAGTGGGAACAACTTTATTAGTTAATATGCACACTGTTGTATTGTTTTGGTTTACACATTAATCATAAAAAAAACCTTACACGACAAAAAAAATTAGGAAAAAAAAAATAAATTCACATGAATGATATAAGACAAATAAAAATGGAAATAAAAATAGTAGAAAAATACTCTACCACACCACTCTCAGATGCAGATTCTTGCAAGCCACAGTAACAAGTAAGCCTTCCCTTCTGTTTTTTTTTCTACTATTTTTCTTCCATTCTCATTGTACATCATTTATTTGAATTTATATTTTATATTCTTTTCTTATTTCTTTGTCCTGTATGTTTTTGTATGATTAAGGTATAAATCAAAATGTTAGACTTGTATGCTTGTTAGCCAATAAAGTTCTTCCTACTTTTGTTTTAAATAGTTTAAACATTCTTTTTTATCACAGCTTTACTGCAGTGTGTATATTTATACATTTAGTCTTATATATACTTATACCCAAAAGCTGTTCCTGTATATTCTATTTGTGTGAAAACATCTTTATAGTTGCGTAAAATCGAAATTCAATACTCCTTTGGTGAAAACCAACATTGTGTATTCATCTATATTCCATCATCATTATATTTTCTATTTGTGTAAAATTGTCATTCAATATTCTATGTAAAACCAGTATTATATATTCTGTAAGTTTAAAACAAACACATATCTTTCATTTATAAAAAAAAAACATAAAAAACAAGTATTTTCTACTTTTCTTAAATCAAAAACATTTGCTCACTATTCATGAGGGATTGACATAATCAGCTTTCCTCAAAAGAGAGACAGTCTGTTAAAGTTGCAGCTTATGTATATTTCAAACCATGCGGGAGAACTGAACCCCCTTCTATTTACAATAATCACAGTCGCAAAAACATTTATTGCATTGAAGTTCTGCTACTCCAGACAGATCCAATTGGTGTCTGACTGGGAGTCTGGTTCAGAGGTGTTCCCTGCCATAGAGGCAAAGGTGGGTTCATTCCGAGAGTAGATGTTGATGGACATCGTGACACCTGACGAGAATTTTGCTGGGAGTGCAACGAATTTATTGTTGTGGTGCTTCCAGCTAATAGGCGGGCAACTTCATGAACATCCAAGTGACTCCGGTATATTTTGTCTCCGAGTTGATATTCGAGGGTTCCAAAATTTTGCTGACTCAATCTTTCTGGTGAGTATCGATCTTTTCTGTCAGCAGCTAAAGCAGGACCCCAGTGTGGCAGAGGCATGCTTCGCATTTTCAGAAGCTACAATATAAAAATTAAGAGGAAACATTGGCAAATCATTACAATTTTCTGCTTGATTTAATGGAAGTTTACGTATACAAAAATTATTTAACTACATGTATTAAGGCAGTTATATATGTTCAGAAAATCACTACCTTCTACCATTATGATCATCAGCTGTCATGCTATACTACTATAACTTTTTTTTTTGTTTTTTTGTTATTGGTTTCTTTGTCATTGTATGGTCAACTCAAGGATATCTGTTCTAGCAGTCAGTGACCCATAGCTGACATGCTGTTATAAGGGCTGGTGAACAACAGCTGACCAAGACCCTGTCCCATCTGTGGAGTATCCCCAGTTAACAGGCCCAGCCTGGGAAATGGGGAAGGAACTGCCAGAGTCCCAACAGTGGCGGGGCCTGTTAAAGAAGCACCGAACGGCCCCCGCTCTTCAGCTCCTTCTAGGAACCGAGAAAACAGCCATCACAACCGGCCCCACAACTGACATGATGCTGTGCCTCAACATGCTCACGGCACTGGCTGCAAAGACAACCAGCTTGCGGTTTCAGGGAGACTGAAGAAGAAGAAGAAGAAGAAGAGGAAGAAGGTGACCAATAATCTAAAAGAAAATACAGTTATCTCTATGCAGAAACATTAACATTTCTGATTTCATTTTAGATTTAAGGGTGTCAGAAATTCAGTGGCATACTTGTAACTGATTAGATGAAAAAAATATTTCTTTCAAGTTAGTTATTGGTTCATATGCTCATTAAAATCAACATAAAACAAAATGGGAAAACAAAAACCTGTAAATATACTGAACTTCACAACAGTTCTCATTTCAAAAAGGATATGAATGGATTACAACAGCAGACACTAGACTGAAAGGCTGGTTAAAAAAAAGAACTGACTGCAGACATGGACTCATAAAGAAATTAACAATCAAATAAATGATGATAATAATATAGAAAGAAAATGGAATGTATACAAAGTTTAAGGTTGGAAATTCTCTTTGTGCATTTTCCCAGAAGTGCAGAGTGCATCTTCAAAACTGCACCAACTATGTAACACTGAGACACATCTGCAAGCCCAATGAAACCATCCCAGAAGTTAAGCTGCATAGTTTCACATAGAAAAAGCAAAAAAAAAAAAAAAACTCCATCCAGTTTATTCAAGAGACAGAGCTGCATATACAGACAGTAAATGTGTACTTCTTCTTCTTCTTCTTCTTCGTTCACTTCTACCACCAAAAACCGCACTGTGAACCTACTGAATTCACGCATGTGGTCCTCGTTAGGTCCCGTGGTCCCCTGTGTGGTCCAAAATAGACCACACGAGTTCCACGAAAGGACCACAAGGGGTTCAGAGTATCACAGTGCTTTAGCCTGTATTCTTGGTGGGTCTCGGAAGCGGGATTGCGTGACACCGTGGTTTTCATTGCACCAGTTTGGTAAATGTGTACAAATAAGAACAAAAATAGAAGCTTCTACTCACTCTAAATCCACCTTTCTTGCAGTAGTAATATGTGAACCAGACAACAATTGTTAAAACAGGAAACATGACAATCATCCAACCCAAAGACTTTATCCAATCTGGAAATGGGAGGCCATTATACGTCGGCTCTTTGTAAAACACTCCATTTAGAATTATAGTTACCTGAAATGAAAGGCGAGGCATATTTAAATTAATATTACTTTTTATTTACCTGCCATGGATCTGTTTTGCCATTAAACATTCAGGAATTTGTAAGCTTAACTCTTTCCGTACCGCGCCGCCCTTTAAGTCCAGTTCCGGTTTTACCGTCGGATCCCACGCCGCCCTTTAAGTATTCTGATTTTTATTTCGTTGAAAACTTGATGCAACTTTTCATTTAGCCAACCAGAACTCTTCTGCTCCAAAGTTACGCTATTTTAGCATCCGGGCAGGCTGGAAATGGAAGGAGATCACGAAGTGGATCGATTTCAGTGTAACTTTTTCTACTTTTTTCGAGGTTGGTTGGTAGAAGGGTCATACTGACCGACTAGACCTAGCTTACTAAATGTGTTCTTCACATCTGTAGACCTGTTAGATTTATTGGATATCAAAAGAATCCGCAATTATCGATGTTTCGGTTCCGGAATAAACATTCTGCATTGGATTCTGGCACATTTCAGGTATGTAAAACTTTGATTTTAGTGCTCAGCCCTAAAAAATATTTTTAGCGCCAAAAAATCGTTCGATCTTTTCAGAACAGTTGTTTTTTTTTCTATTCTTTGTTTTTTTTAAATGATAAATAACTTCATTTATGGAATCTTCTTTCATTTCCACTTATTTTAATATGCGATACACACGTGTTGATGAAGGAGTTTGTTTGTTACAATGAATTTTATAGAGGGACCCCCTTATATGAAAACACCCGCTCGGCCATGTACCATCATCATCGGTACCAACGTAACGTCCGTGTTTTTATACGTGGTACGGAAAGAGTTAAACTTCCCAAGATTGGTAACTCTCTCTCTGTTCCTTTGCTCGCAAAGATCTCAAGGATTTTATCAATTATTTTCAGTAGCAAATAATGGTAGCACTTGAAGGCTTTTTCAAACATCATAGATTGTTGAATAAATTTTGGTTGCGAAAATGATTCAGATAGAAGTGATGTAGAACAGACATCCATTTACGATAATTAAGTTTTGTCACTTTACGACAGTTATAATGACTTGGTAGGTCTAAATGAAAGCCAACCAAGCACCAATGAGAAGTGAAGGATGGAAGGTCTAAGTGAAAGTGAACCTAGCATCAGTGAGAAGTGTAGGATGGAAGGTCTAAGTGAAAGTCAACCTAGCACCAGTGAGAAGTGTAGGATGGAAGGTCTAAGTGAAAGTCAACCTAGCATCAATGAGAAGTGTAGAATGGTTGGTCAAGTGAAAGTCAACCTAGCACCAGTGAGAAGTGTAGGATGGAAGGTCTAAGTGAAAGTGAACCTAGCACCAGTGAGAAATGTAGGATGGAAGGTCTAAGTGAAAGTGAACCTAGCACCAGTGAGAAGTGTAGGATGGAAGGTCTAAGTGAAAGTGAACCTAGCATCAGTGAGAAGTGTAGGATGGAAGGTCTAAGTGAAAGTGAACCTAGCACCAGTGAGAAGTGTAGGATGGAAGGTCTAAGTGAAAGTAACCTAGCATCAGTGAGAAGTGTAGGATGGAAGGTCTAAGTGAAAGTAACCTAGCATCAGTGAGAAATGTAGGATGGAAGGTCTAAGTGAAAGTAACCTAGCACCAGTGAGAAGTGTAGGATGGAAGGTCTAAGTGAAAGTGAACCTAGCATCAGTGAGAAGTGTAGGATGGAAGGTCTAAGTGAAAGTGAACCTAGCACCAGTGAGAAGTGTAGGATGGAAGGTCTAAGTGAAAGTGAACCTAGCATCAGTGAGAAGTGTAGGATGGAGGAACATAACTAAGATACATCAAATTAGGCTGAAAGAAAGCAAGTAGGGAGAAATATGGAAACTGGACGTGCTTCTTGTATACCTACATGGGAGTCAGCAAAAACAAACAGGCAAAACTTCTTGTATACCTACGTGGGAGTCAGCAAAAACAAACAGGCAAAACTTCTTGTATACCTACATGGGAGTCAGCAAAAACAAACAGGCAAAACTTTAGTTTTTGACTAACTACATATAAAGCAAATCCTTCCTTCCAAGACCTGACCACGCCCATGTGTGTTTTTCACTCAAAGTGAACGTGTATTTAATTATGTATGAATTATGTGTGGAAATATTCAATGGAAATTTACAATATTATTTTGTCATGATCTATGGAACACTATAACGACTTAATCTCACAAGAAGGTTGGTTAGCTGAGTTTTCTTCTAATCTTTATATCTAGTTTTCTAATTGTCTCTCCCTTTCTATACTATGGGACTAAACTTGTTAAAGCAAATAGTCAACATGCACACATGCAAACAATAAAGGAAGTGGGAAAGACATGGTTTGAGGTATTCTGACTTGCTTAAGACAGGATTGGCTGGGGAACCTTCGTTGATGGCTTCTACTTCACTGGGAGTACAGAGGATTGATGATAATACATGGAAGCAAAGTAAATGGACTTATTTGCATTTTTATTATAAAAATATTAACTTTATGACCAAAAAAAAACTACATTTCTAGCTGAACACACTGAAGCAGCCATATTTGTTTGCACACACCTCACATCTGGGCAATGATTTGTTTGGTAGCAGCATAATAGTCTTACATCTTACATCCTTCCCGTGCCATTAAACATCACATAGGGCTCGCATAGTTGTCTGCCAAGTTTTCCTCTTCTTGGTGAGTCTTTCAACTTCATCAAGGGATGTTATGCCCTCTAAACTAGCTTCTCTTAACAATGTTCTCTTTAGAGTTTCACGCAGTTGACCTCTTTTTCTTCGGCCTGTTGTGCTCCACTTGATAGCTTGTTTTGGCATTCTCTGATCGTTTCTTCTTGTCACATGGCCTGCGTATGTTCATCTTCTTTTTCTGATCACCCATGAGACAGGTTGTTGTTTCCTCATCTGTCTTATCTCTGCGTCGTTCTTGAATTCGTTCAACTTTATACCAAGTATTTTCCTGAGGCATTTATTTTCAAAAGAGTTTAATTTCTTGTCTATTTTTTTAGTTGATTTCCAGCTTTTGCATGCATAAATGAGGGTGGATATCACATTTAAATTGAATAATCTTAACTTGGTTTTTGTGCTTATGACTTTTGAATTCCATATGTTCTCAAGATTTTTGAAGGACAATGTTGCTTTTGCAGTTCTAATTCTGACTTCCTTCCTGGTGTCACCATCCTGGTCTATGTAGCTGCCAAAGTATGCAGATTGGTTTACTTCATCAACAAATATTCCTTCTACATATATTTTTCCTTCTTGATTAATGAGAATTTTCATTATTTTTGTTTTGTCTTTGTTAATTTAAAGACCTATTTTGCTAGCCAAAATAATAGTACATCAGGCATATTAAAAATTAAAGTATTTTGCCAATGCCAGGAACCATAAATACAATCTGAAAACTATAACGGAGAAAAAAAAAGTTTAAATGAAATGAGGGTATGATGATACATATGGATGAACAACATCAAGAGATGGGCAAGAATAACCTTGGCTGGGTGCATGGTGAATGAAGGAGATAGAACAATGTGAAGATTCATTCAGCAAGCCTTTTCTGAGAAGTTGGCACAGGACAATAACAGATGAATATGAGAAAATAAAAGGGGGAATAATGAATGAAAAAAAAATGTACCAAAATAATAAGAGGCGAAATAACTGTCCAACATGCTTTCCAAAAAATCTTTGGCTTGTCTCCAATCATCATCTGAATATCGCTCCAAAAATTCTTGAAACCTGTTGAACACAAAAAATAAACAAAACAAGAAAAAGGAGACTACAAGCAGTTAATGCATTGATATTCACAACCAGTATAATTAAATATCATCTTTAAAAAAAAGATAGCATTTACATATTGGGGAAGGGGGGGGGGGGTTGAAGTGTTAGGTCCTTCACATTTCTAGGACATTACAACATTTGAGACAGGAATTCTACCATTTATCCTCACTGCCTCTGTTTTCCTAGAGCCGCAGGTACCCTTTTTTTTTTAGACTGAGTGAATGTTGGTGCCAACTCGCCTGAAGAATAAGATTCTGCCCAAGTGCAGAATCAAACCGGGGACCATCTGATCACCAGGTGAATGTACTAACCATTACATAATTGTGGCACCCTTAAATATCATACAACAAAGTCAAATAATTTGACTCATGTTGGAAGTCAACATATATCTGACTCTCATACTCCACAGAAGCAGCTATCCTGCATTTATAAGTGGACAGGTCATGGTGTCATAACATAAACTGTGTGGTATATGTTCAATAATTTTTTACAAAATAGTTCCTGTACTCACCAAGTTTTTTTCCCCCGGCATGCTACAGTTTGACAACTTTTTTTTGTATTACAACTGATAAAGTTATTATATATTATTTCTTCTGAAATAATCTTCAGGAGACTATTTTACTCATGTCAGATACATAGTTTTATGTGCATTTTGTCTTTAGTGTTTGATATTCAGATGTCAGTAAAAATTTGGACACATTTATTGATTCTCATCTACAGCTTGCATGCTTCAAGTTTTACTGATTTAAAAATTGTTATTTTGTACATCAGAATCTCCTGAATTTGGTGATAACTGTATACTCTGCTTCATTGATGTTTTTAAAATAATACTGTCATTCCTGAATTTCTGGCCTCTGGAATATGTGCATTAAACTTTCCACTCTGACCTCATTATTTTCCTGCTGTCAGATGCTGATTTCACCTCCTTCATAAGTGATTTATACCAACTCTGGCTCTATGACTCCCAACTCCACAGAGCCCTGCTGGGTTTTGGCACTTTATCTATCCTATCTACCACTCTTGTTCTATCAGTTTACTCAGATTTAATATACACTTGAAAACTTTCCATCAGTTAGGACCCAACCAATTAAAGTGGACAGTTTGTTCCTAATTAATAAATACCATTTTTTTCTCTCTTACACAAAAACAGAAAATGTTGTCATGGCATCTATAGTGGCAGCAAGAAGCAGCAATTCGAGTTGAAAATAGAACTGGAAAATATCAACCTATAAAACAAGGGGTGCAACAAGGATGTGTACTATCTCCAGACCTTTTTTTTCTGTACAGCGAGAACCAGGCATAAAAATTGGAAGATACAACATTAACAACCTTCGGTATGCTGATAACACAGTACTGATAGCTGAGAACCAACAAGACCTGCAAAATATCTTGGATAAAGTCGCCAAAGAAAGTGAACAGAAAGGCTTTACTTTGAACATCAAAAAGACAGAGACTATGATTATATCTAAGAAACAGAATCTACCAGCATGCAGTATAAAATTAAACGGAACTATTCTAAAGCAGGTGCAGAAATTCAAATACCTTGGAGCAGTAATAACTTCAGATGGGAAATGCAGAACAGAAATTAGGAACAGAATAGGCCAAACAAAGACTGCATTTCAGAGAATGAGAAACATATTATCCAACACATTCTTATCACTGAATGTTAGAAAACGAGTCCTAAAATGCTATATTCAACCTATCTTTTTATATGGAAGTGAATCATGGACAATAGGCAGGTCTGCACAAAAATCATTGGAAGCAGCAGAAATGTGGTTTATTAGAAGAATGTTGCGAATCACCTGGACAGCAAAAATAACTAATTAAGAATGTATAAGAAGAGCTGGAAAGACATAAAATCATGTCAAAAAGATAAGAGAGAGACAATGTACTTTCATAGGACATGCAATGAGAAGAGGGGGCATTGAAAATATTATAACAACAGGAAAAATAGAAGGAAGAAGATCAAGAGGAAGACCAAGAGATATGATACTGGACAGTTTTACGGGATGTTGTGAGAGGAGATCACCAATTGAGCTGATGGCCTGCATGAAGGATCGTGTACTCTGGAGAAGCATAATAGCAAACACCAGTCGGCACGGCACCTGATGATGATGAGGATGATGTCATGGTATAAACTGTTACAGACAAGAATAAGAAACTGTGCAAGACCATACACTTTATGGCTCTAAGCTTGAAAATCTCTACGAACATCTGATACCACCAGCTGTCTCCGTCACTAACCTACAGAGATGCAGAACAACTTAAAGAAATCTATACGTGTCACTGCTAAGTGATTATTATTATTATTGTTCACCATGCTGGGCATCAGCAGCAGGCCATCTTGCTCATTACCGAGAGGCCTACAGGAGTGCTGTTAGGGAGGCAAAGTTCATCAAGGGACATGCAAATGAATGAATGAATGCTGGGCATCACTGGTGATCATGCTTTGAGTGGGCCTTGATGTTTTCAATTAATTCAGATGCTTTTCATTTTTCATGTCACATGGTCAGTCCATTGCAATATATTTTTCTCTTAGCTGTCCTTTCTTCCTTTTTCCCTTGAATGTTCCTGTCATTACTAGGACCCATACTCTATCTTTATTGGCTAGTAAAATAGGACTTGAATTAACAAGGAAAAAATGAAATGAAATATCAAATTACTCAAGAATATACTTCAGTAACAGATACTGAAGAAATCAGTCAATTTCCATTTTGCAGCAGCTACATAGAAAAGGAAGGAGACACCAGAAAAGAAGTTAGAAGTGAAAAGGCAGCATGGCATTTAAAAATCTTGAGAAAATATGGCAATCAAAAGTTATAAGCACAAAAACAAAGGTAAGAATATTGAACTCATATGTAATCCAATCTTATTTATGCATGTGAAAGCTGGAATACAACTAAAGAAATAGAAAACAAATTAGGTGCACTTGAAAACAAATGTTTAAGGAAAACATTCTGTATACAATGGAACAAATTCAGATTAGGAAGATGAGCACACAGCAACCTGTGATGTTGATAAAAAAAAACATGAGATGGACATGCGTTGGCCACATGATGACAAGAAAGTCAGAGAAATCCAAGACAAAAAAAAAATACGACTAAGTGAAATTCTAAAGAGAACATTGATGAGAGAGGCTAAGTTTGTAGGAATAAGATTCCTTGACAAATGCATCCTTGACAAGGTTGAAAAACTCACAGAAAACAAAAAAACATGGTGAACTACAATGCATGCTTTATGGGACATTTAACAGATTGGGGAGGATGTAAGATGAAAGAATGGGATGTTTAATGGCTTGAGGAGGATGTAAGATGTAAGAATGTGATGTTTAATGGCTTGTGGAGGATGTAAGAATATGATGTTTAATGGCTTGAGGAGGATGTAAGATGTAAGAATGTGACATTTAACAGCTTGGTGAGGATGTAAGATGAAAGAAGACTAGGATTGCTAGGTACAATGCTAAAAAGAAGAAAACACGTAAAGCTAGCGATAGCAAAAGTGAATTCAAAAAGTCAAGAACAAAATAATCTTACCATAAATCCAGTTTATAGCTATAATCTTACCATAAATCCAGTTTATAGCTATAATCTCCACAATTCCAACAATCAGCAAAGGGAAACCACCAACGCTGTAGTCCACAAGTTCAAGCAGGTAAATGCCTCCATTACAGACCATCGGAAGGCCCAGGCCAAAAGACACCACAATCACGCACAAACGGAAACTTATAGTAGTCTTTGCTGACCTCAGAAGCTGAGGGAACTCATCCAGCATTGCACTCATGACACATTCTACGATGGAGAACTGCAAAGATGCATTATCATCTTTAAATAACAGACATAAATGACATTATTTGGAAAAACAAGGAGGCTCTGATAGTGTCTTTGAAACCACAGTTACTGACAAGCATTTTGTACATCATAGGTGGTTAAATATTACTGAATACTTGTATACTTGCAAAGTATACAATTCCATTACCTTAAAACTGTATGATATATAAGTACAGCACTCCCTAATATAAATAATTAGTTAAACAAAAGAAAGAAATTCAGAGAAACAAAGACAAAGTATATAAAAGTAATATTTATATAAACAATCACAAAAAGAGATGTAAATTTTCATAAATGAAGTAATTAGTCATATATTAAAATAGCAAGAGCCTAAAACAGATGGTCCACCCAGCCTCTAAAAATGGGTACCAGAGAAATCTGGGAAGATAAATGCAGCCAGGCGTGATACTGATCATATCACGTTTTCATGCACTGATGGTCTTAGAAATACAGGCCTAACACTGTATCCTAATATGCCTTAACGGGTTGGAAGTGGGGATTTTAAAAAAATAATCATATAATCTGCATCCCAGGCTCCTCAAGAGACCTGTGTGTTAAAAATGGGTACCTAATACTGGCAACCTCTATCCCCAGCCCTACCCAAACCTAACCATCAGGGTATGGGATGGGGGGAGGGGTTGTTTTTTTAAAAATTTTTTGGAAGAAAATGCATCTTTTATGGTGGAAAATACAGTAGATGAAATAAATCAGTAATAAAAGTTAATATTAATAATAATAAAAGTAGTTTTGCAGCACAATAGCTAGAGATAAAAGTCATTCTGCACAAACTGTAATGCAGACCACCAAATAATGCTAAAATTCATGTACTTTGCAGCAAAAATTGACTTTCCTTCAGACTTTTCTACAGTCATTTGCTTTTGTTTCTGATGTCTTTGATTTCAGTTTTTAAAAGTTTGATTCAGTTGAATTATAACCAAATTAAAATCTTAGAATAACTGTTTGATTCAGAAAGATCACCTATCTCTTGTGTTCAAGTTGTCCCTCAAAAATGAAAATGTGCAGCAGCAGCAGCAGCACCACCACCACCACCACCACCACCACCACCACCACCACCACTTGTTCATAGTTTTTACCTGTGAACCAAAGCCAAGGGTGGCCATCATGAGAAAAAAGAACACTGCCCACAGGGGAGCCACTACCATGCGTGAAAGCGCCTCAGGATAGACTTCAAAGGCAAGTCCGGGGCCTGCAGGACATGATTGTCTTCAATAAGAATGTTATATGTGCTACTATGATAACCTACATAATATCATACAAGCTACACTATTTTCTTTATATAAAACATTTCAGATGTAAATTCTTGGAATAATAAAGTCTAGAAACTGATGCAGGTACCGAGCTCTGGTTTCTTAGTGGGTAGAATGCCATCAAATGGAATGAATTCAAGAACAATGCAGAGATAAGACAGATGACTGAACAACAACCAGTCTCACGGGTGATCAGGAAAAGGAGATGGACATATGTTGGTCACTTGATGAGAAGAAATGATCAGAGAATCCCAAAACAAGCTATCAAGTGGAACACAACAGGCCGAAGAAAAAGGGGCAGACCGCGTGAAACTCTGAAGAGGACATTATTAAGAGAGGCCAAGTTAACAGGCATAAAATCCTTTGTTGAGGTTGAAAGACTCGCCGAAGACAGGAAAAATTGGCGAACTACTTTGCGAGCCCTATGTGACGTCTAACGGCACGGGAAGGATATAAGATATAAGATAAGATAAGAATGCCATGCTTCAGTAAAGAAAAATGCAAGAAGTGGATACCTAACACTTGTTAAGGAAACTGTTCTTGGAAAGAGACAATAAATGTCTGCTAGCTCTTTCCGTGCCGGAGGAAGAAACACGGACGTGTTGTGGAGTGCCAGAGTAAAAACGTGGGTCTTGATATGTTAGGGGGTATAGTTATAAAATGGAATGGAAAACAGTATTTCCACATACTTCCGTATACTTAATATGTTTCAAAGTATAGCTAAATGAATGAAAATTTCATAAATGCAGAGCTTTTAGGAAAAAAGAAGTAATGTGATGTTTTTAGACACTGATTGTGGCCAGCTCACCATCGGTGAGGTCTAGATCTGCACTACTTACCACTACTTACCATCTGAGATGTGTAGATCTACTTGTCGATCTCGTATTGTGATTCTGTGTTGCATTCTCGCTGAATGAATGTCTGAACTAACCTCCTACCTACTTCTCCAGTTGTCTAAATATGTTTAGATCTACTTGGAATACATTCAAGAGCAGCGGGGTGGCCATAGGCTATGTCCATACCCCTATCTACATCGTCAAAAATTGAAAAATTTCCATGCCCCTCGTCCTTTTTCTCCCTTGGCATCGCTCATAACTAGGCACTCTTTCACCATTTTGAAAAGTGTCACAGGAATCGCGGACGAAATATGTACAATCTAAATGTTACACCGGTTGTTTTATTGAAACAAACAATGATCATTATAATGACCATTGGCACGCATCGGGTATACCGGAAGCGTCATTAAAGTGACCAAAGGCACTGAAAGAGTTAGGCAACGACAATATTGTAGGCTCATGACATCTGGCAGCAGAATCTTGAGCAAGGCAGTGACAATATGTAAGATCATGACATCTGGCACTAGAATCTTGAGCAAGGCAGTGACAAAATGTAAGCTCATGACATCTGGTCGAAGAATCTTGAGCAAGGCAGTGACAAAATGTAAGCTCATGACATCAAATGGTTGAACCCTGAACTACATCCTGTTTGCATGAGAGATTCAAATTTGGAAAACTTTTGCTACTACCCCAAAATATGTGGGTCTATGGTTAAAAATGAGTCTAAGTGAAGGGAAAAAAAAAAGATCGATGCACCCACCACCATTTTTCATTGAGCAACATCTTATCATCTGTGTCTGATTATGGTCAACAAAGGTTTAAACAATTCTTATAAATCATTCTATATCTACATGTCACAAGACATTTGTGCCGAAGCTACAATCAGATTAAGCTACAGCTCGCACCAATTCCTTGCCATGAAAAGCTGTTTGGTAACCTAACATGGCAAAATTTATATCTTAAACCAGATTAACTTTAACCAGATCAAAGAATGCAGAGAAGATTCTGTATCCCACCTCCTTTGGCAACAGCTCCTACATCCACACCTTTCTCATATGCCATGAAACCAAGGATAGAGAAAATGACAAATCCAGCAAAAATGGAGGTGCAGCTGTTAAGGGAGGCAACTATAATGGCATCTCTGTGGCAGTTGTTGGTGAATTTATTGAAGCTACTCATTGCTATCAGGCCCCCGGAGCATGCGCTGAGTGAGTAGAAGATCTGTGTGGCAGCATCACTCCATACCTGTTTAAAACCAAAACAAAACAGAAAAGTTCTATATTCAAATATCTGATAAAATTTTACAGTGAACAATACTTTTTTCTCTTAAATCTGATATACAAGGTCAGACAATTAGGTAATGAGACTAATTACATAAAAAAATAAAATAAACGACAGTTGAAGATATAAACTGCATTTTATTCAAAGTAAGCTCCTTGTGCACTGATACAGTGAGTGACACTATCTAACAAACACTGGAACAACCTCTGCAGTTCTTCTGTTGGTATGGCCCTTAAACTCAATGTTACGGCCCTTTGGATGTCGTCAGTATTATCAAAGACGTGTCCTTTCAATGGTAACTTTAATTTCAGGAATAGAAAATAATCACAGGGAGACAAATCTGGGGAATAGGGTGGACGGTTGAGAAGCACATTTGTTTTTTGGGCCAAAATTCCTGTACAACTACCGCCCGGTGAGTTGGTGCATTATCATGAAGAATGAAAAAACTGCCAGGTGTTGAATACTCAGGTTGGACTCAGAGAATCCTTTTCAATAGGGGTTCAAAATACTTAAATGAACTTTGGCAGTGACAGTCTGTCCCTCTAGAATAAATTCTATGTGAATAACTCATTTGCTACTGTAGAAGCATACCAACACTATCTTCACTTTCGACTTCTGAAGATGAATTCTTTTGCCTTTTTGTGATGATGATGACTTCCATTGAGCACTGTGACATTTAGTTGTAGGATCATAGCAGAAAATTCATGTTTCATCCTCTGCAACAAACATATTTAAGAAATGTTTACTTCTGCGACACGTTTTGATAATGTCTTTTGTGTACTCAACACGCTGATGTTTTTGGTCATCAGACAACAAATGTGGTACAAACCGGCAAGCAACTTTTTTCTTGCTCAAATCTTCCACTAAAATTTTATGAATGGTCTCTCGGTTAACACCAAATTCATTTGCCATCATTCTCACAGTCAAACAATGATCTTCTTATATCCGTTCTCTGACTTTTGCAATGAGTTCCTCATTACGAACAGACATTGGGCGTCCACGTTTAGTTGCATTTGTAATCATTTCCACATCACTTCTGAATCGTGAATACCACCTGAATATCTGTGCACGAGATAATAATTATCCCCATAAACTTATCGTATCAATTAAAATGTCCCAATGGCACTTTTTCCAAGTTTTAAACAGAATTTAATGTTAGCTTTTTGCTCCATGCTGATTACATAACAATGCACCTCTGACTAGGTCAACAAAATGGTGGCTTGTTTGTCACCTGCTTATTGGGCGGCAATGAAAAGTTGCCAGATCACAGATGAAGGTTGCCTCTTTGGATTCCATGCTTTGCTTCATAGATGGCATTTTTGTCTTGGCCATAATCAGATCAGTCTCATTATTTAATTGTTGGACATTGTATGTTGTACTGGCTTATTCAAAGCCATTTTGGTTTTTAAATTGCTTTCTTCACATCATTATGGCAGTGGTTATGTATTTTATTTGCACAGTTCTTGACATATGTACACACTGTTACCACCAAAAGGTGCATTTTGTACAAGCATGCCACACCGAGAAAAAGAAAACAGCACAGAGATTAGTCTAGGAATACAGCAGGATTACCCTTGGATCTGTCAAACGGTTGAAATCTGGTTTGAGGTAGTATATGATCCCATTGACAGCACCATCTAGTGTAACTCCCCGTATAAGAAGAACTGACAGCATTACATATGGAAAAATGGCTGTAAAATACACAACCTGAAAAAAAAAAGAAAATAAATAATGATATTAGAAAAATGAGAGACTTTGGTTAATAATAGTATTTAAGAAAATCTGTTGATAGTTTGAGTTTATTCTTCCTCTTGTTGATGAGAAATTGGCAGACATTTATAATCTGTGAAAGAAAACAAAAAAAAACAACAGGAAATTGCACACTTTTTTAAGATTTACTCCCAGAAACAATTTCACACACTGTAAATCTACTGTGACATGACACATTTCTAGATTAAGAAGCTTGGGGAAAGATCAGTCTTTGACAGAAATGATTTCACAGTGGTTTTAGCTTCTGTTCTAAATCAAGAAGATGAACAGAGAAAACTTATTTTTGACATATTAAACATCATGAGAATTTAGAGAAGACCATCTTGGAAGTGTGCATAATGGGAAAAAGAAAGAGAGGAAGACCAAGGCAAAAATGGCTGCAAGACATCGTTGATGATCTATGACTGGATGCACCAGCAGTAGGACATCTTGCTTACAACTGAGAAGCCTACAGAAGTGCTGTTAGGGAAGCAAAGTTTCACAAGGGACACGCAAATGACTGACCTAAATCAAGATTTTCCAAGTCCAGAACATATCAGACAGTGTTGGTGCCCACACCCTACTCTTGGGTAGATATTTTTGTGTGAAGCTTATTTCTCACCTTTCCAAGGGACTGTACTCCTTTAGCAAGGGATGCCCCAACAATAATCCAGGCCAGCAGTAGGCACAAAGCAAGCTTCCAGTTAATGGTACCGAACTCCTCAATACTCACAGACCTCTGGAGCACAAACATGCTGTTAAAACAAAAGTTAGAAAAATTTATTCAGCTGTGATGACAAAACATTCTTTGAAATACTGGTTCACTATAATACCACTGTTTTTTTTTTTAGACCACTGAGAAACACAGACATTGTTATCTTATATCTTATATCTTATATCCTTCCCGTGCCGTTAGACGTCACATAGGGCTCGCAAAGTAGTTCGCCAATATTTCCTGTCTTCGGCGAGTCTTTCAACCTCAACAAAGGATGTTATGCCTGTTAACTTGGCCTCTCTTAATAATGTTCTCTTCAGAGTTTCACGCGGTCTGCCCCTTTTTCTTCGGCCTGTTGTGTTCCACTTGATAGCTTGTTTTGGGATTCTCTGCTCATTGTTAAGAGAGGCCAAATTAGTAGGCATAAAATCCCTTGATGAGGTTAAAAGGCTTGCTGAAAACAGGAAAACTTGGCAAACTACCATGTGAGCCCTATGTGATCTTTTAAGGCACGGGAAGGATGTAAGATGTAAGAAGAAGAAACACAGACCTTAAGTCATTTCTCCTGTATTTTTCCTGTTATGTAGTTTATTCTTTCAGATTTTCTAGAATTATTTTCACCCTCTCTTCAATTTCCTATCAATGAGATGTAAGAGGACATAGTTAAAAGCTATCAGCCTGACCCACGTCTCAAAATCTGAGCACAGTTTTCTCACTGCAGCTGAAAAGAATGTTGTTTTGTAATGTAAAGTGCCATTTTGCAGGATCATAATGCTAGTTCTTCACTTTTTATCAAATAAATAACAGAACCATGTCAACTAAAGATGTGGAATTTTCAAGTACGAAGTTCCTGCTTCTGCATGATTAGGAGTGATAACAGCAACAGAGCAGTATTTCAAAGGAAATCCTGAGTGTATGCTGCAAACATTGATTGACAAGTGTCCATCATACTCAACTGTGAAGAAGTGGCATGCTAACTTTCAGGATGGAGATTTTAAGGCTGAAGAAGCAGCAAGATTTGAAAGGCCTTCAATTATGTCAGCTCCTGAAATTATTGATCATGTTGACCTTATTTTTGACCTTGGCAGACTGATGGATTTCAGCTAAAACATTTGCTGAGATATCCAGGGCATGTTTGGGTTTATAATTCATGACAGCTTGGATGTGCAGAAAATGTCAGCCAAGTGTCTGCTGAAGTATTTGAACGGTGATGAGAAACCAAACTGAGTGGAGACCTCCAATGTGATTTTTAAGCATTTTGAGCAATTTGGTGATAACTTTTTGAAACTACTCACTACTGATGATGAAACATGGTTATACCACTATAATCCTGAGACAAAACAACAACCCTTGCAATGGCAGCACATGAGTTCTACAGCAAAGAAATTCAAAACCCACAAGTCAACAGAAAAGACCATAGTCACTATTTTTTGGGATTAGCAAGGTATTGTGATGACTGACTATCTTCCAAAAGGCCAAAGAGATGATGCAGAATTCTACTCTAACTTGCTGTGCCAATTACAGGATGAACTGAAAGGGAAATGGCAAGGAAAGTTGTGGAAAGATATTCTCTTTTTGCACCTGCTCACAAGACATTGGATGTTTTTGAAGAATCTGGATCATCCACACTACTCACCAGATCTTGGTCCGTCTGATTATTTCCTGTCTCCCAACATTAAAAAGTGTTTGAAAGGGAGGACATTTTTGAATGATTTGGGGTGATAGCAGTGCAGCAACAGAGCAGTATTTCAGTGACCAAATAACATTTTTTTGGAAAGGTTACAGAAACTTCAGAAATTATGTGCCAAGAAAGCTAAACTTTGAGATGAATCTGTGAATATGCAAGTTTTCATGGTTCTAAATCATTCCCTTCCTGGTCAGGCTGTTAACTTTTCAGCAACCACTCATATATGCCACATTGCAGAATTTATAAATCTATGGATTTCTTTTTTACTTAATAAATTTGATTTTGAAAAAAAATTCTATTCATAAATTTTACTCAACAGGCTTTTTAAAAATACACCTGTCTGCATTTCTTCCCACCACATTCCAATTTTCACCTGTAAAACTCCTCAGCAGGTGTGTTTGTGAATGCCGGGGCCTTAATTGTCACACCCTCATCAAAGACAGTTGATGTTGTTGTGTCTGAAACGTTTCTAAAGGCAGACACAAAAGTCTGATTTGTAACATCTGGTGCTGCTCCAGAAGTGTTCATGACTGAATTGTTCATATGTTCTGAAAGATAAGTAGTAATCAAAAGTGACTGACAGGGGCAAAAATTTTAACCACAAATTCTTTTGATAACAAGAATAATCACACATTCATTCATTTATCCGTTCATTAATTCAGTCATTCTTTCATCCATTCATTGCCTTACAAGTATGCATTGGAAACCACAATTCTCCATAGTCTCTTTTACCCTTCTTCTGAGATCTGTCTTAAGATGCCTCTTGAGATGTGTGGTAGGATATATTTCACCTGGCTTCTCTCTAAAGGTTTTCCCTAGAATTTTCATGTGGTTACCAGGTTCTATAGCTTCTATACTCTCATGACAAGTCCAGAGAACAATGACTGACTTTTACCTTACAGTTTTTGCTAATGTTTATTAGGGGGTGGCTAGTGTAGTGGTTAGAGCACTCATCTAGCAACCAAATGGTAGAGGGTTTGAATCCCTAGCTGAGCCGGGGGGGGGGGGGGCGGGGGGGGGGCGGGGGGGGATTTTTTTTTTTCCTGACCAATACAGCCCCGAGGTCGACCCAGTCTCATAAAATGGGTACCAGAGAAAAATCTGGAAAGGAGCTGGCCACCCTACCTCATACACTGATGGCCCAGCATAATTAGGTCTCCAATGCTTCATCCCCTACGGCAGTTGCTATGAGACCATCTATTTCATTTTTATTGTTTGGCGACTTCTCTGAGAACTCAACTTTTCTTTCTGGCCTTCTAGGGTTTCTTAAAAAACCAGGTCTGTTTCTTGCAGTTTTTGTTTCAGCTGCATGATCAGCAGAAGCTAAAATGTATATAGTACACACTTTTGTCCCTCTCAGTTCCTTGAGCAGAACAGGACATGAACATTGTCCTATTTTTCAGACCAATACTAGGCTAATGACCTCAATTTACTATTAGTCTTCCCAGTGTTCACTTTCAATATTTTCCCATGATGAAGACTGTCCCTTGATATGGCATGACTGAGGTGTCTCTATTTACATTTTTATTTTGTGCCCTGACGCTTATCTTCTGTGGATGAAGTCATTACTGATATCACTAATTCAGTTATCCGGGTAAATTCTAGATTTAGAATCCTCAGTATCCCCCTGAATTTCAGTACTTTAGTTTTAAAAACCTCAAAAGTATATGTCATCCATATTTTCAAGCCGTGCAAGGTTGCTGGGCAAAAATTTAATATGGATTATTTTTATAATGTCATTAATTTTATGCCCATTTTTATACTGCCATAAACTGTTTCTATCTTTTCATTAAAAAAAAAGTAAAAATAAAACCATTGTGATCTGTACAGTTTGCTTTGCTGGTGGGAATTTGTAGTGAAAGCTGGAAAGAGGCACTGCATTATCATTGGGAGAGACCATAGAGGATGTGTTTATTTTGAAACTTTTAGTATGTGACACTTTAAATTCAGCAGTAGGATTAAAGTTATTTAAGATAACAGAAATGACAACTATGGTAAAAATCCAAATTTCAGCAGACACCTTTTTCAAGGATCACATACAAAAGAACACAATAGATAAGGTAAGCACAAAGTGGAAATTGGCAAAATATTGGATTGTTGTATGTTCTTCATTTATATGTGGCCATCTTACTTCCTGCCATTCTTACATCTGCCAAGTTTCCTCACTCTTTATATTTTTGGTAAAACTGAACCATATACCTCCATCTAATGTTATTTAAACAGTTTTTTTCCCCTCTCCTAATCTGAGGTTAGAATTTAACCATCTTACAAACAGATTTATCTGTCATAATCTGAGACTAGAAATTAACCACCTAGCAAGTAGATTTAACTCTCTGAGAGTAGTAATTATCTACACAACACATTTATTTATGAAAGACCAAAACAAGGCATTTCTCAGCAAATTTATTTCTCCTAATCTGAGCCTAGACATTAGCCTTCCAACAAAGAAAAAAAAACAAAAAAAGAAAACCAAACAAACATATCATAAGCAAACAAAAAGAATACCTTTTATTTGTTGGTTACTCTGTGTGTGATTGTTAGGCCAACAACTGTTTGTGTTCCACGAATTGAAGCAGTCTGTCCAGGGCAGCTTGTCCGTGAAAGAAGAGAACAGGTAGAGCAGCACTTGGGCAATGATCACATTGTAATATAAACTGATGAGCCAGGAAACAATGACCATTGCATAACCAAGACCTGAAATAATATATTTAGTAATACTGAAACATAACATAAATATATACTAATATATCCATACTACAAGAGTTTAAAATTAACCTTCTTTGGAGTAAAACACAGTTTAGATTTCACTTCAAAGAATACTGTCTCTTCAGATCTATTTCATCAGACACTGCTGAAGGCTTCAGACTTGTAGAAGGAGCTCTGATGTTCCATGAAAACCCAGAGAAAACTCAAGAATGATGTTTATAGAGCTCTGGGTTTAGTCTGATCTAAGATCTCAATCTTGAATTGTTATCTGATTAGTGAAGAGGGCATTTGTTTCTCATGGTGAAGATTGGTGGTTCCAGTCCAGCTGTAGAGACAGGCACCTGGCTCCTCCTGGAACTATGGAAGGAAAATTGGCATGTTGGGTTATCGATCTCATAACCATCTAGTGCTGACAGGTGAAGGGAAACATAATCATCATGTGCCAAGTTTGGAGGCATTGGTGACCATGTCCCTCCACGGTTTCCTATCTTTCATGTTTTCCATCAGTTTTGATGCCATGCTGCTCCTGTGCCGTTTTGTCAAGCCATCTAAGATTTTCTCTCTTAGTCTATCTCTTCCTTTCCTGCCTCCCATTTTCCCCTGCTGCCATGATATTTTCGATTCCTCCTCTTCTCATCAAACTACAGAACTGTTGCCCTGATTAATCATGTCAGTAAAATTCTATTAAAAATCATAATGGGTAGAGTTCATAAGAAAATAAAAGGAGAGATCAATATGGTCCAAGCTGGTTTTAGACAAGGAAGAGGAACAGGAGATTATATTTTCAACTTTAGATTAATAATAGAGAAAAGCAGAGAATTTAATGTGAATCTATATTTATCTGTTATAGACTATTCAAAAGCATTTAATTGTACACAATACCATAAACTTTGGGAAATAATGGAAAAAACTGGATTTCCAACACATATGATACAATTAACATCACTGCTGCATGTAGACCAACAGGCAGCAGTAAGAATAAATGGTGAAACAACAACTTGGTTTGACATAAAACAAGAGGTACATCAGGGGTGCATACTGTCACCTTACTTATTTAACTTGTATACTGAAAATATAATGAGGAATGTTAGAGAAGATATAGACAAAGAATAGTACGATAACAACTGGAGGTTATGAATTACCAGAAATTATATATGCTGATGATACAGCATTACTGTCCACAACACAAAAAGGAATGGAAAAACTAATTATGTCAGTATGTAAGAATAGTGAAGAGCAAAACCTTTATCTTAATGCAAAGAAAACTAAATTGATGACAACTGACAAAACAAACAAGGCAGCTGAAATATATATCAAGAAGGAAAAATTGGAGGAGGTGGATAGTTTTGAATATCTTGGATCATTACTAACTAATAATGGAGATACAATGAGGGAAATTAAAAGGAGGACATCTATCGCTCTTCAAAAAATAAAATAACTAAAGAAGCTGTGGATAGGAACAGACAGAACTACAAAAATAAGATTTTTAAGGGCATGCATCTTTCCCATTGCAACATATGCCTGTGAGACCTGGACACTTAACAAAACAGCTGAGAAACATATAAATGTCTTTGAATGTAAATAATGCTACAGAAAAGTCCTTCAAATATCATGGACACAAATATATCCATACTACAAGAACTTAATAATGAAGAAGGTTGGCTAGTAAGGAAGATTAAACAGAGGAAACTTAAATATTTTGGACATGTTAAACATCATGATAATTTCAAGGTGAAGATGGCTGCAAGACATTGTTGACAATATGCGAGTGGACGCATCAGCAGCAGGGCATCTTGCTTACAACTGAGAGACCTACAGGAGAGCTGTATGAGTATGTATATGTATAATGAGCTTCTCATTATATGGCCAATGAACCTAGATGGCCTCCTGCTTAGTGAGTTCAGTGAAGTTCTTTTCTCACTAGCTTTTCTTAACTACCTTTCAGTTGTCCATGGCATTCTGAATATTCTTCACAGGAAGCACACTTCAGCTGCCTCTAACTGGAAAATATGAGCACATCAAACCTCCATATATGTCTCAGTGGCATGACACAGGGTCAGTTTTAAATTTAACTTTTGAATGTTGAAGAAAATGAGCCAAAATATAAGTAGCAAGAAGAATCTTGCACTACTCTTGCATATTTATTTACCTTTAAATAATGGATTGATTCTCCAGACGGTTATAGGGCCCAAACTGGCAAACTGTCCAAAAGCTAACTCCATGAAGAAGAGTGGAAGTCCCACTGATAACAGCATGAATATGTATGGAATGAGGAATGCACCTGTAAAGAAAATTCATTCAGAACATTAATTATAGTCGGCTGCATGCTCAAGGTAATTATAAAGTTCAAATATAAAACCAAATACAAATAAAATGCTGTTGTGTGACTTTGGAACTAGAGTTAGGTGAGATTTTCCCCATCATCCAAGAGAACTGGGAGGAACTGGCTAAAGACTGTACTAAATGGAAAAAGACCTGTGAAAGAAGGCTGCATCATCTGAGGAATTTATGAGGACTAAAATTAAAAACAGTAGGTGGACATACCAAAGAGATTGCAGCTTGTAAAACAAATACAGTAAACTGTTACTGTGGTTGATTATGCCAATCTAATATTTATATAATCAAGCATGAGAGAAGGGTTTCAGTTAACACTGCTACAAACAAATAACATCTACCTGACTTAATATTATCCTCTAGGGCAATGTTTCCCAGCGTGGGGCATATACCCCACATACCCCACAGGGGGCACTTTGAATACTCTGGGGGCAATTACAATGTTTATATTATAATTTTTTTCCAGACTAAATGTTTACGAAGAATTAGAAAAATATTTTGGCCAAACACCATAAGAAATAACATCTTATTGGCAGAAATGTGGATGAAGCCACTGACAACAATTATTGAGGAAAGACGCTGGCGATGGTTGGGACATGTGCTCCGAATGACTGACAACTCACTACCAAAAATAGCACTAAGATGGACACTACAAGGGAACAGAAGTAAGGGTAGACCAAAAGAGACGTGGAGAAGAACAACAGAGAGGATGTTGAGCAATAGAGGGCTCACCTGGGCAAGAGCAGAAAAAAAGTGAAGGACAGGCATTTGTGGAAAACCCTTGCGGAAGCCCCATGTGCCCTGGGCACTTAAGGTTCAGAGAGAGAGATTATAATTTTTCAGAAATTGTTTGATTATTATGTTGCTTATGTTGTTGTGGGGGGGGGGGCATAAAAATCTTTGAGGCATTAGATGGGACGTGGTCAATAAAAGGTTGGGAAATGCTGTTCTAGGACAAAGTTGCCATTATTATAAGGTTTAATGTGTTCAGTGTCCAGTTACTGGGTGGAGTCATTTAAGGTATTTTCTAAGTGGTATGAAACAGCATTGAATGTAAATGCTACAGAAGAGTTCTTCAAATATCACAGACACAAAAAGGAACAAATATATCCATACTACAAGAACTTAATATTGAAGAAGGCTGGCTAGTAGAGAGGATTAAAGAAAGAAAACTTAAATATCATGGACTGAAAGAAAATCAAATAAAGAAGTACTAATGGGATAAGGTGCACAGAAAACTGGCTCAAAAACATCATAAAAATGAGAAAGTTAAGATACTTCAGCCACACCAAGAGACACAATGGTTAGGAGAGCTTGACAGTAGAAGGCATAGCGCTTGGCAAAGCGCCAACCTCACTGCAGATGGACTCAGGTCAAGTCTGAATATGTGAATATGGAAACTGGTCACCTTGTGCAAGACCGCACTGCATTCAGGGATACAGTGAGAGGGACAAGATTCTGGAAAGAACATGTCACATGAAGAAGACGAGGATAAACAAGTATCCAGCTATGAGACATGGCATCTGAGTAGTGAGGTGGTCAATGTACAGTGTTTCTCGTGGTGAAAGTCAGTGGTCCAATCCTTGCCTGGGTTGACTGAGTTTGCTCCGGTTAACCCAGCTGCAGAAATGGGTAAATGGTCCCTCTTTTTGGAGCTGGAGAAGTAAAGTTGGCCAGACATGACATCAGCCACTCCACATTCTTTTCTTTTCACAAGTCAAAGAAAAAAAATGAGAACTACAAACCATACCCCATAATGCCTTAATGAAATAACAAAGGGCTGCCATCATGATTAAACTACAAGAAACCAACCTACTAAGACTGATAACAAGTTTAACAGCCATTTTCATACTGTCTCACTGAAGTTCCAAATCTTCTGTTTACATCTAAGTTTAGATTTCCTTGAGAGGAATACATAATTGCTCAATTAATCTTATTCTCAATATGTAAAAGGGAACACTCTGCTTTCTGCTCTATGACTGTGATGGCTTTGGTAATGATGATAATGATAGTTGACATTTTTTATTTTGAAGATTATTTCTGTGATTATTGATGCATATTTTATGCATAATTCTGTCTGTTTTAAATAACACACTTCCCAGCAGGTTAAAGTAATGGAAAGTGATAAAATCTTATCTCTGTGAAAGACGGTTAAAAATAAATTTCAGGAGAACAAGTCAGAATATAATAGATAATAAACAAAAATATCTGTGAAGAACAAAGTAGAACATGATGGATTATTTAAAATTAATCTCAAGAAAATAAGGTAGAACATACTGGTGATCTCAAGAGAATTTCTCTCTCTCTCTCTCTCTCTGAACCTTAAGTGCCCAGGGCACATGGGGGTTCCGCAAGGGTTTTCCACAAACGCCTTTCCTTTGCTTTTTTTTCTGCTCTTGCCCAGGTGAGCCCTCTATTGCTCAACATCTTTTCTGTTGTTCTTCTCCATGTCTCTTTTGGTCTACCCTTACTTCTGTTCCCGTATGGCGTCAATCTTAGTGCTATTTTTGGTAGTGAGTTGTCAGTCGTTCGGAGCACATGTCCCAACCATCGCCAGCGTCCTTCCTCAATAATTGCTGTCAGTGGCTCTCAAGAGAACAGCTAAAGGTAAAATCCCCGTTTCCACGTCTAAATCATTAAGGCATACTGATGATACAGTGTTAGGCCTGTACAATATATCCAGGACCACCGGCACATGAAAGTCTGATGTGGTCAGTATCACGCACGGCCGCATTTACCTTCCCAGATTTCTCTAGCATCCATTTTCAGAGGCTGGCTGGCTGGGTGAGCTAGAGAGTAGAGGAGAACGTTATGGATTACTAAAATCTACGGATTACAGCACAGCATAATGGACTGATAAAATTAACCTCTGAGAGTTGAGAAAAAATAGCAGGTTGCTGCAAATCAATCTCTGAAAAAAGCAGGTCAGAACATACAAACATATACACACACTCACACAAGAGCCCTACCTCCCCCATTCTTGTAGCACAGGTAAGGAAATCTCCAGACGTTCCCCAAGCCAACAGCGTAGCCTATACAGGTCATCAGGAACTCCAGTTTGCCGCCCCAGCTGGCCCTCTCTGGATCTCCCGGGGCGGTGATGAATGTGGGCGGCAAGTTATCCATCTGGATATCACCGTTAATGCTTGTCCCTTGTTCATTTTCTGCTTCGCTCTGTGGATGAGATTAAACAAAGATGCTTGTTCAAAGTTGGACAGGAGAGCAAAAGAAAGCTCTCAGAGCAATTGGGGCTTTTGAGTAGCAAGAGGGAAGCTTCCATCATCTCTCACAGCGAAGATCGGTGATTTGAATCCAGCAGAGGCAGCCCAATCATCCAGCTCTAGAAATGGGTACCTGACACCTACTGCAGCTGGAGAAGCAAATGCGACCAGGTGTGATGAGAACTAGATTGCTCTATAGTGCACTGGCAGGTCAAGGAATATCTAGGCATTAACAACATACACACACACAAAGTGCCCTTATGGCATGAAAGAGATAGCTCTACTTAAAAAAAAAACAATTTCTCTCAGAGAAGTTGCAGAACTAAGCAACTGAGCCGTAATTTTAATCAGAAACAAATTAGGGGGGGGGGGGGAGAGGTTGGTAAAATAACGCAGAGAGATACGAGAGGAAACAGTATGAGCTTTTTGTGTAGTTTCTTCTTCTTCTTCTTCTTCTTCTTCTTCTTCTGCACAGCCATTTAGACAAGCAGACTGGTGGCCCCATAATTCTCACTGTTGGTATGAGTTCATGCACCATTCATGCTTCTTTCCTGGGGCCAGGCCATTGCTCTCTGTACAGAGCGCAAGTTAAAGAACACCAACAAAATATACTAAATATTGAGCCCAACTGGGACATTTTGCCTTATTTGTTGAACTGTTCACGAAAGAAGAAGAAGAAGAGGAGGATGAGAAGAAGAAGATGATGATGAGGAAGAGGAGGATGACAAAGAGAAGGATGAATAGGAGAAAAAGAAGAAGAAGAGGAGGATGAGAAGAAGAAGAAGATGATGATGAAGAAGAGGAGGATGAGAAGAAGAAAAGAAGAAGAGAAGAAGATGATGAAGAAGAGAAGAAGATGAAGAAGAAAAAAGACGAAGAAGAGAAGAAAGAAGAGAAGAAAGAAGAAGAAGAAGAGAAGAAGATGATGAAGAAGAGAAGAAGAGAAGAAGAAGAAGAAGAACTCAATTTACCGTCCATTACAGCTATACTACAAGCTTGTTGTTTCAAAACGTTGTCCTCCGTCAGTTGCGTGAAGCCACAACATTTTCCACTACAAAGCTTTCAGACGCAGCCATTGTTTTCTACTCCACGTCTTTGTGAAACCAGCCACGACTGTCTGTGTTTCTCCACGTGTTTATGAGACCAGCCGAATATTGATTTTTTTCTCTTTTGATGTTACCGATTGTATAAGATATAAACGCTATAATTGGAGCTGAATTATTGCAATTATGTTAATTGGCGCACCCGCGAGGAGACGTTTCTTGGTTTCTGTAGGCTCATCATCATGATGCATGTACTTCGAAGAATGTTACTCGCTCAACAGGCAATCTGAAAACCGCCTTGCTGTCTGAACCAGATGCTTGTTTCAGTGAGTGTGGTGTTTAGAGTTACGGTGATATCCAGTTGTCTTTTCTTCTTCTTCTTCTTCTTCTTCTTCTTCTTCTCTCTCTCTCTCTCTCTCTCTCTCTCTCTCTCTTCCCACCCTCATTTTTTTAAACATAAACCATATACTATATTATTTTTATCAGGAGTGACTAAAAGCCATAAAAACACAGATGAAGCAACACTCCAAAGCAAAAAACAGATGATGAATACTATAAACTCTCAAGAAACGATCAAGTAATAGTTTCTGAGGTCAGGGCTTTGTGGGCTTGATACATCATCTATATCAGAAGACGTACATGCCTGCAGCAAACAGCAACATCTTATCCTCCAGAACCGTCGGGTACACAATCCAATCAGGCAAAGGACTTGGCCACATCCCAGCCCTCTATGGGAGAAGTTCGCTCTAAGGCGATGCTGAAAACCAGAGACAAACTGCCCGCACTTGTGAGAGACTGATGCCGAAGTCAGAGCCGAACGACGACAACGAAGAAGAAGAAGAAGAATATCGTTTAATTTGATCTCTCTCTCTCTCTGAACCTTAAGTGCCCAGGGCACATGGGGCTTCCGCAAGGGTTTTCCACAAATGCCTGTCTTTCGCCTTTTTTTCTGCTCTTGCCCAGGTGAGCCCTCTATTGCTCAACATCCTTTCTGTTGTTCTTCTCCATGTCTCTTTTGGTCTACCCTTACTTCTGCTCCCCTGTGGTGTCCATCTTAGTGCTATTTTTGGCAGTGAGTTGTCAGTCATTCGGAGCACATGTCCCAACCATCGCCAGCGTCTTTCCTCAATAATTGTTTTCAGTGGTTTCATCTGCATTTCTGCCAGTAAGATGTTATTTCTTATGGTGTTTGGCCAAAATATTTTTTTAATTCTACGTAAACATTTGGTCTGGAAAGAATTCAACTTGTTTTCTATGGTTTTGGTGATTTTCCAGCATTCACTTCCATAGAGTAGTACACTTAGAACATTACTCTTAAATATCCTGATTTTCATATTTATGCTTAGTTTATTTGATTTCCATATATTCTGTAGCATTGCAAAAGCCTGGTTTGCTCTAGTAAGTCTGCTGTTGATGTCCTCTGTGCTGTCTCCATTTTCTACTACTCTGCTGCCAAGGTATACAAATTCGTTGACCTCCTCCACTAACTTGTTATCTACTCTGAGTACATTTCTGTTGTTCACATTTTGCTTCATTAACTTTGTCTTTCCTACGTTGATCTTTAGTCCTATGTTGTTTGCATTCTGGGTTAACTTGTTTATTTTATCTTGCATATCTTTGTGACTGCTTGATAATAGACAAATGTCGTCCGCAAAGTCAAGGTCCTCCAGCACTGTGTTAAGGGTCCATTGTAATCCTCTGCGTTTGTCTGATGTTGCCTCCTTCATTAACCAGTCTACTACCAAGATAAATAATGTTGGTGATAGTACACATCCCTGTTTCACTCCTGTTTGTACCCTAAAGCTGCTGGAGGTATGTTCTCCACAGATAACTTTGCACTGAAAACCCTCGTATAGGGCTTTGATTACATTAACTATTTTATGGGGGAGGCCATGCCATCTTAGGATTTTCCACAGTGCATCTTTGTTGACACTGTCAATTCTTTCTCAAAATCTATGAATAATGCATATGTTGTGCTATGCCATTCATTTGCCTGTTCTAATATTTGTCTAAGTACAAATATATGGTCTATGCATGATCTTCCTTTCCTAAATCCTGCCTGCTCTTTCCGAAGTTTTTCCTCAAGTGTTGGTACAATTCTGTTGATGATTATTCTGCAAAATACTTTACTAGTGAGTGGCAGTAGGGTAATGCCTCTCCAGTTCCCGCAATCTCTGAGGTCACCCTTCTTTGGTAGTTTTACTATAAGACCAGTTTTCCACTCCTCTGGGGCTTTTTCTAAATCCCAAATTTGTTGTAATATCCGGCAAAGTTGTTTTGGTGTTTCTGTTTCTTCTGCTTTCAACATCTCAGCAGTCACTTCATCTTCACCTGGTGCCCTGTCTGATTTTAGCATCTTTATCGCCTCTTTTACTTCATTTATTGTTATTGGTCCCGTATTGATGTTTAGTTCCGCTTTTGCTTCAGGTATATCTATTGCTTGTGCTGCTTGTGTTCTGTTTAGCAGGGTGTTAAAGTGTTCCCTCCATCTTTCAATTTTTTCTCTTTCTCCACTGACCAGTTGTCCATTTTGTGTTCTTACTGCACTTTCACATCTTGTATTGAAGTTACCTGTCATCTGCTTTGTGATTTTATATATGGTTTTCATGTCATTTGTATATGCTGCTTTCTCTGCTGTCTCTGCTAAGTTGTCATAATACTGACGTTTATCTTGACGGCATGATTCCTTCACTTCTTTGTCTTTTTGTGCATAATTACTTAAAACTCGTTCTTTAAGCCGTTGTGATTTGGTGTTCAGTAATTTTTTCTTGATTTCTTTTCTTTGCTCTATCTTTTCCCATGTGGTCTCACTTATCCATTCCTCTTTTCTCCTTTTCCGATATCCCAGCACCTCTTTTGCTGTTTCCTGTAGTGGTTTAATTTGATAAATGCAGGATAATCTTCTTCCCTTGAAAGATCTGAGGAATCTGTTTTCATCTGCACCCAGTTCTTTTTCATCATCATCATCATCATCATCATCATCATCATCATCATCATCATCATCATCATCATCATCATCATCATCATCATCATCATCATCATCATCATCATCATCATCATCATCGTCATCATCGTCGTCGTCGTCGTCGTCGCCGCTGCCGTCATCATCATCATCATCATCATCATCGCCTTTCACTCCCTTGAGGACATAGGCCACGGATAAAGGCTCTCCAGTCATCCCTGTTCTTGGAATTATTCTCTGCTTCCTTCCATATGTACCCCTTGTCTCTGAGCGCTGTCATAACTTCTCTTCTCCAAGTAGGTCTAGATCTTCCTCGTTTTCTATTTCCTTGAGGATTCCGCCTCTGTGCCTGTCGGTTTTCTCGTATCCTTTCTAGATATTCTGAACTCTTTTGCCAGACTGCATCCAGAAAGTTGTGATCATCTTTTCAGTTCTCGAATCAATGTCAATGATTCGCATCAAACTCTCACGCTGTGGCACTTTTCGTCTTATAAGACGGCTCAGACGTTTGCAGACATTAACTCTTTGAGGAGAATATGAGACATAAAAGAAATGACAACTGCAGTAAAACTGTTTTTAATATAGAAAATAGATGGGTGTATGGTTAAATTTTACAAGAAGGATAGAAACAAGAATGGAAGAAAGCAAGATGAGTACATATACATGAAGAACATACAACAATCCAATATTTCGGCAAAAGCCTTTTTCAGAGATCACACATAAAAACAACACAACAGATAAAAAACAAGAAAAATGGATGAAAAATATACAGATTTAGTTTTTTTTTACTTCCTCCTTGTAAGAAAGTCTGACACGAAATTCGGACAAGGAGAAGGCCAAAAAGCTAAGTCTATATATTTTTTCATCCATTTTTCTTGTTTTTAATATATTGTGTTGTTTTTGTGTGTCATCTTTGAAAAAAGGCTTTTGCCGAAATATTGGAGTGTTGTACGTTCTTCATTTATATGTGCTCATCTTATTTTCTGCCATACTTGTTTCTGCCCACTTTCCTAACTCTTTCTATCTTTTTTGTAAAACTGCACCATACACCTCCATCTATTTCCTAACTCTTTAAGAAGCTTGTTACGCATCGTTTTACTAAGCTGCTAATAAAACTGACATAAACAGTAGAGTAACAAGTTATGTTGTAAAGTATAATTTCTATGCGTTTGTCTCTGGTATCTTCAAGTCAAGCCCTCATTTCCGCCTCAAATGATGAGGTGCCCTTAGACAGAATCTGTCTCAACAGTGTGCTGTTTTAGTCGGTTCTTTCTACCTCTCATTACTGAATTTGAAGGAGAGAGAGAGATAGAGAGGCGCGCAGGGAGAGAGAGAGAGAGAGAGAGAGACAGAGAGACAGAGAGAGACAGAGAGAGAGAGAGACAGACAGACAGACAGACAGACAGACAGACAGAGTTTTATTTTAAAAAATCAATCACCTTTGCAAGACTAGCATCATCAACAACGTTGCATTAATAACAACTACTGTTTTCTTTATAAAGCTGCATCAACGCCTCAACCAATCACCAACATCAACACAAACATCTACACCAACAACAACTCCAATAGTAACAATCATCTCTCGTCCCTGAAAACCGACATATACACAAAATTTGAATCCTGGAGACCCAGTTTCGAGGATTCATAATTTCCCTCCGGACTTACCAAAAAAAAAAAAAAAATACCGTAATCCTTCCAAACCGGAGTGCAAGAACTTAAATCAAGCTAGGAAACCCAAGGGTTAAAATCTCGCAGGTGTATGAGAGCTGACATTTTCAGTCTAAAGGGGCGCTCAGATGGTGATTAAATCCCACTCCTAGGATCGTAAACCCCAGTTCATCATTATCTCTGACGCGAATACAAAAATGCGAAAGGCAGCCACACCGAAATTTAAAACACGCGGAGAACAACTTTTTCGTCCTTATCACGGGGGTAAAAATATATCTTCTTTACTTTTATCGTCACGACAGTACATAAAGTACTTCTATACAAACATCCACGCCCCCCCCCCCCTCAACCTCACCAACTTCTCTCGTCCGCAAGGTAAGAAATGAAGGCTGGTGGAAGTGAAGTTTCCAAATGTTGTCTGTAGTCGTATTATCGTATCTCACTTGTGATAAATACGATACAGTTATAGTTTATGATTAACAGCACTAAGATGGACACCACAGGGGAATAGAAGTAAGGGTAGACATGGACAAGAACAAGACAGGGAGGATGTTGAGTAATAGAGGGCTCACCTGGACAAGAGCGGAAAAAATGGCGAAGTACAGGCGTTTGTGGAAAACCCTTGCGGAAGCCCCATGTGCCCTGGGCACTTAAGGATCAGAGAGAGAGAGAGAGAGAGCTATTTTATGATGCCAGTTATTTGATGATGATGATGTTGATGTTGATGATGATGATGATGAATAGCAATCAGAAGAAAGAATTACAGGAAAAAAAGCATGTCAACTTATAGAACATGCATTTTTTGTCAAGGGTGCGGATGAGAATGTTGTTGATGATGATTAAAAACTGCGGGCGAAGTTCTGTCTGATTTGGCAGTCAGCGGCTCATAGCTGACATGCTAGCGTCAGGGTTGGCAAACCATAGCTCACTAGGCAGCGTCAGAGTTGGCAAACCATAGCTGACATGCTAGCGTCAGGGTCGGCAAACCATAGCTGACATGCTAGCGTCAGGGTTGGCAAACCATAGCTCACTAGGCAGCGTCAGAGTTGGCAAACCATAGCCGACATGCTAGAGTCTGGGTTGACAAACCATAGTCGACATGTTAGCGTCAGGGTTGGCAAACCATAGCCGACATACTAGCGTCTGGGTTGGCAAACCATAGCCGACGTGCTAGCCTCAGGGTTGGCAAACCATAGCCGACATGCTAGCGTCAGGGTTGGCAAACCATAGCCGACATGCTAGCGTCTGGGTTGGCAAACCACAGCCGACCAAGACCCATCTCTCTGTTGGTTTGTGCAGTAACAGCACTAGCCAGGCTAACAGGGACAGCCTTGGCTGTGGAGTCTGCTAAGTTCTGCACATCTCCTGCTTTTTACCTCCGCTCAGAGACTGAAAGAATAGCCGCAGTAACCCGCTCCTAATCCGACACGATACTGTGCTTCAACGGCTGCAAAGAATACCAGCCTGCAGTTCCAGACAGATAGTAGAAGAAGAAGAAAGAAGAAGAAGAAGGATGAAAAGTGGAACAAAAAGGAAGATAAAGTAGAAGCAGAAGAAGACAATTTAAAAAAAAGATGAAAGAAAAGAAAGAAGAAGAACTTGAAAAAGAAAAGGAAGAAGATAAAAAGGAAGAACAAAGATAAATAAGATAAACAACAGCAAGAAGAAAAAAAACAGGAAGGAAGAAGAAGATAAATAGGATGAAGAAAGAATATAACGTGAAGGAAGAAGATGATGAAAAAAAGAAAGAAAAAAGAAAAGGACAGATGATTCGGAGAAGAAGATAAAGAAAGAGAAGATAAAAAGGAAGGAAGGAAGGACAGAAGAAGAAGCAGAAGTCAGCTGGCATATAAACAACACAATGCTGCAATGTATACCTGCCTGAGATTTGAAGCGAGCAAGTACGCTGACCCGGGGGTGGGGGGGGGGTATCGGATTACAGATGAGCATTGTGGGAACGTGGAGCGAGTCTATATTTAGATTCTAATCACTGACGAGGTTTAGAGAGATCCGGATTACACAATGTGGTTCTGGAAAGCGGGGGAAACTGATGGAGAGATTCTGTGATACGTCTGTACTGTCTTAACGTTGCTTGGTCACGTCAGGAGGTTGCGAGTCTGGCCTTAGTGAAGAAAATATTCACGTGGGTTGAATTAGTGTGCGTGTTGTAGGTGTTTGTGTGTGGACAGACAGACAGACATACTTTATTTTCAAAGGGTTAAGAATTGGGCATGCCATCTAAAATTGTCAACATCACTAGAGATCACTACAACAGATATGTTCGTGTAGTCAAGACAGAAGAAGGAATGACCGAATGTTTTCAGATTTAAACAAGCGTGAAACAAGGATGTATATTATCTCCACTGCTTTTTGGAATTGCCACAGACTTTATAATGAAAAGATGCTGTACAGGTAAAACCAGCATTGACTGGGTACATGGGACCCAAATAGAAGATCTTGATTTTGCAGATGACAAAACTCTTATCAGTGACAATGTGAAATCAATGCAGGAAAAAAAACAACAGATTCCCTGTATTCCTTGGCTAGCAAAATAAGTCTTGAAATTAACAAAGACAAAACAAAAATAATGAAACTTCTCATTAATCAAAAAGGAAAGATATATGTAGAAGGAACAGTTGTTGATGACGTAAACCAGTTTGCACACCTTGGCAGCTACATAGACCAGGATGGTGACACCAGGAAGGAAGTTAGAATTGCAAAAGCAGCACTGTCCTTCAAAAATCTTGAGAACATATGGAATTCAAAAGTTATAAGCACAAAAACCAAGTTAAGATTATTCAATTAAAATGTAATATCTACCCTCATTTATACATGCGAAAGCTGGAAATCAACTAAAGAAATAGACAAGAAATTAGACTCTTTTGAAAACAAATGCTTCGGGAAAATACACACACACACACACACACACGCACGCACGCACGCACGCACGCACGCACGCACACACACACACACACATATATAATGGAATGAATTTAAGAACAGCACGGAGATAAGACAGATGAACAAACAACAACCTGTCTCATGGGTGATCAGAAAAAGAAGATGGACATATGTAGGTCATGTGATGAGAAGAAACAATCAGAGAATACCAAAACAAGCTATCAAGTGAAGCACAAGAGGCCGAAGAAAAAGAGGTCGACCACGTGAAACTCTAAAGAGGACATTGTTAAGAGAGGCTAGTTTAGTGGGCATAACATTTCTTGATGAAGTTGAAAGACTCGCGAGAACAGGAAAACTTGGTAAACAACTATGCGAGCCATGTGTGACGTTAAATAGCAGGGGAAGGATGTAAGATGTAAGAAGAATGTGGCACACATTTTGCCCTTCATCAAACAGCTTTCACTTAGTCACAGCCATTCAGCATTTCTTAATGAGCATAATAAGCATGAATACACAATTAAAATGATTGCATAAATAAATAATAAACTTATCTCATGTTCATACACTCCACACTCTGATTTATGTAACAGCATGAAATAAACTTGCATTCTTGCACTCATTCAAAACTAACAAATTTACAGAAAAGCAGTAGAAAAAAAATACAACAATCAAGCCGTACTTTAAACTATTATAGATATGCTTTGGGGGGGGGGCATATAGTCCATATCAAACAGATGTTGACAAAGTGTTGATGTTATAAGAACGAATACTTCTTATAAGTTTTACATGAGATGGAGGGCATTCCAAAGGTGAGCAGCTGAGTAAGATAAACTTTTTTTTTTTAAAACATGTCGAGCCTTGGTTTTGGGAGAATACAAGTGCTTAAGCGTTGACCTTATTTTAGGTTGGATTTGAACAACGACCGCAGATAGGGTGGAGCATTGTGCGGTAGAATTTTATGAATTAACTTGGCCTTGTTGAAAAGAAATCTCTTCTTGAGGGGTAGAATATCAAGATGTTTGTCCTTATTTGTAATACGTGCTGGATCTTTGTCATCTATAAGCTTTACTGCTCGTTTTCTGAAGCGAGTAAAGTCTTTTCATGTTTGACATGGAACAAGTATTCCAGGTTGTGGAACAGTAGTCCAAGTGTGTTTGTGTCAGTGATTTGTAGTATATTTTTTCTGGTGTTTATGTCAAGAAAATGTTTAATTTTAGTAAACTGGTGCGCTGTTGGCGAGATCTTCAGCTGCCGTGCTTGGAGCAGTGCTCCTCCCGGCCAATGAAGAAATTTGCAAATGAGGTTGCCGCGCGCATCACTGCGGAAAAGGTGGTAGAAAGGATAAAGCGAAGCAAACAGTCAAATCACGGCACCTCTGGTCTGGAGGTCGGCCACGTCCTGAGTGCAGTCATATCGGGTGAAATGCATGAACCGGCTTGTCCCAGAGGTTAAGACACTGCTGGCGAGACTCTTCAAATGCCGCGCGTGGAGTGAAGCTCCTCCCAGTTAAGGAAGTGAATGCGGAAAAGAAATAAAGGTTGCTGTGCGGAGCTGATGGGAAAAGGTGGTGGAAAGTGAAGTTTAACCGGTATGTCCAGTAGTATCGCTACGAGAGCTATACCACGGCACCTCTGCTCTAGAGGCCGCCCACGTCCGAAATACACCTACACTGGTGAAATATGCCTAAACCGGCACACACCATGGGTGGAACTTGATGGCTAGACATGTCATGCCACCTCCGCTCTAGAGGTCGGTAACGCCTGATAAACACCCATACTGGTGAATTTTGCCTAAACCGGCTCATACCAGGGGTGAATCTTGAAGGCTATGCATGTCACAGTACCTCTGCCCTAGAGGTCGGTCCCGTCCCAAACACGCCCATACTGGGATAATGCCTAAACCGGCTCAACCCAGGGGTAGAAGTCACTAGTGGCGAGGATTCGTCCTCCTGGACAAAAGCTCCATCCTGGTCACAACTAGGAAGGGTAGCGGACACGACCGCAAAATGCTGAAGTCGAAGACACTGGACCAGGGAAGTCTAGATAGGCAACCACCTTTCACCCGGCGGGGATGTTTGCGTATCCTAATCACGCTTAGGTTTTCCGGTGAGAAAGTCCAACCCTGGACTGGATGGGCAACCACTTCTCACCCGGCGGTGATACACGGGTATCTCAAAACACGTCGAGGTTTTCCGGTGAAAAAGTCCAACTCTGGCCTGCGTGGGCTACCGCCTCTCACCCAGCGGGGATGCACTGATATCCTAAACACGTTGAGGTCTTCCGGTGAGAAAGTCCAACCCTAGACTAAACTGGTGCAATGAAAACCACGGTGTCACGCAATCCCGCTTCCGAGACCCACCAAGAATACAGGCTAAAGCACTGTGATACTCTGAACCCCTTGTGGTCCTCTCGTGGATCTCGTGTGGTCTATTTTGGACCACACAGGGGACCACGGGACCTAACGAGGACCACAGGCGTGAATTCAGTAGGTTCACAGTGCGGTTTTTGGTGGTAGAAGTGAACGAAGAAGAAGAAGAAGAAGTAAACTGGTAAACTTTTTGTGCAATGAGTTCGTTTAGATTGTCTACATGATGATTTTAGCTGAAGTGGTGGTCAATCATGAGACCTAGAGTTTTATGTTCACTAACATTCTCTATCTGTGAAGTTCTAGCATGGAACTATAGTGTTGTTGTTGGTGAATTTGTTAATTTATGTCTTGTTGTACTGATTATAGATTTTGTTTTGCTGGTGTTTATTAGCATTCTATTGTTGTTGCTCCAGTTAATTAGACTATTTCAGTTTGAAGAGCTGACTCAAGGTTAATACAGTCATTGTCACTAGTGTAAACTGTGCAGCAAAAAGGCCACAAGATGATTTTTTTAGATGAAGTGGAAGATCATTGATGTAGATGGTGAAAAGGAAAGGACCAAGAATAGATCCTTGTGGAATGCCATTATGAATCACAGATGAATTCGACTTAGAGATTTTGAGGCAAACTACCTGCTGTCTGTTGAAAAGAAAAGATGTAACAAATTTTGTCAAGTCAGGGTGTAATCTATAAGTCTCATGTTTTCTAATTTATGTAAATTAATGTAATTTGTATACTTGTATTAAACCGCGTGCGTGAGAAGAATGAAAGATAAAGTGATGAAGGGAAGAATGTAAGACTGGGCCTGCGTGCCCAATTCTTTACCCCTTTAAAAATAAAGATCATTCATTCATTCAAAACTAAGATTTCATGATCAGTCATGTCCAATCCTTTTTTTTTAAAGTCAACAAAGACAGCACCATATAATATATCATCATTTATATTAGATAACCAACATTCTGTCATTTTTGTGAGAACTGTGTGGCAGGAATGTTTTGGCCTAAAACCTGACTGACAGTCAACAATCAAATCATTTTCTTGCATGTGCTGTAAGTTTTTTTAAATGTTTTTTCTAGGGTTTTTGGCAAAGTTGACAGAATGGAAATTGCTCTATAGCTTTCCCCTGGGAACAACTGTGTTAAGAGCACACTTATCTTAACATAGTGTTTGTGAGACAGGGAACAGAGATCTGTTTGCTTAAAAACTCTGACCTACCTCTGTAGCCCAGAAACTTGTAGCAATCAACACTAATTGTAATTGTTATTTTTGTAAAATGTAATGTCAGGTTGGTGGACGGATGGGGACATGGAGATCTCTGGCGGGGATGAGGGAAGTCTGGTGTGAAACCAATGAATCCAGGACGTGACAAGCCTATGGGTCTTTACAACAATGGCTGTCAGAATGATGTAAACAAAACAGAGCCAGTAGACTATGGGTGGCGGGGAATGGATATCGTTGAAGCACTCATCAGATTCCTCATCTCAAAGTCAGTGTCTTTGTGGAACTGTCTAAAGAACCATCTGACATGGAGAAGGGGCTTAAGTACAGCCACCAGAGGCTGGAAAACAAAGTTTTGGCCAGGTCAGCCACACTGTCTTCATGGCAGTCCGAGCAAGACCACAGTCTGCCCTAGCAAGGAAAGGTGCTGAAGTCGGAGTTACCCAGCCAAAAGGCGCATCGCAAAAATCAGGGTAACACGCATTATCGCTAATGAAATGTCTCTATCTGCAGTTTTCAAACATGGTGCTCGCCCTGTGAAGACTAACCAGGCAGGTGCAGTGCCGGGCCCCCTGCCTCGAAAGGGTCCACCCAATGCTACTGGAGGTCCTCTCAGTTCGTCTTGTGGAGTCAGGAGACATGAGAGTAGAGCTACTGGCCAAAAAATACAACAGAAGAAAACAGCCAAAAAGCAAGAACTTAAAATAATGCAGTGGAATGCTGAGGGTGTTAGCAGTGTTAGAGATGGCTATAGCAAAAAGGTTGAACTAGAGAACATACTTTTTGCAGAGCAGGTAAGTATATGCTGCATACAGAAGACACACCTAACCAAAGATGCCGCCTTTAAAATCAGAGGCTACCAGTGTTTTAGATCAGACCGACAGGACAGAAGAAAAGGAGGAGTACTCACACTTGTTAAGAATAACATCAGCGCATGTCAGGTGGGAGTGTATATGGAAGGAGCCGAATACCAGATGATCCATCTAAAAAGTAGTAATACAGATTTCCACCTCCTTAACTATTACTGTCCTAATGACCGCCCACTTGCTTTAGGAACAATCCCACACAAAGAGAGACTGATGGTCTGTGGTGATTTTAACAGCCATTCCCAGAGCTGGGGCTATGACCACATAGACAAGAGAGGAGAGGAAGTTGAGAGCTGGCAGGATGATAATGGACTTCTCCTGATAAACCAGCCAATGGATCCCCCAACATTTTACTCAAGGGCGTGGCATACAAAATCAACACCAGATCTGGCATTCCACTCTCCAGATCTGAAGTGGAACATTACACGTGAAGTTGGAAAACAACTTGGAGGTAGCGACCATCGACCAGTCTTCCTGACAATAGAAAATGAACTCCTTAACACCAGTAACCCTCTCCCCAGATGGAACTATAAAAAAGCAAACTGGACAATGTACAGACATCGTACAGGTATCCTGGTGGGACAGCTGTCCATAGAAGGTAAGGATATTAACAACATAGTGAAGGAATTCAATGCTTGTATCCTTCAGGGCGCTCGTGAAACCATTCCCAGAGGAGCTCGCAGGGACTATAAACCATACTGGTCTAGTGAGCTGGGAAAACTCCATGATGACGTGGAAGCAGCTCGAAAGCAAGCAGAAAATAGACCATGCCAAGAACACCACAATAATTACCAACATTCTAAGGCCAAATTTCAGAGAGCAAAGCTGCAAGCCAGACGGGAAAGTTGGAGAGAGAAAACAGAGTCCCTAAACTTTGAAAAGGATGGAAGGAAACTGTGGAAACTAATCAAACAGTTAAATGATGAGAGTACTGGAAGAAGTACAAAGGTTACACTAATAGAGGATGAGAAAACTCTTACAGGTAAGCAGGTAGCAGATCACTTTGTTCGCATGTTTGCACAGGACTGCAACATTGATATCCATCCAGAGAAGGAGCGTACAGTGCGCATCGAGCCACAGAAACAGGAGGAACAAGTCAGAAAAGTGGAGGTCATGGATGCACCAATCACACGCAGTGAGTTAGACCTAGCAGTTAGTAAACTGAAACCAAGGAAATCACCAGGACCAGATGGAGTGTCCAATGAAATGATCAAGAACCTGGGAATGGCAGCAATGGGAAAGCTGTTGGATATTTTCAATATGTGCTGGAGCACAGGTAAGTTACCTCAAATCTGGAAGGAAGCAAGCATGGTACCACTGCTAAAGCCAGGGAAAAACAGTGATACTGCCTCCAGCTACAGGCCAATCAGTCTCACTAGCTGCCTATGCAAAACGATGGAACGCATCATCGACCTGAGGCTAAAATGGTACCTAGAAAGTGAAAACCTTCTCGTTCCACAACAAGCAGGATTTAGGCAGTACTACAGTACGGAAGATCAAGTGACCTATCTCTCTCAAGAGATTGAGGATGCATTCCAAGAGAAAAACCTTGTACTAGCAGCGTGGATAGACCTGAAGAAAGCCTTTGATAAAGTATGGAAAAAAGGTCTGCTGTGGAAACTAAGAAACTGCAATGTGAATGGAAGACTGTACAACTGGATAAAGTCCTACTTACACAATAGAAGAGCTAGAGTAGTAATGGATGGACACAAAAGCCAGAAAGTACTTCTGCGACACGGTGTACCACAAGGAGGAGTCCTTTCGCCTACACTATTCCTTGTATTCATTAATGACCTGGTCAAGGAACTTCCCTATGGAATCAAAGCGGCACTGTGTGCAGATGATCTGGTCATGTGGTGTACAGATGAATATGCGACAGTTGCTACACAGATACTCCAAAGAGCAGCAGACATCTTGACATCATGGACAAACAAATGGTGTGTAAGTATCAACACAGAGAAATCAAGTACCACTCTGTTCACCCTCTCATCTAAACAGAAAGCAGGTAAGATCTTTGTAAATGAAATACCCTTAAGGATGGACAACCAACCCACTTACTTAGGAGTGACTCTTGACTCAAAACTGACGTGGAAGCAACACATCAACAGTGCACAAGCAAAAGCCAGAAGAAAACTAGCCATATTAAGAAAATTAAGTGGAACCACATGGGGAGCTAGTGAAAGAATCCTCAAGAATGTATATCAGCAAAGTATTCTACCACATTTAGAATATGGCTCAACATCTTGGTGCACAGCATCAAACACTACGCTGCATAATCTAGACAAGGTTCAAAATCAGTCACTACGGATTATCACAGGTGCCATGAGGTCCACACCAATAGTAGAAATGCAGAAAATAGTTGGTGTTCAAGCGCTAAAGGAACGTAGAGACACAAAGGTCATGACCATGGGAGAAAAATTCCTTAGCTCTGTAAGCCATCCCCTGAAGGAGAGATTCAATAACCTGGCATTAGGACAGCTTAAAAGAAGCAGCTTCATTCATCAGGCCAAGCGTATGCGTAAGCTGATACCTGACCTTCCAACTGTAGTCGCTCCATTATCATCTGTACCAGAGCATACACCATGGAAAGAAGCAGATTATACACAAATAACTATTCAGACTGAAGTGAAAGGTGTGCAGAATGGTGAGATGCAGAGCAGTCTTGTAAGATCAACAGCCACACTTAGTGTTCTAGATGACAAATATCCATGTGACACCTGGATACGTGTGTATACAGATGGATCTGCATATAATGCCATAAAGAATGGAGGGACAGGAGCATATATTGAATATCCAAACAACACCATTGACAAGATTTCCATACCCACTGGTAAATATTGCAACAACTTTGATGCAGAAGTTAGGGCAATTATTGCTGCAGTTGAAAAACTATCAGACTCCAGAATTGATACATGTCCTGTAGTAATTCTCACAGATGCAAGATCAGTACTGGAAGCTCTTCAGTGCAACAAACTACCAGACCTTAAAGATGCCTTGTCAAAAATTGGCTTACAACATGGAGTCACTTTGCAATGGATTCCCTCCCACTGTGGGATACCAGGCAATGAGAAAGCTGACCATCTGGCCAAAGAGGGCACTGAAATGGAGCAACCAGACATACCAATCACCTATAATCAGAAGAAAAGCATGATAAAAACCTACAGGAAGCCACAAACACCACCACATGATGACTATCACATGCTAAACAGAAAGGAACAAGTCACCATCTTCCGCCTCCGAACAGGACACAGCCGACTCCGAAGTCATATGTATACAAAGTTTAAGGTTGGTACTACTAATCTATGTACATGTGCCCAGGTGCCCCAAACTGTGGAACATATCCTCCAGAACTGCATCAACTACGAGACACTGAGAAATAATTACTGGCCCAGTGAAACCACTAAAGAAGATAAGCTCTACGGTTCCATACACGAGTTACAAAAAACAGTGAAATTTATCCAAGAGACAGGACTGCAGATATAGACAGACAATGCGAACGAAGAAGAAGAAGAAGAAGCTCTATAGCTTGAGGTATTTTTCTCTGAACAAGATTTAAAAGCGGGATATATTTTTTCAGTTTTAAAAGCTGAGGAAAATGGCAATGTGCAATGAACTGATTGTAAACGTATGTTAAACAAGGAAAAGGTAATACTGTCAAGTCTTAGAGGCACATATGGATATGATGTTAGCGCCCATATTTTCCTTGACCTGTCAGCACACTAGAGGGTGATATGGTCAGTATCACGCCTGGCTGACTTTCCTTCCCCAACTCCAGTAGAAGTCGGGTACCCATTTCTGGGGTGCCTCCGGCCGGATTCGATCCCCCGACCTTCGCCATGAGAGACCAGTGCATTAACCACTTCGCCACTCAGAAATGTATGTTAGTGTACCTGTAATTACTGAGGCTGAGTAGCGTAATATCTTGTTGCTAATTTCATCAAGTCTTGCTGTGTTGTTGTTCTTTAAAGATGAACGATAATTGTAAACTTCACCAACTGACATGAAAGGAATACTAGGCTGCTTTAGCCGGTAGTGAACATTTTAAGATACTGACTTCTACTTTTGAAGTGATTGCTGAGCTCCCCACAAGTAGGCACATGATTATAACTCGGCAAGTCAGACTGTTTTCTCTTGTTTTGCAAGAACGTTAACTGTTTTCCAGACAGACTTACTGTCTGATTTATTCTGAACTAGACAGACAGACAGGCAGGCAGGCAGGCAAACAGACAGACAGACAGGCAGGCAGGCAAACAGACAGACAGACAGGATATGAAATTGTTCTCTTACCAAGACAGTGAGAAAGTCTAGATTGCAATGAAAGCATCGTTAGATGTACGACAAGAAAATAAGTCGCTTCTAACTTCTAGGTTTGGGCATGCTTTATTGCAGTCAATGTCAAGATAATGCATGATGTTACATATGTAACTACTGTATATAAGTAAGTATATCTTGCAGCTACTATATTTTAGGAAATCACTAACTCCAAGTCATGGACTTGAGAGTTCAGATATTCTCCTGTAATAGATACGACGGCGAGATATTACCTGGTCGAGTGATAGTGTGGTGAACTCTCATGGCTAGCTGACTGATCGTCGAGTGATAGTGTGGTGAACTCTCGTAGCTAGCTGATTGATCCTCGAGTGATAGTGTGGTGAACTCTCATGGCTAGTTGACTGATCGTCGAGTGATAGTGTGGTGAACTCTCATGGCTAACTGACTGATCGTCAAGTGATAGTGTGGTGAACTCTCGTAGCTAGCTGACTGATCGTCTTATAAAAGTCCTAGACTCATTCATGACCATTCTTAAACGTTTCGTTTTCTTTATTCCGAGTCTAATGTACCTTTATCATCGTCGTCATCGCCTTTCACTTCCATGAGAGCACAGGCCATGGATAAAGGCTCTCCAGTCATCCCTGTTCTTGGAATTATTATCTGCTTCCTTCCATGTGTACCCCTTGTCTCTGAGCACTGTCATAATCTCTCTTCTCCAAGTAAGTCTAGGTCTTCCTCGCTTTCTATTTCCTTGAGGATTCCATGTCAGTCTAAAGTGTCTTGTCTACAGTTTTCTCGCAGCTTGTCATACATATGCTGTTTTAACACTTTCCTGTGTGTGTTAAATATTGTTTCCTGCTTGCTTAACCTTGCTCCTAGCTACGGGCCCAGTATTGTTTCTGTTCACCCGGAGACACTTCTCTCTCACCGGCTCAGCCGATAACGCCAGACCAGGAAAGCGCCTCCATTCTTCTCCGTGGAAGGAAAGCTGTGACTTGGTGACTTTGTGATGAGAAATAAATTGAATGTACATAAAGAACTGAAATATGAACGATATTATCCGTCTTTTCCTTCCTCGCATTCTTTACACTTGTCGGGGGGGGGGGGGGGAGGCCGTCAATAAGGGCTCTCTATTTATTACATTACCTTTAAGGGTAGAGAGAAAGGCTAGCACAGTAGTTAGAGCACTCGTCTAGCAATCGAAATGTCAAGGGTTCGAATCCCCAGCTGAGCGGAGGTTTTTTTTTCCCCCTCAAATACGGCTCCGAGATCGACCCACCTGTTGAAGAAGTAAAGCAATTTGCACACCTCGGCAGCTACATAGACCAGGATGGTGACACCAGAAAGGAAGTTAGAATCAGAATTGCAAAACGCAGCATTGGCCTTCAAGAACCTTGAGAAATATGACACTCATAAGTTATAAGCACAAAAACCAAGCTAAGATTATTCCATTCAAGTGTAATATCCACCCTTATTTATGCATGCGAAAGCTGGAAAACAACGAAAGACACAAACAACGAATTTCATTCATTCCTTTGCATGTCCCTTGCGGAACTTAGCCTCCCAAACAGCACTCCTGTAGGCCTCTCGGTTGTGAGCAAGATGGCCTGCTGCTGCTGCATCCATTTCCAGATCATCAACGATGTCTTGCAGCCATCTTCGTTTCGGTCTTCCTCTTTTTCTTTTTCCCATTATGTATCCTTCCAATACGGTCTTCTCTAAATTATCATGACGTTTAATGTGGCCAAAATATTTAAGTTTTCTACTTCTTACATTCCATGTTCCTACTCTTATTTTTCTTTTTAGTTTGATACAGGGGTTTTCCTTGGTAACACCGTTGAAAACACGTGTCTAAGGAAAATACTGGGTATAAAGTTGAACGAATTCAAGAACAATGCACAGATAAGGTAGATAAGCGAAAAAAAATCTGCTTCATGGGTGATCAGAAAAAGGAGATAGACATATATCGGTCAAGTGATGAGAAGAAACGATCAGAGAATCCCAAAACAAGCTATCAAGTGGAACACAACAGGCCAAAGAAAAAGAGGTCGACCATGTGAAACGAGGACATTGTTAAGAGAGGCCAAATTAGTAGGTATAAAGTCAAGAGAGGCCAAATTAGTAGGTATAAAGTCCCTTAATGTGGTTGAAAAGCTCGCCGAAAACAGGAAATCTTGGCGAACTACCATGCAAGCCCTATGTGACGTTTAACAGCACAGGAAGGATGTAAGATATAAGACGTAAGTTTGTTTTTTGTGTGGAAGTGACATGAACTTGGGCACTGTAAATGTTTCATTAAATCTTGTTTTACAAGAAAGACAGGCAGGCCATTGGGGACATGGAGACGCATGATACAGGAAGAACTAAAGAAAGTAGGAAGGACGTGGTTTGAGGTATCCCGACTTGCCCAGAAAGGCTGGAGAACCTTTGTCGACGCCTTATGCACCAATGGGATTACAGAGGACTGATGATTATGATGTTTTTCTTAAGTAACATGTACACGTGCGTGCATACATGAAAAATAGAGGCAATCATGTTTCGTTTTATTATTATTTTATGAGGCTATTCTTTTTTTTTAATACAGAAACAACAATCACTTCTAGGTTGAGGCAACCATTAATTTTGTTGAAAAACGGATTCTATCTGCTTGAAATCAAAATATCGTAAAACGCTATTCACGAGAACATAATGTTGTAAAAGAAACAAAATCACAGAAATTGAAGGGAATACTGTCAGCGTTTGTTAATCATCATCATCTGGTTGCGAGAGGAAAATGATTCTCAATACAAGCCCCGAGGGTTAATGGAGAATAAACAGTATGTGCTCGTATATTACAGTAAAGTAATAGAAGGAGACTGTATGTATATTACAGTAAAGTAATAGAAGAAGACAGTATGTATATTACAATAAAGTAATAGAAGAAGACAGTATGTATATTACAGTAAAGTAACAGAACAAAGATTCTAATGGTCAGACTTTGAAAAATCATAGACAAGGCACTTCAGACGTGAGAGAAATAAACAAGGCAAGAGAATTACCTGGGACTTGAACCACGAACTCCGGCAGGACGAGCAACCGCCTAGCCACAGATATTAAGAGCACTAATAAACTTCCCTCATAAATATAAAGAGCACTAATAAACTTCCCTCATAAGTGTAAAGAACACTAATAAACTTCCCTCACAAGTGTAAAGAACACTAATAAACTTCCCTTACAAGTGTAAAGAACACTAATAAACTTCCCTCACAAGTGTAAAGAACACTAATAAACTTCCCTCACAAGTGTGAAGAACACTAATAAACTTCCCTCACTTCGCTATTTCGCACCTCCTCCCTCAACCCCCCCCCCCCCCCCCCCCCCCACAAAAAAAATGTCTGATAGCCAAGTCATCAAGGCCTGTTTGGTCGAAAATAGTGGCAGGGATAGAGATAACACTGAAATTCCATCTAACCTTACAGCACTGTGCCCTATCGCTTCCATTCATTCATTTACATGTCCCTTGAGGAACTTTACCTCCCTAATAGCTCCCCTGTAGGCCTCTCTGTTGTGAGCAAGATGGCCTGCTGCTGATGCATCCATCTTCGCCTTGGTCTTCCTCTCTTTCTTTTCCCCATTATGTATCCTTCCAAGACGGTCTTCTCTAGATTATCATGACGTTTAATATGTCCAAAATATTTAAGTTCTCTTTGTTTAATCCTCCTTAATAGCCAGCCTTCTTCAATATTAAGTTCTTGTAGTATGGATATATTTGTTCTTTTCTGTGTCTATGATATTTGAAAAAACTCTTCTGTAGCATTCACATTCAGAGGCATTTTACCTATCACTTTACTGTGCGAAAAATTTCCCCCCCCCCACCCACCCACCCACCCACACACACACACACACACACACACACACACACACACACACACACACAGACGCACGCACGCACTCACGCACGCACGCACGCACACACACACACAATGTAAGAATATTACAGATGTAAGAATACAACATCTAGACGACACAAGTTGAGAAACGCTGATCATTCACAGAAGAGGCACTTCAAAACAACAAGGACTGCAAGCGGCCTGTCACTGACTAAGTGACGGACGGGTCAGATGTCACTGATAAAATGACGGAACGGGTCAGCTGTCACTGATAAGGTGATGGAGTGGGTCACATGCCAGTGACTAAGTGAACGAACAGGACGTATGTCACTGTCTGCTTTCCGAGGAGAAAACTTCTGACATCATTGTAGACACCACCTTGCGACCCACCACCTGGGAGTTGCATGTTTCGTTAAAAAAAAATATTCCACGTTTTACAAAACCTAATCTCAAATCTCCATTAAGCTGAATAATTAAAAAAAATTATCTTAGCATTCTTTTTTTTTTGGTCTTTATACTTGTACCTTGGAAGAGTAAATATGATACAATGCCCCTTTTACTCTAGAAGAAGTTTCAAAGCTACTTTATATTCACTGACTTCTGAAGGAGTTCCAAACTGTTTTATATTCATTGACTTCTAAAGGAGTACTACTTTATATTCACTGACTTCTGAAGGAGTTCCAAACTACTTTATATTCATTGACTTCTGAAGGAGTTCCGAACTATCCATTGATTTCTGAAGGAGTTTCAAACTACTCTATATTCACTAACGGTACTACTTTCAGAACTACTTTAGACTCACTGACTTTAGCTTCCACCAAACTAACTACGCGGAGTGACCTTGAACGATCGCGACTGTATGGAGACGACTAAAGCTAGAAGGTTACTGCCGTTTACTTAACATTCTGCAGTGAACCCAAGATTGAAGTTTCTCGATAGCTCTACCATAAACCCTCGTCAGGCAACCTGAACAACAGCCCGTTTTAGGTTCAACTTTCCCGGCGTGGATACCCCAGCCAAACCTCTAGAACAATTATACTGGGGGGGGGGGGGAGGGGCTCTGTTCCGTATTATAGAGATCTTATCTTATATCCTTCCCGTGCCGTTAGACGTCACACAGGGCTCGCAAGGTAGTTTGCCAATTTTCCCTGTCTTCGGCGAGTCTTTCAACCTCATCAAGGGATTTTATGCCTGTTAATTTGGCCTCTCTTAACAATGTCCTCTTCAGAGTTTCACGCGGTCTGCCTCTTTTTCTTTGGCCTGTTGTGCTCCACTTGATAGCTTGTTTTGGAAGTCTCTGATCATTTCTTCTCATCAAGTGACCAATATATGTCCATCTCCTTTTTTTATGGAGATACAAGGGAAATATTTTCCTTGGCCTGTTTGCGCGCGCGCGCGCACGCATGCATGCACGCACACGCACGCACGCACACACACACATACACACAAAGGTAATGTGGCCATATTTCTGGCCAATAGTCACTTTTACCCACCTAAAAATCATTGATGAACGGGGTAGACCTAGATAACGATGGCGAGACAACCAAGAAGAAGACGATATACGCATTTTTGAAATCGACAACTGTCTAGAAAAGATCAAGAATAGAAGGGAATGGAGACGGGTCTTGTCTGCAGCAGTGAGCATCAATAGCTCGGAAAGCTGCTGAATTCAGCAGCTGTTCGAAGAAGAAGAAGAAGAAGTTTTCAAAAGGCGATAACAGAGCAAGGATGTGTAGATGGTGCTAGCTATTGACGTGCACGGCTGTCATTACCACATGGTGAAGGTTAGCCTCTTTAGGGACGGGGGGGGGGGTGTCAGTCAGCTGATTATATTAAGTCCCGACTATCCGAGAGGATAGCAGGTGTCTGATCCCCGATTGACGTCTCCAAGTTTATCCAGTTCATGGAAAGTGATGTGCTCTTTATGTCTAGTAATATATTTGTTGTTAAACAGAAATATATGATTAATGGGTGTAACAAGAGGAGACCAGAAGTCAAAATGGATGGGACATTCTCTGATCTGTAGTACAGATAACTCTGATTGTTATGTCCTGCGTTTTTCTGGAGACTCTTGAATTGCTGTTGTGCCAAATTATTCTGGCGGGCCTTGGAGCGTAAGATTGGCCGTGTGGGAGTTGGAATATGAGTTGTTATTGGTGCGCCATCTGCAGGGATATGTAAAGAGCAGGGAGTGTGTTTCGGTGCAAAAAGAGATGATGATGATGATGATGACGACGAGTAAGTTTATGCACCTTATATATGTATGAATGATATGATTTCAATTTATGAGGGCAAATCGACGAAAGGGACAAGGGCCATGTTTCTCCGGTTACCTGTTGTAACTACGAGTATGTGTATGTGCAGGTATACACTGGCTGATTCTTGTCTTGTCGCCATCCTCATATACCTTTCAGTGTTTACAAAGAGACTTCTTGAGAGGGCTCGGCGACTGACTTCACATAATGGGAATATGTAAGGCTTCCGTAAAATATCCTTCCTCTATCTCTTGTTGTTGCTTCAAGCAAATCCTGAGTCTGGCAGCAGTCTGTAATGTGGCCAGATCATTTGACTTGCTGTTCCTGGATGTAGCGTAATACTGGTGTTACCCGCAAAACCGTTCTCTGGCAGCGTTCTTAGATCAGTTTCCTTTATTTTTCTGCCTAGGTTCTTCATAAGTGGCACGTTTCTAGCAGCTCAAACTCTTGACTCAAAAGAAAAGAAAAGAAAGAAAGAAAGAAAGATCAAAAGAAAGATCAAAAGAAAGAAAGAACTAATATATCGCAGGTTGGACACTACCAAAGCTGAACACCTCGGGCAATAAATCACTTGAAATCTTCGGGGAACAAAACAGAAAATATTTCATTCCAAGCACAAGTCTCCAAATATCGTATCAATCATTCCGCCACACGATTATCCTCAAGTTGGCCGAGTTTAACAATTAGCTAAACCAACGCGCTGCAGTAATCAGGGATGGGCTAATCTGAAAATTCGAAGGTTCTGGCGATATTTAACTCTCTTCCTACCAGACTACAAAAAAAAGTATAATAAACACACCCGCCATGTTTTTATAAGGATGCGACCGGGGACCCATATTTTAGCTTACACAATCTGAAATCCAAAAAACCACAGAAAAAAAAAAACTGACAAAATGTCGAATTTTTTCTGTTAATTTTTTTTAAACAAAGCCATCTAAAAAGTTTATGGCAAGGAAAGTGTTAATGCAAGGAATGTGAAAAATGTGCCAAAATAAAAGTTAATGAAATCTTTTACTGCCAGAAAGAACGCCTGTAAAATGTGCTCATTTAAGACAGTGCGGTTACAAAATATGTCCTTGATAAAATGTTAAAACGAGTAGTGAAATTAACTCATTTTCTGAATACACAAAAAAATGTAATCTAGTTATACATAGATGTTTATAAAAGAAACGTACATCTTCTCTATCATGTGCACTTATCTTGAGGAAAAAAAATTATTAAAAACACACCCAGAAATATGAATTAATATTTTACTATTAGCTTTGTTGACGCAGCTGTTGCTTGTCTCGTCCTCGCTTACAGACACCTCACCTCGTATTTCATGTCTGCGTGAGTTCCTCTTAATTCTGGGTGCAGCTGATGGCCTAGTTTTACAGATTAAGCTTCAGAAAGTTAATGTGGCCAAGAAGCGATGATAAAGAAAATGTTTGGTAGCAGGGAAATGATTATGATTTCGTTTTGAACCGATAACGGAATAAAGGCAGTGAATTCACATAACTAAGTTTTCAATCGATAACAGAATAAAGGCAGTGAATTCACATAACTAAGTTTTCAATCGATAACAGAATAAAGGCAGTGAATTCACATAACTAAGTTTTCAATCGATAACAGAATAAAGGCAGTGAATTCACATAACTAAGTTTTCAATCGATAACAGAATAAAGGCAGTGAATTCACATAACTAAGTTTTCAATCGATAACAGAATAAAGGCAGTGAATTCACATAACTCAGTTTTCAATCGATAACAGAATAAAGGCAGTGAATTCACATAACTAAGTTTTCAATCGATAACAGAATAAAGGCAGTGAATTCACATAACTCAGTTTTCAATCGATAACAGAATAAAGGCAGTGAATTCACATAACTCAGTTTTCAATCGATAACAGAATAAAGGCAGTGAATTCACATAACTCAGTTTTCAATCGATAACAGAATAAAGGTAATGAATTCACATAACTCAGTTTTCAATAGATAACAGAATAAGTTTTGAATCGATACAGGAATAAGGGCACTGAATTCACATAACTCAGTTTTGAATCGATAATGGAATAAAGGCACTGAATTCACATCTCAGTTTTGAATCGATAAAGGAATAAGGGGACTGAATTCACATAACTCAGTTTTGAATCGATAACGGAATAATGGCACAGAATTCACATAACTCACATTTGAATCGATAACGGAATAAGGGCACTGAATTAACATAATTCAGTTTTGAATCGATAACAGAATCAAGGTACTGAATTAATATATTTAATTTTCAACAGATAACAGAATAAAGGCATTGAATTCATATAATTTAATTTTCACCGGATAACAGAATAAGGGCTCTGAATTCATATAATTTAGTTTTGAACCCATAACGGAGTAAAGATGCTGAATTCTGCAAAAGGGGGATTTTAGTGTGAAAATACATAAGACTGAATAAGGTAAGGCACTTCCTCTGATGATCCAGAGCCATGGTGTCGTCCTTCAGTGGCCTCAAGGGCCACAACTGCGTGCAGAAATTTAGTGGCGGGCCGTGTCTAAATCAACTAGCTTTTGCAAACTTACATTTGAAAAAAAAATATTAGAAAAAAACTGACAGGTGTGAGGTAAATGTAAATTGTTTCTAATTAACTTTTCAGGTCTTGTAAGAATGTTCTTACCTTCTTCTAGATGTTTCTGTTCATTTTAATCAAATAAACTACATTTTCATAACGACTTCGGGAAACCGCTACTTGAACACTCCCGATCTAGGAAATTATGTAGTCGTTTAACGCTCTTCGGTAAAGAGTTCTGCTACGCACATTTGCACAAACACTATTTTTTTGCACATGAGCTGAACATTTTGCACACAGACCGTAAACCCTTAGAGGGAACATTGATTGGCAGCCAAGTCAGAGATCGCAAATGGTATCTATGTGAAAGTAACAGATCCATTCATTCATTTCCATATCCCTTGTGGAATTTCGCTTCCCTAACAACTCTCTTGGAGACCTTTCGCCTGTAAAGCAAGATGCCTCTGCTGCTGATGCCTCCATTCGCAGTTATCTACAATGTCGTGTTGCCACATTCACCTTGGTCTTCCTCTCTTTCTTTTTCCCATTATGTACCCTTCCAAGACTGACTTCTCCAAACTCTCATGACGTTTAATTATGTCTGAAATACTTCAGTTTTCGCCCGTCCCTTACTAACCAGCCTTCTTTAAATATTAAATTATTGTAGCGTTGTAGTATTTTTTAAAATATTTTTTTTTATGTCCACAAGAGGAATATTTAGTTAAAAATCTCTCTCTGTCAGGTTAGAATCACGCAAAGATCAACTCATTGTGTTACTGCTCTGATTTGCAGTCATTCTTTACAATGGAACAATGGGATAATCTACTGCCTGTTTGGCTCTATGTTAGATAAATGTTTATGATTTACCAGATGATCCTGATATCTTACCAGATGTTTTTGATATCAGGAAGTGGGTGGACTTGATATAAAAAAGTGAAGTGAATGACTTGATTAAAAAGAGTGAAGTGAATGACTTGATTAAAAAGAGTGAAGTGAATGACTTGATTAAAAAAGAGTGAAGTGAATGACTTGATAAAAAAGAGTGAAGTGAATGACTTGATAAAAAAGAGTGAAGTGAATGACTTGACAGAAGGAGTGAAAACAGAGCCGGTATTGAAAGAAGAGCCCAATGAACAATAAATTATATATAAATAAGATTCATGAACAATAACTATGAATATATCATATTATAATTCCACAAAGAATGTATAATAAATTGGCAATGGACGTACCATTTGAAAGGTGAACCACTTGTCACTTTCAAAACATTTGCTAATGCAGGGGACACAAAACTTGCTCTGGATTGGCTGCGCCAGAGGAATACAAGCAAACAATTCCGAAAGTCATCGTGACACGACGATGTCGTATTTTACGAACGTAATTAACTCTGTTTAAGTATGTTTACGATAAGAACGGCTAATGTGTAACTGTCCATTTACTACTTTTAGACCTGTCATTGTTTGGACAAACACTGACAGATGCAATAAGATGATGTTCACTAGCGGATGTTTCGCGTTATTCGTTGTGCATTATTCTTATTGTACAATACTAGTCAAATTATATTAGTGTTATACAACGGAAAGAACGAATAACTGGGCACCCAGCCACTTCATCTCTTAACTTTCACTGTATCGCAAACATTTAATATATCTATTGCTCTCTCTCTCTTTATCTCACACACACACAGAGCAATGATTAGATATATCACACAGACAGATGGATGGACAGAAGACTGACAGCTGACAGGCGGACGAAAGACAGACAAGCATACAGACAAGCAGACGAAGAGCAGACAGACGGACGGAAGGACGGACTACAGACGAACAGACGGACAGACGGAAGGACGGCAGACGGAAGGACGCACAAACAGGCAGACAGACAAACAGACAAGCATCATACAGAAGGACAGGCAGACAGACAAACAGACAAGCATCATACAGAAGGACAGACAGGAAGACAACCAGACGAACGGCAGACAGATAGACGGACGGACTGCAAATAAACTGACGGACAGACGGCAGACAGAAAGACAGACAGATAGGCAGACAAGCAGACGAACGGCAGACAGGCAAACAGACAGACGGACGGACTGCAGACAGATAGATAGACGGACAGACAGAATACAGACAGACAGGCAGTCGAACGGCAGACAGACAGACAGACAGACAGACGGATGGCAGACAAACAGATGGATAGACGGACGAACGGCAGACAAAAAGACAGATACGAAGCAGCAGGAGCCAACAATCTGACAGAAGCAGAAGGTGCATATTTTGGGAAGCCAAAAAAAAAAAAAAACCCACCACAAACTTCTTCTTCTTCTTCTTCGTTCGCACTGTCTGTCTATATCTGCAGTCCTGTCTCTTGGATAAATTTCACTGTTTTTTGTAACTCATGTATGGAACCGTAGAGCTTATCTTCTTTAGTGGTTTCACTGGGCCAGTAATTATTTCTCAGTGTCTCGTAGTTGATGCAGTTCTGGAGGATATGTTCCACGGTTTGGGGCACCTGGGCACATGTACATAGATTAGTAGTACCAACCTTAAACTTTGTATACATATGACTTCGGAGTCGGCTGTGTCCTGTTCGGAGACGGAAGATGGTGACTTGTTCCTTTCTGTTTAGCATGTGATAGTCATCATGTGGTGGTGTTTGTGGCTTCCTGTAGGTTTTTATCATGCTTTTCTTCTGATTATAGGTGACTGGTATGTCTGGTTGCTCCATTTCAGTGCCCTCTTTGGCCAGATGGTCAGCTTTCTCATTGCCTGGTATCCCACAGTGGGAGGGAATCCACTGCAAAGTGACTCCATGTTGTAAGCCAATTTTTGACAAGGCATCCTTAAGGTCTGGTAGTTTGTTGCACTGAAGAGCCTCCAGTACTGATCTTGCATCTGTGAGAATTACTACAGGACATGTATCAATTCTGGAGTCTGATAGTTTTTCAACTGCAGCAATAATTGCCCTAACTTCTGCATCAAAGTTGTTGCAGTATTTACCAGTGGGTATGGAAATCTTGTCAATGGTGTTGTTTGGATATTCAATATATGCTCCTGCCCCACCATTTTTTATGGCATTATGTGCAGATCCATCTGTATACACACGTATCCAGGTGTCACATGGATATTTGTCATCTAGAACACTAAGTGTGGCTATTGATCTTACAAGACTGCTCTGCATCTCACCATTCTGCACATCTTTCACTTCAGTCTGAATAGTTATTTGTGTATAATCTGCTTCTTTCCATGGTGTATGCTCTGGTACAGATGATAATGGAGTGACTACAGTTGGAAGGTCAGGTATCAGCTTACGCATACGCTTGGCCTGATGAATGAAGCTGCTTCTTTTAAGCCGTCCTAATGCCAAGTTATTGAATCTCTCCTTCAGGGGATGGCTTACAGAGCTAAGGAATTTTTCTCCCATGGTCATGACCTTTGTGTCTCTACGTTCCTTTAGCGCTTGAACACCAACTATTTTCTGCATTTCTACTATTGGTGTGGACCTCATGGCACCTGTGATAATCCGTAGTGACTGATTTTGAACCTTGTCTAGATTATGCAGCGTAGTGTTTGATGCTGTGCACCAAGATGTTGAGCCATATTCTAAATGTGGTAGAATACTTTGCTGATATACATTCTTGAGGATTCTTTCACTAGCTCCCCATGTGGTTCCACTCAATTTTCTTAATATGGCTAGTTTTCTTCTGGCTTTTGCTTCTGCACTGTTGATGTGTTGCTTCCAAGTCAGTTTTGAGTCAAGAGTCACTCCTAAGTAAGTGGGTTGGTTGTCCATCCTTAAGGGTATTTCATTTACAAAGATCTTACCTGCTTTCTGTTTAGATGAGAGGGTGAACAGAGTGGTACTTGATTTCTCTGTGTTGATACTTACACACCATTTGTTTGTCCATGATGTCAAGATGTCTGCTGCTCTTTGGAGTCTCTGTGTAGCAACTGTCGCATATTCATCTGTACACCACATGACCAGATCATCTGCATACAGTGCTGCTTTGATTCCATAGGGAAGTTCCTTGACCAGGTCATTAATGAATAAAAGGAATAGTGTAGGCGAAAGGACTCCTCCTTGTGGTACACCGTGTCGCAGAAGTACTTTCTGGCTTTTGTGTCCATCCATTACTACTCTAGCTCTTCTATTGTGTAAATAGGACTTTATCCAGTTGTACAGTCTTCCATTCACATTGCAGTTTCTTAGTTTCCACAACAGACCTTTTTTCCATACTTTATCAAAGGCTTTCTTCAGGTCTATCCACGCTGCTAGTACAAGGTTTTTCTCTTGGAATGCATCCTCAATCTCTTGAGAGAGATAGGTCACTTGATCTTCCGTACTGTAGTACTGCCTAAATCCTGCTTGTTGTGGAACGAGAAGGTTTTCACTTTCTAGGTACCATTTTAGCCTCAGGTCAATGATGCGTTCCATCGTTTTGCATAGGCAGCTAGTGAGACTGATTGGCCTGTAGCTGGAGGCAGTATCACTGTTTTTCCCTGGTTTTAGCAGTGGTACCATGCTTGCTTCCTTCCAGATTTGAGGTAACTTACCTGTGCTCCAGCACATATTGAAAATATCCAACAGCTTTCCCATTGCTGCCATTCCCAGGTTCTGATCATTTCATTGGACACTCCATCTGGTCCTGGTGATTTCCTTGGTTTCAGTTTACTAACTGCTAGGTCTAACTCACTGCGTGTGATTGGTGCATCCATGACCTCCACTTTTCTGACTTGTTCCTCCTCTTTCTGTGGCTCAATGCGCACTGTACGCTCCTTCTCTGGATGGATATCAATGTTGCAGTCCTGTGCAAACATGCGAGCAAAGTGATCTGCTACCTGCTTACCTGTAAGAGTTTTCCCATCCTCTATTAGTGTAATCTTTGTACTTCTTCCAGTACTCTCATCATTTAACTGTTTGATTAGTTTCCACAGTTTCCTTCCATCCTTTTCAAAGTTTAGGGACTCTGTTTTCTCTCTCCAACTTTCCCGTCTGGCTTGCAGCTTTGCTCTCTGAAATTTGGCCTTAGAATGTTGGTAATTATTGTGGTGTTCTTGGCATGGTCTATTTTCTGCTTGCTTTCGAGCTGCTTCCACGTCATCATGGAGTTTTCCCAGCTCACTAGACCAGTATGGTTTATAGTCCCTGCGAGCTCCTCTGGGAATGGTTTCACGAGCGGCCTGAAGGATACAAGCATTGAACTCCTTCACTATGCTGTTAATATCCTTACCTTCTATGGACAGCTGTCCCACCAGGATACCTGTACGATGTCTGTACATTGTCCAGTTTGCTTTTTTATAGTTCCATCTGGGGAGAGGGTTACTGGTGTTAAGGAGTTCATTTTCTATTGTCAGGAAGACTGGTCGATGGTCGCTACCTCCAAGTTGTTTTCCAACTTCACGTGTAATGTTCCACTTCAGATCTGGAGAGTGGAATGCCAGATCTGGTGTTGATTTTGTATGCCAAGCCCTTGAGTAAAATGTTGGGGCATCCATTGGCTGGTTGATCAGGAGAAGTCCATTATCATCCTGCCAGCTCTCAACTTCCTCTCCTCTCTTGTCTATGTGGTCATAGCCCCAGCTCTGGGAATGACTGTTAAAATCACCACAGACCATCAGTCTCTCTTTGTGTGGGATTGTTCCTAAAGCAAGTGGGCGGTCATTAGGACAGTAATAGTTAAGGAGGTGGAAATCTGTATTACTACTTTTTAGATGGATCATCTGGTATTCGGCTCCTTCCATGTACACTCCCACCTGACATGCGTTGATGTTATTCTTAACAAGTGTGAGTACTCCTCCTTTTCTTCTGTCCTGTCGGTCTGATCTAAAACACTGGTAGCCTCTGATTTTAAAGGCGGCATCTTTGGTTAGGTGTGTCTCCTGTATGCAGCATATACTTACCTGCTCTGCAAAAAGTATGTTCTCTAGTTCAACCTTTTTGCTATAGCCATCTCTAGCACTGCTGACACCCTCAGCATTCCACTGCATTATTTTAAGTTCTTGCTTTTTGGCTGTTTTCTTCTGTTGTATTTTTTGGCCAGTAGCTCTACTCTCATGTCTCCTGACTCCACAAGACGAACTGAGAGGACCTCCAGTAGCATTGGGTGGACCCTTTCGAGGCAGGGGGCCCGGCACTGCACCTGCCTGGTTAGTCTTCACAGGGCGAGCACCATGTTTGAAAACTGTAGATATAGACATTTCATTAGCGATAATGCGTGTTACCCTGATTTTTGCGATGCGCCTTTTGGCTGGGTAACTCCGACTTCAGCACCTTTCCTTGCTAGGGCAGACTGTGGTCTTGCTCGGACTGCCATGAAGACAGTGTGGCTGGCCTGGCCAAAACTTTGTTTTCCAGCCTCTGGTGGCTGTACTTAAACCCCTTCTCCATGTCAGATGGTTTGAGACAGTTCCACAAAGACACTCTGACTCTGAGATGAGGAATCTGATGAGTGCTTCAACGATATCCATTCCCCGCCACCTATAGTCTACTGGCTCTGTTTTGTTCACATCATTCTGATAGCCATTGTTGTAAAGACCCATAGGCTTGTCACGTCCTGGATTCATTGGTTTCACACCAGACTTCCCTCATCCCCGCCAGAGATCTCCATGTCCCCATCTGTCCACCAACCTGACATTACATTTTGCAAAAATAACAATTACAATTACAATTAGTGTTGATTGCTACAAGTTTCTGGGCTACAGAGGTAGGTCAGAGTTTTTAAGCAAACAGATCTATGTTCCCTGTCTCACAAACACTGTGTTAAGATAAGTGTGCTCTTAACACAGTTGTTCCCAGGGGGTACCACAAACTAAAAATAATCTGTGTGTTCGCTGACTGACGTGGAAAGAGAAAATGATCTACAAATTAAACAAATCGTGTATTAGAAACAAAGATAACAGCATTTTATATATCGATGATTTGTAAAGAAAACTGTATATTTTATCATCCATTAATTGCAAACAGTTTTTTAATGAAAAAAAAACAAACATGCGATTTGGTGTTATTTATCACAATGTTCTGATCTGCACTTTACGCCTACAAATGATACAAACTACTTCTTTTTTTTTTTTTTGCCTCTGAAACTTGCTGCAAAAAAAGGCACAAAAACTGATGACGTCAAACGACTTAATGCCACGTTTGACGCACTGTTCAACAGGTGATGGGCGAAGCTTCGAACAGTTATTTACCCCCCCCCCCCCTTTTCCCCATCTTTTTTTCTTTCATCTTTCTTTTGCTTGTGCAAGTGTCTAAATTTAAACGGTGCACACGCTTGGGTTGGTTACCTCTGTATGGCCATTTCGTCTAAAAATATAGAATAAATAGTGTAGTGAACTCAGCGTGAGTTTTATATATCTTACTAGCTGATTACCCGGCGTTGTCTGGGTATTTATTTATCCCAATCAACAAATTTCTATTCATTTCCACAACCTTCTAGACGGTTCTACAGAGCTCTATTCAGTTCGACAATCTTCAAGAAGGTTCCACAATGTTCTATTCATATCCACAAACTTCTAGAAGGTTCAACAGGGTACAGACGGTAAAGCAGAGTTTATTTCTTCTATTCGACTACACGTGGGCTTAATTGTCACAATGACTATCACCAATCAGCTTAGCGACTCCGAACACTATGGTTTCGACATAATCTCGGTCAATTTCGACATTTTATTTTTCACCACTTCTCACCCCCCTCCATGCTGATGCCACTATTCATCTCAGCGACACCGAAAACTATGCATTAGACACTAATATCGGCCGTTTTCGATTATTTGTACATATCACCCCATCTCGCCCCACCCCTAGGACCCCATGCCGATGGGGGCTGAGGTTAGATTTAAACGGTATCGGGAATGTCACTATTTATCCCAGCGACCTCGATCACTATGGATTCGACACAAATATCGGTCGTTTTTGATTATTTTTAAATGTCACTTCTATCCCACCACCTAGGCCCCCATGCAGATGGGGGATAAACTTGGACTTAAACAGCATCGGGATTGTCACTACTGATCTCAGCTACCCCAAAAACTATGCCTTCGACACTAATATTGGTCATTTTCGATAATTTTTACATGTTACCCCATCCCACCCCCACCCCTAGGCCCCCCCCCCCCACGCCGTTGGGGGCTGAACTTGAACTTAAACGGCATCGGGAGTGTCACTATTCATCTCAGCCACACTGAAAACTATGCATGTGACACTAATATTGTTTATTTTCGATTATTTTTACATGTCACCACATCCACCTCCACCCCTAGGACCCCAAGCCGATTGTAGGTAATGAACGTGATCCAAACTGCATACTATAAGTATAGGAAACAATTTACTATGAAGTAAAAGAGCAAAACGAAACTGTCACGTTTCCTGAAAGACGATAAATTTGCCGAATTAGCGTACCTTTATATACGACGATCTAAGATCAGGAGGGTGCTGGAAGTTTCTGGAACATCATGAGCCCACGGCCGGAGTCATATCCACAACCTTCTAGACGGCTTTTATTTGGACTTGTCATCAGACTTGCCATGGGAGACTACAAATGCTTCTCTTAGACCAGTACTGCTCTATTTAACGATTATCTCCCTTAGACCATTGTTTGTTCCTCCGTTGCTGTAGTTGATAAAACTTCCACCCCTTTGTGCCCCACTCCCATTGCAGATAGGGGTGTCTTAGCCCCAAATTATACATCGCCAGATTGTAAGTCATATGTGTACCTAGTTTTGTTGAAATTGCTCCAGGCGTTCCAGAGCGTCCCCCCCCCACACACACACACACACACACACACACACAAGCATCATCATCATGTGCCATCTCCCTCCGAGAAGGTTCGCCGAAATGGATCTCCATTATGCTCTTAAGGAACATATATATATATATATATATATATATATATATATATATATATATATATATATATAGACTATTCAATTCAAATGTAATATCCACCCTCATTTATGCATGCGAAAGCTGGAAAACAACTAAAGAAATAGAAAAGAAATTAGACTCTTTTGAAAACAAATGCCTAAGGAAAATACTCGGCATCAAGTGGAATGAATTCAAGAACAATGCAGAGATAAGACAGATGACTGAACAACAACCAGTCTCATGGGTGATCAGGAAAAGGAGATGGACATATGTTGGTCACTTGATGAGAAGAAATGATCAGAGAATCCCAAAACAAGCTATCAAGTAGAACGCAACAGGCCGAAGAAAAAGAGGCAGACCGCGTGAAACTCTGAAGAGGACATTATTAAGAGAGGCCAAATTAACAGGCATAAAATCCTTTGATGAGGTTGAAAGACTCGCCGAAGACAGGAAAAATTGGCGAACTACTTTGCGAGCCCTATGTGACGTTTAACGGCACGGGAAGGATATAAGATATAAGAGATATAAGAAACTTATATCTCTTATATCTTATATCCTTTTATATACTACTATATCTATACTATACTACCATATCCTATATACTACTTTGCGAGCCCTATGTGACGTTTAACGGCACGGGAAGGATATATATCTTATATCTCTTATATCTTATATCCTTCCCGTGCCGTTAAACGTCACATAGGGCTCGCAAAGTAGTTCGCCAATTTTTCCTGTCTTCGGCGAGTCTTTCAACCTCATCAAAGGATTTTATGCCTGTTAATTTGGCCTCTCTTAATAATGTCCTCTTCAGAGTTTCTGATCATTTCTTCTCATCAAGTGACCAACATATGTCCATCTCCTTTTCCTGATCACCCATGAGACTGGTTGTTGTTCAGTCATCTGTCTTATCTCTGCATTGTTCTTGAATTCATTCCACTTGATGCCGAGTATTTTCCTTAGGCATTTGTTTTCAAAAGAGTCTAATTTCTTTTCTATTTCTTTAGTTGTTTTCCAGCTTTAGCATGCATAAATGAGGGTGGATATTATATTTGAATTGAATAGTCTTAACTTGGTATTTGTGCTTATAACTTTTGAATTCCATATGTTCTCAAGATTCTTGAAGATTGATGCTTTTTTTGCAATTCTGATCCTAACTTCCTTTCTGGTGTCACCATCCTGGTCTATGTAGCTGCCAAGGTATGCAAATTGATTGACTTCTTCAATATCTGTCCCTTCTATGTGTATTTTTCCACTTTGATTGGGAGGAATTTTCATTATTTTTGTTTTGTCCTTGTTAATTTCAAGTCCTATTCTGCTAGCCAGTGAAGACAGGCTGTCTGTTTTTTCTTGCATGAAATTCACATTATTACTGATAAGAGTTATGTCATCAGCAAAATCAAGATCTTCATATATATATGAAACTAAGAGGCTTTGGAAAAGTACAGAAAGAGAACACAGTTTTCTAAGATTAGACCTGGAAAAAATCATAGACAAAGCACTTTAGTGAGACTTGAGAGAAAGAAAAATCACAAGAGAATTACCTGGGATTCGAACACGGACAGGTAATTCTCTTGTGATTTTTCTTTCTCTCACGTCTCACTAAAGTGCTTTATCTACGATTTTTTCCGAGGTCTAATCCTAGAAAACTGTATTCTTTTATTCCAATATGCTCTATCTCCTCGAGCATTACCAATTAAACGGATCAATTAAGTCAGCATCCCACCGCTGATGGTGTGAAGTTGTTTCGATCTCGGCTTTAGACAGTCATGGCTAAAGAGTGAAAGCTAAGTTTTAGTTCCCAACAGAGATGGATACACTTGACTGGTTGCCCAGTAATCAACGTGACCGAGACCACGTGATGTCTTGTGGAAATCCGGTACAAGGATGAACTCTTTCAGCCTAAGTAGGTTTTCCAGTTGCAGGAATTTCTGGATAAAGACAGTATCAGTCAGTGATTTGCGGGACTTTGCCTCCCTAACGGCTCTCCTGTAGGCAAAGCTGGATTAATGGCTCTCCTGTAGGCAGGGCTGGATTAACGGCTCTCCTGCAGGCAGGGCTGGATTAACGGCTCTCCTGCAGGCAGGGCTGGATTAACGGCTCTCCTGTAGGAAGGGCTGGATTAACGGCTCTCCTGTAGGAAGGGCTGGTTTAACGGCTCTCCTGCAGGAAGGGCTGGATTAACGGCTCTCCTGTATGAAGGGCTGGATTAACGGCTCTCCTGCAGGCAGGGCTGGATTAACGGCTCTCCTGTAGGAAGGGCTGGATTAACGGCTCTCCTGTAGGAAGGGCTGGATTAACGGCTCTAATGTAGGCAGGGCTGGATTAACGGCTCTCCTGTAGGAAGGGCTGGATTAACGGCTCTCCTGTAGGAAGGGCTGGATTAATGGCTCTCCTGTAGGAAGGGGTGGATTAAAGGCTCTCCTGTAGGAAGGGCTGGATTAACTGGATTAAGCAAAATAAGCGCGTGCTTAGGGCATCAAGGGAGGGGGGATTACAGAAAAATTTTATTTTATGGTTTATTATTGTTTATATTTTGAATTACAAATATATGGGGCACCAAAATCTTTTAAGTGCTTAGGGCCCCTAATTAATCCGGCTCTGCCTGCAGGACTCTCGGCTGTAAGCAAGATGGCCTGCTGCTGATGCATCCATTCGCAGACCATCAACGATGTCTTGAGGCCGTCTGCATCTCTTTTTCTTTTCTCCGTTACGCATCCTTCCAAGACAGAATATATATCCAAGATATTTTCCAGATTGTGGAAAACAGTGGAAATATTTTCCGTTGTTTTCCCATCCACACACTCGGTTGAATGTGGATTCAGCAGAATGGTTTCACTTCTTCTTCTGTTTCTTCTTCCATCTCCCTGCGAGCTGGCGTTCTCTGCCGGGAAGATGTTCAGGTAAAGGGACGTGTGGAAATGGAGGAGGGTTACGGTGGCTTTGTCTACAGCCCATAAGAGCTAAAAGGCCGGGGGCTGGGCCATGGAATACTTCTTTATCAGACTCCACCGCCATGGGGATCATGGCGATCCCTGCCCCGTTAGTGAGGCTAGGCCTGTTACTGGGGGCACTAACGGAGAGGTGGGACACAGATTTGGTGGGTTATGATTCGTCAACCTTGATGCTACCTTGATGGCTACGGGTCTCTTGACTTCCAGATAGGACAGTTTCTTCACCTCACCTATTTATGATTTTATTTCATCTGTGCACCTGCCATCACCAAGGTGAGGATGGCTGCAGGAAATCGTTGATGATCTACAAATGGATGCATCAGCAGCAGGGCATCTTGCTTACAACCGAGAGGCCTACAGGAGAGCTGATAGGGAGGCAAAGTTCCGCAAAGGACATGTGCGGCAGCATAGGGAGATAACTGTTGTTTGTACAGAAAGGGAAACTGTTATGATTCTCTTTGACCTTTTCCGTGGTCGGTCGAAAGCCTTATAGAACGTCACGTGGGCAGAGAAATCCGTGAGAGAGAATTGTGGGAAGGATGTGAGTGGGCAGTCAGTCTACATTTGGATGTGTACCTGAGTGGATGTTTTCGTGATGTCTCTGTCGAGAAAATGGACGTTTATATTTGTTCTGGAGTCTTGCAAGCATGAATGGACTCGCCACATGGCAGAGCAAACCTGCCAGCGGACAGATTATCGTCATCACCATCTGCATTTTCATTCATTTCACCAATAAATCCTAATGTCAAGTGTTACACATGACTGACTTGACTTCCGTATCAGCGTGTTGCTAACCTTAGGTTTGAAAGAACCTGGAAGTGAAGGATGGCTGGAGACAGTGATTAACTAATCCTGTAACACTCAGAAAACACGACTTAATGATGATGTATAAATCAGAATAACCGGGCGCATTAAGACACATCAGCTTAACGAATGCCCCAATAACACAGTAAAGACAAAGGCATAACACTGGCTTAACGAATGCCCCAGTAAAGACAATGGCACACATACGTCTTCACATGCAAATGACTGACTGACTGACTGAATGAAGAAATGAATGAATGAATGACGTGCCATCACATGTTACTGCTATTCCGAGGCAAATGCATTTATATACCTGCGCCAGTGTCTTTCCTTTTGAAAGGAAGTTGTATTTGTTATATTTACTCTCTTTTTTTGTTTGTTTGTTTAAATATTACCATTATTTCTGTCTTGTCTTTCTTACTTCTAAATCTCTCCAAAATCACCCGAGAACCAGTGCGAAATTAAAATAAAAAATGTTCAACTAAAAAATATTAGAGAAACGAACGAACATATTTTATTTTCAAAAGTTTAAGAATTGGGCACGCAAGCCCGTCTGACATTCTGCCCTTCATCATACAGCTTTCACTCAGTCACAGTCATTCAGCATTTGTTAATGAGCATAATAATCATGAAAACACAATTAAATGATTGTATAAATAAATAATAAAGTTATCTCATGTCTATACACTTTACAATCTGATTTATTCAACAACATGAAATAAACTTTCATTCTTACATTCATTCAAAATTAACAACTTTATAGAAAAGCAGTATTAAAAAAATACAACAATCAAGCCATACTTTAAACTATTTTAGACTATGCTTAGGGAGGCATATAGTCCATATCAAACAGATGTTGACAAAGTTTAAAGTTATAAGAACGAATATTAATTATAAGTTTTACATGAATTGGTAAGGCATTCCAAAGGTGGGCAGCTGAGTAAGAGAAGTTTTTTTTTTTTTTTAACAAGCCTTGGTTTTGGGAGAATACAACTGCTTAAGTGTTGACCTTATTTTGGGTTGGATTTGAACAACGACCACAGATAGGGTGGAGCATTGTGCGGTAGAATTTTATGAATTAACTTGGCCTTGTTGAAAAGAAATCTCTTCTTGAGGGTAGAATATCAAGATGTTTGTCCTTATTTGTAATACGTGCTGGATGTTTGTCATCTATAAGCTTTACTGCTCGTTTTTTGAAGTGAGTAAAGTCTTTTCATGTTTGACATGGAACAACCATCCCAGACTGTGGAACAGTAGTCCAAGTGTGTTTGTATCTGTGTAGTGTAATATCTTGCTGCTAATTTCATCAAATCCTGCTGTGTTGTTTTTCTTTAAAGATGAAAGATAATTATAAACATCATTAACTGACATGAAATGAATACTGGGTTGCTTTAGATTTGCACATTTGCTACCTATCATCATTAACTGACATGAAATGAATACTGGGTTGGTTTAGATTTGCACATTTGCTACCTATCATCATTAACTGACATGAAATGAATACTGGGTTGCTTTAGATTTGCACATTTGCTACCTATAAATGTATTTAATAAGTCAAAAGTAGTGAAGATTTTAAGATATTGACTTCTTCTCTGAAGTGATTGCTGAACTCTTCACAAGCGGGCACATGATTATAACTCTGCAAGTCAGACTGTTTTCTCTTGTTTGCTAGAATGCTAATTGCTTTCCAGACAGACTTGCTGTCTGATTTATTCCGAACTAGGTTTCTAAAGTAATTTCTCTTTTCTTGCCTAATTAAATTATTATTAAGCAATCTGTAGCTAGTGAATTCCTTATTTTTGTGGGCCTGATCCCTTTCCCTCATCACTTGCAATATCTCAGGTGTTACCCATGGGGACTTCACTCTCACCTCTTCAATAGGAACATGCTTATCAAATATATCTCTGAAGGTTTTTATCCAGTATTCCAGAGCCTTATAAGGGTCAGTTAGGGTGGTATACAAGATCTTTTCGTGCTGCTTATAACTCTTTCAGAAATGATTCTAAGCTGAATTTGCTAAAACTTCTAAATTTAAGACTGGTATGTTTATTTTAGGGAATTTTCAAGCCATGTCGTGCCCATGTGCAACAGACCGGATAGTGATCACTCAGTGATGTATGAGGGACTTTATATTTTATAATGTTTTCTGGATGAGCTACATATATGATCTATTAGTGTGGATGATGTTTCAGTTACTCTGGTAGGAATAATTACAATAATAATTAGAAGGACAGACACCTGTTCAAAATGTTTTACGGGAAAAGGTAGAAAATGGGGGAACGGAGCACAATGGAAGGTGAGAAAACCTGAAATGGGTTCCATGGAAGAAACAGTTGGGAATGTCTACCTCAGTGTAGATGACATGGCCAAGGAAAATATGGGAATTAACAACTCCTGAATGGTTGCATGACATGGCACCGGGCTATTTATGTACAACATATTTTAATATATCTGATGAGAAGAAACAATCAGAGGATCCCAAAACAAGCTATCGAGTAGAACACAACAGATCGAAGAAAAAGAGGTCAACCACGTGAAACTCTAAAGACGACATCGTTAGGAGAGGCCTGTTCAGTTGGCATAACATCCCTTGATGAGTCTGAAACATTCGCCGAAAACAGGAAATCTTGGCGAACAACCATGCGGGCCCTATGTAACGTTTAGTGATACGGGAAGGGTGTCTTCTTCTTCTTCTTCGTTCGCTTCTACTACCAAGATCGCCCAGTGATCCTACTGAATTTACTCTTGTGGTCTCCTGTGGTCCCCCTGTGGTCCCCGAGAGGGCCATAAGAGATCCGCGAGAGGGCCACATGAGGTTCAGAGTATCGCGGGGCTTGGGCCTGTATTCTCGGTGGGTCGCAGAAGCGGGATTGCGTGACACCGTGGTTTTCGTTGCACCAGTTTAATCTAGAGTTGGACTTTCTCACCGGAAAACCTCGACGTGTTTTGGATATCCGTATATCCCCGCCGGGTGAGAGGTGGTTGCCTATCTAGAATGCCCTGGTCCAGTGTCTCCGACTTCAGCGTTTTGTGGTCATGGCCGCTACCCTTCCTGGTGGTGACCAGGACGCAGCTTTTGTCCAGGAGGACGAATCATCGCCACTAGTAGGTTTTACCCCTGAGTTAAGCCGGTTTAGGCATATTATCCCAGTATGGGTGCATTTAGGACGTGTTCGACCTCTAAAGCGGAGGTACCATAACATAAGTAGTTATCAAGTTTCACCCCTGGATTAAGCCGGTTTAGGCATATTTCCCCAGTATGGGTGTATACCAGACGTGGCCAGCCTCGAGAGCAGAGGTGCCGTGGTGTGAGTATGTCTCGTCACGAGACCGCTGAACATACCGATTAATCTTCACTTTATCCGTTCCATCACCTTTTCACAGCGGCGCCGCTCGGCAACCTTGTTCGCATTTTCTTCATTGGCCTGGAGGAGTTACACCCCACGCGCGGTAGACGAAGAATCTCGCCAGCAGTGTCTTAGTTTAACCCCTGGGTTAAGCCGGTTCAGGCAATTCGCCCGGTAAGACTGCACATAGGACGTGGCCAACCTCCTGTGAAGAGGTGCCGTGATTTGAGCCTCGAGACTACTAATTACTTCAATTAATCCTTTCTTTCACCTTTTCCACGGTGGCGCCGCGCGGCAACCCCATTCGAACCTTTCTTCACTGGCTGGGAGGAGCCCCACTCCATGCACGGCAGCTGGAGAATCTCGCCCTCAGCGGGTTTTAAATCAGAGTTTCCCTTCTCTCAGATGAGCTACCAAACAAGACTCTCATCTAAGCTACGGAATTTCTGTGTGTCACGACCTCGTTTCTTTCCGGGTGTCACGATCTCTCATGTCTGCTGACCAGTTGCTAAAGACTATGTCAACAAAACACCTTTTTTTGGGGTGCTAGTTGGCTAAGTCGATAGTACGCTGTTCTCTCGTGGCTAGACGGCTGCTCGTCCTACCGGAGTCCGTGTTCGAATCCCAGGTAATTCTCTTGTGATTTTTCTTTCTCTCACGTCTCACTAAAGTGCTTTGTCTACGATTTTTTCGAGGTTTAATCCTACAATATTTGTTATCTTACTTTCTCATCTACCCGAAGCGTCTGGTTTTCAGGCGCCAGATATTCGCCTTGGGCCCTTCTCCTATCAGTTTGAACAGTTCCGTCACTAGAAGGCCAGGAGCTGGATTTGACTGTCAGAGGCTATTTGAGACGCACGCATTGGAGGCAATTAATTGGAGTGGAGAGCGTATCTTCCACCCCACCTCCGGCTGTTACAGTCCTTAGATCCTTGGGAAGGGTGTAAGACGTAAGATATTTTTTAAAAAAAGTAAAAAAAGTAAAGATAGTCCCATAGCAAATGCCGTAGGGGGTGAAGCGTTAGAGACCTCATTATGCTGGGTCATCAGCGTATGAGGTAGGGTGACCAGTTCCTTTCCTCGCTGCCTTTACTTCCCAGATTTTCTCTGGTACCCATTTTACGAGGCTGGGTCGACCTCGGGGCCGTATTGGTAGGAAAAAGAATCCCGCTCAGCTGGGGATTCGAACTCTCGACCATTTGGTTGCTAGACGAGTGCTCTAACCACTACGCTAGCCGGCCTCATATTTTTAAAACAGATTTTAATTAACTTTCCTAAACTACATCACAAACAACATATATGGTCTGAAAAAGAACCGAAAAAGATATATATCTAAAATACTCCGTGGTCGAGTGGTTAGTGCTTTGTCCGTGTGGGCTAAAACGGTTGCTGCTCCTGCTGAAGTGCCTGAATCAACTGTTAACTTATGCTCTTGCCACATCTACGTGCTTCATCCACGATTTTCCTAGTTCCTCCCAAGTCTTTATATTCGCACATAATCGTGGACAATTCTCGATGTTTCCAGTTTTTGTTTACCTGGAAGCTAGGGTAAACATTTCTATCGTTTATTTTGTACTGTAATACTCTACCATGCACTGTAATACTCTACCATAATATTACCCGGGGTGTTGTACACAGACAAGCATGGATGGATGTGATTGTAGCTGAATGTTAACCAAGACGAACAGTGGTTCTCATAAACGCGAATAAGGAACATATGGACGGACATCTGACATATGAAAGTTTATTTTTCTTGGCTTCGACTGTGATGCTCTGTGCCACGTGACGGGGAGGGGAGATAAGCCAAAAGTGAAGAAATGTTCAAGAGTGTAACTAACTGGATATTAAGAAACTGAGAAAGGACAGAGAGAAAGAAAGACACAGAGAAAGACAGAGAGAGAGAGAGAGAGAGTAAGAACGAACACATTTATTCTCCCAGGTCCTTAAATGGTGACCTTTCTCCTCTGCCTGACATGGGGAAAGAAGTCAGAATGACACAGAGGGAAAAAAATCAGAACAGCGGGAACAAAAACCATAAAATGTTCTAGAACTGTAGTTCCCAACCAGAAGCTACACGGCGCGACGTTTAGGGGCACGCGAGAAGAAGTTGGATAATGGGGGAAGACAGAGAAATAAAAGAAAATGTAATAGTAACAAACAGGTTTGCTAATATGAAGAGGCACAATTCATGGAAATAGACTGCCAAGGGGTACGCTAGTGGAAGAAAGTTGAGAACCACTGTTCTAGACGTATGCTGGGGACAGTCTGGGACCAATCTATCTATCTATCTATCTATCTATCTATCTATCTATCTATCTATCTATCTATCTATCTATCTATCTATCTATCTATCTATCTATCTATCTATCTATCTATCTATCTATCTATCTATCTATCTACCTGTCTACCTGTCTATCTATCTATCTATCTATCTATCTATCTATCTATCTATCTATCTATCTATCTATCTATCTATCTATCTATCTATCTATCTATCTATCTATCTATCTATCTATCTTCATATTTGAAAGTGGTGACCACTCTTACCAGACGTAACAAAGCAGTCGCAATGTAATGTTGGATTCTTGTTTTTCTCTCCTTCTTGGCAGTTTACAACCCGAGTAAACACTTTCCTGGGATAGTCCTTCACTCTGATCAAAACTTCCTAATCTTCTCCTACTTATTTTCTAATCTTATCACTCGCAAACTAAGCACACATTCCCATTTTAGCTTGCAACAGCCACCCAGGCGCGTCACTTAGGAGTGGTAACCGCCAGGAGTGGCAACCCCTGACGACAGCCAATCCCTGTCCTTACCAACCGTCCCTTTGTTGAGTACCCTTAGACACAATCTACGATTGAGCTTGTTTTCACCAAAACATCCATCATGTCATTATACAAACTCATTGCAGATTGACGTTATCTTCACAAGTTGTTGATCATAATGGTTATGTATATTTTCATGTTCGAAACTATGCCATGTATCGAGTTTTGACAATAAATTTTAAAAAAACATAGGTGGTGACCAATCATTCATTATTTGCTAAGTGCAGGCAGTCGTTGGCGATCTTTTTTTTTTCTTCTTCATAGTATTCTCAATCAGCTTGGCTGGCATTTCTATTACTTAGCCACTTGGTCAGCCAGTTGAGATATTTTTCTTTTTTCCTCACTCTTTGTCCAGTTTTGCTTTTTTATGTTGATAATACCAGTGCTATACGGATACTGAAAGACTGCCACAGAATGAAAGTCGAGAGATGAATGGCACAAAGTCGGGAGATGAATGGCACAAAGTCGAGAGATGAATGGCACAAAGTCGAGAGATGAATGGCAGAAAGTCGAGAGATGAATGGCAGAAAGTCGGGAGATGAATGGCACAAAGTCGAGAGATGAATGGCAGAAAGTCGAGAGATGAATGGCAGACTGTCGAGAAAAGAATGGCAGAAAGTCGAGAGATGAATGACAAAAAGGAGGGAGTTGAATGGAAGAAAGTAGGGAGGTGAATGGAAGAAAATCGAGAGATGAATGACAGAAAGTAGGGAGTTGAATGGAAGAAAATCGAGAGATGAATGACAGAAAGTAGGGAGTTGAATGGAAGAAAGTAGGGAGTTGAATGGAAGAAAGTAGGGAGGTGAATGGAAGAAAACCGAGAGATGAATGACAGAAAGTAGGGAGTTGAATGGAAGAAAGTAGGGAGTTGAATGGAAGAAAGTAGGGAGGTGAATGGAAGAAAATCGAGAGATGAATGACGAAAGTAAGGAGGTGAATGGAAGAAAATCGAGAGATGAATAACAGAAAGTAGGGAGATGAATGGAAGAAAGTAGGGAGGTGAATGGAAGAAAGTCGAGAGGTCAATGGCAGAAAGTCGAATGAACGTGCACGCCAAACTGTTCAGCCTTGTTTGTTTTTTTCTCTTGAGTTTCCCAGTGAGAGTAAGTTTCTCTAACTTCTGTCTTATCGTGACATTTACACAAACATCTTAATGTCTTTTCTACAGTTTTAATTACTTTAAATGTTCTACCGCATCTTTGATAACTGCATTTGTTTTTTTTCCCTGACTGTCCAGGGGCAGATAACTTCAACTGATTTTCTGACTGTCCAGCGCATGTTACATCCTTCTACAAAATCACATCTCATTTGCATTTAAACCGCGCCATTCGTTGCCTTCCATTGCGTGCCATGAATGGGCATGATTTACTAGGTCAGACAATTAAGTAAACATAAAAAAATAAAATAAACAACAGCTGAATATATAGCCTGTATTTTATTCAAAGTAAGCTCCTTGCACATTGATACAGCGAGTTGCATGATCTAACAAACACTGGAACGATCTCTGCAGTTCTTCTGTTGGTACGGCCCTTAAACTCGATGTTATGGCCCTTTGGATGTCATCAGTATCGTCAAAGAAGCGTCCTTTCAATAATAACTTTAATTTTGGGAACAGAAAATAATCTAAGGGAGACAAATCTGGGGAATATGATAGATGGTTGAGAACATACACTTGTTTGTGGGGCAAAAACTCCTGTACAACAACCGCCCAGTGAGCAGGTGCATTATCATGAAGAAGGAAAAAAACTGCTAAGTGTCGGACTCGGAGAATCTTTTTCAATAGGCGTTTCAAAATACTTAAATAAACTTTGGCAGTGACAGTCTGTCCTTCTGCAATAAATTATTTGTGAATAACTACTTTGCTGTCATAGAAGCACACCAAGATTGTCTTCACTTTCGACTTCTTAAGACGATTTTTGTTGTTGTTGCCTTTTCGTGATGATGATGACTTCCACTGAGCACTATGGCGTTCAGTTGTGAGATCATAGCGGAAAATCCATGTTTCATCCTCTGCAACAATCAAATTTAAGAAATGTTTATTTCTGCGACACCTTTTGATGATGTCTTTTGCGTACTCAACACGCTGATGTTTTTGGTTATCAGACAACGCATGTGGTAGAAACTGGCAAGCAACTTTTTTCTTGCCCAAATCTTCCACTAAAATTTTACGAGTGGTCTCTCTGTTAATACCAAATTCATTTGCCATCATCCTCACAGTCAAACAACTATATTATTGTATCCATTCTCTGACTTTTGCAATGAGTTCCTCATTACGGACAAAAATTGGGCATCCATGTTTAGTTGCATTTGTAATCGTTTCCACACCACTTTTGAATCGTGAATACCACCTGAATATCTGTGAATGAGATAAACAATTATTCCCATAAACGTGTCGCATCAATTCAACTGTTTCAATGGCACTTTTTCCGAGTTTAAAACAGAATTTAATGTTCGCTTTTTGCTCCATGCTGTTATGTAACAATGCACCTCTGATTAGGTCAACGGCTTGTTTGTCGTCTGCTAATCGGACGGCGATGAAAAGTTGCAGATCACAGATGAAGGCTGCCTCTTTGGATTCCATACTTTGCTTCATAGACGGCATTTTTGTCTTGGCCGTACTAAAATAAGTCTCATTACTTAATTGTCGGACCTTGTATTAACAGCGGTTTTCAAATCTTACCGACTGTTCCTCTCACACAGCTTCGTGTAGCGAAGATGCAATATTCAAGCTGAATGAGACTACGGTGACACGCAGCTAACTGCTTGCGTCAGGGGTTCTGAATCACGCGTAATCAAGAGCCCTTTTCTACCTCTTCGTGGTGCCCCGAACACAAGAACAGCTGTCTAGCTCCCCGAACAGGGGCTGAATGAATGAATGAATGATCTTTATTTTTAAGGGGTAAAGAATTGGGAACTCAGGCCCATTACACATTCTGCCCTTCATCACTCCATCCTTCATTCTTCCCACACACTCGACTTAATACAAGTATACGCATTAAATTAGGGACAAGAAACGTATCAAAAGGGTGTAAAATTAAACTAGTGCATTCAAAGTAAAAGAGAAGAAGTAATTAACTTAATAAAATAGCTCTCACACACATACACACAGACATATATATATAAACAAAAATACATTGTTAGTACAGATCTTCTAATATGTTTTTTAAACAAACATTACAATAATTTCTAACAATATCTAACAAGTTACTTTTCGAACTATGTCATTTTAGTACTTGATGGCTGGCGAGTCATAGGTTGAGAGAGTGCTGGTCATTCTATGGAGGCATATGATTACAAGCAAGTAAATAATGAAACAGGTTTGAGTGAAATGAGAAGATGAAGCCGGTGTTAACTCCAGCTAAAGTTGGGATACAAAAGCAAAAAAATGCAGTTATGATGGCGAAGGCTGGAGAAGAAGACCATTTCTGTTTTATTTATTGTCCAAGTCTGAGACACACGGAGTAAAACTGTCTCAGCGACAACTGATGATCTTAACTTTTTTTTTTTCCCTAGGGCGCGCCATACACAAGAAGAAGCTGCGGTTTATCTTAGTCTGATCTTTGTGACAGACAATGTAGCTCCTCTATACACGTTCCATTCTTCATCTATGACGTACCATATCTGTAAGGATTTGTACCGAACAGCGTTTGATTAAATATGAATACTTGGCTTTCTTTGTGGTGGAATGGCTTTCGAATGCGGATAGGACATTCACGGAAACAGGACTGTATGCACCTGCTATATGTGTGAATATATGGTCCATATCCGTCTGGCGGTGGTCGTCATTGATGTCCACAACCATCTGTCTTTTGCTCTTTCTACAAAATGTGTTTTGGACCGTGCTCTGTGCTACTCATTTAGTCCGTCAAGTATCTTGTTTCTTTGTCTTCCTCTGTCCCTTTGTCCCTCCAGTTTTCCTGTTGTCAACCAGGTGCTCCGGTTTACCTCTTCTCAAAACATGTCCTACAAATCTGGACTGTCGTGTTCAGAATTTTGCCATAATTTCTCTCTTGTGCCCGGCCTCGCTTAGAAGCTTTGAGAACCTTTGTTGATGTCTTATGCTCCACTGGGAGTACAGAGGACTAATAATGATGATGATCTGTCACCGAGAGTACAACAGTGCCAGATTTTTTAAAAAATGTATGCCTCTCGCTTGGAAATCAAAGACGCAACAGGAAGGAAATGTCACAAATGGTTCATGTGTTGACTGACTGGCCTTCAAACCCTCCCTGGCCCATGTCAATCAATCAAGTGCCGTGTCACGTGGAGTAGGCGATCAGTTCTCTCCACAATTCCCTGTCTTTAAACTTGATTCTGAGATCCGCAGGTGACTTTCTTCCTAGCCACACTGACAGCCAATCCAGTAAACTTCTCTCTCTGTCTTCCTCTGTCTCTTCTTTCCTCAGTCTTTTCAAGTTGCCACAATGTGCTCCAATTTTCCTCTTCTCAGAAAATGTCCTACAAATCTCGTATGTCTGCCTCTGAACTTTGCTGTAATTTGCGTTTTAACTCCAGCCTCTCTTAAGATTTCTTCGTTGGCTTTCTTGGCTATCCGTGGTAACTTCAACATCCTTCTTATGAACCACATTTCCATGACCTCCATTTCTCGCTGTACTCTCTTATTCATAGACCATGCTTCACATCCATAAAACAAAATTGGCTCGATGTAACATTTAAGTACTCGAAATCTTCTTTCCATTGATATGGATCTGTTGCACAAGATGTTTCTCATTTTCTGGAAAGATTACTTGATCTGAGCACGTCTGCTTTTTATTTCGTTGTGACATTTCCCATCAGCTGTTATGATTGTTGCTAAGTACTTGAATTTATCAACTTGTTTCAGTTCTGTGCCATCGATGGTAATGCTACATTTTGATGGTATTCTTTTCTTTGAGATGACCTTCACTTCAGTCTTCTTTTTGTTCAGGCTGAGACCTTTACTTTTACTTTCACAAACCACGATGTCCAGAAGAGCCTGTAGCTCCCCTTCACTTTTAGCAATTAGGACTGTGTCATCTGCATTCCTTAAGTTGTTAAGGTTGTATCCGCCAATTGATATTCCTGGCAAGCTCTCTATATTTCTCATTATGTTTTGCTGTACAAGGAAAAGAGGTCAGGAGACAGAACACATCCTTGTCTCACTCCCAATTTTATGTCTTGGAATGTTCCTATTTGGTTCTCAACCTTCATTGCTGCTGATTGCTGCCAGTATATGTTTTTGGTGAGTTTCAGATCTTTCCCATCTATGTTGATGTCTTCCAGCATTTCTGCGCGTCTCAATGTGCAATATGTCTTCTATGTGCAATACTTCCTTTTATTGTTAATCAGTCAAATGACTGAAATAAGTGAAAATAAAGACATTATGAGCGTAGTCTGTTGAAGTCAGTTTGAAGTCGAGGAGATTCGCATAGCTTTCTTCTATTATTTCATGTACATTTAAGCGAATGTTAAAAAAAAAACATGAAGGTTTTACTGTATCGATGTGTGTATTTATTTTCAAATAAATATCTGAACTAAAAAGGAAAAAAAAAAAACAACGGTCATGTAAGTGAAAAATTGCCAGTGCTATTATCGATGTTTCATTTTTTTCCCCCGAGCTGTTATTTAAGTTTAGTGATATGTAACTGTTGACCTTTTAACAGATTCTCCCTGGATTTTTGCACAGATGTGTCAGATTTTCCTTCTGATAAGCTCCTTTCATTTGGAGAATAAAGAAGTGCTTTTCTGTTTTGTTTTGCTTTTCTGAAAAATCACCGGCGTTAACTTAACATTGTTTGTCATTTACGGGTTACCGATCGATAAACAGATAGACGGGCAGGCAGGCTGGCAGACAGATAGACAGATAGATAGACAGATAGATAGATAGATAGACAGATAGACAGATAGACGGGCAGGTAGGCTGGCAGACAGATAGATAGATAGACAGATAGACGGGCAGGCAGGCTGGCAGACAGATAGATAGATAGACAGATAGACAGATAGACAGATAGACGGGCAGGCAGGCTGGCAGACAGATAGATAGATAGACAGATAGACGGGCAGGCAGGCTGGCAGACAGATAGATAGACAGATAGACGGGCAGGCAGACAGATAGATAGATACTCCCTGCTACTAATTTTTTTCTAACATACAGAGTTCTCCGAATGTATCCTGCTAAAACAGAAAAGGAAATACTTCCCAGATTCTACAAAAGAAATAAACAAAACAAAAAAAAACAAACAAAAAAGAAGACATTTATTGCAAACAATGTTTTCTAAAAGTAATGTTTCTATACATGGCTTCATGAATACCTGATTTCATATACATGTAACAAAAGCTCTAAGAAATAAATTACGCATACACAAACGCCATCTATTGGCAGTTACGTAGTCTTCACAATTTGTAACACTGAGATTCTAGAGCTCGTTCAGATAGGCATGCTATTCTGTAATAGAAAGAAGGAAAAAACAAAAAGGCTAACGCGCGCAGTGTTTTGCACAGACAGAGAAAACGATAAAGAAGAAATGAAATTCTTTTGGTTAGATCTAACTCGAACTGCCCGAGACTGGTAGAGAAGGCGTCGTGTTATTCCGTATTGATTTTCTGTGAGTGAAGACTGGGCCATGCTAGTGGGACGGCTCAGTTATCACGGACAGCAATCCACAGCTGACAGAGACATTGTCGTGTCTTTCTTCCATGATGCAACATACAGAACTGTTCGTCACTTCAGCGTGGTCATGAGATCGTCTTACTTGGTCTTCTGTAATATGTGGCTTGTGCCATGAAACATGTTTCCATGTCCACTATAGGAATCAAAGAATTCCAACTAAGCAGACCAAATTAAAACCATAAAATTCACAGACCTAATGGCTCCCATCAGTCTATGTAATACTCCATGCTGGCTCTGAGCGTCAGGAACATTTAAATCTTTACTTAACATATGAAGATAAAACAGCTCGAACTCTTCAGTAAGTTTACGCTTTGTGGCAAGATTTCGTCCCTAGTCATAAAAAAAAAGCAATTCACACGCGATAATACAACTTCAGTTTAAAAAAAAAGCATTTGTGTCTTTAAAAATACATCCACGCTATAACAGAAAATAATCATCTCTGCAATTATTTTGTAGATTCTTATGTGCTTACTCTTGTATAAGTAAATGAGACATGTTTCAGACGTATATTTCTTTCACAACAAATTATTAGGACAAATTAATTTTAATTCAATGATGCTTGCATAGTTTTAAGTAAGGATTCATAGTTTTCTTTTTATTTTCTCTCATCGTTGATTGACGGGTTACAACTAGCCATGAGGCATGATATGAAGAAATATATCTTTTATCTATAAAAAAGAGAAATATAGAAAAACATGCGGAAAGACGACAATGTTACAGGTGGGTGGACACTAAAAGACGACGGATAGGAACCAGGTCAATCAAGCTCGATGTGGTTTGGGATCCAAGAAGGCATCACCTCGAGAAATTTTCAGACTCCTGAATTATCTGGACACCCTCTATTAGTCTGCTAGATAGAAGTCCATCGATATTCTTATTACTTTTATAAATTATGAAATAAAAAGAATGCATTAAGTATTAGTTACTTTTAAATAAATAAGTTTTGAAAGAACAATTTTATCTTATTTTATGTAAGTTTGCTCGTGTAAGGTTGGAAGATCTTGCTGCTACTGGTCAGACAATCCTGGAAATGAGAAATCCTGTTCTGTGCAGCGGACACAGCGATGCTGTTGAAGCACACGCGTCGATCTGGATAGGGAGTGGGTTATGGTGGCCTGCTTGAAAGTCCTGAGTGGACCACCTTGGGAGGGACCCAGAAAGAGCATGGCAGCTTGCTGCTGGAAGCACTAGAAGGACATAGGATGGACCTCTGGCCAGCTCTGATTGGCTGACTACCGCGTCGTCGCATTAGCACAGTTACATCTGCTCTTGAATGAAGCACACAAGAAAAAAAAACCCCAGTGTGTCTAAGAAATACAGTATTTAACAAAGGGTAGAAATGATTTACTTTGCTGCTTGTCACAAAACCGCTTTTTTTTTTCTTTTTTAAACGGACTATAACTATTTTACTACTAATTACATTCATATTGAATTTTTAAAATGTAAATCAAACTGTGGGGGGGGGGGGGAATCACGTCATTTTCCCACGTAAATTCACAAGCATCTTGTAATTTATCCAACGACCTCCATAGGGTCCACGATTCACAAGCTGAGAAGCCTTGGTCTGTACTGAATCCAGAAATCGAAGATGTCTATAAGACAGGAAAGATCATAAATCTACCGCCCATGGACGTGCATGCGCATATCTTGGAAACCAGGAAAAGAATCTTTTGTGAACCAAATACACACCGTCGTTAACTTCTGAGCGTCAGTTACTTTTATAATATTCAAATGAGCGCAGGGTAGCGCAGCGGTTAGCGAGATTCCTTCTCAAGACGAAAGGAGTGATTCCTGCCCTAGCGTGCTGGAATCAACTCACCAATCATCAGTGGTCACGTGACAGACTCGTGTTTATGACCACGACACAGACGCACTGACGGGTCATGGTCATGCGACAATCTAGACACAATCACTGACGGGTCATGGTCATGCGACAATCTAGACACAATCACTGACGGGTCATGGTCATGCGACAATCTAGACACAAACACTGACAGGTCATGCGACAATCTAGACACAAGCACTGACATGTCAAATGAGATAATCTAGACATATGCACCGATCAGTCATGATTATTGGGCAATTTAGACACAGGCATTGACGATTCATGGTCTTGCGACAATCTAGACACAAACACTGACAGGTCATGGGATAATGTAGACACAAGCATTGACAGGTCATGGTCACTAGACGATCTAGTCGCAAGCACTGAAGGTCATGGGACAATCTAGACATATGCACCGACGAGCCATGATCATGGGACAACTTTGACACAAACAGTGACGAGTCATGGGGCAATCTAGACATATGCACTGACGATTCATGATCATGGGACAATCTAGACACAAACACTGACGAGTCACGACCATGCGACAGTTAAGACATAGGTTATGACCTCCTACATATCAGCTGCAACCAGGCAAGAGAGATATCAGCCCCCCACCCCCCGGCACCCATCACCCTATTAGAAAAGGCCTACTCAAGCACCTGGGACCCTTGTTAATCTGATGAAAACAGAGCAGGCTGTCAACAAATCTAGTCGAAGGGCTGGAGCAGAAGCAGAATCTTAGAGCTGGCAGAAAAAACAGAGAGGAAACCGGGGATTAATCTTGGCCACATGGACTCTGATTATGCGTCGCCCAAAGCTTGAACGTGGAAGGAGAGGGAAAGTCACAATCGATCTCCTCTTTCCCGTTGGCTGTATCTCTCGCCTTCTTATTAAAGTTAACCACATTTCTTCCAGGCCATCTTCTGATGTTGTTCATCTATCTGTACTTTTCTTCCCGTTGGCTGTATCTCTCGCCTTCTTATTAAAGTTAACCATATTTCTTCCAGGCCAACTTCTGATGTTGTTCATCTATCTGTACTTTTCTTTTCTCCAGAGTTTTGTTTGTTTGTTTGTTTGTTTTTTCATCGTTAACCCTTTCCTCCATATATGGATTTAAATGAATATTAGATACTTAAATGATTTTGGTATATGGCTCTAATTATAACCAGCATTAGGTGTGGTAGTGACAGGTCCTGGAGGTCATGCCCCTCTACAGGTCTCGACCCCTGATGTTTTCCATAAGCTTATTGTGGCGTTTTTTTTTCTATCATTCATCACATTTTCTATAATCTTCTCTTTCTGTCTTCCTCGTGCTCCCTTTTCCTTTTATCTTCCTTGGTGTAAAAATGCCTTCAAGCCTTCTCTTGTTTTGACTTGACCTCCAATGAAAGTTCGGTTTTACTCTGGTTCTTTCTTCAACGTCCTTGGTCCTAATGCGTTTTTATCTTGTCGTTTCTCTCCCCTGCTTCAACAGTTCCACAACTTATAAAGATCCTCTCCCCAGTTTAAATAGTTCCACAACTTATAAAGATCCTCTCCCCACTTTCAATAGTTCCACAACTTATAAAGATCCTCTCCCCACTTTCAACAGTTCCACAACGTATAAATATCCTCTCCCCACTTTCAATAGTTCCACAACGTATAAATATCCTCTCCCCACTTTCAATAGTTCCACAACGTATAAATATCCTCTCCCCACTTTCAATAGTTCTACAACTTACAAATATCCTCTCCCCACTTTCAATAGTTCCACAACGTATAAATATCCTCTCCCCACTTTCAATAGTTCCACAACGTATAAATATCATCTCCCCACTTTCAATAGTTCTACAACTTACAAATATCCTCTCCCCACTTTCAATAGTTCTACAACTTACAAAGATCCTCTCCGTACTTTCAACAGTTCTACAACGTATAAATATCCTCTCCCCACTTTCAACAGTTCCACAACATATAAATATCCTCTCCCCACTTTCAACAGTTCCACAACGTATAAATATCCTCTCCCCACTTTCAACAGTTCCACACCGTATAAATATCCTCTCCCCACTTTCAACAGTTCCACACCGTATAAATATCCTCTCCCCACTTTCAACAGTTCCACACCGTATAAATATCCTCTCCCCACTTTCAACAGTTCCACGCCGTATAAATATCCTCTCCCCACTTTCAACAGTTCCACACCGTATAAATATCCTCTCCCCACTTTCAACAGTTCCACACCGTATAAATATCCTCTCCCCACTTTCAACAGTTCTACAACGTATAAATATCCTCTCCCCACTTGCAACAGTTCCACACCGTATAAATATCCTCTCCCCACTTTCAACAGTTCCACACCGTATAAATATCCTCTCCCTACTTTCAACAGTTCCACACCGTATAAATATCCTCTCCCCACTTTCAACAGTTCCACACCGTATAAATATCCTCTCCCCACTTTCAACAGTTCCACAACGTATAAATATCCTCTCCCCACTTTCAACAGTTCCACACCGTATAAATATCCTCTCCCCACTTTCAACAGTTCCACAACGTATAAATATCCTCTCCCCAGTTTCAATAGTTTCACAACTTATAAAGATAACTAATGGCACCATGACTTCTTCTGCAAGAATGCACTTGACATCCTGCCGCTGCGTGTGACTTCCCCCCCCCCCCCCTCCTCTTAACCAGACTTGCCACGTGACATTGCTGCACCGGAGCACTACTTGCGCGCCTCCACCTGGAAAAAAAATAGTTCGTATTCCAATTACAACCTGCAAAATTTCTTATCTTTTTTATCCTCATTTATATGAAGTAAAGGTCACATTCCGACTTTCGAAGCATTAAAAATACAGCTACAAGGGATGATTGCCAATACCTTCGCCTCGTTTTCTTTCGATTTGCTTTTATTATTTTTTTCTTCCTGTCTTTGCTAAATTGTTTTGATGTGCCTTCCATCCAAGATTAAAGGTTGTATCGATCATTTCTGCTGTTGCTATATTCACTGCTAGACTTCTTTTCCTTTAATCTAGGAATTGCTCTTTCTCCCCGGAGCTGCCAGCAGAATGTTCTTAGCAACCGACGCAGTTGGGTAGTACTGGATCAGAATCACCGTATCGGATTGAGAGTGGGATATAGTGGTTAGCTGGAAGACATGAAGGGGGTATAAAAGGGAAGCTTATCGGGAGGGTCCCATCGCCATGGAGGCCCTCATAGCGAGACCAGGGCCAGAAGTTGCCCCCCTAATAATCGTGCCAGCACACTAACACGGCCATCGTTACCCCGTGCCCCCCCTCCCAATCCCTTGAGCTCCTAAAACAAACCAAGACGATCTGAGCATGCCACATCATTACCTGTGTTTGTAGTTAAAGTATAGTGCTTTTTAACTTTCGTTTTTTCGTTGTGGGCCCCTCCCCCTTTTCTGGTCTGAGAACAGCTGTGGACAAAATTTCCAGCATCTAAACAGCTGTGGACACCCTCCCCAGTTTGACAACAGCTGTGGACACCCTCCCCAGTTTGACAACAGCTGTGGACCCCCTCCCCAGCTTGGCAACAGCTGTGGATCCCCTCCCCAGCTTGGCAACAGCTGTGAGCCACTCTCTGAACATACAGCAACAAAAAGAACCCAAATGATGTTGACCTTTTTTTTTTTGTCTTTTAATTCAGCCAATAAATCAGCTGGTCCGCGAACCTTCAAAAATCCTTTTGTGATAGGGCCCTGGGGCGGGGGGTAGGGGTGGGGGTTATGCACTTCAGATTAAGAAGAACAGTTCTTGGCGAAATCATGGCCGCTGTCATCGCTTGATGACACTTAACAGACTTAAGTCAGGGGATCCAGAAGAGAAGGGGGGAGAACTTCACAAACACGGATTATTTTTTCATGTGACAATCACATAAGCTTGCGAATAAGATTGTAAAGGTAAAGGTAATCCTGTCATGCCTTAGAGGCACATAGGGGGATATGGTGTTAGCGCCCATAAAAATATATAAATAGGAAACAACAAGGCTTTCGTTCGGTAAAGTAAGAGAACACAGTTTTGTAGGATTAGACCTCGAAAAATTCTTAGAGGTTTTAATACGGTAAATTATTTCGTACGCTTTCGTACGAATTTTTCCGAGGTCTAAATCTACAAAACTGTGTTCTCTTTCTTTAAGATTACTGAAGAGAGGCATAAGAAAGACCTAGAGCTAAACAGCAACAAGATAGAAGCAATGGCAATATCGAAAAGAATAAACATACTAAAAAGCAATATATTCTCTCACACGAGAAGACACTGATGCAAGTAAATAAACAGATACACTGGAACAATAACAACTGAAAGCAAGTGCACAAATGAAATAAATCACGAACAGGTAAAGACAAAGGTAGCCCTTTATGACATGAAGAAGATTACTTGCACTATCTCCCTGTAACTGCGAGCTGGTGTTCTTTGCAGCCGATGCCGTGGAGGTGATGAGGTACGGCACTGTATCGGCGTGGAGGCGGGTTATGGCAGCTACTTTTTCAGTCCCGGAGTACAGATAAAACGCTGAGGGTATGCAATGCTTCTTTAGCAGACTCCACCACCGTGGGGATCATGGTGATCCCTGTCCCGTTAGACAGGCTCGGCGTGTTACTGGGGGTACCAAGGGAGAGGTGGGACAGGGTCTTGGCCAGCTATGGTTCGCTAACCCTGACACTAGCATATCAGCTATGCGTCGCTGATTGCCTCATCGGACAGGCGTATTCACTCCCAAAGAAGATAGTGACAAAGAAATTATAAGAAACAGAGACGTGGTACTGGAGGAAGATGGAACAAATACATTGGACAGACAGAAAAACACACGAAGAGATCCCCAGAAAAACTTTCAGAACAATAAAAAGTAGTTCAAATGATAAGAAAAAAAAAACCCCACAGACTTTCTTCGACACGTCGCGAGAAGAAGTTGGAGAACCTGGCAATAACTGGAAAAGTCAGGGGAAAAAGAAGAAAGGAAGGTCAAAAGAAAAAATATCTCAGCGGACTGACCAAGTGGCATTTGAAAAGCATCTGAACTAATCTGAAACACCAAGGACAGCACATGATGGTGGAGCATGATCACAGACTCCAACCGGCACGACACAGTATAATAATAAATAATAATCACTTATAACTACCATTTCTATATTATTACTCTGTTATCCTTTGGCCGAATCAGTCGTGTTCTCTGCAACATAAACTGTTATAGCAGAGATGACACCTACAGCGGAATCAGGTCACATATTAGAAGGACAGCATAAACCGGAAGGCCAGGGGGGGGGGGGGGGCCATTAACTAAGTATAGCCTGAGTGCCCTTCTTTCTGGCCATCTGGCCGCAAGTCGATTTGGCCTTTATGTCGGTGGCTGTAGGGGCCGACATAACGGTCATATTATTAAGCACTTGTTACTAATTACATTTCACTTCTACGGCTGCCCGGTTAGCTGAATGGTTAGGCGCTCGGCCTACTAATCCAATGGTACCGGGTTCAAGTACCATCTGCGGAGACTTTTTTTCTTCTAGTACCACCACACCGAAAAGGCCCCGGGATCCACCCAGCCTCTAAAAAATGGGTACCAGAGAAACCTGGGAAGGTAAATACGGCCAGGCGTGATACTGACCACATCAGACTTTCATGTGGCCGAAGATCTCGGAAATAGGGGCCTATCACCGTATCCCACAATCTACCTTCATGACCCGGAGGCGGGGATTTTATCTTTTATCTATAAGCATGTTACAAGATGAGTGGGCATGCTTAGCGTCGCTTTAAAATGCCAAGAGAGTGCACAATAGCGCAGATGTTGTGTGGACATTAATCATAAAATATACACACCTACGTGCAAACATTTTGTATTAGCCAAATGAGGATGCAGCGCGCTTGTTCATCTCCCTGTCTTGCCTTGTGCTGAATTTATAGTGAATGTAAATCAGCAACCACTTGTAAATTAACCGCAAAATTAATCACACCACATTAAACAGTCCTATGGGACACCGTAATGAGCATAACATCCCTTGATGAAGTTGAAAAACTAGCCGAAAACAGGAAAACTTGGCCCCGACCAACAGCTGTGACTCGGCCGGCCGTAATTAGGAAAGGCTGTAACGGCCGGCCGTAAGTGCGAATGGCTGTGACGTCCGGCCGTACGAACGCCTGTAACTCTGCCGGGCGTTAATCGGCGCATGATTCTGGATATCGCTGCATGGTGCTGAGGCGAAGACCAATAGTTAACAAACGGGGAATCGGTAACAAAACAACGGTATTGATTACAGCTCACAACCAGGACAACAGTGCAAATGTATTAAAGTGCTAAATGGAGCCGATATTATCCTGCACTTTTAGGATATCTGCAAATAAACAAAAATACGAAGTTATAATTAGAAGCAATAAAGATCTGGGTTTGGAGCTGGACTAAGAACTGCTGTGCCGCATAGGGTCCGCGTGTGTGCCACAGAAGTTGTAAACATGTCCTGTGGGGGTACAGGAAACAAATGATTGGAGTACAGTATCCAAATGATGGGGGTACAGGAACCTCATGAATGGGTTGACGTGAGACTCGATCTCAGCTGAAAAAAGAAGTGTCAGATCACAATTTTATTTCTTATTTCATGTAAAATGAAAGCAAGGGACCGGCATTTTGAAAATGTTAACTAGTTACAGGCGTTCGTACGGCCGGCCATTACAGCCGTTCCTAATTACGGCCGGCCGAGTCACAGCTGTTGGTCGAGGTCCCATAGGACTGTGCAATGTGTTGTGATTCATTTTGTTCGGTTAATTTACAGCCCTCCTAGTACACGGAAAGACTTGCACAGAACATGAATAACAGCAAGGAAATGTAAAAAAAAAAACCGCTACATGGCAATCACTGCTGAAGACAAGAAACAATGACACTTACCAGTGAAGAGATCTTAACAAGGACCTTGGACACATTTCAAATACTTAAGGATTACAACAACATCCCTTGGTAAAATCGGTGTCGAAAACTACAACAGATGCAATAAACGTCAATGGACAAATGACACCTAATCTGAAAAACAAGTACATCACAAATGAAACAAACAAACAAACAGACAAACAAACAAAAGAGCACTGTACAACACAATTCCCCCACCTCTATGCTACCAATGTCAGACATCGACAATAACAGCCAAAAATAAAAGGAAAAATAATCACGACAGATATGAGATGTTTAAGGAGAAAACTAAATGTGACAAGAAGAGACAAAATAAGAAATGACACCATCAGGTCAAGGGTCAGAGTTACACCAGGTTTAAACCACGCCCACAAACAAGCAAGTCAAAGGTCTGCCCACATTACACGGCCACCAGTAGGACAGTTTACACACAAGAAAACATACTAAGAACTATGGGAAACAGAGGACAGTTTACACACAAGAAAACATACTAAGAACTATGGGAAACAGAGGACAGTTTACACACAAGAAAACATACTAAGAACTATGGGAAACAGAGGACAGTTTACACACAAGAAAACATACTAAGAACTATGGGAAACAGAGGACAGTTTACACACAAGAAAACATACTAAGAACTATGGGAAACAGAGGACAGTTTACACACAAGAAAACATACTAAGAACTATGGGAAACAGAGGACAGTTTACACACAAGAAAACATACTAAGAACTATGGGAAACAGAGGACAGTTTACACACAAGAAAACATACTAAGAACTATGGGAAACAGAGGACAGTTTACACACAAGAAAACATACTAAGAACTATGGGAAACAGAGGACAGTTTACACACAAGAAAACATACTAAGAACTATGGGAAACAGAGGACAGTTTACACACAAGAAAACATACTAAGAACTATGGGAAACAGAGGACAGTTTACACACAAGAAAACATACTAAGAACTATGGGAAACAGAGGACAGTTTACACACAAGAAAACATACTAAGAACTATGGAAACAGAGGACAGTTTACACACAAGAAAACATACTAAGAACTATGGGAAACAGAGGACAGTTTACACACAAAAAACTACTAAGAACTATGGGAAACAGAGGACAGTTTACACACAAGAAAACATACTAAGAACTATGGGAAACAGAGGACAGTTTACACACAAGAAAACATACTAAGAACTATGGGAAACAGAGGACAGTTTACACACAAGAAAACATACTAAGAACTATGGGAAACAGAGGACAGTTTACACACAAAAAACATACTAAGAACTATGGGAACAGAGGACAGTTTACACACAAGAAAACATACTAAGAACTATGGGAAACAGAGGACAGTTTACACACAAGAAAACATACTAAGAACTATGGGAAACAGAGGACAGTTTACACACAAGAAAACATACTAAGAACTATGGGAAACAGAGGACAGTTTACACACAAGAAAACATACTAAGAACTATGGGAAACAGAGGACAGTTTACACACAAGAAAACATACTAAGAACTATGGAAACAGAGGACAGTTTACACACAAGAAAACATACTAAGAACTATGGGAAACAGAGGACAGTTTACACACAAGAAAACATACTAAGAACTATGGGAAACAGAGACAGTTTACACACAAGAAAACATACTAAGAACTATGGGAAACAGAGGACAGTTTACACACAAGAAAACATACTAAGAACTATGGGAAACAGAGGACAGTTTACACACAAGAAAACATACTAAGAACTATGGGAAACACAGTTTACTTAAGCAAGAGATGGAGAGAAGAAATGATAAAATCCTTTAACATCCCATTACATGAAGCAAACTACAGATCCCAGTCAAGACGTATTGCTTGTCTCCTCAACTTCGAAATGTATATGAGAAAGGAGTTAAGACAATAGAAGACTAGTATCTAATAGGGCTAATGATGATGATGATTTAGACCACACATGGACAACCCTTGGCTTGAGAGACACATCCGACCTGATGAAACACTTTTGTGGCCCACAGTCAAATCGAGGTAGCTTCTTCAAAAAACCGCATAATTTGCTGGAAATGTTAACAATATTTTGCACTATAGAATTACAATGGCGTGGCTTCCTAACTTAATAATACAATCTCTCTCTCTCTCTCTCTCTCTCTCTCTCATTAAGTTTAATCATGTGATTTTTAGGACTATAAGCTTTGTCAATTTCACATTTTTAAAAGTGTGGCCCACGTGAAGATTGACAAAACCTTTTTCGGCCCGATAAACACACACACAAAAAAAATTGTCCATGCCTGATTGACAAAGTCTGAGAACGATCTATGGGAACTAACAAAGTCTGAGAAAGATCTATGGGAACTGACAAAGTCTGAGAACGATCTATGGGAAATGACAAAGTCCGAGAACGATCTATGGGAACTGACAAAGTCCGAGAACGATCTATGGGAACTGACAAAGTCCGAGAACGATCTATGGGAACTGACAAAGTCTGAGAACGATCTATGGGAACTGACAAGTCTGAGAACGATCTATGGGAACTGACAAAGTCCGAGAACGATCTACGGGAACGTCTTCAGCAATCCACAGAGTGTCCGTAGTCGCAAAAATATTAAGAACCCCTGAACGGGGCATGACCGATGTGGACTCGGAAGTGGGGAAAGGAGTTCTCAAAGTAAGCGCAGAACATGGAAAACTAATTCAAACCGCAGAGGCAAGGAGAGAAGAAAAATCCGCCAAAAGGTGTCAGTGGAAGACAGAAGTTAGAGAACCTGACGACTGTTGGAATATTCTGTGGTCAGTGGAAGACAGAAGTTAGAGAACCTGACGACTGTTGGAATATTCTGTGGTCAGTGGAAGACAGAAGTTAGAGAACCTGACGATTGTTGGAATATTCTGTGGTGTCAGTGGAAGACAGAAGTTAGAGAACCTGACGATTGTTGGAATATTCTGTGGTGTCAGTGGAAGACAGAAGTTAGAGAACCTGACGATTGTTGGAATATTCGAAAGAAAAAAAAAACAACAAAAAAAAAAAACGAAGTAATCTTTCCCGTTTTAGATACATCGTTCAAGCAGTGGGGAATAAAAAAAAAGAGAGAGAAGTACAGCTGAACACAGAAACCGAGTACGGTACAAAATGGAAAAGTATGATCATCCATGATTTAAGCACTTTTTTGTTTCTTGCAGCTGCACTGCACGAAGTGAATGTGGAGAACAATGGTGGCTTTAACCACACAGATCAGTAAAACAGGGGCGAGTTTTTTGTCGCTAAAAAAAAAAAACGGGATATAAAAATGCAATAAATTTACGAACAATGATCGGTCGACAAGGGACCAGGACATGTGGAGGTGATGTCTGAGATTCACCGACAATAAGGAGACCATTAATCCTGGCTTTTCCCTCTCTCTCTCGCTCGCTTCCATTCTTGCACTTCACGAAAGACAGTATTACAGAAAAGTTCACAAACGCTCCGGCAAAATCACATTATAAAACAAAGAAAGAAAACCTGAGAAATCATGCAGTGATATCGGTGCTCGCTGGCGAAGCCCAGATACAACGACTCACAAAAAAGAACTGGGAAAACACAAAATGAAACAAAGAAAACCTGGGAAATCATCCAGTGATACCAGTGGCCGCTGGATATAACGACTAGCGGTCGATGGTCCCTCGGATAAGTAAGTCATCATTTTCTGTTTAACTTCAACAATTTCAATGATAACATGTTAAGAAATTAATCAATACTTTCTCTCTCTCTCTCTCTCTCTCTCTCTCTCTCTCTCTCTCTCTCACACACATAACTCTCTCTCCCTCTCTCAACTCTCTCTCTCTCACACACACACATACACTCTCTCTCAATCCTGTTGTAATAAAAATCCCTGCTACAACACTACAAAGTTATGTTTAAATGCGTTCATATATTCACTGAACTGGCAGGTAGTGAACCACAGCTGACATGATAGCGTCAGAACTGGCGAATCACAGCTGACATGATAGCGTCAGAACTGGCGAATCACAGCTGACATGATAGCGTCAGAACTGGCGAATCACAGCTGACATGATAGCGTCAGAACTGGCGAATCACAGCTGACGTACTAGCGTCAGAACTGGCGAATCACAGCTGACATGCTAGCGTCAGAACTTGCGAACCACAGCTGACATGCTAGCGTCAGAACTGGCGAACCACAGCTGACATGCTAGCGTCAGAACTGGCGAACCACAGCTGACGTACTAGCGTCAGAACTGGTGAACCACAGCTGACATGCTAGCGTCAGAACTGGCGAACCACAGCTGACATGCTAGCGTCAGAACTGGCGAACCACAGCTGACGTACTAGCGTCAGAACTGGCGAACCACAGCTGACATGCTAGCGTCAGAACTGGCGAACCACAGCTGACATGCTAGCGTCAGAACTGGCGAACCACAGCTGACATACTAGCGTCAGAACTGGCGAACCACAGCTGACATGCTAGCGTCAGAACTGGTGAACCACAGCTGACATGCTAGCGTCAGAACTGGTGAACCATAGCCGAGCAAGACTATGTCCTACCTCCTCGTTTGTGTCATCAGTAGCAGGCCCACTCTGGCTAAGTGGACAGGAATCACCAAGTTCCCATGGCGGTAGAATCAACTACGAAGAAGCACAGAAATTCCCACTTCCCCTCATTTAGCTTCACTCAAAGGCTTATAAAAATATAAGCTGTATAGTAACCACGGATGCACCAGCAGCAGGCCATCTTGCTCACAACCGAGAGGCCTACAGGAGTGCTGTTAGGGAGGCAAAGTTCCACAAGGGACATGCAAATGAATGAATGAATGAATGAAAGTAACCACATTAAATAGTCCTATGGGACCCGATCAACGGCTGTTGACTCGGCCGGCCGTAAGTACGAACGACTGTAACGGCCGTTACCTCGCTGTCTATTCATTCGAGGCAATGCCATGTTTCAACACTCCGGCCACAACGGCTACAAGGAAAATCTTTCCTGGCAGTTGAGAAAGAGCAACGAAACAAGTCATCCGATTATCTGTTTGTCTGTCTGTGGATCCTGTTGTCCGTCTTTTCCATGGTGGGTAACTTTTTTCCCATTTGTCTGTCTGTCTCCTAAAAGACTGTCCGTCAATTTATCTATTAGCCTGTTTATAATTCTTTTTTATGCGTCTTTTCTTTTTCTGTATGTTCGTCGCTCGCTCTCTCTCTCTCTCTCTTTCTCTGTCGGTCTATTTGCCAGTATGTTTGTCTGGTCTTTCCGTCTATCTGTAAGCTGTCTATCTGTCCGTGGCTCTGTCTGTCTGTCTGTCTGTCCATCTGTCTGTCTGTCTGTCTGTCAGATGTGTACCTGTCCGCCGCAGATCTTAGTAATTTGTCTTTCTTTTCGTTCTCCACATATCTGATGGTTAGCGAAAACAACAGACAGAGCAAGCTGGAGGGACACTGCAGTCAACCTTTCCTGAGTAGTGGGCACATGCTGGTGATGATAGTTAATGCCCATTCTTGAACACGTGACGCCAAAGTGAACAAGAGTGTACAGTTAGAGATTCGCAATGTGTGTGTGTGTGTGTATAAGAGAGAGAGAGAGAGAGAGAGAGAGAGAGGCAGAGAGATAGACAGCTGACATAACTTTAACGCATCTCCAGCTTGTATGTGTAAAAACGTCCGCTGGATACACAGTTGACTGCCGCATGTACACAAAATCTTCAGATACACAGCTCACTGTCTCATGTACACAAAACCTACACATACAACGCTCACTGCCGCATGTACATAAAACGTCCAGATTCATAGCTCACTGTCGCATGTACACAAAACGTCCAAATACAAAGCTCACTGCCTCAAGCATACAAAACGTCCAGATACACAGCTCCTTGCCTCATGTACACAAAATCTACAGATACACAGCTCACTGCCTCATGTACACAAAACCTCCAGATACACAGCTCACTGCCTCAAGTACACAAAATATCAAGATACATTGCCTCATGTACGAAAAATGTCCTAAAACACAGTTCATTGCAGAACCAATTTTTTTTTTTTTTAGCAAAGCAGAAAAATAGTTTTCGCACAGAAAAATGAGAGGTTAAAGTTGGTAGAATCAACGGTTCTAAGGATTGTTATAGCCAGAGATGGGGTGGGGGATACGCTCTCCACTCCAATTAAATGTCTCCAAAGCGTGCGTCTCAGATAGCCTCTGACAGTCCAAGTCCAGCTCCTGGCCTTCTCGTGGCATAACTGTTTAAACTGACAGGAGAAGGGACGAAAGGCGAATATTTGGCGTCTGAAACCCAGACGTTTCGGGTAGATGAAAGTCTTGATTGGTAGTTCATCTAGGAGAAGGAAAACTATGATTTAAAACCCGCTGCTGGCGAGATTTTTCAGCTGCCGTGCGTGGGTGAAACTTCTCCCGGCCAATGAAGAAAAATGCGATTAGGGTTGCCGCGCGGCCCCGCCGTGCAAAAGGGGAAGGAAAGGATTCATTGAAGTAACCAGTAGCTTCGAGCCCAAATCACGACACCTTTGCTCTAGTGGCCGACCACGTCCTATATACACCCATACTGGGGCAGACTGCCTAAACCGACTTAACTCAGGGGTTAAACTAAGACACTGCTGGCGAGATTCTTCGGCTGCCGCGCGTGGAGTGAAGCTCCTCCAGGCCATGGAAGAAAATTTCGAAAATGCGATTAGTGTTGCCGTGCGGCGCTGCTGTGAAAAAGGTGATGGAAAGGATAAAGTGAAGCTTAATCGGTTTGTCCAGTAGTCTCGCGTCGAGAGCTACTCATGCCACGGCACCTCTGCTCTAGAGGCCGGCCACGTCCTATACTGGTGAAATATGCCTAAACTGGCTTAACCCAGGGGTGAAACTTGATGACTACTCATGTCACGGTACCTCCGCTCTAGAAGTCGGTCACGTCTTAATACGCCCATATTGGGATAATACGCCTAAACCGGCTTAACCCAGGGGTGGAAGTCACTAGTGGCGAGGATTCGTCTTGTGGCTCCGTCATGGTCACAACTAGGAAGAGTAGCGGCCACGACCACAAAATGCTGAAATCGGAGACACTGGACCAGGGCAGTCTAGATAGGCAACCACCTCTCACCCCACGGGGATGTAGGCGTATCCTAATCACGCTGAGGTTTTCCGGTGAGAAAAGTCCAACGCTGGACTGGATGGGCAACCACCTCTCACCCGACGGGGATATACTGATATCCAAACCACGTCGAGGTTTTCCGGTGAGAAAATCTAACTCTAGATTAAACTGGTGCAACGAAAACCACGGTGTCACGCAATCCTGCTTCTGCGACCCACCGAGAATACAGGCCCAAGCCCCGCGATAGTCTGAACCTCTTGTGGTCCTCTCTGGGATCTCTTGTGGTCCTCTCGGGGACCACAGGACTTCAAGGACCACAGTAGTAAATTCAGTAGGATCACTGGGCAGTCTTGGTGGTAGAAGATAACGAAGAAGAAGAAGAAAAAGGTAGAATCAACCTAAAAAAATTTAATTACATTTACTGAATTTACGAAGTACCCAACAAGTTAGTTCGCAGTCTTCTCGTGTCGTGGCCAGGCGGTTGTCAGTCCAGAGTTCTGATCCCTCTGTATTCTCTTAACCTCCCCCCTCCCCCTTCCCTCAAGTCTAAAATGCTTGTTCTAACAATTACTGAGCCTGGCTGTATTTATTCTGTCACTTCATCCACCTGTGTAACAAGCATCACCCCGTCCCTTATCGGAAATGTAGGACAGTCTATTATCTGTCTTCTTCAGACACTTTCGATCGCAATATTTTGCTGTCAAATCCTTCTATAAACACAATTTTGTCATCAATAGTTGCAAGCAATGAGCCCTGTGTGCACACATCAAAGTAAGAATGTACAATCATTTTACGTATTCTAACATATGCACACACAAAAAAGGCACACTGATGTGAAAAGAAATTTGCAAGCAAATACGCATAAAACGAACCTAGAAACTACAAGAGGTTGAGCAAAAATTTACCGACTACAGACAATACACATTCGAGCATAAAGCACGGATGTTTCAAAAATATGTTAAAAAAAAACCCACCTGAACAAGAAAACGAAACAAATACTCAACTTACAACGGCAATCGAAGGAATATCATCCGCAACAGGGCGACCTTCATAAGGTGTTAGTTCTTCTACTGCTACAATTTCCAAATCGTGCAACCCGTTCTGCAACATTTTGTTCATAAAACTTAATTCTTCAGAAATCACAACAGAATATTCGACCTCGGAGAAAATGTTAATCGGGAATTTTGCGGGAACTAGCGCGGCGTGTGCTGCCGATCCTGTCTCCGCGCGGTGATCATTGATGGAGCGTATTCGATTCGTAAAACAGAAGCGATATTTTACAGCATCTTGAATACCAGGCAGTTCTCAGAAGAACTTGTGAACAGTCAGCAGAATTTGGAAGAACTAGTGAACAATCAGCATGATTGGGAAGAACTAGTTAACAACAAAGGAACAGGCGAAGCATAACTCAGAGTGTTACGGTGAGTCATTTTAGAACGCAAAGATCAGCCAGTCAGTCATTTGCATGTCCTTGCAGAACTTTGCCTCCCTAACAGCTCTCTTGTAGGCCTCTCGGTTGTAGGCAAGATGATGCATCCATTCGCAGATCATCAATCATGTCTTGCGGCCATGAAACAATCATCATCATCATCATCATCATGTGCCGTGCCGACTGGCGTTGGCTATTATGCTTCTCCAGAGTATCCGATCCTTCATGCAGGCCATCAGCTCAGTTTGTGATCTCCTCTCACACCATCCCGTCAGACTGTCCAGTATCATTTCTCTTGGTCTTCCTCTTCATCTTCTTCCTTCTATTTTTCCTGTTGTTATAATATTTTCAATGCCCCCTCTTCTCATTGCATGTCCTATGAAAGTACATTGTCTCTCTCTTATCTTTTTGACAAGGTTTTTTGTCTCTCCAGCTCTTCTCATACATTCTTCATTAGTTATTTTTGCTGTCCAGGGGATTCGCAACATTCTTATAATAAACCACATTGAAACAATGAAGGTTTTACAAAAATAAACGTTGCTCTGGGGCGAGAGGGCTTCCCTTGTTTTATTGGATGGTCCCGGTGGCTTACACGGGACCCGCGATGCGTGAAAACAGAAATCAATACAGTGTGGGGGGGGGGGGGAGTGTAATTTTTGTACCCGTTTCCAAAATTCATAATGGAGACTTTGTTGATATTATATCATTTATGACTTTTGTTGGAAGAATTTGTAACATGTCAGGAGTTGCTTAGCTATGTTCCGTTAAAGTCTTTCGTGCCACAAGTATCAAATTTTCTTTTGTCCAGTCGATTCCAAGTCGGTTGAGTCGAATCTATAATTTTGGTAATAGGAAATACATTTTTTGTTTTTCAAAATAGAACCTTGCCTGGAGAAAATTTGATGGGGCGTGCACTCGCACTAACACGCACGCTCTCTCACACACATGCACGCTCGCACTCTCACACACACACATGCACACAAGCACTCACTCACACGCACGCACGCATGCACCCACACACTCACGCACATAAATGACATCATAGAAATATTACAATTTATAAACCGCTACTCATCACCTCTCGACTAGAGTTAAATTTGTCAAAATAATCTGAAATCGTGGGCCGGCTAGCGTAGTGGTTAGAGCACTCGTCTAGCAACCAAATGGTCGAGGGTTCGAATCCCCAGCTGAGCGGGATTTTTTTTCCGACCAATACGGCCCTGAGGTCGACCCAGCCTCGTAAAATGGGTACCAGAGAAAATCTGGGAAGTAAAGGCAGCGAGGAAAGGAACTGGTCACCCTACCTCACACGCTGATGACCCAGCATAATGAGGTCTCTAACGCTTCACCCCCTACGGCATTTGAAATGCTATGGGACTATCTTTACTTTTTTTAATCTGAAATCGACTAGAATCTGCTGCCGAGCAAAATAATAGTCAGCAAATTTAATAAATGAATGAGAACCAAACCAAAATAAAACAAAATATTTTTCCACAAAGCACCAGGTATCGATAAAAAATTAATTCATCGGATATTGAATAGTATCGTTCGATACCACTTGCCGAATAAAAAAACAAGTTTCTCCCACTCCTCCATTCCTTAGAAACAAATATAATTCCAGCCAATCGGCGTGCAAGTTATTTTAGTGCGGAAAACTATAACCTTGACAATGGAAAACTTCAGACTATAAATAACCTCATAACCTTGGTTTGGTGTTGGGGGCACCGTCCTTAAACAAAACGTATTTTTAGCGGTATAGCAAAGCTTCTTTGATAAAACTTTTCCATTCAGTCAATGACTGGCGAAATATTGCAGGCCTTTATTTTTCTATCCGCTAGTGATACAATGCAGAGATAAGACAACCTGTCTCGTGGGTGATCAGGAGAAGGAGATGGACATATGTTGGTCACTTGATGAGAAGGAAATGATCTGAGAATCCCAAAACAAGCTATGAAGTGGAACCCAACAGGCCGAAGAAAAAGAGGCAGACCACGTGAAACACTGAAGAGGACATTGTTAAGAGAGGCCAAATTAACAGGCATAAAATTCTTTGATGAGGTTGAAAGACTCGCCGAAGACAGGAAAAATTGGCGAACTACTTTGCGAGCCCTATGTGACGTTTAACGGCACGGAAAGGATATAAGATAAGTGGACAACATCAAGGATCGGCAAATTACGGCTAACGCACAGTATGCGGCAATCCTTTTCAGGTACCCCAACACCAACGTTTTGAACCAACGTTCCTTTTTTTCATATAAAAAGGTTTAAAGGTAAAGGTAAAATTCTCATTCCCATGCCATTAAGCCATATTGGGGATACAGTGTTAGGTCCGTATTTTCCATGACCTTCGGCACATGAAAGTTTGATGTGGTCAGTATCACGCCTGGCCGCACCTACTTTCCCAGATTTTTCTGGTACCCATTTTTATAAGCTGGGTTGACCATGGGGCCTTTTTTCGGTCTTGTACCAGAAAATAATCCCACTTCTGGGACTGAATCCTGTACCAGAGGATTAGTAAACCGAGCGCCTAACCACTCAGCAAAACCACTCAGCTAACCATTCGGCTAACCAGGCCACCTCTTTTTTATATGCATAAAGCATAGCTAGATTTAGACTATTCAATTCAAATGTAGTATCCGCCCTCATTTATGCATGTGAAAGCTGGAAAACAACTAAAGAAATAGAAAAGAAATTAGACTCTTTTGAAAACAAATGCCTGAGGAAAATACTCGGCATCAAGTGGAATGAATTCAAGAACAATGCAGAGATAAGACAAATGACTGAACAACAACCAGTCTCATAGGTGATCAGGAAAAGGAGATGGACATATGTTGGTCACTTGATGAGAAGAAATGATCAGAGAATCCCAAAACAAGCTATCAAGTGGAACACAACAGGCCGAAGAAAAAGAGGCAGACCGCGTGAAACTCTGAAGAGGACATTATTAAGAGAGGCGAAATTAACAGGCATAAAATCCTTTGATGAGGTTGAAAGACTCGCCGAAGACAGGAAAAATTGGCGAACTACTTTGCGAGCCCTATGTGACGTTTAACGGCACGGGAAGGATATAAGATATAAGATAAGATAACTAGATTTAACTGACGCAGTGTGCAGAAACTTAATATGTGTGGAAAAAAAACATAACGTTAGAGATGAAGCAGACAAGCGGTCATTTTTAACAATGGCTTCTTGGCAAGCACAACATCGCGCATTCACCGCTGAAACTTTGAGAATCGTCTATTACTGTACGACGGAAGTTTCGTCGCCATCTTGAGTTGCACCCCGTGAAAATGTTCCCCATCAGAGGACAAAACAATTTTGAGGTGGGTCAAAAAATTTAAGGAAACCGCAAATTGCCTTAATAACAAGTCTACTGGTCATCCAAGAACTCAACAAACACCTGAATGAATTTCTTGAGTCCCCAACGCATTGCTGAGTAGCCCTCGGCGATCAGCTGTCAGGAATGCTTTGGCACCTGGCATCCTCCTACTGTTAATAGTGATCTTTATGTGCAGATGCTAACTGAATACTTCATTCCAGACTTGGCCAATAGAAATAAGAAAATGGTTTCAACAAGATGGAGCAACTGCCCACACAGTCCATGGCCATGCTGTGACAAGCATTTCCCACTCGTTTTATTTCCAGATTTGAGGATATTCGTTGGGCAGCAAGGTCACCTGATTTATCGGCCTCAGAATTCTTTTTCTGGGGGTATCTCAAGAACAAGGTGTGTCGACCACAGTCAAATGCAGACCTAAAAGATCGAATCCGACACTTCATTCAAAATATCCCTTTGAACATGTTAAATGGTGTTAGCAGGAATTTTCCAGACGCTTGCACTATAAAGTAAGTCAAAAAATGATGTAACATCTGATGAACTGCCATCATTATCAGAAACATAGAGACAGCTCAAGCATATACAGCAAAATAATCACAGACTTTCCAGCAGCATCAGAAGAAGGGAGCTCCTTTGTCAAATGATAGCACACAAAGAAGTACATACTTAATGCCTACAGTAAACATCACAACGAACTGAAATCAGAGCACACAAAGAAGTATACAACTAATGCCTACAGTAAACATCACAACGAACCTAAATCATAGCACACAAAGAAGTATACACCTAATGCCTACAGTAAACATCACAACGAACCTAAATCATAGCACACAAAGAAGTATACACCTAATGCCTACAGTAAACATCACAACGAACCTAAATCCCAGAGAGGGAGGTATTCTGTGGTGCCTTTCCCCTAATTCCTACAGTTCGGTTTGAATCACCGTATCTCTTTAAGTAAAATGTATTACTGAAGATTTTTAGGAAGAACTACATCAGAGGCCTTAACTCAGCTCCTGAATTAAACCGAAGTTCTGGGAAACTCACAACAGGAAACTCTCTATACAGAACAAAAATCTCAGAGTTGAATAATTTAGCAGTGTAGCCTGAAATAACTACAAGATTTCTTTTAACGTCTGGACCAACAAAAACTGAACAAATACTACTAAAGCTGTCATCACACCAAGGAAACTGGTCTTTTCTGGAGTTTTGTAGCATCTGTAAGCAGCAAAATAAAAGCAGAGATGGCTAGCTAAACAGACATGCCATGTAAAATGCACTAAAGATAGGTTTAAATGAAAATGATAGCATCAACAATTTTAAATGAAAGACAGTACAATATTTTAATTATGATCAGAAAACACAACTCTTAACAGTCATATCAACAATAGTTGACTAAATCATCCTTCACTGTATTCAGTGTGTGTCATGCAGTTACACACAGCACAACCCATATGAAAATATAAACCATCAGCTACTCAACAATCCAGCATATACCATTACAATGGCTCCTTTCTTTCACAGCTGACTTCAGTATTAATACTGGCACTTTTCTTGTAAGGAGACAACTTTGAAGCAGACAAATCTCAGCTTTCTTTTTTTAAACAGTCAAACCAACAGTTTCATTCTTACACGATACCCATCTCTGTTCTTTGCAAGTTTACATACTTCCTACCCTTTCTTACATAATACCTGGGTCACCTATCTCTGTTCTTTGCAAGTTTACATACTTCCTACCCTTTCTTACATAATACCTGGGTCACCTATCTCTGTTCTTTGCAGGTTTACTTACTTCCTACTCTTTCTTACATAATACCTGGGTCACCTATCTCTGTTCTTTGCAAGTTTACTTACTTTCTACTCTTTCTTACATAATACCTGGGTCACCTATCTCTGTTCTTTGCAAGTTTACTTACTTTCTACTCTTTCTTACATAATACCTGGGTCACCTATCTCTGTTCTTTGCAGGTTTACTTCCTTCCTACCCTTTCTTACATAATACCTGGGTCACCTATCTCTGTTCTTTGCAGGTTTACTTCCTTTCTACCCTTTCTTACATAATACCTGGGTCACCTATCTCTGTTCTTTGCAGGTTTACTTCCTTTCTACCCTTTCTTACATAATACCTGGGTCACCTATCTCTGTTCTTTGCAGGTTTACTTCCTTCCTACCCTTTCTTACATAATACCTGGGCCACCTATCTCTGTTCTTTGCAAGTTTACTTACTTCCTACCCTTTCTTACATAATACCTTAGTAACTGTTCAGTCAACACGAGGGAATCGGGTCACCGGGAAAGAAACGAGGTCACGACACAGAAATTCCATAGCTTAGATTCAGTCTCTCTAGCAGGTACCAACTTTTAGACAAACATACACACGGTCTCCTGCCATGTCTGGTGCATACTTCAACAACAACAACCGAACGAATACTTATTACGGCTAGACGACTGCTCGTCCTACAGGAGTACGTGGTTCGAATCCTAGGTAGTTCTCTTGTTATTTTTCTTTCTCTCACTAAAGTGCTTTGTCTACGATTTTCTTTTTAGGTCTAATCCTACAAAACTGTTCTATTACTTTACCGTACCAAGGCCATTGCACTTACTAAGAATACAAGAGCTGCTCGGTGACTCTGCCTTCAGTTCATCACCATAAGCAGTTGCCACAGCACTAAGAACTCTACAAGGTTCCTGAGTTATCTAGATCAGTGCTACTCGTTCCAAGTCTCGTTACCTTTATTCCTCTGCACAAGTGTCTGGTACCCTATTCTCCTCGGAGAAGGTGACATCTCCTGGTAGCCATGCGGCCTCAGCTTATGTACCAGCGTTTCTCAAATTGGCGTCAGCGAAAGGTCATGTGTAAGTCCCAGTGCAAAGTTTAGATTTTCGTAGAATACTCGGAAAAAATGGGGAAGCACTTTCAAAATATCAAATGAAAGAAGAGTGTAGAGGTGAAGGGAGTGGGGAATTATCACTGGTTTCACGAGTCTGCCATATGAAAACAGTTTTGGGACCACTGATGTGTAAAATTACATGATTTTTATGCGAAATTCCTAAAACGGATTCCCTCCCCTTGCTTTGCCTTCTGTCTCCCTGGAACTGCTAACTTGTTACTTGCAGCCGATGCTGTGGTGACGCCCACCATCGTGTCGGCTTTGTAGCGGGTTATGACGGCTATTTTTTTTTTTTCAGTCCCTGAATGGAATTAAGAAAGCAGGAAGTGTGCAGTGCTTCTTTAGCAGACTTCACCTCCGTGGAGTTTGTGGGGTTCTCTGTCCTGTTAGCCAGGTTAAGCTTGTTACTGGGGGGGGGGTACCAACAGAGAGATATGACAGGGTCTTGATCAGCTATAGCTCGCTAACGTCTTTTTTTCTAAAACACAGGAACACAGAGGACCTTTTCGTTTTTCCTGTTCGTCACAGGGCCTTTCTGCAACCTCCCATTTTTTGTCACCTGCAACAGTACATGGTGCACTGTGAAAACAAGGGGCAGATTGATGACGGGCAGCTGAAGACAATCTTTCAATGTGAGATGATAAAAAACAGATGAATCTCTATTATTTTCCTCAAATTCGTTAATCCTACCACAATCAAATCACCTCCACTACTCTTTCCAATTCGTCAATCTTACCACAGTCAAATCACCCACACTGTTATTCCTAAACACGCCACTACAATAAGAAGTGAACAAACAACACGAGAGAATCTTGTGTAAAAAATGGTTACTTCAGTACACAACATTGACTGAAACCACGTGACGTCAGCCACGGGAGGTTAAAACTTACATACAGAAATATGATGAACAAATTGTTCAGAATGTATATGAACATGATAATGCACAATGATCTGTAATGGTTAGAGTTTGCAAAGCACAATATTAAAACACTGGTGAGCTTAGAGACACATGTCTGTAACACTGAACATATAAACTGAACTTACAGGTTGTGAAGGACCGTAACTAAGAGAATGCTTGATAGAACCTCAATATAATTGTATTTTCTAGTTAATAAATAAGTATTAATTCTATCAGCGCCTCGCATTTCATTTACCACAAACACTGCCCCTAACAGAGCCCCACTTTAAAGAACATCCGTCTCATAGTATGCATTTTAACCCTTGAAACCCAAGGAGCATATTCCACTGGAACCTTCAAGGCCAAAACGTTTCTGAGAAACTGACGAAAGAGGGTTAGTGTAAGGTATAATTGTTCAACAGAATAACAACTTGGTGAGCTCGAGTTCTGACCGGAGACTGCGCTACTTAAAAAAAAAAAACGATCTTAAACAGTTTACTAATCAGTTCTGACATACCTGTATCATACTCATATATATATATGGCTTATGCTGTAGAACTTAACTCCACATACAGGGGTTTCTGGGAAAAAAACACACACTAAACCAGTGATTCTTAACCTTTTTGTTGTTGTTGTGCTCCCTGCCCCCTTTCTAGCCTAAGAACAGCAGCAGACCCCTTTTCCAGCCTAAGAACAACCGTGGACCCCTTTTCCAGCCTAAGAACAACCGTGGACCCCTTTTCCAGCCTAAGAACAACCGTGGACCCCTTTTCCAGCCTAAGAACAACCGTGGACCCCTTTTCCTGCCTAAGAACAACCGTGGACCCCTTTTCCTGCCTAAGAACAACCGTGGACCCCTTTTCCAGCCTAAGAACAACCGTGGACCCCTTTTCCAGCCTAAGAACAACCGTGGACCCCTTTTCCAGCCTAAGAACAACCGTGGACCCCTTTTCCTGCCTAAGAACAACCGTGGACCCCTTTTCCAGCCTAAGAACAACCGTGGACCCCTTTTCCAGCCTAAGAACAACCGTGGACCCCTTTTCCTGCCTAAGAACAACCGTGGACCTCTTTTGCAGCCTAAGAACAACCGTGGACCCCTTTTCCAGCCTAAGAACAACCGTGGACCCCTTTTCCAGCCTAAGAACAACCGTGGACCCCTTTTCCAGCCTAAGAACAACCGTGGACCCCTTTTCCAGCCTAAGAACAACCGTGGACCCCTTTTCCTGCCTAAGAACAACCGTGGACCCCTTTTCCAGCCTAAGAACAACCGTGGACCCCTTTTCCAGCCTAAGAACAACCGTGGACCCCTTTTCCTGCCTAAGAACAACCGTGGACCTCTTTTGCAGCCTAAGAACACACTTCTTTTGAAGCCTAAGAACAACCGTGGACCTCTTTTGCAACCTAAGAACAACCGTGGACCTCTTTTGCAACCTAAGAACAACTGTGGACCTCTTTTGCAGCCTAAGAACAACTGTGAACCTTTCATTAAAAATAAAACAATAAATGGAATAAATCGAACCCTAACGGCGCTAAATTTCTTTTAATCAAGCCAGTCCATTTATTGCTCTGTGGAGCTCCAAAAGTCCTTCCCATGAACCCACTGGGGATACATAAACCCCGTGCTAGAAACCGCTGGTTTAGAAGTTTCAGCGTTGTTATATCAATAACCACTTTCTTGCAATCACAAACTGGACAGAACAAGGCAGTAATAAACCAGGCACTCTACTAACAACACTCAAAAGAGGTATAATCGTTATCATAGTCCACAAAAGTTATTTGCTATTATCATCGGTGCTGGTACAGGGCTTGGTTTTCAAACATCCAGATAAAGATGTGTAAACAAGAACTCAAGTTTTAAATAGATGCCTAAAATCTATGATCATTTCAGATAAACAACTGGCTCCACAAGTCATATGCCATGACAACATAAAAAGGTGTATAATTAATATAGCAGCCACTTTTTTTGGTAGGACATTCTGTTAATGAATCTTACAGTGATACCATCAAACCAGACTGGAAGTTATGGTTTTTCTATCATCCTGTAGAGGAGCTACAGAATAGGCTTATCAAAATGCTCCATTACCTTAAAAAACACAGAAAGGTTCTAGCTTTATTGGACAAGTTATAAGCAAAAAGGTTACACTTGTAAAATAACAAATTTAAATCAGCATACATTTATTTATTTATGGATCAAGTTGGCTTGTTTTTTTTTATCAATATTTGGTGAATTATGTTTGTCATATGTAAGCACAGATCATCTTCTATATTTAGCCTGCTACTAAAATAGTCTTTATAAATGTATAAAAAGAAATGATTTGCCCACAAAGATATGTTGTTCAAAATGCATAAGCAATTTCAAACTTCCAATAGCTTATTTCATGGATATTTCAAACCACACTTTTGAAATTTCTTATCCTGAAAGTCCGTTTTCAAAGCATGATCTGTTGAAAGCTGTTCTTTCTTGATTAAAAGTTAACTCATTGGCATCGACAGATTCAGTTCATGGTAATTTCTGTAAAGTACTTCCCAGAACTCGTACAAAATTATGATAAATGTTGCGTGAATGAAAATTTAACATCCTCAATGAAGGCAATTTCATTCATAGGTCGAGCATTTTGAACCAGCTGAGCTCTACTCTAAACACACATTCACTCCAAAGTTTTTAACTTCACTGAAGTGCTACTCAAAGTTTTGAACTACGTAACCTTGGTGCCCTGCATTCCAACATTTACTTCACTTATACGAGTATATAAAAAATGTCAGAAAAGTATGCCATATTTCTGTATCCGGCATTTATCTTATGAGCAAGTTCGAAATGACATTAAAACAAAACTTCCTCGTGAGATTGAGCAAAGCTCTTTTCAATGAGAAAACCAGCAAACTTCTGTATGCAGAAGTAAATTTTTGGGCAAACTTCCCAATCTTCACATGGTGAGGTGAAGACCCTTGAATTAAGTGGTCCTGACTCGATAAAATTTTACTTTTTTTTAATTATATAAGAACAATAATCCAGCATTTCTTTCAAGTCTTACGGTATTCATTTTATTGATAGTGCATGACAAAGCAGACAAATGTGGATACTCTCAATGTCCTGATTTTTCTTTTTTATGCATGCCACGACATCTGAAAAGGCTCCAACCACAGTTAATAGCCTCAGTGCAAATACAGATTTATAATTGTATTTTATGTTCCTCCATAAACAGGTCACTCAACTGAAATATTTCTTCACCACTCGTGTGAGATAGCAAAGTTTTGCACAACAGCATGCCTTCTTCAAAATTAGTTTTCTGAATATAAGAAATGAATACAAGCAACACTGCATAGCCTGCAATATCTGTTGATTTATCAGTCCAAAGTGAAAAAAGCTGGACTCACTTTCATTCATCTTGTCAACTCACTGAAGTAAATGTAGATACCATAAGATCTAAAGTTTTTCCACAAATTTCTTATCTATCGCACACTCTACAAAATCTTCTGCATGAGATCTGATTAGATTTTCAGTAAATGCACGGACTTTGCCTGCTCTTGCCATATGACTACTAACTGGATATGACACAATAAGAGGTCTTTTGTTGTTCGGATACACAAATGAATGAATTATGCAGCTTTCTCTGCCCTGAGCTCTAAACATTTTCACATACTCTGTAGCTGGCCGTTCTGAACTGGGAAACTCATGTCTCTAAATATTCTAGCTTTGCCAGAAACAAACTAGTTGCTTTAATACCATTCCATACTCATAACACATGCTCATCCAAAACCATAAGTGAAAAATTTTTTTATCATCCTACTTTTTCTTCTTATTTATATCCTCCTGTTTTTCATCTTGTCGAGCTGAAGTATAAAAGCACAAACAATGATGAGCCTGGTGCAGGGCCACGGTGATTTTTGTTCACCCCCATCGGAGGATATATTAATATTTTTCAGCCAGGATAGCATATTAACTGCTTTTCTTCTAAATGCATGCCTAACGAACGTATGTGCACAAGAACTCTCATGGACTCTTCAGCAAAACTTGTATCAACGAGTCTTAACTGCTATCAATGGTGAACTGGAACAACTTCATGAACGAGTCTAACTGGTGTCACTGGTGAACTGGTACAACTTCATGAACAAGTCTAACTGCTGTCACTGGTGAACTAGTACAACTTCATGAACAAGTCTAACTGGTGTCACTGGTGAACTGGTACAACTTCATGAACAAGTCTAACTGCTGTCACTGGTGAACTAGTACAACTTCATGAACAAGTCTAACTGCTGTCACTGGTGAACTGGTACAACTTCATGAACAAGTCTAACTGTTGTCACTGGTGAAGTGGTACAACTTCATGAATGATTCTAACTGCTGTCACTGGTGAACTGGTACAACTTCATGAACAAGTCTAACTGCTGTCATTGGTGAACTGGTACAACTTCATGAACGAGTCTAACTGCTGTCACTGGTGAAGTGGTACAACTTCATGAATAATCTTGCCATATGGCAAAAACTCGGTGATGCATGAGCTGTTGCTGTATCTACTGTACCATGAAATAATATCACCTATGAAGTGTAAAACAAATGGAAACCTTACATATTCTGGGTTGTGCCTTGAGCAAAACTGTCCTTTATAAAGAATGAAAGAAACTGGCAATCCTAAATACTGATTCTCTTTTATTGTGTGAAAATGTTTTAAATTTGTCTCAAAGAGCCTAAGATAGTTATGGCAGAGTCAAAGGTCTCAGTGCAGCACAATCTGAAAAATACTGTCTTAGAACACTGAAACTGGAGAACGATTGTTAGACAACTGCACAAAAATAGGTTTTGTAATCACATAAGAGAGGCTTGTACATGTTTCTGATCTTCTTGGTGTTCTATGCAGGTGATGCTGTGATGTTCTTCAAATACAGGCTTCACTTGAAGAGCATTATATCTGCATGTAATTGGATTATAATAATTTCCTGGAAGACCCAAAATGGATCCAGAAAACAAGATCATCAATCATCATCATCATCATCACCACTGGGACTCTGGAAAGCCATCCATGAAGAAGCATCTGTTACTAGGATCCTCATGAAGAAGTGAAAAAGGGTACTGGCCAGGCCTGGTTCATTGGCACCAACAAAGTCATCTCTGCACCCACCCACCCCTTGGAGATCTATAAGCTGTTTGCAATTTATTGCTATTTGTCTCTGCAATGATCTCAGTGATCCAAGACTGGAGATGAAACTGTAATCCCTGAATGGATTAACACTTTCTGTGCTGGTCGACAGATATCTGACGCTTCCAGTTTCTCACGTGGGTGCCAGTTGTAAAAAATTTGACGTTTGGTTTGTTTCATTAAAAACCTGGTGTAATGTTTAGATTGTACACATTTCGTGTGCGTGTCCAGCGACAATTTTCAAAATGGTGAAAGAGTGCTTAGTTACGAGCGATGTCGAGCAAGAAAAATGAAGAGAATCACAGAGAAATTTCAATTTTTGGTGATGTAGATAGGGGTATGGGCATGGCCTGTGACCAGACCACTGTTCTTGACTGTATCCCAAGTAGATCTAGACATATTAGACGACTGGAGAAGTAGTTAGAAGGTTATTTCAGACATTATTTTAGCAATAATGCAACATAGAATCACAATACGAGACTGACAAGTAGATCTAGGCATCTCAGAAGGTAAGTACTGTACATCTAGACCTAGCCGATGGTAAGTTGGACATAATCATTGTCTAAAAACATCACATTACTTCTTTTTTCCTAAAAAACTCTGCATTTATGAAATCTTCACACATTTAGTTATATTTTGAAACATAATAAGTACACGGAAGTACATGGAAATACTGTTTTCAATCGGTTTTACATCTATACCCCCTGTACATATCAAGACCTGCATTTTTACTCTGGCACCCAAATGAACGTCCGCGTTTCTTCCTGAAGCATGGAAAGAGTTAATGTCTTAATAAGACTCTTCTCATCACAGAGACATATTTTTAAAAAAAGTAGTCCCATCATTTCACAGAACACTTAAGAAGATAGTGTTAGAGCCCATATTTTACTTGACCTGATGATAAATTACAGCAGTGGCTTTTAGTGTCCATGTGGCAATCCTCTCTTTTCAACCAAGGCTGCCCCCAAATCCTCCTATATAAATTAAATCCAAATTCCTCCACAATTCTTCCCTTGGAAAGAATTCCTCCCCGTGGAACTACTGGCTTCCCTGACGAGAATTACTACACCAGACAACGATGTGGTCTGCATCATGCCCGGTCACCTTTTCATTTCTACAAATACATCTGTGTTAAAGGCAAGCCAGTGACACGGTAAAGTGACTGCCAATTTTATCTTTCATAAATTAAGAAAAATGTAAAATCCTCACTTCCTTGCCATTAAGGCACAATAGGGATATGGTGTTAGGGCCATATTTCCAAGATCATTACTCATAAATTAAAATATCTGAAACATTAGTTCAATTTATTAATAACCACAACAACGAAAACAATAAAAAAATAATCCAACAAACGACAAAAATAATATGTTCCAGACTTTTAGATGCAATAATAGTGACACTGCTAATAATAACAACAAAACCTTGCAATAATATTACCAAAAAATGATGATGATAACAGTAATAACAATGATAAAAGCAATAACAAGAATAATATGTATAATAATGTTACTAACAAAAAATGCAAAACAAAACAAACTATGCAGCAAATGGCTGTTTTCCTAATGTATGACACACACACAAACTCTGAAAAACTAAAACTATATGTGAATGATCATTTCTGCTCCACAAAGAAAGTGCTAAAGAGAACTGCTTTTAAGTTAAAAACAAAGAAAACTACTTTGTAACAAAGAACACAACAACCCTGTCCTGTATACACATACTAGAACATATTTGTATTTATGCTTGCTTTATGTGTTTTGTATGAGACACTGAAGAAGCTGGTCTACCTCCACATTTCATGATCATTCTGGCATCAACTGCTGTGGGACACAACATCAGTCCCTTGAAAACTTGAGAGACTGAAGAAAAGTGATAAGAGATAAAGGACACAATATCACAGTCCCTTGAAAACTTGAGAGACTGAAGAAAAGTGATAAGAGATAAAGGACACAACATCACAGTCCCTTGAAAACTTGAGACGCTGAAGAAAAGTGATAAGAGATAAAGGACACAACATCACAGTCCCTTGAAAACTTGAGAGACTGAAGTGATAAGAGATAAAGGATATAACATCACAGTCCCTTGAAAACTTGAGAGACTGAAGTGATAAGAGATAAAGGACATAATATCACAGTCCACTGAAAACTTGAGAGTCTGAAGTGATAAGAGATAAAGGACATAATATCACAGTCCATTGAAAACTTGAGAGACTGAAGAAAAGTGATAAGAGATAAAGGACACAATGTTAAAAAGGCCAGAGTGTGCAACTCTTTACAATTTTCTTGGTTTGGTTCAATAACTAGAGATTCTCTCCATTTTTCCTATTTGGTAAAAAAAGATTTCCAGGACATTAAGGCATATAGGGGAGTTGATGCTAGGGCCATATTTCCAAGACCTTCAGTCTAGGAAAGTCTGATGTGGTCACTATCACACTTGGCTGTATTTATCTTCCCAAATTTCTCTGGTACCCATTTTTAGAGACTGGGTAGACCCCAGGGCCTTTACAGTGTAGTGGTACCCAAAAAAAAAAAAAATCCTGACTGCTGGGACTTGAACTATGTACCACTGGATTAGTAAACTGAGTACAAAACCACTCCTCCAACCAGGTTTTGGTACCATCTTATAATTTCCATTTACATAGACTCTTGGTGCAGATTTAAACAAACTGATAAAGCACTACTATTTTACATGCCTTACATTCATGAATAAAGGCATATGCTTCTGAGAATTATAATTTTTTTTTTTTATTTGGTACTACAAATGTGAGACACAGTATAAAAATTAATATGCCATACTTTTTGGGTTAAAACAGCACATTTCTAGCTGGCCTAGATGAAGCTCTATATTTCTGAGACTGTTTAGAAAAGATGGGAGTTAACAGTTTATTTAGCTATAATTTGCCAGGTTTTAAAAGAAAGCTTAACCAAAGACGGCCCCAAGAAAGTTTTAAAAAAAAAGGTGCCCCATACACAAAAGTCTAGCTTAAAATGCTCATAATTTGACACAAGTTTTTAAATCATGCCCACCAAAATAATGACATTAATATCTGTACTGGAGGGAAACAACTCTTGCCACAAAAGTGACAGACGCGCACGCCTAGGCAACACAAAAACAATTAATTACGTGCACTCGAACTTGGTCAAGATATGGTTAAAAAGTGCTGTACATCAACAAATTTAAAAAAAAACATATTTACAAACAACGTAGTGTCCTAAGGCAGGGCTAAACATATGCGGACATCCAATGCAAGGGCAAAAAAATATAGTTTAACATTATTTCTAAAAAAAGGAGTGGTATATTAAGACAAAAGCGAAGGCTTCGGGTCATACAGTGAAAACGATATTTTAAACAAACAACAATCAACTTAGCTGGTATATACGAAGTTTAACAATCACAACTAGTATCAAACTAGAATAATGCATAGTGGTGCTACAGTCAACAATAAATGATATGAACAAATAATAATAATAAAACAATGCCTTCTATTTACACGAAAAATGAAGTGGATCATTGCTGTCTCATCATCATCATGTGACATATCACATTTTGAAATAAATATACTCCATTCTTCCCATGACTCTTTTATCAGAGTGAAATTTGTAGTTAAATGATGTAAAGAGCATTTTAAACACAGTTAAAATATAATGCTGGTGCACATATGAGAAATTACACCCCCTATAGTTGGATCTAGGTTCCCCCATAAGACAAATGTGAGAACCCTTCTCTTCTGTAACATCATGTGGAGCTGCCAGTGTTTCATGTCTACTCTCTGCTTTTGATCTTATCTTTCTCCACCTTTCTATTTCAGGTCTGTTCTATCTCACCTCCACTGATCTCCACCTTTCTATTTCAGGTCTGTTCTATCTCACCTCCACTGATCTCCACCTTTCTATTTCAGGTCTGTTCTATCTCACCTCACTGATCTCCACCTTCTGTGTCCCAGTCTGATCATACAGAGAACTGTTACAACTAATCAACATTAACACTATAATCTCACAAGGTACAATAATAGCAAAAAATATATAAAAACCCAAGACGTTTATAGTAAAAGCGTACAAGGGAACTCAAGGACAGACAGAGACATACAGGAATATACTGCAGGCAGATGACAACAAAGATTTTATATTATTCTTCCCACTTAAATAATGTGACATTTTCATTATTTGCTGAAACACAAGAGAACAGACTTCAAACAATGAAGAAAGTGATCAGAATGGCAACCTGATGATGATGATTTCATTTCGCTCGTCTTTTTTCATTTACTCCTCTTATACTTTTCTTTCTTTGTCTCTGAATATTCCCCGGCCCCCCCATGTCTCCGGATATTTCTATGCCCGAGTAAACGTCTTCAAATCTTTCCTATATAATTCTATAAAGTTAAAAATCTACTGTAGAATCAGATTTTTTAAAACAGTTTTTTCAATGCCTATTAATCATTGGAAAACTCAAAGTGGAAAAAGAAAGAAGATGAAGACTGGAAAAAAGATATCCTACCAGGCTGACCAATAGACATGAATAAAGAAACTCAAAACACATCAAGTACAAACAGGAAGGAACACACTAAATGCGTAAGCATGATCAACTATTGCACACACTGGGATTTTTTTTTTTATTTTTCAAGCTAAATTTATGGAAAGAAAAATTCAATACAAGCAATAACTAATATGGATAAAGTTTCTTTTTTCTGTTGGTAATTAAATAATAAAATTTATATTTAGAATGTGCCATTTGGCCAAGAAACTTGTTAAAAAAACTGGAAAGGCAAAACTGGCCTGTCCAAGAAATCTGTGATAACAGTGAGGAAAGTTTTAATTATTCGACCAGTGGATAAAGAGCTTTCATGCCTTGTGCAAGTTCCATACACACCTTTGTCTGTCCTTACACAAAATTTCTAAGCTCTTCTCTCCTCCCAACTGTGTTCCACAGTTAGTACCCATGGTCCATTTGGTAACTGTCTCTCAGTTATAATTTCTTAGTAACATTATGTATATTTATATATAAAACCAATGAATGTAAGATCATATAAATAGCATATGTAACACTGTAGATATAACGTAACAGTTATGTGTATGTTATGATTATCGTTTTAAAAAATGCATTCACTTCCACTGAGAAATAGCCATGTTGCTGGAAACAGGGAGTCCACAATAATGGAGGAGGGTCAGTACATTAATTATCACAAACAGTAAAATTAAGACAGAAAGAAAAAAAAAACCTCAAAACCTTTTGAAAACAAACAAAAAAAAAGTGAAGCATAACGTAGTAATATCACTCTGCTCGTATACAAGAACAGAAACAACATGCAAAAACAAAGTCCATGCTATAATCTCTCCGTGAATGTCAGGTCTTTGATCTCTGAATTAAATAGGACAGAATCAAAAATAAATATACTTGGGCAACAAGTTGATATGAATATGAAAAAAAAAATTGTTAAGAATAAAATATAAAGACCAAAAAAAAAGTCTTAATACATACAGGTAACTCAAATCTGACTCAGACCACATGCGTAAACATCAAGATGTGGGGTGAACAAAAAAAATCAATGCTCAAACCAAATTCATTTTTTTAAAAAATGTTTCAAAATAACAAAAATGGATGATTAAAAGTTGACTCTAACAACAATAAAAGTGTACCAGACACAAAGAACTATAAACTATAATCAAAATAATGAATTCAAAATGGACCGAAAATTGGTTAAATATGAATTTACAAAGTCATAAGAAAATCCTGTTAAATAGAAAAGATGAGGAGTGACTTAGACAATAAGTTTGACTAAAATTTTTAAAAAAATTATGAAGTAACAAAAAAAATAATACATATAAGTAACAGTGCTGACTTGGGCAATAAATGTAATACACAAAATATGAAATAAACGAAATGAAAAATGCTTCTCTGAACAAAACTCATGAAATGATAATGAAGGAAATATTGTACTATGACTTCCATTTAGTAATCTAGAACTTCTGCCAAAGACAAAATATTGTTCGTACTACAACAGTAATTTATTACACACTTTGATGGAACAATATAATGCTAACACAGAAAACATGGACAGAATTTCGTGCATTATTGAAGTTAAGCAAGAACACATGTTCTGGTATATACACATGAAAGTTCATGATCACGGGGGCTGAAAAAGAAGCTGTGTGATGCCAACCAGAAATCTTTAGCATCATAAAAAAGGGCTTTATATTGAGCATTACCTAACACTTGAACACTGATCCATTGTATGAGATTTCACAACATATTAGTTGTTATTATATTAATTTAAATGATTATATTTTCAACAGCTATCTTTCCGCTATCTATCGAGTTCAGAACAGTGGATGGAGTATCTATGCACCTGTGGCAAGAAATTTAACACTCAACGTGGCATGAAGATACACAGAACGAAGAAGGGATGTGGTGGATCCTTGCTGCCCAATACTCAACAGTGCACTGTGACGCCAGTCTCAGATAAGACATTAGAAGATCTCTGCCAGGATATAATCCACAGCACAGGGAATATTCAGGCTGGGTCAGGCAGCAGGGAGGCAACGCAGCCCTCCGACGAGACCAGAGACAAGATTAACTTCCCACCAGCAAGTGTCAAAAGCGTATGGGAAAACCTGGACACAGGATTATGCAAAGAATTGGACAAACAGCTGAGAGGGAAAAACCTTGAGCAAAAACTGGAAGCATTTGGTAACATCACATATCTTCATTGCCACAAAGAGTTTGGAACCAAACAGGCAAAAAGAGGAAAAGTAACACCAAGAAAGTCCAGAAGACAGAGGAAAACAGAAGCAATAAGACAGCAGAAGAACCATGCCAGGAAAATGTTCATGAAAGTACACAAATCAGAAAAGGAAGGACTAAGACATGTTTGGCAGCATCTAAAACCCCAGCACAATGCCCTTTGTAGAGCTCAAAGACTATGTAAAAGGAAGAGGAAAACCAGATATGCAAGAGAGAACTTCTACAGAGATCCCTTCGGGTTTGCCAAGCAGCTATCTGAACAGCCAAAATCAGGTACAATGAAAGCAGGCAAGGTGGTGTTCGAGGAACATCTGAGCAAGACATACTCTGATAAAAATCAGCATACACCTCTCAAGCAGATGAAAGGTCTAGTATGGCCCTGTGCACCAGGCAGCAAATTCAAATGCAGCCCACCAACCTTACAAGAAGTAGAGAGCACTGTAGGAAAAGCTAAAGCCAAGTCAGCGCCAGGCCCAAATGGCGTCCCTTACATACTATACAAAAGATGCCCTGAAGTTCTAAAGAAGCTCCATAAACTCCTACGAACAGCATGGACCAAGGGACTCATAAGTAAAGAATGGAAAAAGACTAATGGAGTATACATCTCAAAGTAGCAGAATTCCACTGAAATCAACCAGTTCAGACCGATCTCACTTCTGAATGTGGAAGGAAAGATATTCTTCTCTGTGATGGCAAGGAGACTAACAACATACCTCCTAGACAATGGTTACGTTGATACATCTGTGCAGAAGGGAGGAATTCCAGGTTCCCCAGGATGTCGTTGAGCATGCTCCAGTGATTTGGGAAGCTATTCAGCAGACAAGGTCTGGAAAGCAAGATCTACAGGTAATATGGCTTGACCTAGCCAATGCGTATGCTCAGTACCACACCAGATGATATGGTTAGCACTAGACATGTATCATGTGCCAAAAGAAATCACGAAGATGCTGAAAATGTACTTCACAGGGTTCCTCATGAGATTTGGAATATCAGGATATATTACAAGATGGATTGAGCTCCAGGTAGGAATTGCAATGAGGTGTACAATATCTCCCATACTGTTCGTACTAGCCATGCAAGTAATCTTGAAAGCGGCAGAAGGCCCAAGGTTCAGAAATGGACGTCAGATGCCACCACTAAAAGCATTCATGGATGACATAACATTAATAACAACCAGTGAAGCAAAGGCACGAAAGATGTTAGAGTGTTTGGATAGCCTTATCATATGGTGCCGCATGAGCTTCAAGCCAAAGAAGTCAAGAAGCCTGTCACTCAGAAAGGGGAAAGTGATAGAAAGATCGTACACAGTGGCAAATCCCAACTGTAGGGGAAGAGCCAGTGAAGAGCCTTGGCAGAGTATATGATGCTTCCATGAAAGACTCAAACGCGGTGAAGCAGGTCATAGAAATGGCACAGAATGGACTGAACATCACAGACAAAAGCAAGCTACTGGGGAAGTTCAAAATATGGTGCCTCCGGTTCATGCTGATTCCAAAATTGATGTGGCCACTACTCATTTGCGAATTAAGTACCAGCACAGTAGAGGCAGTCAAAAGAAAGATAAATAAATCCATAAGAAAGTGGCTGGGCGTACCACCAGAATTAACTGATGTGGCACTGTACTGCAAGAAGAACAAACTGCAGCTACCATTCAAATCTGTGGTTGAAGAATACAAGGTAGGAAAGATGAGGCTTGCAATGATGCTACAATAATCTACAGATCCAGTAGTATGAGAAGTGCAGCCAACACTTAAAACTGGACAAAAGTGGAAAGTAAGTGAGGAAGTGACAGCAGCCAGGGAAACAGAGGAGCTGAAAGAAGTAATAGGATACACCCAGACCAACAAAAGGAGATTTGGCCATGGTGAAATCAAATGGTTGTAAATGGCCTCCTGTAAGGAAAGAAGGGATATGATCATCAGCAAAGTAAGGAATTCAGAGGATGATAAGCAGGTCCAGAAGGCAGTCCAACAGGTACAGCAAGGTCAGGGGACAACATGGGAGGAAGTCCTGCAGAGATCGAATATTCCCTTACCATCACTGCTAGATAGTGGAAATGACTGGTATGTGACAGCAGATCTACCAGGAAGAAGAGAATACCCGACTGTCATTAAGAATACAGGAATGGAGGACATTGTAATGTACTCCATAGAAAAACAGGAACTAATAATGATGCTTATGGTTCCGTACAAAACAAGAATATAGGAGCAACATCTGTTCAAATGTGAGAAGTACAATGACCTGGTCAAGCAACTGAGGCAGGGGGCAGGAGTCAGGGCAAAAGTGATAGCTGTAGAAGTGGGAGCGAAAGGATTCATAGCAACATCAGCATACAATCTATGTAAGCAACTGGGCATAAAGGGACAAGCAAGAGCAAGACCATTGAAAAGCCTTTCAAAAACAGCAGAAAAGGCTTCATGCTGGCAGTTCCTGTATAGAGCCACACAGCTTAGCTTCTTGGGTCACCTCAATGGACGAGTAGCTGCACCACAGAAAAATGCTACCAAGCAACTATGCTGACTTTCAGCTGTTGGTGAATTTTCCTTTCTGTGTGAGTCACAAGACTCCTGTTAGTAACTTTTCAGGCTATCAACATTGAAGATATCCAGAAGAGCATCAAGAACAAAACAAACCTATTTTAGAGTATATGGGGGGGGGGGAGAGATTATGCAGATTAACACTTGACTGGTAACTCAAGGAGGTATGGAAATCTGAAGTATTTTACTTTACTTCTTTTTTTTTTTTACAAGATGGTCACTGCACAAGCCACAGCTGGTCTTGCTTTCAAGTATTTCTTCCAGTGTCCAGTGCAAGAACATGGTAAGGACTGGCAATGATCCCCAAGATCAGTGAAGCCAACTAAAAATCATGGCAATGCAGCCCCACTAGGAGGCCATCACATTATCTATCTCCAGAAATCACAACAAAAATCCATGGCAAACCTGTCAATAAGACATCATCAGTGAGCAGTGCAGCATAGCATTCTGCAGCATACCAACAGAAGCTACAACCATTAAAAGTAACACTCAGGACAGGCCACTAAGATACGATCTGGCTAAATCAGAAGACAGGTCTTCAAGACCTCCAAGAAAGGAAAAAAGAGTAGCTTTCAAAGATTATGAGAAAAAAAAGACCTACTAAAACTTCAATCGGGAAGACTTTAAAAAAAATAAATCTTCAGATATAACTGACCAGCACTGAAGATCAGCTCTGTACACTGGATAGGAAAATACAAACAATGTTAAATAATCATGTAAGCTTCATGTAAAGTGTACATATATGTGTACTTTTATATGACACAGAGAGCAAGAGGCTTGAGGCAAAACACGCATCTGAGGGTTGATAATGCTTACAATTGGATTAGATACAATTCTATAACTCAGTCAAAATCCCATTTGAAATGTTACATTTCTCTCTCTCAAAACTGAAATCTAAGGGTAAACAGTGTAAATTACTTTACTTGACAAATGTAAATGCTTCACTGTCAGAAAACAAAGTTTTCAGTTACAAGTGTACATGGCTTGAAGCAGAATCAGACTAGAAAGATTTTGTTGCCAATTTATATTCTTCTTCATCTTAGTAGGTATCGAAATAAATGAATGTCAGCTATTTACAGAAAATGTCTCCTTTAAACTAGTACTTTTGCCTCTTTCAGTAACATCCTAGTACAGGGTATCCCAAAAATCAATGCATTATTCTGTCTTGCAGTAAAGTTAACACAGCATTAAGAACATATTGGAACACCCTGTATAATGCAGTTACCCACATAGTGCTCATAAATGTTCTTTAAGATAAAAGATAAGCAAAATTGTTAAAACATTCTCTATAAGAATGATAAAAAAAGTCATAAAGAGTTTTCCACTGGAGTGACAAATAAAATGTTATATTTCTCTTTTTTTAATGGTAAATAAATTGTTAAATATTCTCTATTTAAACAGTAAACAACTGTTAAATGTTCTATTTTTGAAACATTAAAAAAAAAATTGCACAGCCCAATATTATTTGATTGCCTTCAAATCAAAAATACTTTATGTGTATTCCATGGTTACGATTTGTTTGACAAAACCATGACAAAAAATTTTTTTGTGGTAAATAAATTCTTGGGGATCAAAAACACAAAATATTTGACTTTTTGTTTTTTTTTTGATTCTTAATACTTTCAACATTTTGATCTAATCTGTTGGGAACACCATCCATCTGAATTCATCATCATCATCATCAGGTGTCGTGCCAACTGGCGTTGGCTACTATGCTTCTCCAGAGTACACGATCCTTCATGCAGGCCATCAGCTAAGTTGGTGATCTCCTCTCACACCATCCCGTCAGACTGTCCAGTATCATTTCTCTTGGTCTTCCTTTTGATCATCTTCCTTGTATTTTTCATGTTGTTATATTTTCAATGCCCCCTCTTCTCATTGCATGTCCTATGAAAGTATATTGTCCCTCTCTTATCAAAAAGATAAGAGAGGGACAATATACTTTCATATATATTTCATTTTTGACAAGATTTTTTGTCTCTCCAGCTCTTCTCATACTTTCTTCATTAGTTATTTTTGCTGTCCAGGGGATTCGCAACATTCTTCTAATAAACTACATTTCTGCTGCTTCCAATGATTTTTGTGCAGACCTGCCTATTGTCCATGATTCACTTCTATATAACAAGATAGGCTCAATATAGCATTTTAGGACTCGTTTTCTAACAATCATTAATAAGGATGTGTTGAATAACATGTTTCTCATTCTCTGAAATGCAGTCTTTGCTCGGCCTATTCTGTTCCTAATTACTGTTCTGCATTTCCCATCTGAAGTTATTACTTCTCCAAGGTATTTGAATTTCTGCACCTGCTTTAGAATAGTTCCGTTTAATTTTATACCGCACGTTAGTGGATTCTGTTTCTTAGATATAACCACAGTCTCTGTCTTTTTGATGTTCAAAGTAAGGCCTTTCTGTTCACTTTCTTTGGCGACTTTATCCAAGAGATTTTGCAGGTCTTGTTGGTTCTCAGCTATCAGTACTGTGTCGTCAGCATACTGAAGGTTAATATTGTATGCTCCAATTTTTATGCCTGGTTCTGTGATGATCGTTCTTAGAATATTCTCGCCGTACAGAGAAAAAAGGTCTGGAGATAGTACACATCCTTGTCGCACCCCTTGTTTTATAGGTTCTATCTGAACTGCCACATATAAATATACTCACCAAATCTGATTTTACTTCTATAATAAGTTTTTTAAAACTCTATAAACATATGAGGTTTTTGTTGATCTAGAAGTTTTCAACTGCAAAACAGGAAACTGGCACATGGAAAAAAAAAAATGGAAGCTGAAACAGATCTTTATAGAGAACTGAAATTCTGCATCATTTTCAAATCACATAAAGATTTCTTTGATACAGTGTTCCTGGAAAGTCCATAAAAGGAAAGATAAGAAAACTCAGTGAAACAAATCTAACAGAATTGCAGCCCTTTGATTTGTATGAAAGATTTTAATGACCATGTAATTAAAAGAAAAACAAACACACAAAAAAAACCATCATTTTGATTAAACCATAAATGCATAAAATATTTGTGAGGTATATTCATGTGGATGAAAAGAAAAGGGAAAAAAAAAAGCCCATAAAAGTTGAGTAATGACTTATTTCTCACAAAATGAATGAGTATATTTAGCACAGACTACAAAATTTGTAATTAAATGCTATAAAATAATGTACATTTGGTACATGTAAAAAGACAAAAAAAAAATTGCGTACATGACCAGAAATGGTCTGTAAGTTTTGAGTATATAATTGAATGCTACATTGGTGCAGGTTGCAGAAGTCTATGTGGGATACCCTCTGTGTTGCTGATTAATGTACAAGGAAAAGTCATATTTTGAACACATGCTGGACCAAACTAGGAGACCTCAAAAAAAAAAAAAAACTGCCTTTGCATAGGTCAGCACATACTGGTGCCCACACAGGCCAAGAAGATATATCAATGATACTTGTAGATCTCTTAGGCTCTTCTACACGTGCAGTCAAACACATCTTTGATTAATTTTCTTTTACGGAGTTCTTATATTTAAAAACACCCACTCCGTCGAAAAGACGGATGGAGGAATCTGTCCATGAGTGAATGAGCATTCAAAGCAACTGTGAACCTTTAAAAATCCACCGAGCAACAGTGGCCTTGTAAAACCCTGCGGTGGTTTGTTCCGGCGCTAAAGCTTGCGAACCTGAAGACCCTGAAACCCTTGGGAGCTTAGCTGTGCTTCTTCTACTGCCTTTCTGCCCGTATCACCTGAAAAGTGAAACAGTAGGAAAAAATGTGTCATTTAGCAACCAGAGGTCACTTAAATATTACACATGTACATCTGAAGAAGAGAGGGTGACCAAATATAACCTGGCAAAGAACTGCAGAAATGGTGATGAACAGCATAAACAACATAGCTAGAACAACATACAAAAGAAGGCTGAATGAAGACCACGAGAAGTACGGTGAATCCGTTGCTGCCCTGCAAGATGCCACAAGGTGTGATTGCCTGGCCGACCACTGACCACGGACAAGGATGGATGAATGGTCTGTGGCAAATGACAGCAAAGGTGACTCTTAGTGGACAGAACAAATGTCACAGTGAGCTAGCACTTATCAAGAACCCTGCCAAAATCCAGGTGGTGCTGTAGTTAGAAAGTCTGCTGTCATATCACAGACTGAACAATGCCTTTAAACTAACCTGGCCATCAACATATGCTTACAAAATGGCTGCAACAATTTCCTTAATTAGTAACAATCCAGAATTTTTCTATGCAAGGATGTAAAAATAACTATACCACATACTTAATTAGTTTACATTGCCAAATATGTGGGTAAGATGTTGAATGCCAATGTTCTGCATTAAAAATTTTGCCTATGTGCATTTTGTGTATATATACAACATGTGCTAAACTGATGTCAATTACTGGCAATGGAGTGAAAATTGAGACAATAAAGAACAGAATGTCAGAGGGATATTACTTAGTTAATTAGGCTCATCACAGATGCATTCTAGGCAAATTTACAAATGTTCTGATTGTCTCTAACCAGCAAAACCATTCAAACATAAATTCTGCCATAAGTACAGAAAGCAAATCTCTCAGAAAACAAAACCATCTTGGAGGAACTCAAGGTTTGTGGTCATAAAATCACAGTGTGGCATCATGTTAATGCAGCATTTACCAAGGGGCCTCTGGCTTGAGAATGTATTTGGTCAGTCTGGACTACCTTGTGAGTGAGCAAGAATGGTGCTGGTCTGTAGCCAATTAATGGATATCAATGGCTATATCTCTACAATCTACCATATGGTAGATGTGTGTAGGGACACAAGTTCCACTTCATGGCAACAAAGTTTACAGTCAAGCAGCTGCACATCAGTCAGTCGGTCATTTACATGTCCCATGTGGAACTTTATCTCCTCAACAGCTCTCCTGTAGGCCTCTCAGTTGTAAGCAAGATGCCCTGATGCTGACGCATTCATTTGCATATTATCAACAATGTCTTGCAGCCATCTTCACCTTGGTCTTCCTCTTTTATTATGTACCCTTCCAACATGGTCTTCTCCAAATTCTCATGATGTTTAATGTGTCCAAAATATTTCAGTTTTCTCTGTTTAATCCTCTTTACTAGCCAGCCTTCTTCAATATTAAGTTCTTGTAGTATGTTCTTTTTTTATGTCCATGATATTTGAAGAACCCTTCTGTAGCATTTACATTCAAAGACATTTATGTGTTTCTCAGCTGTTTTGTTAAGTGTCCAGGTCTCACAGGCACATGGTGCGATAGGAAAAATGCATGCTCTTAAAAATCTTATTTTTGTAGTTCTGTCTGTTCCTCTACACAGCTTCTTTAGTTGTTTTACTTTTTGAAGAGCTATAGATGTCTTCCTTTTAATTTCCCTCATTATATCTCCGTTATTACTTAGTAATGATCCAAGATATTCAAAACTCTCCACTTCTTCCAATTTTTCCTCATTGATATATATTTCATCTGCCTTATTTGTTTTGTCAGTTGTCATCAATTTTTTCAGCTGCATATAGAAACTGAAAAAAAAAAAAAAACCCCATTAATTCCGTTTTTGAACTGGCCAGAAAATACAACTTACCAAATGAATATAATGCCTCCTTGGCTTTTCTGCGCACTGTTGATGAAGAATCTGACTGGCTGACATGAACTAACTGGTCTATGCTTTCCTCTGCCTGCAAAACAAAAGTAACTAAAGATGGTCACTTGGTAACTAAATCCAGTGAAACAAATATAAGTGTGCTAGAATGACAGCACAGTTAATAAGGGCCAGAGAATGACAGATGGGTGAGATGCTATTAGTAACAGGTTGACGTGACTGACCAGAACTTGTTGTGGTAACTATGACAGTGAAGTCAGCAGCAGAAGCTCATTTCCTGGATCCACTCTCTGGGTCTTCAAGCAAAAACTTATATGCGAGATGGTGGAACCTGCTGGTTCCTCTTTTGGATCTTCAAGCAAAACCTGCCTGTGAGTTATATGATGGAATCTGTTGACAAACTGTTTCTTGGGTACTCTTTGGATCTTCAAGCAAACCAGAGTACTCCAGTTTTCATTCAACACAATACCTTGTGCCTCATCACCACCACAGCCTGGCTAAAACACTCAGGAATTTTGTGGTTTTAGGTAGATCACAACAAGAACAATTTCAACTTCCTTTCAAGAGAAACTTTTGTCTTAGAATAGGTCTGAACTGAAACAGCAATTTATGAGAAAATCAGACATACTAGAGGTAATTGATAAGTTATCCGCATAAGGTAAAAATACCTGAAACACACAGTTGATATTAGGTGCATCTGTAGATCAGGTTAATGTAAGATTAAACACAAAGTTTCAAGAAATTAACTGCAACCAATTTTTTTTACAGTCTACTGAAGTGGTAAGTGGTGGCAGAAATTGAGAAAATGGATAAAATTTCTGATCGAGCAGTCATTCACTACCTCTGCATCAAGGGCTTATCATCAAAGGAGATCCATAAGGATATGGTAGAGACTCTAGGGGAAAGTGTCCCTTCTTACAGCACAGTGAAGAAATGGGCAGCTCAATTCAAATATAGAAGGAAGTCTGGAAGATGATCCCCGTCCAGGAAGACCAAGAACAGTAACCACTGATGAAACCACTGGCAGAATCTATGACATGATAATAGAGGATGGAAGATTAACTGAGCGATACATTGCTACTGAGTTGGGCATCTCCCAGGAACGTGTTCATGCCATTATTCACAATGATCTTCAAATGACAAAGGTCTCTGCTCGATGGGTCCTGAAACTTCTTGGAGCTGATCACAAATGATAGCATCTCAGCATGTCAAGTGACAATCTTGGCCATTTTTCTGCAGATCCTGAAAAGTTTATTCAGCAATTTATGACCATGGATGAGACTTGGGTTCATCATTTCAGCCAGAAATCAAAGAACAGTCAAAGCAGTGGAAACATCATGGATCCCCACATCCAAAGAAAGCAAGGGTGGTTCTGTCTGCAGGCAAAGTGATGGCTTCCACCTTTTGGGATTCGAGGCCTATTACGGTAATCTTGTGAAGTAACTGTGGGTCAAATTGAAAGAAAAGCATAGAGAGAAATTGACAAGAGGAGTCATCTTTCATCAAGACAATGCTCTAGTTCACAAGTCGGCAGTGGCAATGGGTGGCATTCATGAATGCGGGTTCCAACTTCTTGGACATCTTTCTTATTCCCCATATTTGGCCCCTTCGGACCTGTTTACCAAACTCAAAAAGGAGCTCAGTGGTCGCAGATTTGCTTCAGATGATAACATCATTCATGCTGTAGACCACTTTCTACTGGCACAAGATGCTGACTTTTACAAAGAAGGGATCTGTTAACTCCAGGATCGCTGGACTAAGTGCATAAACTTGCAAGGGGACTATGTTGAGAAATAACTCAAAAAAGGTGTCCACAAATAATCCATTGTACCTTATGCCGATAACTTATCAATCATCCCTCGTAATTTAATGAGCTTCTATGAAATTCTTTTTTTCTCACACTAACAAAAGAAACTCATGGTACCGAAGCTCACCTCGATGACAGTGAGAGCAACGCAACAGCCAGCCCTAACTTCGGCGATATGGTCCTCCAGTCCTTCCACCAAAATTACCATGGCCTGTTAAGACGGGGAAAAAAATTCACAGAAAAAAAAAATTAAATGATACTACATCACCAGAAAAATGGTGGTACTGTAATAACAAGTTTTAGAACAAGTACTGTAATAACAAGCTTCAGAACAATGATATTATGTACTATCCAGTTCTATAAAAATGCTGATCCTCTACTAACCAGGACTAGAACAATGATGATACCCTACTAACCAGTTCCTGAACAATGATAACACCCACTAACCAGTTCTATGACAAATGGTGGTACTACACTAACCAGGTCCAGAACAAAGGGGGTACTGTACTAACCAGTTCCACAACAATGATACTATGTTTTAACCAGTTCCAGATCAGTTGTACCGTGAACTAATCAGAAAACGTTCATGAGCTGTATGCCATCTATGATACATTGTGTGAAATACCATCTATGATACACTGTGTGAAATACCATCTATGATACATTATCTGAAATATGACACTATGTTATCTGGATGTTGTGTGAACACCATATTATATATATAAAAAAAAAAAAAGGTAAAGGTAATCCTGTCATGCCTTAGAGGCACATAGGGATATGGTGTTAGTGCCCATATTTCCTTGACCTGTCAGCACACTAAAGGATGATATGGTCAGTATCACGCCTTTTCTTCCACAACTCCAGAAGAAGTCGGGTACCCACTTCTACAGCTGGGTGACTGGGGTGCCTCCGGCCGGATTCAAGCCCCCGACCTTCGCCATGAGAGACCAGTGCACTAACCACTTCGCCACTCAGACACCCACCATATTATATATTACCTATATACTGAGCAAACCTATATGGAATCTTGTAGTGTATCTATATTGACTATGTAATGTATTATTATACGTCTGGCAATGAAATCATTTTATTAAGATATATGTGTTACATGCAGGAAACTGCCAAGTTCCCACATCAGGTTATGTTCATTATGTCCTTTCTCCAACAGGAATTTTAAAAACTCTGTTACAACATTATGGTGGCCTGGTCAGCTAAGTGGTTAGGTGCTAGGTTTAATAATCCAGTGGTACCGAGTTCAAGTCCTTGCAGTGGGGATTTTTTTCTGCTACACACCAAAAAGACCCCAGGGTCCACCCAGCCTCTAAAAATGGGTACCAGAGAAATCTGGGAAGGTTTAGTGGCCAGGTGTGATACTGACCACATGACACTTGCATGTGCCAATGGTCTTGGAAATACGGGACCAACCGAATCTCCGATATGCCTCAATGGCATGGAAATCAGGATTGTACCATTACCTTTTATTACAACATTATAGGACCATAGATGTGTATGCGCTTGGATGTTGCCTAAAAGTACATTACATGGTGCATCAATGTACTATACCAGAACTTTGATACAATGCTCTGATCAGCTTGGCAAACCAGACCTGACCAAGATGCTACTGACCTCTCCGTTGGTGCTCCTAATAAACGGCTCAACCTGACCAGTGAGGCAAGGCTCACCATGGTTTCCATGGTAGTGGAGATCCACATGGTGTTGGCAGCAGAGAACTCAGGCTCGTAGATACAACAAAACTGCCACACAAATAACAACATCTCATACATTTGGCACATCCTTACCTTGTCTCTCTGACTCTTATCCCTGCTGACGATTTTCAGATAGGATGTTGCTGACAGCTGAGTTTCTCGAGTGTTGCCAACCAGTAGTTTGGTCAGCATTTTAAGACACACCGGAGGAGGAAGAGCCTCTCTCAGCGTTAAGATGGCCTTGATGACAATATCACTGCTGCTGGCATTCAAATGGTCCATTAGGCACACTGCAAAACAGAGAGTTATGACTGGCTAGAATTCCTCAGTTTTTCTTGCTCTAATGATTTTCACTGCACTGCTTTTCAGTTTAAGCTGTCAATGAAGTATGTCTCATTCTCCATAATGACACTTTGATTTTATTTTCCATTTTCTTATTACACCATATAATGTCTACATTTGCTGGCTATTTATATCACATAAAGGGTACACAGACACACTGTACCTCACACAGAAGGGCTTATATAACACATTGTTTCTGATACATAGAGTATACAACACAAGACCCTGTATCTCACAGAGGAGTTGTACACTAGTCATTGTACTTCAATATAAAAGCTATATAACTAAACCTTATGTGGATATACATGGTGAGCATAGTCTTTCCCTGATTTCAAATACTTATTGCACAAAAACTACGCTGAGAACAGAGAATGTCCAAGTGTTATCTAATTTCTTGCCATGTGTTCTCCAACATCTCTTTAGTCACCGTTGGTAAGGAACCTGTTATCCTTGTCTTCCAAGTTTCAATATTTGGACCTGGTGAAGTTAGCACTGAGTACTTAGTATACCCCCATTAAACAAAATAGTCAAGAAGGGGTAAGATTCAGCAAACATGGTAGCCATGATGTTGGACTACTCCCTTACAAAATCTGCATTTATGACAAACAGCTAAACCCCAGTGTGGCAGTGCACCATCAGTCAGTCAGCCAGTCATCTGCATGTCCCTTGCGCAACTCTGCCTCCCTAACAGCAATCCTGTAGGCCTCTCAGTTGTTAGCAAGATGCCCTGCTGTTGATGCATCCATTTGCATATTATCAACAATGTCTTGCAGCCATCTTCGCCTTGGTCTTCCTCTCTTTCTTTTTCCCATTATGTACCTTCCAAGACAGTCTTCTCTAAATTATCATGACATTAATGTGTCCAAAATATTTAAGTTTTCTCTATTTAATCCTCTTTACTAGCCAGCTTTCTTCAATAATAAGTTCTTGTAGTATGGATATATTTGTTCTTTTCTGTGTCCAAGATAAATGAAGAACTCTTCTGTAGCATTTACATTCAAAGGCATTTATGTTTCTCGGTTGTAGTGCACCATACTGTTGGAAAATTACTCATGACCAAAACTCTTCTACTTGAGCTGCAATGTAAAGCTCTAACAAAGCTCTAAATGTCTGATGGGCTTTGCAAGGTACAATAATCTTTAGACTGCACCAAAAAATTTCTTCTGAGATGTCCTCTCAACAAATGGAGCTAATGTTGAAGTGCACAAATAAAGTTAAAAAATAAAAAAAACCTTTTCTGAGTTGAGGTAAAATTGACAAAAAAGCACGTCTGGACCTAGCATAGTTTTTGTGTAATAAATGTCTCAAATCTGGGAAATACATTATGCCCACCCTGTATACATAACTGTGTACATCAAACAGAGGGTATATACAAGACTGTATCATTTATCTCAACCAGTCGGCCTAAATCATATATCACACAAGCAGTCTCTTCAAACTTACAATAACACAAAAGACGAGAAAAACTAAAAACAATTATGTCTCCATGGATGAAATCCACAACACAATTAATGACAGTCTTTGTAACATTCTGTCATCCAAGTACTCACATTCCTCAGCCACTTGATCAACTTTAGCTAATCCATCTCCATCTCTGAAGAAGAGCATGAACTGGTGGAGTGTGACAATGGATGTGACACCTATATCCGGAACATACATCGGGACGTCCAGCATACGAGCCATAAGTTGGTAGAATACTGCAGTAATAATATATTTGAAACAAAATGAAATGAAATAAAACAGGATTTAATTAGAACTACAAGAACAGGAAATTCATTATTGCTTGGCATGTATCGAGAAGGAAAGGACTAAAAAAAAATCATACTGACAGGAAAGAAGAGAAGAGGATGATCAAAAGAGAATAAAATGGAGAGTCTAGAAAGCATGAAAACCACAAACTGAGCTGAAGGAAAGGATCAATGCCTAGAAACTTTCAGAAAACACCATTACTTGCACCTAATAAAGTAAAAGGTAAAGGTACTATGCCTTAGAGGCACATAGAGCGTACAGTGTTTGTGCCCATATTTTCCCTGACCTGTTGACACATTTGAGGGTGATGTGGTCAGCATCATGCCTGGCCACCTTTCCTTCTTCAGCTCCAGAATTGGCAGCCATTTCTACAACTGTGTGACTAGGGCACCTCCAGCTAGATTTGAACCCTCAACCTTCACCATGAGACAGTTGTGCACTAACCACTTTGCCACTCAGATGTCCACTTATATCTAATGGCACATTACATATTGATAATGGTAATGACAATGATGATAAAAGGATGTTAAAACTAAAACGGGTGGAATAAATCTCTTCTATCATTTGTTGCATACGCTGAGAAACACTACACTGACACTCACCTCTGCTTGGTTTGATTTCATAGCGCTCTGCCAAGCTGGCCCCTAGCTTCCGATCTAGCACAGACACAATCTTCTCTGGATGGACGTACAGTGGAGTCTGGTCCACACAAAGCACCCACAGCTCATGCAGTGCTTTGTCTGAAGTCTCTGCATCTAATACTAGAGAAATATTATTTGTACCTTAGCTTTTAGAGCCACAACATACAGTACAAGCAAAAAGAAGAAAAAAAAAAAAAACAATACAAGTATATTGGCCAAAAAAAACTTTATTCAAGGACCACAAAAATAAATTAGAAAAAAAACCTCATCCACCCACACTTTAAAAAAAAAAAAAAGCAGTACATGCATATAAACAAACAAAACTAAGCAAGCACTAAAAGAATGAAAGATTTTTTTTTTTTTTAAAGCGATGTTGTTGTCTTTTTAATTCCCTCTCTTTAAAAAGGTTTTTAAAAAAAGTGTTTCAGACCGAATAAAATTTAGTGTTTTTTTTTTTTTGGCTTTGATAAACACATACTCATAAAATCATTAAATCATAAAGCACCTTTCAACAAATCACCTGTATTTAAGTCATAAACTGTCTTCCAACAACTCACCTACATTAAAATCATAAACCATCTTTCAACAACTCACCTGCATTTAAATCAACATCTGCCCCGGCTTTGGCAAGTTCAACCAATTTTTCCAATATCTGAGCCTGTTTCTGAAGATGGTCTAATGCGTAGAACTCTCTACACTTTAAAGGTCCAAAATTTCCAAGATTCTTCGCATCACAAAAAAAAAAAAAAAAAGAGGGAAAAACCTCATTAAAAGCTAGTGAGTTTGACTTAACAACAACAACAACAACAACAACAATAAACAGAAAAAAAAATGCTTCCATATAGGATAATGAATGATACGAGAGGAGATTTCTTAAAAATTTTTAATCAAATTTATCGACAAAAAACAAACAAATACAAATCTCACAGTAAGCAGAAAACAAAATATTATACAAAATAAAGGGGGGAGGGTCATGAAGCTATGATGAACAAAGTATGTGTAAAAAAATGTTAAGCAGCAAAATAACGTACCACAAATTACGATAGAGAAGTATGTCCAGGGCAAGGGAACATGAAGGCAACAATGAAAATAAAACTACTTTCATAAAATAATTTGAGAAGGACAGCAGCAGTAATTTCAGAGACAGGAAAAGTAGTAATTGGAGGGTACAGAAGTAGCACTTTGGGAGGAGGCTAGAGTGATAAAAAAAAAAAAAAGCAACAACTCACAAGACCTCTGGGAGTCATGACCCAGAGGGGCCCACCCCGCTTAGAGTGTCAGGAGTTTAATAGGGCCGAAACACTTGTCTGAGGGGGGGTATTTCCTCTGATGATCTGAAGGAGTTGTGTTGTTGTTCTGCTCTCTACAGTAGAAAGTTTCCTGCATGCACTTCTCTGTTTAATCCTCTTTACTAGATTTTTCTTCTACAACTGACAAACCAAGTCAACCAGGAAGTAATGCAATGAAGACAATGAGTTAACATAAGCACGTACCTCCAACAGTTTATCACAGTAGGTAAGGTGGAATATCAGTGCCTGGTCCACCTGCTCATTGCCGCTAGACGGTGGCACAGGACTGGATCCCACACTGGAGCCCAGGTGGGTATCCTCTTGTAGACGTTTAGCCAGTGACTCGATGCCCGAGTCAGAAGTCTTTGCTGTGGATTCTGGACTAATGATGATCTGGTCTAAGTCTGATATTGGGGGTTTCCTGCAAAATATATTAGAATATCAAGATATGACTCTCTATAAAATATATTAGAATATCAAGATACGGCTCTATAAAATATATCAACATATGACTCTCTATATAAAATATATTAGAATACCAAGATATGACTCTATAAAATATATTAGAATATCAAGATATGACTATCTATAAAATATATATATATATATATATATATATGACTCTCCCTATAAATAGAATACCATAATACCAGGAGTGATTTACCCTATAAATAGAATACCAGAATACCAGGAGTGATTTACCCTATAAATAGAATACCAGGAGTGATTTATACGATTCTATCTATAAAATATATAAGGATACCAAGAGACTTTATAAGCCTCTCTTAAAAAAAAAAAGAATGCAAGAGTAACAGCAGCAACATTTTAATCTCCCTACACCAGAAATAGTAACAAAGGTGGGTTGAGAGGTGGGAGTGGTGTGGGGGGAAGAGAAGGTCTCCATATATTTACAAACCCCCACCCCCCAAAGCCATTATTAACTGGAGGGTATGTTTGGTTTGACTGTCTAAAAAAAAGAAAAAAGTAACAGGAGTCTAACTGTGTAAGAGTAACAAAACCGTTATTACTGTATTACTACAAAACAAACTCAGCCACACAAACAGCATCAAACAAACACACACATCCTCTGATTCTACCAACAAACACTACAATTACTTTTTGTTTAAATCTGGATCCTGCTCCTCATCCTCATCCTCTTCATCTAAATCATCCAGTGCCTCTTCAGTGTTGAGAAAGTCAAATGCCTCCTCTATCGCACCCTCTATAGATACGCTCATGCTGGATGACCTTGAACCTGTAGCTGATGACTTCTGGAAAGAAGTTAAAAAAAAAAGTCTGTGAGTGAGCTGTTCACAAACTGGCTTGACCACAGTCAGAACAATCCTATATTTGCTTGGCAGGATTACAAATGTGGGCAATATTTGTAAAAAAATGGGTACATTTTCAGTGTGTAAAAAAGGGAAATGAAGCATCATTATAACTTGAAACCAACAAGAAAAAATGAAAAAATAAGACCAAACAGTTGTATTGTGCATGGTTAATTTAATTTAACCTTCTGAAAAATGGTTTTGTGTAGTTATTTTAGTACAAAATACTGAAAAAAAAACCATGTTTGTGGTTATTTTAACACAACATACTGGAAAACCCACAATGGTGGGGAAAAAACAAGGAGACAAGCAATAAAGTGTAAACTGCACAAGTGGGCGAACACTATCAAAATAAATGGTTCAGAGAAAGAGCATCAAAGCAGACTACCAAAGCAAAAGATACAACAGACTGGAGATCCCTTTGTACACGGTTGCCCCACATACACGTATGGTGTGATCTAGTGGCGGATGAATGTATGTGTGATGATTCATGCTGTGAGTAGTGACAGCTAAATATACAACATGCACACGAACAAACAGTTTACACTGACTCCGACTGTGAGTCTACAACGACTTCTACACTGAAGAACAGGCTCAAGCCTAACTCCAAGATCTCACATAAATCCTCCAAGTTCAGTCACTCTTTCAGCCAGCACTCATGCAGACAGACTAAAAAAACCTAGCATACTTCTTTACACCCATCCTCTTGCTTCCACACAGCCGTTGTCCCCCCAAAGTGCTGCCATGAGCCCATCTGGTGACCTATTAGTAGCAGGTTGATGTGACTAGCCTGGCTGACTGATCAGAACTTGTTGTGGTAGCTATTACAGTGAAGTCAGCAGCAGAAGCTTATTTCTTGGATCCACTCCCTGGGTCTTCAAGCAAAGCATGGCTGGCGGTTCAAAGGATTTCAAGGGACAAAAAGCTGCAACAATGTTATGACAGCTCAAACAGCAAATACAGAATGTACAAACGCTAACCTTGATAAAGGTCTCGATGACCTGCACCATTTCCTCCAACTTCTGAAGCTCCGGATAATGTCCTAGAAAATCTTCCAGCGTGGTCATCAGGCTGCCCAAAGCTTCCTCCACTGTGGTGCTGCTGTCATGTGGCACCATCTCTGACTGAACCACCACGCCTGGTATCATGGTCTGTGTGATCTCATGGATAGGAGGAGTGGATGAGGTGGATGTGAATATGGATGAGGAAGAGGAGGAAGAACTTGTGGCTGCGCCTTCAGGCTGGAAAAATTAATAGTAACACATGTTTTGGATCAGTCTGTACCAGGTGGCAGCAGACAGTGTAGCTTTCTGATATAACATGACATATTTATAAAACATCTGGAGGACATTAACCTCAATGGGAATGACATTCAAGATACAACAAATCTCTACTGCAAGCAGGAAGTATTGGTAAGACAGCAACATCAACAAACACACCTATAAAGAGGGAAGTCAGGCAAGGATGTGTTCTGTCTCCATGTCTATTCAACCTGAACACTGAGAATATCTTTGGACACTCAGAAAAACCACCAGGACTGAACATACGGGAAAGAAATGTCAACAATCTAAGGTATGCAGATGATGCAGTTCTCCTAGCAAAGAATCCATGGTACCTACAGAAATTACTACGTACGATAAACAACACAGCCAAGAATGGGGACTAGACATCAGTATCAGGAAGACCAAAGTAATGGTGCTTAGCAAGAGAGACCAGAAGTTACAGAATGGATATAACTGTAACAATGAGAAACTGGAACAAATGATAAGCTACAACTACCTAGAGCATATGCTAACCAAGGATAGGAGACATGAAATGGTGATAAATAAAAGAACAGAAATAGCAAAAAAACAGATTCAATACTATGAAGACAGTGCTATTATCCAGGAATCTGCCCATAAAAACAAAAATGACACTTGTAAAATGCTATATCTAATCAATATGGCTGTACGGAGCAGAAACCTGGACTCTTTAAGCAAAAAGTATGAGAGAAAGACAAATGCAGTAGAAATGTGGATCTGCAGGAAAGTAGGCCACATATTGTGAGAAACGAAAAGAACAAATGCACAAGTACTAGAATAACTACAAGTGCAGCTGTGAACTTCTCAAAGAAATAAAGATCAAGAAAACTACTCTGGCCATATTATGGGGCAAGAATACACTGAAGTCCATACTAGAAGGAAAGGAAGAAGGAAATAAAATAGGCAGACAGAGATTTAAATGGGAAAATAACATATGAGAGCGGACAGCATACTGCCTGAGTGAGTGCCAGCATCAAGGTGAAGGAGTGAGGAAACTGGACATTCATTACCCTCAACCTTCATACTAAGGATGGCACATGATGATGATGGTAGAAGCAGGTGAGGCAGACAATGTAATTTTCTGACAGTATATGGTTTCAATTATGTGTACAGAAGCAACGCACTAACATGTATATTATCTGGAAACGGACAGATGTAACAAAATTGACTGATATTAATGGGAAATAGCAATGATATTTCATTAATACTTTCATGGGAAGTTTATAGCATTAATCAAATTATCTTTTTTTTTTCCTTCTTAAAACTTTGTTGCAAGTTCAGCCACAAATGGGATAATTTACCCATTTTTTGTGTGTTTGTTGCTTTATTGATAAAACTTGAATGCCTGTGTATCTGTCTGTGTGTGTGTGTGCGCTTATGAAGACCATTTTTTTTTTATAATGTTTATTGACAGTAGATGAAAATGTTAGATTTTGTGGCAATCATAAGGCAAGGGGACCTCATCAGTTAAAGAGCATGGAGAATATGAGGAATCTGCAATTCTCAAGTCAAAAAGCTCTCATCATATTTTGGCTGACTGGTACATCATATCGTGTGGTGGACGGAAAAGCTGCCCGCCTCTGGGGCAGGCGACTTCTGTGTAGTAAGGTGTCTATGACTAGATGTGTCATTAGAGTTATCTGCTCTGTTTACTTGTCGTCTGATCCTTGAAAACCCAGCGCAATTTTGTGAACCTGAGATTAGTTCTGTGGTGGTACTATACTAATGCACACAGGGTGGTCGAGAGAGGTGGGCAGCCCTTTATGCACCACCCTGTAGATATGTAATGTTATATTTAGTAATATTATAAACTGGTTACACATCTGGTAATTTTCCATCAAAAAAGCAAGATATTTACCAATGATGATATGTAAGTGCTGTGAGGGCGGGAACTGCTATAAAACTCGGATGCTGAAGAAGAATGCTGGGATGGCTGGGACCGAACACTTCTCACGTCTGGTGCAATGACGCTATGCGGTCGAAGGCGGCTCGAGTGGATATCCGGGGTCCACGATGCATCCCTGGTATGCATGATGGGAGAAGCGGACAGGCTGTGAGACTGGCGTGATGAGTCCTGAGTCATGTGGCTTGGCAAGGAAGTGGCTGAGCCGTATATCCCGCTGTCATCTCTCTGCTTCAGGCTTTGTATAGGGCTTGGAAATTTTCTGTCTGGTCCTGATGTGAGATCCGAGTTACTGCCAAACTGAAAGTGGAAGATGCAGGCCACGTTAATCTTACACTGGCAATTTTAACACTCGACTGCCCAAACTCCTCCTTTATGGGGAACTACTGAACGGAAAACAGAAAGCTGGAGGGCAAAAAAAAAAAAAAAAGGCGTTACAAGGATATGCTCAAAACCTCACTCAAAGCCTTTGGGATAGACATAAACTCTTGGGAGGGCCTAGCAGAAGTCTGCCCATCATGGAGGACTATAACCACCCTGGGTGCTCTGAGAGCAGAGTGCTCAAGAATTGAAGGTGCCCAGCACAAACGCGCAATGCAAAAAGCCAAGGCAGCACAAGCACCCACAACTGAATCTGGACATACATGTTTGTGTGGCAAAACTTTTAGAGCTCATATAGGGCTAGTTGGTCACGCACGGACACAGCTCTCCTTACTTTGACTAAGATGAATCTGTGGTCATCATCGAAGACGATGGACGAACAACAACAACAACACCTGAGGCCAGCACTGTTAACCTTCATTGAGGACTCACAGATATGTAACTCTTAACTTACCAAAAAAAACCAAAAAAAAACCACCAATTAAATATGAACTATTTTTGTAATTAAAAATCACTGCCACTGTTTTACCTGGAAATGACATGTTAACATTTGTAGCAGTTTAAAATTCTGAACTCAAGACTACAAAACAAAACCGCATGACCATAGTTATTTTAATTTTTATTAAAAAAAAACTGTTTAACTGACTCAGGCTAGATTATGAGTTAAGAATGACAAACAAGCAAATGGTAACTAATGATCTATCCATGTCCCATGGCATTTGCATGCAGCAGGGGTGTGAAGTGTTAGTGCCTTCACATTTCCAGCCCACTAGAACATTTGAGATAGAAATGCCAGCACCTGTCTTCATTGCCTTTCTTTTTTTTTTTTTTTTTCCTAAGGTACCCTAGTTACCCATTTTTCTGACCCCTGTGTCGGTTGGTCCAAAACAATTCTGCTTGAGTGGGACCTCAAATCAAGGACCTTCTGGTTTGCAGGTCCTGGGGTCCACCCAATCTCTAAAAATGGGTACCACAGAAATCTAGGAAGGTAAATGTAGCCAGGTGCGATACAACACACTTTCGTGTGTCAAAAGTCATACAAATAAGGGCCTAACACCATATCCCCAATATGCCTTAATGGCTTGGAAATGAGAATTTTACTATTTCTTCACTTTATGCTATTTTGGCTTAAGAAAGGTTTCATAGAAATGTTCTAGTTCTGGATAGTAGAGTGAGCCTGAATTACAAAAATGCCAATTATTTAGTGGATTTTGTTGTTGTTAACAACTACGTTTTTCTTTTCCTTTCTCATTTGAAGGTTTTACATTCTGTAAAATTGATCAAATGTCATCAATTACTTAAAATGCATAACAGAAAACAAGTTTTGCATTAAATGCTGTATCGACTATAAAAAGTGAAAAAAAAATACTATAGTCAGGGTATAGTCTATCTTTTAGTGACACCATATGTTCTTTCACCACTATCAATATTTACATGCACATAATATACAGAGTTCACAGAAAAGGGCATACAAACTTACCATGCTACCATTAGCTGCAATCATTGACACTGGCCGCCGCCTGACTGCTGAGCCTGGTGGTCGTGCAGGCGGCTCAAAGAATGTGACCGACTCATCCATTCCATCCAAGGGGCTGCATAAAAATTAAGTGAAAGTTAAACAAATGACACCATCATGAGTATATAAATTTGGTAACCTCAAAATAATAATGTAAGATGGATAATGCACAGCTGAATCAAGCCCGGAATAAGAAAGGAGTGGACATATGTATATAAATTCAGTTGCTTCAAAACAACATTTAACAGATGAAGGTAAATGACTGGCGTGGATTTTAAACTTGCATCTTCAGGTGGACACGGGAAAAGACAGCAAAATGCACCCTCACTGAGTTGCAACGCTAGGACTCTCAGTAACTTGCACTGATTCCTACCTTGTTTTTCTAGGCTGATACAACATTATCTGTTATCAATGCTTGGTGCTGGGAAGTGAGGCAGTGTCCTGGCCAGCTATACTTGGTCATCTACACCAACTATACTTAACCAGCTACATTTAGCCAACTATACTTTGCCAGCTATATTTAGCCAACTATACTTCACCGGCTATATTTAGCCAACTTTACTTCACCAGCTATATTTAGCCAAATATACTTTGCCAGCTATATTTAGCCAACTATACTTCACCGGCTATATTTAGCCAACTTTACTTCACCAGCTATATTTAGCCAAATATACTTTGCCAGCTATATTTAGCCAACTATACTTCACCGGCTATATTTAGCCAACTTTACTTCACCAGCTATATTTAGCAAAGTATACTTCGCCAGCTATATTCTGCCACCTATACACTGCCAATGAACGCAGCAGCAGCAGGCCATCTTGCTCACAACCGAGAGGCCTACAGGAGTGCTGTTTGGGAGGCAAAGTTCCGCAAGGGACATGCAAATGAATGAATGAATACATTGCCAGCTATTTTTAGCCAACTATATTTTGACAGCTATATTTCACCAGCTATATTTAGCCAACTATACTTCACAAGCTCTATTTAGCCAACTAAATTATACTTACAACATTATACTTAGCCAGTTTTACTCTGAAATCTGCATTTTGACTAGCTATATTTATATTCTTGGCCAGATTTACTTTGAAATGTATACTTCATAAGATGTATTTATGCAAATATGATCAGCCAAAAAAAAAAAAGGCTGGAATCAGCTGAAATGTGGCTCTTAAGAAGAGTGAGAAGAGTTCTGAAAGAGGTACAAGAAACAAGGAAAATTATAATAAAGATCAGAAAACAACAATCACAATTTGTGGGGCATGTCTGGAAAAGAGGCAGGCTAGACCATCTAACATCAACAGGTAAGATCAAAAATATTAGACAGACGTCGACAGAGAGAAAATATGTTTGATGATTTGGCATCCTGATGTGGGAAATACTCGGTGACAATCTTGTTGGGATGCACACGGGATCAAGGGTTATGAACATGATGTTCTAGAAGGATTTAGAGAGAGAGAAAGATCAGTCAGATTTACTTAGAAATCTACACTTGACCAACTAAACTTTACCAGTCTTTCCCATGAGAACAGCTGCTGCTTCTCTACAGCCAAAACCAAACTACAGAAGAGACCATTTAAAAAAAAAAAGCTAGGTGCAAGCAGTCTTACTTCCATGTGATAATAATGCTGAGTTTCAGAGAGCCGTGAACGTTGACGCTGACTGTCATGAGCTGGGGGCTGGCTGAGAACAGGCCCTGGTTAGACTGGTCGTGTGTGGAGGGGTGGCAGACTTCACAGTTCTTCTGGCCCAGCAGCACCGACTTGAAGGCACGCACCTCTGATGCCTTAAAAAAAACAGATCAGGTGTGGTGCACACAGTTTCTTCAATAAACTAAAACAAATTGTGGTGGGTTCATGTCAACCCAGACACACTCAAATCAGAACATGAACAAAATAACAACTGGCAAGCCACTTTTTATGCAGTCTGCTGGTATTGATTCAGCATTTAACCATCCCCACAAGAACTTTACCTGGGCTACTGCAAGCCCACTGGCATCCTTTATATAATGCTTGAGTTCTTAACCTTTCTGTGACTACAGACTCCCCCCCTCCCAATGGACTGCTCAGTATTCTTCCATATTCCCTTCAAAAGACCTTTATGATGATGATGAGTTCTACTGACTTCTAATATATTTTAAAAAATGTCAACAGCTTGGTTTTACTTTGCATACAGATAGCCAGGAACAGAACACATGAAAGAAAATCGTAATATAACAACAACTGTCAGAGATCAGGCCACAGACCCCTCTCATCTGCTCCCCATACCCCCAAGGCCTGTAGATACATCATAGTTAAGAATCCCTGTTCTTATAAATTTTTGTAAGGTCAAGACAAATACCCCACCAATAACTGTACAGCTTTAGCTGAGCATCAAGAACCTGATGATGCCTGACCAAAGCAAACAGCTGTTTCTTGTTCTGACAGAAAAACTGTGAACTCTTGTTCTTTGCAGGTGCTGTCTGTGTGATCTTGCTGAACAAGCACTGTGTAAGTAGGGGATGTCTGTTATGGCGGCTTGAAGACCCTGTGTGGAACCAAGAAATGTGATTCTTAGTAAAGTCCACTACCGTGGAGACCACAGCAAGCCCTACTCCATTAACCATGTTCTAGGACACACTGAAGAGCTGGAACAGAACATCTGTCAGCTCCCATTTGTCATCAACAATAATCATGCCATCACCCTAAGACAGACATCTTTTCTCACAACTGAAAGAAAAATTGCAGCATTACAGAGAAGGAGGAAGAGAAGCAGGCATTGCAGCAAGAATAGAGAAGGCTAGAGTAAGCATTTCTACAGCTGAGAAACATATGGAAGGCCAAGAGCATATCCCTAACATCAAAATTTAAGACTTTTCAATACAAATGTCAAACTGGTCCTGTTGTATGGATCACAAACATGGACAGCATCAGCCAAAAGTACCAAGAGACTGTAGACCTCCATTAACCCTTGCTAAGGAAGATCCTTCAGATTAGAAGACCAGATACCATCAGTAATGAAGAAATATGGCAGAAAAATGAACCAATCCACAGTGAAAGAAACAATAATGAAAAGACATTGGAGACTGATAGGACAAACACTTTGCAAGCTTACCACCAACACAAGCAGATAATCCCAGGAAAAGTAGAAACAAGGAAGACCTAGAAACACCTGGTGAAGGAGTCTCGAAGCAGAGACTGATTGCATCTGGAGAGTGATGGATAAAACAGCCAGGATAGAAGTAAATGGAGAGCCCTTGTTGATGGTCGTTGCCTTGGACAGGGGTAAAGAAGGCAAGAGAGAAACAGAAATGTGGGAACCAGGGTCCAAAACCCCAACACCCGCACCCATACACACAATCACACAGGATTCATACCCACACAAAAATCATGCAAGTGAAACCAAACAGTTAAGAACACTGACCTTAATACTAAGCGCCTCCCCAACCAAACACTTGAATGTGTAGTCAGGCAAGTCCCAGCGTTGTGCATTGCTTTTCTCTATTCTACCTTTGGTCTTCCACTTCTGGGCTCCATGTTTGATCACCACTTCAAACACGTCCCCTGGCACCAGCCGGGCAAAGCCAGCAATGCCTACATGGATCAAGAGAGACAAAATATGTAGGATGAATGTTGTAGCACTCCTCTAAAGGTAAAGATGAAATGTTCCTGGAGCTCAAGCTATGGTGAAGTGCTCTGAATAAAAGGTCAAATCTCAGGTCTAGAGGGAACAGTGACATCATTATCTAATATCGAAAGTCAGGAGAAGTACAGTAACAGAAACAATGCTGTTTTATGTACTTTATTCTTAATGAGAACACATCAAATATTTAAGCCTTACTGGGTTTCACAACAATCACAAATGTTCATGGTTCTTGTCTACTGAACAAGTCTCTGTGATTCAAGTAAATGGTGGCTAGCAAATTGTTCCTGTATTGATGTCATCTTTCCTGTAGCCCAGCATCATGGATCATGAGGATATATGCTTTGTCTATGTAAACTGAACCCTAAGGTGTTCCTCAAGGCAAGATATGTTACTGAAATCCACTGTTGTGGATCCAGCTGCCTGTAGACTTTTGATCTTTTGCAAAATGCCACGTGGTGGTAACTGCTGTTTTGCCAATTACTGGTGGTTCCATATCTTCTTTTCTTCTTCTTCAAAAATGTTCAAAAGTCAAGACAGATATCTCTGACTTCAGGATGTCAACTGCCACCCAACCTGGTAACAGCACTGCATGCTTTCTTTGCCCACCATAGGTAGGGCTGGACAACCAAACTGGCAGCGGTGGCCATGCAGTGGGGTTAAGAAAGAACTTGGTGCCACACTGTGTTGCCACGACTCCCTAGCAGTTTGTGCCCACTTTATAATCTGAATACTGTGCTTTGCTTCTTACCTTAAAAAACCCACAAAAAAAAAAAAAAAAAAATCACTTTATTCTTTGAATTAGGGCTTGTAACATATTTGAAAACTTTCTTCTCATAGCCCATCAGTCCAGCCAGTTCTCTGAATGATTCAGTTTGACTGGTATCATTATCATGGCTGCCTATACTTCTTCTTGACCCAGAGTACAGGATAAGCATAGGGAAATGGATACTGACATAACGTGAGATCCACCTATGACAGAATGCAGTTCCAAGTTCATGGCTGGCAAACATAAAACACTGGGCATCATTCATAAACATGATTACACTTGTAACAGAAGTCATATATCACTCACCTTTTAACCTACAGCTGAAGGTTCCCAACATATTTTCTAGCTGTGCCTCTATTGCACACATGGTCTGAAAATAAACAAATTCTACATTTTATACTCCATAGACAAGTGAAAATCTTTTATATCGCACTAAATACATACAGCTAAAACAACAGCATTAAAAACTGGGCATATGAAGATTTATCTGTGTATGAGCCTGGCTTTGAAAAACTGGGATTCAAATGGCAAGACTGATCAAGACTTCCCCTTCATCTGCATTCAGTTTCATGTGCTCATCTTCCTAAACAGGGAGTTTGGCTGCCTCCATGAATCCTGCTGTCAGCAGGAGGTCTTTGTAGGAACCCCAGAGTGTCTCCTCCACGCTCCTCTCTCAGGGCCATACCTGGACTCTGAGGTCCCTGTACATGGTACAGGTCTATAGTATGTGTTCAGGAGTCTGAGGGCTGTCTCTGCAACTGCTGGGGCTGTTGGCGCAGCCTTTATCTTGTGGCGATGAGCACTGAGTCTGCAGGGTCCGGTTCCTAACCTGAAGCCTGTGGGGGGGGGCTGCCGTCTGTTTAGACTTATAAGGGGGTCCTGTGGGTGTCTGATGTTGATCCTTTGCCTCCTGGTGTTCTGGTAGCAGGACTTTGAAACAAACTGAAAGTCTTCATAACACAACAGAGTGAACAAATTTCAGAAAGGTTCATTCAACATTTAGCATTTTAAAATTACTAATTTAAAGAATTAAAACGCCTTTTCATATGGCTACTTCAACTGATGTCTTATGCTTGTACTTTTTCATGAAAATCTATATTATTTTTCATGAAAATCTATATTATTTTTCATGAAAATTTCATCTCTGAACCTTACTTTTCTCAGAAAAGCTTTACAGCCAAAATATTACTAACAAATACTTCTGAAAGTGACCTTCAAGTGACCGTACCTGTACATTTACCAATATGATAAAAACCAAGTCTTTACACTAGCATATAAACAGCATGATCCTGATGAATGTCTCAGACAGTGTGCAGCACTTGTAAAGCTTCTGCTTGCAAAACCAAAGACTTTGACCCCATCTCTAGCTAACCTACCTGTGAACACTCCTTGTAACCGTACTTCACACTGGCAATGGAATCCTTCCGACTTTGGGAACTGGTTGCACTGAAGGCTCTTGCCATATTTCTGGCCCCTACATTGAGATGAACACGTAGTTATAATGTACTACACTGAAGCTCTTATCATTACACTTCACTATACAATCGATATAATAGTTACAAAAGTAGTAAAGAATACTTTACAATCTTCACAGAAGACCAAGCTTTCCATTTCTGTTGGAGATAAAAAAAATGAAGGTGACTCTATTCTCCTGGAATCTTTATTTCTATTATTTTTTTTGTTTGTTTTGCTCTTCACCTGCGTAAATTTAGAAATGGTCCTAGCTTATGAAACTCATTTTTATGTGATTGTTCTGTTCTCCTCCCAATACACTGACAATTTTGTGTACTCTAGAACGCCTCAAACAGACATTCCTTGATTTTAGAGGTGGTTTCCAGGAACATAGTATGTTATATGTTAGCTAATCCTTTTAAGTGACTGAGTTGCAACAGAATGAGTTCACAACTCATACCTTTTACCTGAAAAAGCTAACGGTGTGTGATAATGCCATTCCAGTGCTCCGTCAAAGTAAACTATGTAACAACGGCATTCATCCTGTACCAACTCTCCTCAGAAGGTTGGCAGCAATGGCTTTCCAGTCTGCCCTGTTCCTCATTTACACTGAAAACCCGGGTAAAGCTGAATCCACTCATCTACACTGTCATCCTCTTGCTCTTTTTTCCTTCGGCTTTTTCTTCAAGCATGGTCTCAATTATTCTATTATGTTTCATATGACAGAAATATTTTAATGGTCTCAATTACTGTACTGTCTAGTGATATGACAGAAGTATTTTAATTATCTAATTCTTATGTGTTTTGGGGCTTCTAATGGGGCAGTGGAGTGACTACGAGACTCACAAGGTCTCCTAACTTTTTCTGGCCAAGTCGACCTCACCTACCAGCTGGTGAACCCGATTATAACCCGCAGTGTTACCAAGCTGGGCCACAAACCCACTGGGCAGCAGTCAAGATGGCAAATGAGGTAACGGTGAAATAACAATTTCTGCCAGAAGGAAGTGGTTCCTAACAAAGTCAGAAATATGTTGTCTGTACCTCTCGGAGCATAACGTGGAAGCATCAGCAAACGGGAATACATGTAACCACTTGATGGACCACAGTTTATATATTTAATTTTTTTTTCCTTTTCAGTTTTAATTCATTTAGCACTTCTTTTGTTTTGTCTTCTTTACTATCAATGCATTTCACTCTATTCTGCTACAGAGCAGGACAAGAGCACTGTATGGTACCCCTTGAGGTCAACCTACCTTCTCGCAACTGTTGATTTAGCAAATAGCAATCATGTAGCTCATCAATCTGTGGAGTTAAAGAAAAAAAGTCCTCTTGTTCATCACTGTTAATTATGAAGAGTAAGATTATGTGAACATGACTGAAGTAGATAAAATTTAAGAAATAGTAAAACCTAGCTGATATCTTCTTCTTCTTCGTTCTTTAAGGCACCAGGTCATGCTATATCTAGAGCCCTGTCATTTAGTTAAAAGTTTTTCTCCAGGCTTTTGTGGCAGCTATATAACTTCCACTTTATATCTAGTCCTCCATATCTGATTTCCCTGGACTGCAAATACATGACACTCCTAGGTGGCTTTTAATACTTGGGGGTGGGGGGGAAGGAGGTGTGTGGGGAGGGAGGTGTTTGAGAGAGAGAGAGAGAGAGTGAGTGTAAATATAAAAAAGAAAAAGGTTTTCAGTTAAATGTCATTTGTCTATGATATCTGCAGTTTCCTTTTAGCAATGAGCTGATAATGAAATCTCCATGCAATGCTGAATCATAATGTGATACTAGATCAAATCACTAGCAAGCAAGCAAGCAAGAAAGAAAGAAAGAAAGAAATGAAATGCCAGATCAAGATAAGAATATCTCAGAGTCTCAACTACACAGCAGTTGCAGTTTATTGCTTTTCTTTCATCACTAATGATTGTTTTGAATTAGGCATAAGCAAACTTCAGGGAAAGAATACAACAGTCATTCCTAACTTCCAACATTCTGATGGCAGGTATACAACAGTCATTCCTAACTTCCAACATTCTGATGGCAGGTATACAACGGTCATTCCTAACTTCCAACATTCTGATGGCAGGTATACAACAGTCATTCCTAACTTCCAACATTCTGATGGCAGGCATACAACAGTCATTCCTAACTTCCAACATTCTGAAAGTATAACATAAGACTTACTTTTGCCAAGTGGAACTCCAGTCTCTTCAGATACCTCTCTGCTGACTTTATTTGCTGAGAGAAGAGACAGGAGATAAAATTTATTGCACAATCACATGAAATGTCTTTTCCTTCTGTCTCTCCTCTGTGTGTGAGAAAGAAAGAAAGAAAGAGACAGAGTGACAGAGACAGAGAGAACCACTGCTTACCTTATATAACATACAAGAAGACACAAGAACTCAGGTCAATACCATGATAATGGAAGGTCAAGATCAGATCTGAACTTTATTTGCTGACACAGCTTGGGCAGTTAAAGAAGGTAAGAGAGCTGTCAATAAACAAACCTCCATGCTGCCCCACAAAATGTCAGGATATTGAATTCTGACTAAGAAAAGAGGAAGCATACAACATCAGTTCTTTCTCTGTTTTACAAATCTGTGGGGGCGGAAGTAGATGAAGAGGAATCATGATAATAATAATCTTATCATGATATTAATGATCTTATCATGATAATAATGATTTGTATCAACAATCTTAAACAGATAAAGCCCAAAAAGGCATGGACAGGGAGATGGAAAGTTTGTTTTATGCTCTAAAGGCATTCTGATGTGCCACACAATGTGATGATGATGATGATATCACTGTAAACTAACATCAAACATTGTTTTAAAAAAAACAAACACTATCACAAGACTCAAAGCTGTCACAACAGTATGTATGATAAAAGTATGCAATATTTAACAACAAAACATGCAGGTGTAATGAGGAAAAAAAAAAGAACAGGGAGTTTACTAAGACCTTTAAGATGTATGCAAAGAAAAAAAACACAGTAATAAATGGTAAGACTACAACAGAAGTTTAGCATATCTGGTCAGGTTTGTCTGCTACACTATGACAGTAAGCGTTACTACCAGTCCCTGTCAAGCTCAAGCTGCCTAGGTGGCCCCTCAGCTTGGAAGAATCAATGGTTATGAGAACACCCATAGAAAGAAAAGTCCAGAGAAAGAGACCACTGGGCTGATGACAGCTAGATTTTGAGATATACTGACTTGTGTCCTTCCTCTGAAGTGGACTGACATAGGGGGTGGGGTAGTGTGTGAAGGTGTGCATATGTGCCCGCTTGCCCACAACATGGGCAAGGCATTTTCTCCATACTAACTGCCCAGGTGAAGAAGATGAACACAAATAACATCTGCCTGCTTCAAAACTGTCTTCTTCAGTACAAAGAAAATGCCACTATATGTAGCTTCTTCTTTGATCAGTTTCATGTGCTCAGCCACCCAGATGTAGATGTGAATCACTTCCATGAATCCCATCCTTTGTAGGCAGCTCCTCATGATGACTGCACCCTAGTTTTCCATCCAAGTTCTTTTCTAAAGACAAGATTTGGGCTCTTTCTTACATCATCATCATCATCATTGCTCATCACTCCCCTTGGAGTATAGGCCACAGATAGTTTCTCTAGTCATCACTGTTCTTGAATTTGTTCTCTGCTTCCCCCCATGTATACCCTTTGTTTCTGAGCACTTTCATAATTTCCCTTCTCCAAGCAGTTCTGGGCCTCCTCTGATTCCAAATTCCTTGGGAGGGGATCCATGTCAATGCCTGCCTCGTTATGCTGGTGCCTGGTTTCCTTAATATATGGCCAACAGACCACATTTTATAGACGTGATTTGCAGGTTCATAGGCTCCTGTCTTGCTCTTTTCCTGACCTCCTCATTCTTGATCTTGTCCTGCCATTTATGTTTAGAATCCTTCTCAGGCAGTAGTTCATGAATGTTTGTATCCTCCACCATACTGTCTTAGTCATCAGCCATGTCTCTGAACCATAAAATAGGACAGTCTTTAAACAATAAGCCTAAATCTTACTTACATAGCTTCTAATAATGTTGCTCTCAATAACAACCACCAAAGATTTCTTCAAACATTAATCAGCCAGGATTTTCTTTGAACATGTCTTTTGTTGTAAATCAAAGGAAATTAAACAGCTCAAGCAACAACTGGACAAACAAAAGTGTCTATATAACACAGCCAAGAACAAAGACGCTCATTTATAACTCAACATTCAAGGTTTTAATTGCTGACTGTCGAGCATATATGAACTGTCTGTGCGTCAACATTTTGCTCAAGGGAGATAACATCATCAAAGCCTTCATGCATAGGAAAAAAGACATCTGAAATAATAATTATTCCAATTTTAAAAGGAAGCTTGACGATGAAATCATTAAACAGCAATAAGAATCTGATATGCTGATGAAGAGAAAAAACAAAGTCCTGTATCTGATGAAGTAGTAGTGATTTTTCTCTTGATCTTCATTTATCTGATGGATGTTTGAATGTTTGGTGAGAAGGAGATATGCTTCACATTAAAGAAACAAAAAAGGTTATATTAAGGGGCTTAGGAGCTGGCTTGATGGTATGTCACCATCCTCAGGTCCAGTAAACTGGTGACCCTGCAGCCTAGGGCCAGTAAAATGGTGACCCTGTAGCCTCAGGGCCAGTAAAATGGTGACTACTGTGTTAGCCTCAAGGCCAGTACACTGGTGACCACCATGCTAGCCTCAGAGCCAGTAAACTGGTGACTGTGCTAGCCTCAGGGTCAGTAAACTGGCTAGCCCCAGGGTCAGTAAAATGGTGACCATGCTAGCCTCAAGGCCAGTAAACTGATGACCAGTGTGCTAGCCTCAGGGCCAGTAAACTGCTGATCACCATGCTAGCCTCAAGGCAAGTAAACTAGTGACCATTGTGCTAGCTTCAGGGCCAGTAAACTGGTGACAGTGCTAGCATCAGGGTCAGAAAACCAGTGACCATGCTAGCATCAGGGTCAGAAAACCAGTGACCATGCTAGCATCAGGGTCAGAAAACCAGTGACCATGCTAGCATCAGGGTCAGAAAACCAGTGACCATGCTAGCATCAGGGTCAGAAAACCAGTGACCATGCTAGCATCAGGGTCAGAAAACCAGTGACCATGCTAGCATCAGGGTAAAAAAACCAGTGACCATGCTAGCATCAGGGTAAAAAAACCAGTGACCATGCTAGCATCAGGGTAAAAAAACCAGTGACCATGCTAGCATCAGGGTCAGAAAACCAGTGACCATGCTAGCATCAGGGTAAAAAAACCAGTGACCATGCTAGCATCAGGGTAAGCAAACCAGTGACCATGCTAGCAACAGGGTCAGCAAATCAGTGACCATGCTAGCAACAGGGTCAGCAAATCAGTGACCATGCTAATATCAGGAAGTAACAAAGTAACAAATATTTAACAAGCACATGCAAGATAACGTGCAACAGTAATTTGCAAATACTGACTCATGCAATGAACTACGAATTACAATAATACATGCACAAAAAAAAAGTTTTCTCAGAACTTTTAGAAGTCTGTCTTTCCCCTTTAAATGCTGAAAATTTACTTATCAAAATAATATGCTAATTACTACACTAAGTTACTGCGAAATCAATCACATTAATATTAACACACAATGGAAAACATAACTGTGCCTGCAATAAGGGCATTTAAAATAGACTGGTCTTGTACTTTAAAAAGACTTCAATGCTACTGCTAGAACAGCTGATGGACACTTAAAGGAAAGGGGAAGACAGGTGGATCAGGGACAACCTGGCAAAGAAGCTGAAACTGAACAGTATGCAATATGGCTAAGTGACATATACAGACTGGTTTCAGATCATGGGAAGTGGAGAGGATTCGAAGCCACAGGACACACCTGACTGTGACTGTTTTGTCAATGAGAAGCCAAGGATACGGATGAACAGATGGATAACAAAAGGATGATAACGGGAACAAAAAAGGAATAAATATGACATATGGGGGGAGGGGGGGAGAATCGGCTTCCATTATCTGATTCATGTAAAAAATCATCAAGTGTTTATCTTATTTTTGAGCTAATTTTTTAATATTAGAAGTAAGATGCCAAATATTTCACTTGCAAATAAAGGAACCAAACATTCTTACATCTTACACACTTCCTGTGCCATTAAATGTCACATAGGGCTCCATGGTAGTTGGCCAAGTTTTCCTGTTTTTTGGCAAGCTTTTCAACCTCATCAAGGGATTTTGTGGCTATTAAATTGGCCTCTCTTAACAATGTCCTCTTATGAGTTATATGGTTGACCTCTTTTTCCTCACCCTGTTGTGTTCCACTTGATAGCTTGTTTTGGGATTCTCTGACTGCTGCTTCTCATCACGTGACCGACATATGTCCATCTTTTTCCAATCACCCATGAGACAGGTTCACTCATCTGTCTTATCTTTGCGTTGTTCTTGAATTCGTTCAATTTTATACCGAGTATTGTATTTTCCTTAGGCATTTGTTTTAAAAATAGTCTAATTTGTTGTTTATTTCATCCAATAAATGTTTAACCTTAGCATGTAAATTTGTTTAAGAAAACTGTAGTTTTGTAACATATGTTACACTGGAGGTCTGAAACTAAAATTTTATGTTGAGAAGTTAACTGATATCACACTTCAGCATACAGTCTTAAAAGTCAGTGTAAGATAACTGTACCAGATCTTAAGAAATACTATATCAGAAACAACTGATGCAACACTTTGAAACAGCTGCATCTCATGTCTTAAAATTGTATAAAGCACAAGGAAGTTGACCATATATTTTACTATGGATGTTCAAAATGACAAATAATTAGCTGTCACAATATGCTATGAACATAAAGCTGAACATGCCAAATTTATTCAAAATTATGCCGTATTCCAGAAGTTTAAATGCTAAGTTTGTCTAAATCTTACAAGATATCCCCTACATAAGAGAATTAATAACCCCCCCCCCCTCGATTCACAAATTCCACAAATTTGTACTTCTAGATCCAATCTTCATGCAGGAAATGTTATTTCAATGCCAACAAACAACTAATCCTGGTACTTTGTGCCTTAATAAAGCAAGACATTCTCTATGTGGTACTTGGGCCAGATTTTTTAAGATTAATCTGCTTCAAGGAAGTGTTTAATAAAAAAAAAATTTGACAAAGCACTGAACAACAACAAACTAATGCAAAATGCAAACAATGATATAGAAGACCACATATGCATAAAGTAATGGTTACCTTGTCCGTTTCATGTAATCTTCCCTGGGAAAAATAATCACATTTCTGTTTACTATTGGCAATGTTAGGAAATTGTTTTGTTTTTTTTTTTCGGGCAGGGGGTGTGTGCGTGTCAAGAACTCTAAAAAGGCTGAAAACCACTGCTATAAGATGTTTTTATATAGGAGTAGTTACTGACGCTGTGTAAAAAAAAAAAGGGCATACACTTTTCAGTGCAAGTATATAAAGGATTTAGGGACAGTGCATGAAGGAAGCTAATCAAAGTGTTCCTTTCAACTGCAATGAGGAGGAAAAAACCCGGAGGACTGGGAAGGGCTGCCAAATGAAGGAGCGGATAAGAAAAAGTTCTAATGCGTCAGCTTAGCACCAACTGAAAGAGCTCTTAAAATTAAACGGAAAATGTCATAAATTAATAACACATCAAAACAGTGAAGTATGAAATTACATGAGTTACTGGCCTTTGAAGTAACAACCTCATAATAAACCCCCTGAAGATAAAACAAAGAAATCTGCAAGAAATGCAAAAAAAAAAAAAAAAGCTCCTTGTAAAGATCAAGAAGATAAAAAAATGTGCTAAAAATACCATACTGAGAGGTTCATTATACCTTCAACCAGTACAATAAGCTTTAGGAAATGAAGCTACATTGCAAAAAAAAAAACAAAAACATATAAGCATGAAAAAAAACTTAAGCTATTAAAAAATGTAGGCTTAAACTCTGCTGTAATCTTTGCCAAGATTACAGTTGTACAAGGCAATTCAAAATTATTTTCCAGGGTTTCTGTGGCCCATAATTTTCAAACCAGAAACAAAAACTGCTTGCAGAATACGAGAGTGTAACTCAAAAAGTAACTTCAACATACACGTCTTTCATAGCATGTAAGATGTCCAAGCGATATTCAGTTTCCTTTCACGTGTTCTCCAGTTTTTGCTGTGTAACTGTTTCAACTGCAGCAGCAATTCTGAGCTTCAGTTCTCTACAGGACGTCACAGAGGTCCTGTATACGATAACCCTAATGTATCCTTACAGGATAAGAAATCAAGTAAATCAAGAGAGCACGATGGCCACAGAATCAGTCCATCATACCCTACCCAGCACCTAGGAAAATGCACATCAAGTAATTTTTGAACAATGTGGGCTAAATGTGGAGGTGCACCATCCTGGGACTGAAGCACAGGCTACTGGATGTGTGTAGGTCAAAGCAAATGAGAAAGAGAGCATCCAGGCTGTCAGAGGAATGATGCATGTTATGAGCTTGGCAAAGGGGAACTGGTCAAGACCTTCAGACTATGCAATAACCTCAAATAGGCTGAGATATTACATGAATAACACGCTGAAGACAGACACAAATGATGACAGCATCTGAGGCAACAAACAAGATAACAGTCCAGCATCTGTTCAGGATTCCCCCCAGCATACAAGGAACAAAGAAAGTACACACTGCCAACACCAATATCGACCCAGACCAAGCTGAATGGCAATATCAACAACCTAAGGCAAACTGGCACACTCTTCAGGGATATCCAAGTTAATGTTTGGGATTCTTTGAAGCAGAAGACCACTGTCATGAAAGGTGAAAGATAACAGCACTAAGCACTTGGTCACAATCGTTAATATACATTTCAGAACAACATCAGAGAAATGTATACCAAGTGCTATACATGCTAATGACCTACTGTTACTGTGCCTGTTACAGCTACTAAACATTATCAGAATTAGCCAAGACAGAAAATGATCCACGCCTTCATGACTAGCTAACTTACAAATTTTGTCTTCTGAGATGAAATGAACCATTACGAATACCAATAAATCTAGATTAAAGTAATCATCAATTACAGTTTCAAGTGTTAAAAATAAACTAATAATGCACACACTTACAACTGTGAGCAATTTAAAAACAACAGATGGTATTAATGAAAACAGGGACACAGCAAAAAGTCAAGGACACGTACCTGAGCTGTGGATGTTCCACTTTCACTGGCCATTAACTGTGCTATGTCCTCATGGGTTACCTGGATGAATTCCCTGAAACAGATTATAAAACAAAAATGAAAACATGAAAATCAAGCACCATAACAGAGACTGAGTAAAAAAAAGAAACATAATGTGCTTTATAACAAGCACCTCTTCTCTATTCAGCTTCACACACTCAGTGAGACGGTTAGTCTCTATGAAACCCATGTCCAACAGTTCCTCATAAAGAAACCCATGTCTGACAGTTCTTCATACAGAATCCCATGTTTGATAGTTCTTCATAAAGAAACCCACGTCTAACAGTTCTTCATACAGAAACCCACGTCTGACAGTACTTCATACAGAAAGCCATGTCTGACAGTTCTTCATACAGAAAGCCATGTCTGACAGTTCTTCTTACAGAAACCCATGTTTGACAGTACTTCATACAGAAATCCATGTCTGACAGTTCTTCATACAGAAACCCATGTTTGACAGTTCTTCATATAGAAACCCATGTCTGACAGTTCTTCATACAGAAACCCATGTTTGACAGTTCTTCATATAGAAACCCATGTTTGACAGTTCTTCATACAGAAACCCATGTCTGACAGTTCTTCATACAGAAACCCATGTATGACAGTACTACTTACAGAAACCCATGTTTGACAGTTCTTCATACACACATTCTGGGCCCATCTGTCTTACAAGGAGGATACCAAAAGAGCTAAGCAATTTTTAATCCATTTTGTTTCTGTGTTTTTATGTGTTACGTTGCTTTCTAGTTGTATGTTCTTCACTTACACATGCTCATCTTATTTTCTATCATTCTTGTTTCTCCCCTACTTTCCTCACTCTTTCTTCTTCTTTTTTTTTTGGGGGGGGGGGGGGGGGGGGTTAAAACTGAACCAAACACCTCTGTCTACCTTTACTACTAGAAAGAGTTTTACCACAGTCATCAATTCTCTCATGATGGCCCACAGTTTTCATTTCTTTCTCCCTTTTCCTGTGGTGGTAAACTTGTGAACTTGTGTTGGTCTGCAGAATGTGTCCACACAGGTACAATAACATCTCTTTTTTTTTTTTTTAAATAACAAAATAAAAGCTAAAGTGTAACTGATGATGTTCAACCACCAGTCCTTTCTCATTATCAGAGACCTTCTCATGTCAGAATGACAATGTCTTTATGGCTGCTGAATCAAACCCATCCTACCTAATCAGATGCTCCTAGTGATTAGCTGCTGTGACCACACGGCATGGTGCCAAAGAGTATGGATTGCTGACAAAGGGTATGGGTTGCTGACAAAGGGTATGGGTTGCTGACAAAGGGTATGGGTTGCTGACAAAGGGTATGGGTTGCTGACAAAGGGTATGGGTTGCTGCTGACAAAGGGTATGGGTTGCTGACAAAGAATATGGGTTGATGACAAAAGGTAAGGGCTGATGACAGACAGTATGGGATGCTGATAACTTGTTCTGGACTGGTACTGGTGAAGGACATGTGCTCTTCCTGGATCCTACCATCCAAGGCAATCCTGCAGCAGAAGCTGTGATACCATCTTTCTGCTGTCATGGGTTGTGCCTGCATTCAAGTGTTCCCACCATGGTGATGTAGTCTGAAGCTGATGTAGCTGATACAATGTGGTGATGTAGTCTGAGGCTTATGTAGTTGATACAGTGCGGTGATGTAGTCTGAAGCTGATGTAGTTGATACAGTGTGGTGATGTAGTCTGAGGCTTATGTAGTTGATACAGTGTGATGATGTAGTCTGAAGCTGATGTAGTTGATACAGTGCGAATCTTTCACCACAGCATCAGCTGCCAGGAACTTCTTGCTCTGAGTTACAAGGAGATTCTACAACTAAACCAAATCTTCCTCTACTCCTCAGAACTAATGGCTTCTCTTTAGTCATTTTGTCATGGTTCCAAAATGTTTTTTGCTTAGTCCAGTTGTACCTGGCATAAAATCTTGCCCACAGACCCACGATGTGTGTGTGTGTGTGGGGGGGGGGGGGGGGTGGATGTGCATGTGCACATGCATAAGCTGCATGACTTTATAACTGTATTGGATGTGTCTGTCTTAATAACAACACTTTGAAACACACTAGATCAAACTAGTCTGCAGAAACTTGTGAAGAAAATTATTTATGAGAGCAACAAAAGAGGATAAACAGCAACAAGACAAAAATAATGGTAATTTTAAAAAAAAAGAGCAAATGTGCCAAAGTATAACAGCTTTTCAAACAGAAAGGCGCTGACACAAGTAAATAAATTCACCTACCTCGGGACAACAACTGACAGCAAGTGCACGAATGAAATAAAATCACGAAGAGGCAAGGCAAAAGCAGGTTTATATGACATGAAGAAGATAGATGCTCCTAAACCTGAAGAAAACAGTATTGAGTGATATACAGAATCAATACCGCTGTATGGCTGTGAAACATGGACAATTAATAAAAAGATGACAAAGAAAACGGAAGCAAAAAAGAGATATGGGTTTGGAAAAAAAGTGCAACAAACAGCCTGGACAAACAGAAAAAAAAAACAAAAGAAGAGATCTTCAAGGAAGTTTCAGAAGAATGGAAGCTAGTTTAAGAAAAAAAAGACAGTCAAAATTTCTTGGATATGACATGTGAAAGGAAGAGAACTTAGTAATTACTGGAAAATTCAAGAAGAATGAAGAGAGGAAGGCCAAGACAACAATATCTCCGTGGACTGACCAAATGGCATGGAAAAACAGAAAGAGGAGCAGAAAAGCACTTGAACTGAGGGAAACATAGTTTTGCACAAGATAGAAAAACATGATTGCTTATGCTATCAGATACAGCATGGCACATGACGTATATAAAAATATAGATGAGAGACAGATGAAAGCAGGGGAGGATGAACTGATGAGATAAAATCTTGATAAACAAGTACTGTGGATGAGTAGGTGGACAGGCAGACATCGGAAAGATAATACATTATTCAACCATGTCTTGATCTGAAATGTTTTGCTACGCTTGGATAAGCACAAGCCCTAGGGCAGCAAGAGATAAAGGTGCATCCATCCATGCCACACCAACAACTTCAGTGATGATTGTTAAACAACATTCACCAGTTGACATAATGATCGACTATGTATGACCTAAATATTGTATACAGCATGCAAGTTCCCTGATGCCTTTCTTATCCCAAGCTGAACAGACATAAACGCTTGTCCCTGCATTAGAAGATCTATGTGTTAGTAGAAACAAACTTAGCAAATACAAAACAATGAGGCTTCCACGCAGTAAAGTGATAGAGTAGTGTGTTAGTCTTTTGTTCGTTCTTTCCCAAAGAGGCAGCTTGTACTGCATGTGATGCTGGACAGAATATTTCTTCAGAAAACGCACCAACTGTACTTCACAGACAGAGAGTATACCTTTCCAGGTGTGGGCAAACATTGGAAAATTTTGAACCAGTTATGCAGGCAAAGATGCAATACTCAACCAGAATGAGATGGCTATTAATGACACATAGCTGGCTGGCTTGCGTCAGGGTTGGCAACCCTTAACCAAACACAACCCTATTCTACATCTTGGTGGAACCCCTAGGAACAAACAGTAGTCTGGCTGAGTGAATGTGGGTAAAAACTGGATGGCGAATCTAGCCCCAATAATATAGTCAGTCTGCACAGCACGTAATGGCAACATAATGCAGCTAATGCTCTTTTGGGGATGAACACAAGAAGAAGAAGGAGGAGGAGAAGGCGCAGGAGAAGAAGAAGAGGAAGGAGGAGGAGGAGATGAAGAAGGAGGAGGAGGAGAAGAAGAAAGAGGAGGAGGAGGAGAAGAAGAAGGAGGAGGAGGAGAAGGAGGCGCAGGAGAATAAGAAGAAGAGGAAGAGGCAGAAGAAGATGAAGAAGAAGAAGTAACAAAGAACAGAAGTTCTGTTTCCAGTTATTCTCGTACTATTATTTTGTAAAGGTCATTAAAATGCCTGTTAATCTTCAAGATTAATCCTACCTACCCTGGTCCCTTATTCTGCTGTGCACACATCTCGTTTCCCATTGTACTATACTACTGTACAGATATCACGCTTACGCAATTGTTGGTGGACCGTCCACATATCAGGAAAGACCTCAGAACTTCAGCAACATAGAAGCTGCAGGGCGTCTGCATATAGGGTAGAAAAGAGAATTTTACCAAGGCAAAAAGTGCAGGGCGTTCACACAAGAACTGATAACTTTTAAGAAGACAGTTTTGGATGGTTACATAATAGGAAAAATAAAGAGAGGAAGACCAAGGCATAGATGGCTGCAAGACATCGTTGATGATCTGCGAATGGATGCATCTGCTGCAGGCCATCTTGCTTACAACCAAGAAACCTACAGGAGAGCTGTCAGGAAGGCAAAGTTTCGCAATGGACATGCGAAAATGACTGATGATTGATAATGGATAGCACCTGCACAGTGTAGGAATGTCGTTTGTTCTTCACTGAACTTATGTAATTTTATTCAAGAACATACCACATTCCTATACAGGTCCTAATATTGGTATCACCCGCTAGGCTTGGCTTTGGAACTGTGGTCCCAGCATTTACTACACTTTTCACTGAACTGAATCTGCAAATATTTATTTAAGCTGAAGAAAGGACGGGCAGGATGGCCATATATAAGATGCTTCTGATGTTTTGTCAAAAGGAAAAAAAAAAAAAGAACTTCAGGTGCTGGTAGCAGCAGCAGGTATGAAGGTCATGGTTTGGAATGACGAGGATATGAGAGAGAGAGAGAGAGAGTTAGTTGAACCAAGGTCTGTTAACATCCTGTTATGTATAAATTAGTTGTGACCTGCCAAAAATGACGAAAGAAAACATATATTTACAAAAATAGAGAGCTAGAAAATATCCATATCGTAAAATTATTGAAAGGCTGCCTCCTTTCTTTTCTCGCTTCTCACGCTGGAAGAAAGAACAGAGCATCACTTCTATACAAAACTAGTTTACATGCCACTTTCCTACCGTGAAGTGACTAGGAAAGCCGGTCGTCAACCGTGACAGACATGCCATGAATACACCGGGGAGAGTGGGAACTGACTCTTCAGTTGAAGTGAGAGGGAAAACAATCAGCTAAAAAATGTCATACCTGAACTGGCTGAGACGCAGGACTTGACAACATCATACCGACGGGGAAATAGATACGTAAGCTTCTTTTTTTTTTTTTTAGGCAGGACACAACCTTGCTTGTGAAGCGTTTGAGGACGTTAGGATTTCGTTCGAAAAAAAAAAAAAAAAACTTCAAAGAACCAGGGAGATCTACAGGGAGGATCTGAGGTGCAACACTGTCTGTGGAGTAGGCGAATCATAGCGGGTCAAGGCCGCATCATACCTCAGTGACGAAGAAGAAGAAGTAACAGAAGACGAAGAAGAATAGGAGTTTTAAAGCTCTGGACTTCTCTCTCTCTCTCTGGTCCATGCCAATTTGGCATTAGTCGTCATTGATTTCCACAACCATCTCTTCTTTGCTCTATCTATAAAACATGTTGGAGACCGTGCTCTGTGCCACTCGTTTAGTCCGTCATGTATCTTATTTCTGTGTCTTCCTCTGTCCCGTTGTTCCTCCAGTTTTCCAGATTACACCAGAGTAATGATTACTACGAATGACCTTTTCCAAGTTTCCACGAAAAAAAAAAAAACATTTATATCCTGAGAAACCAAATATCCTAGTGATATCACTTAACTCTTTCACACGAAAACAACACAAGCAGCGCTGTATACATTGCACGCCAATGTCAATCAATGTTCACAGCGATATTTAGACAGTCCAAACAAAACGAAAGTGAGCTGCTTTTCTAACCCAGCTTATATTTTTAAATGATATAATACCTCCCTTCTAGTTTCTTTCTACTAACATTTATCATCCAAATTTATTCTGGTTGAGCGTCCACCCGCTTCATAAACAGTGCCACGATTACAGTAAAATCCCGTTATAACAGCCTGTTTATAACGGAATCTTTTATAACGGACCCTTTTTATAACAGAACCTGTCTATAGCGGACCCTGTTTATAACAGAGCCTGTTTATAACGGACCCTGTTTGTAACAGAGCCTGTTTATAACGGACCCTGTTTGTAACAGAGCCTGTTTATAACGGACCCTGTTTATAACAGAGCCTGTTTATAATGGACCCTGTTTGTAACAGAGCCTGTTTATAACGGACCGTTTGTAACAGAGCCTGTTTATAACGGACCGTTTGTAACAGAGCCTGTTTGTAACGGACCCTGTTTATAGCAGAACCTGTGTATAATGGAGCTTCGGTAATAACGGACTAGGTCCAATGTCCCGACTGCACTCTATAACGGACTAGTCTGCCAACCCTCTCTTGAAATGTGTAGCTTTTGAAGAAAGACCCCCCCCCAACCCCCTCCCCACATTCTTATCCTACCCAACTGCTCATATGTAAACGATCTACTCTTAAAGGTGTTGACAAGGTGGTTCAATTAATGCATTATAAACACCTCTTTTTGGGTGTGTGTGTGTGTGTGTGTGTGCGCGCGCGCGTGAGGCGGGGTGGGGGTGGGGTGAGTAGGTGACAGAGGCATTCAGTGATCCCAGGAGCTGACTCGACAGATAAGTGGCACACGCAGACACGAGAGAGAGAGAATGAATGAATGAATGAATTAATTAATTAATAATCTTTATTTTTCAAGGGTAAAGAATTGGGCACGCAGGCCCGTCTAACATTCTGCCCTTTATCATACATCTTTCACTCTGTTCCAGACATTCTACAAATATGCTGTTCATGTAACAAACATAATTAACACTGAAGCTGAGAGACATAAAATAAAATATAACATTTACGTTTCGCTCGCTAGAGAGAACGAGCTAGAGAGAGAGAGAGAGAGAGGGAGAGAGGGAGAGACGCACGCACATACATACATACAAAAAGGAACCACAGCGTCAATACATACTGCCCCGAAAGCACGAAAAACCGTGACTGGCACGCCCAGAACCGATAATAAAACGTCAGAAACTCCTCCCAACACTTTCTACCGTTCAGACCTGTCACTTCTGTCATGGTACTACCAGACACGATTCATCAGCGCTGACACTTCTTTACGTTTCACCTCTTTCACAGAAGTCTGCTCAATGAGATCAGTTCTGAGCAACAGCTGGATCTGCCTGTTCTACTGGGATGATGGCCATGACTAGGGCAATGTTTTCCAACGTGGGACGTACAGCCCACTAGGATGGAGGGGAAAGGGCCGCAATTTACGGGTCAATGAGAATATATTTATTATTACACTTTTTGGGAACTTGGCGGAGAGCGGCGCTGAAGTGGGGATTTGATAAAAAAACAAAAGGTTGGGAAACAATGGTCTACAGGGAAGATGGGTTATACCAGCCAAAACTGATCTGGATAAATGACGGGTTATATAAGCCAAAAACTGATCTAGAGAAATGACGGGTTATATGAACCACACACTGATCTAGAGAACTGACTGGCTATAAGAGCCAAAACTGATCTAGAGAAATGACGGGTTATATCAGTCAAAAATTGATCTAGAGAAATGACGGGTTATATGAGCCAAAACTGATCTAGAGTGATGAATAGTTATAAGAGCCAAAACTGATCTAGAGGGACGACGAATTATAAGAGCCAAAACTGATCTAGAGGGACGACGAGTTATAGGAGCCAAAACTGATCTAGAGGGACGACGAGTTATAAGAGCCAAAACTGATCTAGAGGGATGTCGAGTTATAAGAGCCAAAATTGATCCACAGGGATGCTGGTGGTATACAGCAGTCATCAGAGCCAAGACTGTACTAGAGAGATGCTGGTGGTATACAGCAGTCATCAGAGCCAAGACTGTACTAGAGAGATGCTGGTGGTATACAGCAGTCATCAGAGCCAAGACTGTACTAGAGAGATGCTGGTGGTATACAGCAGTCATCAGAGCCAAGACTGTACTAGAGAGATGCTGGTGGTATACAGCAGTCATCAGAGCCAAGACTGTACTAGAGAGATGCTGGTGGTATACAGCAGTCATCAGAGCCAAGACTGTACTAGAGAGATGCTGGTGGTATACAGCAGTCATCAGAGCCAAGACTGTACTAGAGAGATGCTGGTTGTATACAGCAGTCATCAGAGCCAAGACTGTACTAGAGAGATGCTGGTGGTATACAGCAGTCATCAGAGCCAAGACTGTACTAGAGAGATGCTGGTGGTATACAGCAGTCATCAGAGCCAAGACTGTACTAGAGAGATGCTGGTGGTATACAGCAGTCATCAGAGCCAAGACTGTACTAGAGAGATGCTGGTGGTATACAGCAGTCATCAGAGCCAAGACTGTACTAGAGAGATGCTGGTTGTATACAGCAGTCATCAGAGCCAAGACTGTACTAGAGAGATGCTGGTGGTATACAGCAGTCATCAGAGCCAAGACTGTACTAGAGAGATGCTGGTTGTATACAGCAGTCATCAGAGCCAAGACTGTACTAGAGAGATGCTGGTGGTATACAGCAGTCATCAGAGCCAAGACTGTACTAGAGAGATGCTGGTGGTATACAGCAGTCATCAGAGCCAAGACTGTACTAGAGAGATGCTGGTTGTATACAGCAGTCATCAGAGCCAAGACTGTACTAGAGAGATGCTGGTGGTATACAGCAGTCATCAGAGCCAAGACTGTACTAGAGAGATGCTGGTTGTATACAGCAGTCATCAGAGCCAAGACTGTACTAGAGAGATGCTGGTGGTATACAGCAGTCATCAGAGCCAAGACTGTACTAGAGGGATGCTGGTTGTATACAGCAGTCATCAGAGCCAAGACTGTACTAGAGAGATGCTGGTGGTATACAGCAGTCATCAGAGCCAAGACTGTACTAGAGAGATGCTGGTTGTATACAGCAGTCATCAGAGCCAAGACTGTACTAGAGGGATGCTGGTGGTATACAGCAGTCATCAGAGCCAAGACTGTACTAGAGGGATGCTGGTTGTATACAGCAGTCATCAGAGCCAAGACTGTACTAGAGGGATGCTGGTTGTATACAGCAGTCATCAGAGCCAAGACTGTACTAGAGGGATGCTGGTGGTATACAGCAGTCATCAGAGCCAAGACTGTACTAGAGGGATGCTGGTGGTATACAGCAGTCATCAGAGCCAAGACTGTACTAGAGGGATGCTGGTGGTATACAGCAGTCATCAGAGCCAAGACTGTACTAGAGGGATGCTGGTGGTATACAGCAGTCATCAGAGCCAAGACTGTACTAGAGGGATGCTGGTGGTATACAGCAGTCATCAGAGCCAAGACTGTACTAGAGGGATGCTGGTGGTATACAGCAGTCATCAGAGCCAAGACTGTACTAGAGGGATGCTGGTGGTATACAGCAGTCATCAGAGCCAAGACTGTACTAGAGGGATGCTGGTGGTATACAGCAGTCATCAGAGCCAAGACTGTACTAGAGGGATGCTGGTGGTATACAGCAGTCATCAGAGCCAAGACTGTACTCATCAAAATGTTAAAATTATTTTTTAAAATATAGGAACAACTTTATTAATTGACGAACGCACAGTTGTAACGTTTCGGTTTACACCTCAATCATTCAAAAACATACAGGACAAATAAATAGGGAAAGAAGATACACTATAAGGTCACATAAATGCTATACAGCAAATAGGAAGGGAGAAAAAATCTGAAAAAAAAAGAAAGCACTTCGCTGTGACTTGAAAGAAGCTGTGTCCAGGAGTTACGCAGCTTTTTACAGGCACTCCTGCACGCAGCTTCTTACAGGCACTTTTGGAGGAAGTTTCTTACAGGCACTCCTGCACGCAGCTTCTTACAGGCACTTTTGGAGGCAGCTTCTTACAGGCACTCCTGGACGCAGTTTCCTGCACGCAGCTTCTTACAGGCACCTTTAGAGGCAGCTTCTTACAGGCACTTTCGGAGGCAGTTTCTTACAGGCACTCCTGCACGCAGCTTCTTACAGGCACTTTTGGAGGCAGCTTCTTACAGGCACTCCTGCACGCAGCTTCTTACAGGCACTTTTGGAGGCAGCTTCTTACAGGCACTCCTGGACGCAGTTTCCTGCACGCAGTTTCTTACAGGCACTTTTAGAGGCAGCTTCTTACAGGCACTCATGGACGCAGCTTCTTACAGGCACTCTTGCAAGCAGCTTCTTACAGGCACTCCTGGACGCAGCTTCTTACAGGCACTCCTAAATGCAGCTTCTTACAGGCACTCCTGAAGGCAGTTTCTTACAGGCACTCCTGAAGGGAGCTTCTTACAGGCACTCTTGGACGCAGCTTCTTACAGGCACTCATAAATGCAGCTTCTTACAGGCACTCTTGCAGGCAGCTTCTTACAGGCACTCCTAAATGCAGCTTTTTACAGGCACTCTTGGATGCAGCTTCTTTACATGCAAATATTTTGTTTTCTATATATACTTATAACTCCATTATTCGTGAAGCACTTATCACAGCCAAGACTACTTGAGAACGGCGCCGTCATTAACGCCAAGACTGCAGGAGATGGAGCGCAAACATGGTCAGCGTCTTATTATACCCAAGCCTCTCTCATCCTCCACGCTGTGCTCACGAAAGAAAGCATCATCTTGACCATTGCTTCCACGATCGTTCACGCCACTGAATCATGTTGAGCAGAAACGTGGAAGAGTTAAGTTAGAAAGATTCTCTCTCACTCTCTTTCTCTCGTTCTCTCTTTGAACCTTTAGATGTCCAAGGCACATGGGGCTTCCGCAAAAAGGGTTTTCTACAAACCCCTGTCCCTCGCCGAGAAAGATTAATTTGACAAAATTCCAGAAAAAGCACGAGTGAAAGAGGACATTCGCAAGAAAATAACCAGAAAATGAACCCTTTCCAAAGCGTGACAAGCAACCGTCCAACCACAAATGGGCAACACGCCAACAACCCTAACAAGAGACATCCTTAAATATAAACAATGTTCGCGTGACTTAGTCTTCAGTGGGTATCTCACCCCCCCCCCCCCCAACATCCAGGTAATTGAAGAGAGGCAAGTAAACAGAAATTCTGCTAAATCAAATCAAGCTCCGCGCTGTACCTGGCCCAAAAGCTTGTTATCTCACGTCCTCTAAATCTACTGGAAGTAGCAGAGTTGTGGTTCCTAAGAAGAATGATGAGAATACCATGGTCAGCCAAGAAAACAAATGAAGAGCTTCTAAGCGAGGCCGGGCACAAGAGAGAAATTATGGCAAAATTCTGAACACGACAGTCCAGATTTGTGGGACATGTTTTGAGAAGAGGTAAACCGGAGCACCTGGTTGACAACAGGAGAACTGGAAGGACAAAGGGACAGAGGAAGACAAATAAACAAGATATTTGACGGGCTAAATTAATGGCATAGAGCACGGCCCAACACATATCTTATAGACAGAGCAAAGGACAGACGGTTGTGGAAATCAATGACGACCACCGCCTGAAAGCCGCATCATGTTCTCCAATTCCTATCAGACTGGAAGCATAAACATGACCAAAAAGACCAGTCTATCCTTCGTCTCCTCCGTACCCTTTCATCCTAGCCACTTCGGAGACCTTTGCTCAAGACCTCTCCAATGAACTCAGATTCGCTGTTGTATACAGACCACGGATCTAACTGGAAAAGTAGGGAAAGTCTATAGCCGAACAAGACTGAAGACTTCGGTATTCGATGAAGCCCATCTGCTTACGTCCTTAACACGTGTATCAGATGTGCAACAACGATTCTGTATATAACAAGCATCCTAGGTGTCGCCATGAGCTACAGATATCGATCCCACCTGTTCGTGATGCATCGATCTCATAAAACGTCATCTGTGTCGATTATGTTATCTGCTAACACAAAAGTGTTCTTTCCGCTTATTATCAGGCGAAGACCGGATCACTTGTGCTGGCAGCACGGACAAAGATAAGTACTGCGTAGAAGGACATTACAAAGAAATCAATAGTGAAGGAATGTTCAACTCGTTTTGCGAAATCTCTCTTGATGATCCTGAAGATCTTGAGAGAAAATGTTTCCTGCACTCTATTTCACAGCTGAGACTGCTGTATCAGCGAAGGCTCTATCATCAACGGCACTGAACCAAGGATTGTCATTTGTGACGGTGACCAAAGATTGCCATCAGTGAAAATGGCCAAGAATTGTCATCAGTGACAGTAAGCAAAGGCTGCAAGCAGTGACACTGATCAAGTACTGCCACCCGGGGATGCGAAACAAGGACTGTCATCAACGACAGCGAGCCAAGGTTATGATTAGTCACATTACAGTTTAGTTGGAAGAAAACAAATCTAAATATATAATTTTCTACGTCTGCGTGTCTGCGTCTTCGGTTACGTCACACAGCGAGAGCAGGTGTTAGGATTTGAAGACTATTTCACTTAACTGGCCCCCCCCCCAAAAAAAAAAAAACGTATACATTATTTGTGAGTGAGGAATGTTAAAAATGTGAGGGTGGTAGGGGAAAAGGGGGTTTCCGGCACCAATAATAATTGTGAATACGTGTTTGTGATCGTGTTTAAAAAAAAAAAACTGCTGATATTGTACGCTTGAAGCTGTAAAATGTAACCGAAAAGTCAATTTAAAAACTATTTTTATTTCTGTTCCCGTCATTTTACTAGTTTAAAGCTTGTTAAACAAATATTTCGCTCTGTTGTTTCCTTCTAGTGACTGACTGCAGCTTTACATACATAACTTTTATCTTTCGTGTTGAGAAAGTTCAAATCTCCAACACTTTATCAACTTGTAAATGCCGACGCACAGATAAAGAAACGGCAGAAGTAAGTTAGGCATTATTTTGCTCCATGCCCGCTGGCAGTCTTAACAGTAAATGGTGGAAAATGAACGGCAAGAACTGATGGACGTGATAGTAAAAAGAAAGTTAAAGCAAAGCCGGGAGGGGGGGGGGTGTTGGACAAGAAGAAAGCGGAAGTTACGGCCATGTCAGAGAACAAAAAAAGTGATTTTTTGAAAATACAGTAAACGGCACAAGTCTGAAACAGGTGGACAAGTTCAGATATTTGGGGACACTACTGACGTCAGATGGAAGATGCCCCGACTGAGATAAAGAGCAGAATAACGCAAGCCAAAATAATGTTTCAGAAAATGGCGAGCATTCTGTGTCATAAATCACTGTCACTGGGAGTGAGGAAAAGAGTACTTCAGTGCTACGTCGAGCCAGGTTTATTTTACGGATGCTAGACATGGTCAGTCACTAATGACGTACAAGCCAACTTCAAGCCACTGAAATATGGTTCCTTAGAAGAATATTGCGAACACCTTGGACAGCAAAAGAAATCACATGGGGGAGGTTCTGAGAGAGGCTGGAGAAATGAGACAAGCAATAACAAAAGTCAGAAAAAAAAAATCCAAATTCGTACTATGGCGTGGCAAGCTAGAGTACACTGTGACAACCAGAAAGATGAAGGACAAAAGAGGTCGAGGTAGACAGAGAGAGAAAATGCCGGACGAACTAACAAGATGACACGGACAGATAGGACGCCAGCAAAGCTTATATTCAGCGCTGGAAACAAAGACACGTGGAAAAGCGTGATCGACAGACAGACAGGTAGATAGATGCCAGCTCCTCCCTAAGTGCTAGTACTGCCAGCATATCCCCCTTCCCCCCAAACCACCACACACACGTGTACCTGAAGCAAACAGATGATATTAAATACATCGAGACCAGTTTTAGAAAAGCAAACACGGCCAGAATCCACAAACTTCACCAGGATTAAATTTTATGCAGGACTGAAATCTTGTTTATAAAGAGCTTCTGGCGGACACGAATGTCTGCTGTGGACGTCATTAAACAAATATCTGGCATAGATGATGAATCCTATATATAATATCAAAGGGTTATAACCTGTTTACTGTATTTTTCTGAAGATGATGTAGATTGAAACGTTACATTTTTTAAAACCAATTTTGTCGTTTCTATATTTTGTATTACTAAGTTTACAGCAACACCCAAATGGGATTTAGCAGCAGTAGCAGTTGTAGGGGTTGTAGCAGTAGCAGCAACTGTAGAAGTTGCAGCAGTAGCAGCAGTTGTAGAAGTTGCAGCAGTAGCAGCAACAGTATTAGCAGCAGCAGCAGAAGGAGCAGCAGTAATAATAGTAACAGCAGTATTAGTAGCAGCAGTAGTATTAGTGGTAGCAGAAGAGTAGTAGCAGTAGTAAACAGTAGAAGCAGCAGCTGCAGTAGTAGCAGCAACAGCAGTAATGGTAATAGTAGTATAGTAGTAATAGTTGCAGCAGCAACAGTAGTAGTAGTAATAGTAGCAACAACAGCAGTAGTAATGGTAGCAGCAGAGGTATTAGTAGCACTATACAACTAATGTTAACTGCAACACGTTAAAAACTGACGAGAGAAGAAATGAAAATGTGACATTTGATTTCAACTGTGTGTACATCATTTTGAATTATAAAGCCTAAGTTATTGAAAAAAAAATGTGTTGTTTCCTTTCATAAAAACAGTTTTGCTGCTATAGTGAATCTGAAATACAAACAAACTAAAGAAAGAAAGAAAGCAAGAAAGAAAGAATGAAAACGGAGTACTGTTTAGGAAAGAACTTGCAACATTTTTCTCTATGGCCACATACGTCACCACAGCAACAAGCGCTTCATACAAACCTTATTTTTTATACCACACCCACATACAGCTTGATCTGCTCATACTTATATTCTGTTCATAACTTTCAGTTCCGCCATACTCTGATTGATGTATGATATTTGCTGAAACCAGACTTGATATACAAGTACTAACAAATCTGAATGAACTACCTGCCCTTAATGAGATCATAAAAACACTTTTCACCTAGAAGGACAACTATGAAACAACTAAAACAACGCGCCCCCCCCCCTTAACTTTGTAAATTTGGAAGGACTTACAGCTTGTAGCTGCCACTTTGCGATTCGGTGTCCTATATGCATATAAGAATGCTTCCTGACATCTCTACTGATACTTGCCTCACTTGGGCAACTGATATGGTGATAGTTCCCTGTCCATGTTGTACTTTCCCCTTTCGGCTCTGCCAATTAGTCACAGAGGAAGGACAAGGTCCATATATCTGAAAATGCAGCAGAGTTGCCAGAAGGGAGATGCTAAAGAATCTCGCCAGCCTAACTGCACCAAGGCGACCCTACTGCGAGATTTTATAACTCCCGTTATAAGTATTACGGGACAAAATAACACAGAAAAGTTCTGATGACAATACTTACCCAATCCCTTTCTTCACGCTGTCAAAAACCATTAGGGTCCTATTTGGTCGTGGAACTTTCGGTATTTTGGGGGATTTCCTGAAAGAACGAGAGCTTCCGAGGGGTTTTGTGTAGGCACGAGGGCTTCTCCTTATCGTTTCTCCCAGTACTGGGGGAGCAGAGGTCGAGGAGGCACTGGAGGCTACGGAAACCCCGCCAAATGAGTGACTCCTGGACACAGGGGCTCCGGCTCGCCCCGGGGCGTCTCTGAGAGACATGATGTTGCTCGCGCTACTGGTGAAATGGTGCTGCTGGTTCTGCAGGTAATGCTGGTGGTAGGGTTGGTGGTTGTGGTTGACGGCGCCCTTGAGGTTGTTGTTGGTGGCCAGACGAGTGGTCGTGACGTTGCTGCTGCTGTTGTAGTAGTCAGGCAGGCTGGGGATGCTGGTGCTCTTGTTGCTGAGGTTAATGCTGGCCCGCGAGCGAATTTCACCCCCGCGGTTCGGGGTGTACAGAAGACGGGTCATGGATCCGGTCGAACCTGGATAAGATATTAGAATACTGGGTAATGTTCAATATCAAAACATAAAAAGAGAACAATGAAATGTATTAGACAAGGCTGACGATATCATAAAAACAAGATATTAAACAAGATGTATTCTTTCATACAAGTTTAGACTGCACTGCAAATTCTGCAGGAGAAAAGGGGGGAGGAGGGAGAGAGAGAGAGAGAGAGACGACAAAATGGAGAGACAATGATAAAGAGAAAGTGACAGAAACAGGAGGAAGGGAGGGAGATATAAAAAGAGGAGTCTTGTGGAAGATGGGACAAAGACCGGAACAGAAAGTTTCAATTAAATATAAACAATTCTGTACAGCAAGTAATCAACAGTGTCTTGCCATTTTCTGCAGTTTCTATATGCTGGGCCGAGCTTACAACACAAACATTGTTTGTTATTTCTACTGACTGTTTATGCCAATGTAATATAGATAGAATCAATCTAGAGAGAAGCGGCTCCTCAAAATTCTGTTAACAAGTTTTGTGCGATTTGCCTTTAATATCAATGTGTAAAACGACAAATGCTTTACAGGGTCAAGGTATCTAGGTTTCCAACTTAAGATTCGTGAAATTCTGGAAGTTTGCCAGTGGTCATGTGGGCAATCTATTTAGCAAGTCTAGATTATGCAAATACAGTCATGCGGCCGACTTATGGCCACATTTGGGACCTGCCATCCGGCTGTAAGTCGATTTGGCCGTTATGTCGGTCCCAAGTCGATCTGGCCGTTATGTCAGTCGCTGTAGGGGGGAGGTTATACGCTAACTACAGGTCACTATTATAACATGTTACAAGATGCTTACCACCACTTTAAAATACTAACAGAATGCAAATTAGCACAGTAACTGTGTTGTGTGGAAATGAATCACAAAATATGAATCACGGAACACTAAATAAAGAATCACACTGTCAAACTTTTCAATGACACACTGTATTTCATGCATACATTCTGCTCTCATCAAATGATGATGCAGCGCGTTTGCTCCATCTCCCTGTCATGTCTTGTGGTGAATTTATAGTGCATGTAGAACACAAAAAGTCTGTAAATTAACCACAAAATGAACAACAACGCATTAAACATTTCTAAATTTTCCTCCACTACCTCGACCGTAAGTACTCGATCGGCCGTAAGTCGGAACATGACTGCAGTAGAAAATGGAAGGTTTTATAAGTTAATGTCAAGAGGTGGGTGGGGTGGTGAATTATCTACTGGCATCAAGGGTCTGTGACCTGTCAAAGCTTTGGAAACACTGTGGAATTCCTCATAAAACCAAACTCAATGTCAGTCAGTCATTTCCATGTTCCTTATTGGAACTTTGCCTCCCCAACAGCTCTCCTACAGGCCTGTCGGTTACAAGCAAGATACCCCGCTGCTGATGCATCCATTCGCAGATCATCATCAATGTCTTGCAGCCTCTACGCCTTGGTCTTCCTCTCTTTCTTTTTCCCATTATGTTCCAGGTCAACGTGATCCCACATCATAGTGGATTTTCTGCTGCATCAGGAGCAGGGCATCTTGCTTACAACCGAAAGACCTACAGGGGAGCTGTTAGGGAGTCAAAGTTCCGCAAGGGACATGAAAATTACTGACTGAATGACCCATCCAAAACTGCCTTCTCTAAATTATCACGACGTTTAATATGTCCAAAATATTTTTCTCTGTTTAATCCTCTTTACTAGCTAACCTTGTTCAATATTAATTTCTTGTAGTATGGATATATTTGTTCTTTTTTGTGTCCATGATATTTGAAGGACTATTCTGTAGCATTTATATTCAAAGGCATTTATGTGTTTCTCAGCTGTTTTGTTAAGTGTCCAGGTCTCACAGGCATATGGTGCGATAGGAAAGATGGATGCTCTTAAAAATCTTATTTTTGTAGTTCTGTCTGCTCCTCTCCACAGATTCTTTAGTTGTTTTACTTTTTGAAGAGCGGTAAATATCCTCTTTTTAATATCCCTTATTGTATCTCCATTATTAGTTAGTAATGATCCAAGATATTCAAAACTTTCCACTTCTTCCAATTTTTCCTCGTTGATATATATTTCAGCTGCCTTGTTTGTTTTGTCAGTAGCCATCAGTTTACTTTTCTTCGCGTTATGGTAGAGGTTTTGCACTTCACTATTCTTACGGACTGATATAATTAGTTTTTCCATTCCTTTTTGTGTTGTGGACAGTAAAATTGTGTCATCAGCATATCTAATCTGTGGTATTTCATAACCTCCAATTTAAAAAGGCTGAAGAGTAAAAAAAGCGAGGAAAAGTGAAACTTAAAACTGAGTCACGGGAAATCGCCATGTCTATATACATACATGAAGAACAGAGAAAGTGGAGACAACGCTACTAGCTTTTCCCCTTAAGCAAAGTGGACGGTTTCGTTCAATTCCCTTCCTTATTCGCTTCGACTCGGCTCGCACAAAACAGCACAGCTGACCGAGCTCGCCTGCTCCAGTATATGGTAAATATTCAACTTTAGATGTTTTCTACAGCGTATGATGTTTGTTGTGGGTTTTAACCAACAAGTCAAGAAAGTTGAGGCCTGGAGACCAAATGCCGACCAAGATTCTATTTTGGTTGCCGCTCTCTCTCTCTAGCGTGCGAGTAATAAACAATTTCTTTTTGGAGGGTGCAGGATCAACAAGACCCCACATCATGGTGGAATCAACGGAAAAAGTCAAGTGCTTCCTTCTGAGGAAAGCATCCATTTTCTGTGGTAAACCGTGGAGTGGGGGTGGGAGAAAAGAGGGGGGGGGGAGAGAGAGAAAACAATGAAGAAGAAAGCCGCTCAGTGTGTGCTACCATCATAATCAAAATTATGACCGCGATTCTAATGTCTGGGCTGGGGGAGAAGAGAGGAAAAGAGATGCTCTACTTAAGCTGAAAGATGAGACAGCGACTCACTGCTGACTGCTCTGGTCGGCAAAGACACTGTTCTAATCCCAGTGACGCCCCTGGAAACAGACTGGCCGCCAAATGAATAAGGATCGCAAGGAGGAAGGCGAACCAAGCCCTAAAGAACGTACACTGAGTGGAAGCTGGATGTGTCATGCCGAAAGGCGACACAACGCAACCAACGCCTGTTTGAGGGCCAACGCCGAAGGAGAATAATGTTGTGGAGTCGGAAGCAGTTTTGAGGGAAAAAATGAAGGAAATGTAGCAGTTATGAAGAAAGACCGTGCTCTGATCGTGCGAGTAAAACACGAGTGATAAAGGATGCGGAGCAACTAGAAAGCGTAAAGTCACTGAACTCCGACAAAACGACGTAAGCGGTTAGTACTCTCTACTACTCCACATATGGGCAAATAATATCGTTTGTTACATGCAGTACTGGCTAGCCTTGGCGACCATTCTTCTCCGTTTTGTGCGATCCTTGGTGTTTCCCATCAGTTTGAATGCTTTTATTTTTTTTCCATACCACTTGGTAAGTCCTCTGTGATATTTTCGCTTGGTCTTCCTATCTTTTTCCTCCGAGTTTTCCAGTCATTAACAAGTTCTCTAACTTCCGTCTTCTCACTGTCTTCTTCTTATAATTTTAACTAGTTTTCCTAGTTCTGAAATTTTCTCTTGAGGACATTTTCTGGTTGTCCATGGCATTTCTTGCACTTTCTCCAAAACTGTACCTCTGCTGCTTCCAACCGCTTTATTTGTTACATTTCCAAAGTTTCACAACAATATAGCATTATCAGCTCTCTATATAATAATAAAATGACAAAATTACTGTTAACCAACTGTATTAGAAGTAATGTAACTAAACGTATTATAAGCATGAAGTGATTTATAACAGGAATACTCTGGGGATGAAAAGTCACTTGAAATACTTGCTTGATTATGGAATATAATCCTGACATATCTTCAGACTCGCAGCAATCAAATCTGTCAAAACAAGTTCACGATTAAACCGTGGCGAGTGATCTAAGCTCGTGTTCCGCGTAGGAAAAAAAAAAACAAAACCTCTAAATGTTCTGCGTGTTGGCGGGCCGACACGACCCACTTGACAATGATAGCCTAAAATTAGCGCGATGGTTGTTTATAAAGTTAACATACACACACTCACGTCTCTCTCCCCGGTCTCGCAGCGATTGCCTTGTTAACTGGCGTGATTATTGCTAAATGTACGCCAGAGGATTTTCAGTCTTTGTGTCTTACAATGTCCTTTGGTCGTTATGTCTAGAAACGTCTCACGTTGTTATCTTTCTCTCTGCCTATTAAAAAAAAAAATCTCCACTCATATGTCTGCATCTTATTGGGTATTCACTGTCTTTCATCACACACTGCATCTAAAAAAAAAAAAGCTACATGTGTAAATCACTTGCTGGGTTCAAGTGATGCTAAATCTCTGTCGTCCAGCACGAAAGTCAGAGAGCCTTCCCCAGGTTTTCGCGAGTCCTTATTCTACTTCAAATACAGATCCTAGATTTCTTCTTCTTCTTCGAATATTTTTTTAACGTCAAGTTGGATATCTGTGAAGAAGTCAGCATTAGAAGGTAAAGTTGGATATCTGTGAAGAACTCAGTATTAGAAAGTAAAGTTGGATATCTGTGAAGAAGTCAGCATTAGAAGGTAAAGTTGGATATCCGTGAAGAACTGAGCACTAGAAGGTAAAGTTGGATATCTGTGAAGAACTGAGCACTAGAAGGTAAAGTTGGATATCTGTAAAGAACTCAGTATTAGAACGTAAAGCTGGATATCTGTGAAGAACTCGGTATTAGAACGTAAAGCTGGATATCTGTGAAGAACTCAGTATTAGAAAGTAAAGTTGGATATCTGTGAAGAAGTCAGCATTAGAAAGTAAAGTTGGATATCTGTGAAGAAGTCAGCATTAGAAAGTAAAGTTGGATATCTGTGAAGAACTTAGCAATCCGCCTCATGTTGTCGATACCGCCATAAAGCTTGATCCAGGTTGGTATTGGTGATGATCATGTGTACCTTCTTTGCAGGGCAGTACCGCAGCAGACGCTGGGCTGTTACTTTCTGACACCGAACTTGCATGTGTATGGTCTAGAAATGTTTGCCATTCCTGGAGCATATATTCTGAGGTCTGTACTTAATACTCTTGCAGGCACATTTGCTTACGTGGGAAGTCCTTAGAGATGACTCAATAACCTGCGGCGACCAACAATTAACCTGACAGGATAACTGTAACAATGAAACTGTCCTCATCTACGGGGAACAAAAATAACTGGTTTAAAAGGGACTGCACAAAGAACTGGCTCACCAGATCTAAGGTGCATGCGACAGAGAGGCAGTCTACTGTGTCCTTCAGAGATCTCAGCTACACAACCCGTTATGCAAAGAACTCGTTCGTGCCCCCGGTAACAAGCTTTGCCCGGTTTACAGACAGGGGTCGCTACAGTCTCCATGTTAGTGGAGTCTGCTAAAGAAGTACTGCACACCCCCTGCTTTTTAGCTCCTCTCATGGATTGAAAAGGAAGCTGCCACAGCCCACCCTTAAGCCGACACGATGCTGTGAAGAGACATCTTCTGGCTGCAAAGAACAGCAGTTCCAGGGAGACTGAAGATTATATATTCACCGAACAAACAGCACGGGACGTTGGCAAGCTACAGCCGTGAACATCCAAGCAGTCTCTTTAACTTCGTGAAGCGCTCATAGACCAGCAATTCATAGAGGTCATAACCTAGAGAAGGTCCAACCCCTCCCTACAGAGCTTCAGAAGTTTAAATGGCCGAAATGCTAGCCCGGAGTGGAGAGAGTGAGAGAGAGAGAGAGATGAGAGAGAGAAGGAGAAAGTACCTATCTAATGATCTGAGGAGTGGGGAGGGGGGACCAGAAGAAACTGGCGTGATTATTGCTAAATGTACGCCAGAGGATTTTCAGTCTTTGTGTCTTACAATGTCCTTTGGTCGTTATGTCTAGAAACGTCTCACGTTGTTATCTTTCTCTCTGCCTATTAAAAAAAAAAATCTCCACTCATATGTCTGCATCTTATTGGGTATTCACTGTCTTTCATCACACACTGCATCTAAAAAAAAAAAGCTACATGTGTAAATCACTTGCTGGGTTCAAGTGATGCTAAATCTCTGTCGTCCAGCACGAAAGTCAGAGAGCCTTCCCCAGGTTTTCGCGAGTCCTTATTCTACTTCAAATACAGATCCTAGATTTCTTCTTCTTCTTCGAATATTTTTTTAACGTCAAGTTGGATATCTGTGAAGAAGTCAGCATTAGAAGGTAAAGTTGGATATCTGTGAAGAACTCAGTATTAGAAAGTAAAGTTGGATATCTGTGAAGAAGTCAGCATTAGAAGGTAAAGTTGGATATCCGTGAAGAACTGAGCACTAGAAGGTAAAGTTGGATATCTGTGAAGAACTGAGCACTAGAAGGTAAAGTTGGATATCTGTAAAGAACTCAGTATTAGAACGTAAAGCTGGATATCTGTGAAGAACTCGGTATTAGAACGTAAAGCTGGATATCTGTGAAGAACTCAGTATTAGAAAGTAAAGTTGGATATCTGTGAAGAAGTCAGCATTAGAAAGTAAAGTTGGATATCTGTGAAGAAGTCAGCATTAGAAAGTAAAGTTGGATATCTGTGAAGAACTTAGCAATCCGCCTCATGTTGTCGATACCGCCATAAAGCTTGATCCAGGTTGGTATTGGTGATGATCATGTGTACCTTCTTTGCAGGGCAGTACCGCAGCAGACGCTGGGCTGTTACTTTCTGACACCGAACTTGCATGTGTATGGTCTAGAAATGTTTGCCATTCCTGGAGCATATATTCTGAGGTCTGTACTTAATACTCTTGCAGGCACATTTGCTTACGTGGGAAGTCCTTAGAGATGACTCAATAACCTGCGGCGACCAACAATTAACCTGACAGGATAACTGTAACAATGAAACTGTCCTCATCTACGGGGAACAAAAATAACTGGTTTAAAAGGGACTGCACAAAGAACTGGCTCACCAGATCTAAGGTGCATGCGACAGAGAGGCAGTCTACTGTGTCCTTCAGAGATCTCAGCTACACAACCCGTTATGCAAAGAACTCGTTCGTGCCCCCGGTAACAAGCTTTGCCCGGTTTACAGACAGGGGTCGCTACAGTCTCCATGTTAGTGGAGTCTGCTAAAGAAGTACTGCACACCCCCTGCTTTTTAGCTCCTCTCATGGATTGAAAAGGAAGCTGCCACAGCCCACCCTTAAGCCGACACGATGCTGTGAAGAGACATCTTCTGGCTGCAAAGAACAGCAGTTCCAGGGAGACTGAAGATTATATATTCACCGAACAAACAGCACGGGACGTTGGCAAGCTACAGCCGTGAACATCCAAGCAGTCTCTTTAACTTCGTGAAGCGCTCATAGACCAGCAATTCATAGAGGTCATAACCTAGAGAAGGTCCAACCCCTCCCTACAGAGCTTCAGAAGTTTAAATGGCCGAAATGCTAGCCCGGAGTGGAGAGAGTGAGAGAGAGAGAGAGATGAGAGAGAGAGAAGGAGAAAGTACCTATCTAATGATCTGAGGAGTGGGGAGGGGGGACCAGAAGAAACTGGTGTCTACAACAAGGTTTCATGGCCAAAAGTACATATATACATACTTTAAGAAAGATAATAGAACGAAACTTAGGTTTCGAAGAATACATGGGGTGGTGGTGGTTGGGGGAGGGGAGAACCCCTGTGACAGTATGAAACCTTTCTTTACAAATACTTCCTGCACGGACATTCCACTTATTTACAACGCTTCATTTCTACGAGTATGTGCAGATAAAACTAGATCCTGCTTCACTCTCTCGCGGCTTTTGACCATTTCTCTGGGGCACACTTTTCGTTTCCACCGCCGGCCGAGGCTTCTATGCTGCGTGTTTCCAACAGTATGTACACTTCCTAGTCATCACAAACCACACTTTACAGTCACCACAACTAGGATCTTTCCCACAATGTACACACTTTACAGTCACCATAACTAGGATCTTTCCCACACTGTACACACTTTACAGTCACCATAACTAGGATCTTTCCCACACTGTACACACTTTATAGTACCACAACTAGGATCTTTCCCACAATGTACACACTTTATAGTACAACTAGGATCTTTCCCACACTGTACACACTTTATAGTACCACAACTAGGATCTTTCCCATACTGTCTACGCTTTATAATGACCACAAACTAGAATCTCTTCCAATGTCCACGCTCTAGAATCTCTTCCAATGTCCACGCTCTAGAATCTCTCCCACACTGTCCACGCTTTATAGTCACCACAATTAGAATCTCTCCCACACTGTCTACGCTTTATAGTCACCACAACTAGAATCTCTCCCACACTGTCCACGCTTTATAGTCACCACAATTAGAATCTCTCCCACACTGTCCACGCTTTATATCACCACAACTAGAATCTCTCCCACACTGTCCACGCTTTATAGTCACCACAATTAGAATCTCTCCCACACTGTCCACGCTTTATAGTCACCACAATTAGAATCTCTCCCACACTGTCTACGCTTTATAATCACCATAACTAGAATCTCTTCTACACTGTCCACGCTTTATAATCACCACAACTAGAATCTCTTCCACACTGTCCACGCTTTATAGTCACCACAATTAGAATCTCTCCCACGCTGTCCACGCTTTATAGTCACCACAATTAGAATCTCTCCCACACTGTCCACGCTTTATAATCACCATAACTAGAATCTCTTCTACACTGTCCACGCTTTATAATCACCATAACTAGAATCTCTTCTACACTGTGTACATTTTACATGTCACCAGAAACTAGGATACAGGAAATCTTGATAGTAATAATACGTTGGTCAAATTCTTGAGGAACTCCCAGTAGCTATGAGTAATTTCGAGGCGCGTGTTGTCTATACTATGAGTTCTTATGTGGGTGTATACCCACCCTTTTGAGGGTATGTGGAATTAATGATAGCGGTACTGGGAACCAATGATAGGCGAATGGGGAATAAATGATAGGGGTCTGGGAAACAAATGATACAGGCATGGGAACAAATGGCAGAAGTATGAGGAACAACTGATAGCTGTATAAGGAACAAATGAACGAGGTAAGAGAACACATGATAGATGCACGGGGAACAAATGATAGAGGCATGTGGGGAAAAAATGACACAAATATGGGAAGCAAATGAATGAAGCATAGGGAGCAAATGAACGACGGTATGGAAACAAATGAACGGGGTATGGGAAACAATGATAGAAGTATTGAAACCAAATGATAAGATGTGACAATCAAATGACTGGGGGTATGGAACTCCGTCATTACAAAGTTTGTTTTTTTAAAAAAAATCAAATTAGACTCATATTTCATCTGTTCCTAACAGAAGTAGTGATATGATGATGACGTCGATGACCCGGAGAAGAGGGTATGAAGATATACTGGGTAATCCATAGAGGGTCTGTAATCATCATAAAGTTAGGAGCCTAAACGCTGAGTATATGGTGGCGATCTTCTTCTTATTCTTCTACTTCTATCCCCCTGGAACACCTGATGCTGTGAACATGTTGAATCACAGCATCGTGTCGGCTTGGTCATGGAGGCTATTTTTTTCCAGTCCCTCGGAGCAAATAAAAAGCAGGGGGGTATGCAATACTTCTTTAGCAGATTCCATCACCATGACGACTACGACGATCCCCACCCCGTTACCCCGTTAGCCAGGCTAGACCTGTTACTGTTACCTGTCACTCCGTGGGTACCAACAGAGAGATGGGACATGGTCTTGCTATCATGTCAGCCATGTTTCGCTGACCGCCAAACTGTGATGATAAGAAGGATATCACTTTTCCTGGGGAAATTTCCTAAACCAGCTGATAAAAAACAACTTGAGCCCAGAATGTATTTGCCCTTACTCATACGTAGTCCTTTAATTCAAATACGAAATATTCTTTCCCCACATCCGGGTACAAAGTGTTAGATTTTGGAGTGTCATTACATCCTCGGTTTGTTTTGCCCCGTGTTAGAATAATGGCACCGCTATTTCATACACTGTGTGCTGTGCTGGATCATGCTCCTCCACCACTGGTGCTTCCGATCAATTCAAGGGCTTTTTGTTTGCTTTTTTCCTCGCCACTTGGTTCATCCGCTGAGATATCTTTCTACTGGTTTCCCTCTTCATCTTTTTTTTTTCCCTCTGAAATGTCCGTATGGTTAGAGTCACGGGAGCTGGAAGACTGTCAGATCCCTTCGTAGCTCTGCTTTGTACAAGCTAACGTGTTCTTTCATCATGACAATGGGACTGGGCTTGCCCAGCCTATCAACGGTTGGTGGCGTCTTGCTGGGAAATACTGTACAGTGGGGCTGGGGTGAAGGTTTTCTTTATGGGGCTTCAAGGAAACTTTCCCCTTTATCCGTATTTTAATATTATCACAGTCGGTTGTAAAGAAACACAGCTGGCAGCGACACGTAAATTATAACAGACTGTGTTACGTTATTAAAGCGATCGAGGCAGGGATTGTGTCACGTTAGTAGGCAAGGATTGTGTCACGTTATCAGAGTGATCGACTCATGGGTTGTGTCACGTAACAGAGCGATTGAGCCAGGGGCTGTGTCACGTTATTAGAACGATGGAGGCAGGGACTGTCACGTTATGAGTAATTTCGAGGCGCGTGTTGTCTATACTATGAGTTCTTATGTGGGTGTATACCCACCCTTTTGAGGGTATGTGGAATTAATGATAGCGGTACTGGGAACCAATGATAGGCGAATGGGGAATAAATGATAGGGGTCTGGGAAACAATGATACAGGCATGGGAACAAATGGCAGAAGTATGAGGAACAACTGATAGCTGTATAAGGAACAAATGAACGAGGTAAGAGAACACATGATAGATGCACGGGGAACAAATGATAGAGGCATGTGGGGAAAAAATGACACAAATATGGGAAGCAAATGAATGAAGCATAGGGAGCAAATGAACGACGGTATGGAAACAAATGAACGGGGTATGGGAAACAATGATAGAAGTATTGAAACCAAATGATAAGATGTGACAATCAAATGACTGGGGGTATGGAACTCCGTCATTACAAAGTTTGTTTTTTTAAAAAAAATCAAATTAGACTCATATTTCATCTGTTCCTAACAGAAGTAGTGATATGATGATGACGTCGATGACCCGGAGAAGAGGGTATGAAGATATACTGGGTAATCCATAGAGGGTCTGTAATCATCATAAAGTTAGGAGCCTAAACGCTGAGTATATGGTGGCGATCTTCTTCTTATTCTTCTACTTCTATCCCCCTGGAACACCTGATGCTGTGAACATGTTGAATCACAGCATCGTGTCGGCTTGGTCATGGAGGCTATTTTTTTCCAGTCCCTCGGAGCAAATAAAAAGCAGGGGGGTATGCAATACTTCTTTAGCAGATTCCATCACCATGACGACTACGACGATCCCCACCCCGTTACCCCGTTAGCCAGGCTAGACCTGTTACTGTTACCTGTCACTCCGTGGGTACCAACAGAGAGATGGGACATGGTCTTGCTATCATGTCAGCCATGTTTCGCTGACCGCCAAACTGTGATGATAAGAAGGATATCACTTTTCCTGGGGAAATTTCCTAAACCAGCTGATAAAAAACAACTTGAGCCCAGAATGTATTTGCCCTTACTCATACGTAGTCCTTTAATTCAAATACGAAATATTCTTTCCCCACATCCGGGTACAAAGTGTTAGATTTTGGAGTGTCATTACATCCTCGGTTTGTTTTGCCCCGTGTTAGAATAATGGCACCGCTATTTCATACACTGTGTGCTGTGCTGGATCATGCTCCTCCACCACTGGTGCTTCCGATCAATTCAAGGGCTTTTTGTTTGCTTTTTTCCTCGCCACTTGGTTCATCCGCTGAGATATCTTTCTACTGGTTTCCCTCTTCATCTTTTTTTTTTCCCTCTGAAATGTCCGTATGGTTAGAGTCACGGGAGCTGGAAGACTGTCAGATCCCTTCGTAGCTCTGCTTTGTACAAGCTAACGTGTTCTTTCATCATGACAATGGGACTGGGCTTGCCCAGCCTATCAACGGTTGGTGGCGTCTTGCTGGGAAATACTGTACAGTGGGGCTGGGGTGAAGGTTTTCTTTATGGGGCTTCAAGGAAACTTTCCCCTTTATCCGTATTTTAATATTATCACAGTCGGTTGTAAAGAAACACAGCTGGCAGCGACACGTAAATTATAACAGACTGTGTTACGTTATTAAAGCGATCGAGGCAGGGATTGTGTCACGTTAGTAGGCAAGGATTGTGTCACGTTATCAGAGTGATCGACTCATGGGTTGTGTCACGTAACAGAGCGATTGAGCCAGGGGCTGTGTCACGTTATTAGAACGATGGAGGCAGGGACTGTCACGTTATTAGAACGATGGAGGCAGGGGCTGTGTCACGTTATTAGAACGATTGAGACAGGGACTGTCACGTTATTAGAGCGATGGAGACAGGGACTGTCAGGTTATTAGAGCGATGGAGGTAGGGGCTGTGTCACGTTATTAGAACGTTGGAGACAGAGACTGTCACGTTATTAGAGCGATGGAGACAGGGACTGTCACGTTATTAGAGCAATGGAGGTAGGGGCTGTGTCACGTTATTAGAGCGATGGAGACAGGGACTGTCACGTTATTAGAGCGATGGAGACAGGGACTGTCACGTTATTAGAGCGATGGAGACAGGGACTGTCACGTTATTAGAGCGATGGAGACAGGGACTGTCACGTTATTAGAGCAATGGAGGTAGGGGCTGTGTCACGTTATTAGAGCGATGGAGGTAGGGGCTGTGTCACGTTATTAGGGCGATGGAGGTAGGGGCTGTGTCACGTTATTAGAGCGATGGAGGTAGGGGCTGTGTCACGTTATTAGAGCGATGGAGGTAGGGGCTGTGTCACGTTATTAGGGCGATGGAGGTAGGGGCTGTGTCACGTTATTAGAGCGATGGAGGTAGGGGCTGTGTCACGTTATTAGGGCGATGGAGGTAGGGGCTGTGTCACGTTATTAGAACGTTGGAGACGGAGACTGTCACGTTATTAGAGCGATGGAGACAGGGACTGTCACGTTATTAGAGCAATGGAGACAGGGACTGTCACGTAATTAGACCAATGGAGGTAGGGGCTGTGTCACGTTATTAGAGCGATGGAGACAGGGACTGTCACGTTATTAGAGCGATGGAGACAGGGACTGTCACGTTATTAGAGCGATGGAGACAGGGACTGTCACGTTATTAGAGCAATGGAGGTAGGGGCTGTGTCACGTTATTAGAGCGATGGAGACAGGGACTGTCACGTTATTAGAGCGATGGAGACAGGGACTGTCACGTTATTAGATCGATGGAGACAGGGACTGTCACGTTATTAGATCGATGGAGACAGGGACTGTCACGTTATTAGAGCGATGGAGACAGGAATATCGTCCCCCGGGACAGCCAAGAAAGAATGCCTGTGACCACATAAAGGGGCGCCGGAGACTGATTAGTCATAAACTCCTAAAATGTAAAAAAAAAATAATAATAATACCCCAACAATATCAGTAAGATAAATGACGAAAGAAAATTATTTTATGGTATGACAAGGCAACTGTGACTGCGCTGCACACAAGCTTGTCAGCGAATGAAGGAAAGCAGTGCCCCAAGCGAAGGCCAGTTCTGGAAGTAAGTGACCTCGCCCCGAGTCTAAATCTGCCAAAGGAAAAAAAAAACCTACAAATTTCCTACCTTTTGTAAGACCAAATGATGGCCGGATAAAAAGAGAGAAAAAAAGTTAACATCAGCTTCAGAGCCGAGAGAGAGAGAGAGAGAGAGAGAGAGAGAGAGAGAGAGAGAGAGAGAGAGAGAGAGAGAGAGAGAGAGAGAGAGAGAGAGAAGGCCTTTATAATGTTCCTTGGAAAACAACTAAGTAAACACACGAAATATATTATCAGCCACATAACAAAAAGTAAACCTTCAAATACACGGACACAAATCTATCAAAGTGTTGGATACTGTACCTCCTCACACGGTTCTATAATAACATCATAAACAGTACCTAATCTAAACTACTCTCTGAAGTACAGGAACCACACAGAGATACTAACTTTAGATTCCGTAGTAACGCTTGCCCGGAGAGTCAAAACAAAAAAGCTTGCGGTCGTGGACCTGTACAACCATGAACACTGATCGAAGACTGAACGCGTTCTGCGTCGGTCAGGTAGCTTAAGGTGCAGTCGTTTTGTTTCTGTCAATGGCTTGACGCGAGACGCGCAGGCAATGTGTCATGTCCGCTTGACTATGTGGCTACTGGCACGGACGGAGAAAGAAATCATTTTATGCTCGGATATTCTGAGTATCTTTTTTTTAGGGGAGGAAAAACAGAATACGAACAAGATTACTCACATATTTTCTGCATGTATATTGCAGATTTTTTTTTCTTTTGGGGGGGGGGGGAGAGAAAATATTTTATATCTAACAAGACAGAACAAAGAATAGGTCCTAAAAGAAGTTTCAAAATAACGAAAACAAGTTAAAATGATATGAAAAAGACAGCCCAAATTTTCTTGGGCTTGTCATGAGAAAAAAACAAAAGAGGTTAAAGAACTCAGAAATCACTGGAAAATTCAATGGAAAAAAAAGAAAGAAAGTTCCGAGAGAAGAATATCTCAGTGGAATGATCTAGCGGCTGGTCGAGGAAAGCTTCTGACTTGATCGAACACGCGTTGGCCTGCACAAAAGAAGCATGATCGCCAACGCTAACTGGCACGGCAAAACAGAATAACAGGAAACAGAACAGACAAAGTCAAAGAAAGAAAAGGAAGAGAAATGTGTGTGGACTAAGGGAGGAATGATAAATAGAAACAGACATACAAACTGATAAATAGAAACATATATAGATACACTGACCAAATGATAAACAGAAACGTATATAGATACACTGACCAAATGATAAACAGAAACGTATATAGATATACTGACCAACTGGTAAATAGAAACGTATTCGTATATAGATACACTGACCAACTGATAAACAGAAACGTATATAGATACACTGACCAACTGATAAACAGAAACGTATATAGATACACTGACCAAATGATAAACAGAAACGTATATAGATACACTGACCAAATGATAAACAGAAACGTATATAGATACACTGACCAAATGATAAACAGAAACATATATAGATACACTGACCAAATGATAAACAGAAACGTATATAGATACACTGACCAAATGATAAACAGAAACATTTATAGATACACTGACCAAATGATAAACAGAAACGTATATAGATATACTGACCAAATGATAAACAGAAACATAAATAGATACACTGACCAAATGATAAACAGAAACATATATAGATACACTGACCAAATGATAAACAGAAACGTATATAGATACACTGACCAAATGATAAACAGAAACGTATATAGATATACTGACCAACTGGTAAATAGAAACGTATTCGTATATAGATACACTGACCAACTGATAAACAGAAACGTATATAGGTACACTGACCAACTGATAAACAGAAACGTATATAGGTACACTGACCAACTGATAAACAGAAACGTATATAGATACACTGACCAACCGATAAATAGAAATGTATACAGATACACTTACCAAATGAAAAAGAAAGTCAGACATTTACAAATCTACTGGCAAGCTGAGATCTAATTATGTACAGAAAGCCTGATACACTGACCTGCCGATGAACAGACAGATATAAAGACCAGCTGATAGGCTAAAGAAAGACCAACTTATAGACAGAAGAAAGACGGATACAAAGACTGATTGACAGACAGAAGAAAGACGGATACAAAGACTGATTGACAGACAGAAGAAAGACGGATACAAAGACTGACTGACAGACAGAAGAAAGACGGATATATATTTAATATATTTAGAATGACAGAAAGAGAAAGAGAGTAACAGAAAGACAGAATAGTGATACACTGAAATGTGGAATGCAGACCAAGTGATTGAAAGGCAGACTGATATAGAATGACTGTTAGACAGAGAGGTAGACAGATCTATAGACTGACAGAAAAGAAGAACATAGAACGGCTGACAGGCGGAAAGGCAGACGGACTAACAGACAGACAACCAGACAGATAACGTAACATGTATATTTGCGTCCTTTTTACTGCCACCTGGAATGGTGGGGGCTAGAGCACACTGTTCGTTTGTCAGATGAAGCCTACATGTGAAGACAGCTGGTGATCTGTTGGTGATGAGTGATGATGATGATGGGCTATCACGGTTTTCCTCATCTGTTATGACGTGTTAAAAAAATAATGCTATCCTAGCCAGCTGCCGTTACAAAAACATTCGTAAACAGACTCCAACAAAATTCAAACATCAACAGACACAGCAGACACACTACAACCTTCACTAGCTAATCCTTCACATTCCACGCTGAAGCCTATACATATCTATCTGGATCACGATAGAAAGAGCTAGTTTATAGTTCAAACAATACATCTGAGACAAACAAGGGGCGGGTCTCTATTATTGTGGCGCATACCTGGGGCAAGCCCGCGGAACGCCCGGAATCCGGACACGAAGCCACTTCACGTCGCAGTGACTAACACCTGATGGGCGTTGTTTACGCCCGTTCACAGTGAGGCTAGATCGGCACCGACCGCTCTGTTGTTACCTGTAGAAATGATAGCTCATTACATGTTCCCTACCTCACATTCGAAGGTCGGGGGTTCGAATCCGGCCGGCGGCACCCCAGTCACCCAGCTGTAGAAATGGGTACCCGACTTCTTCTGGAGTTGGGGATGGAAAGGCAGCCAGGCGTGATACTGACCACATCACCCTCTAGTGTGCTGATAGGTCAAGGAAAATATGGGCACTAACACCATATCCCTATGTGCCTCTAAGGCATGACAGGGTTATCTTTACCTTTTTTACCTCACATTCACTTTATTACTTTCACATATAATCCCAGGTCAGTTTCTTTTATACATGCGCTCCTACAGTTATTTTCACTTACATTTACATTTCTAAACACGCGCGCGCGCGATTAGGGTTGCTTCAAAGAGCAACAATGAAATGAGAGTGAACAGCGACCCGGAAATAAAACAAGGTATAAGACGAGTATATTGCTATTATGAAATACCAGAGATTAGATATGCTGATGACACAGTGTTACTGTCCACAACACAAAAAAGGAATGGAAAAACTAATTATGTCAGTCCGTAAGAACAGCGAAGAGCAGAACCTGTATCTTAATGCAAAGAAAACTAAACTGATGACAACTGACAAAACAAACATGGCAGCTAAGGCAGCTGATATCTCTCTTAAAAAAGTAAAACAACTAAAGAATCTGTGGATAGGAACAGACAGAACTACAAAAATAAGATTTTTAAGGGCATGCATTTTTCCCATCGCAACATATGCCTGTGAGACCTGGACACTTAACAAAACAGCTGAGAAACACATAAATGCCTTTGAATATAAATGCTACAGAAGAGTTCTTCAAATATCATGGACACTTCTTCTTCTTCGTTCGCTTCTACCACCAAGATCGCCCCGCGATCCTACTGAATTTACGCCTGTGGTCCACGTTAAGTCCTGTGGTCCCCCGTGTGGTCCCCGAAAGGAACACACGGGATCCCCGAGAGGACCACATGGGGTTCAGAGTATCGCAGGGCTTGAGCCTGTATTCTTGGTGGGTCCCGGAAGCGGGATTGCGTGACACCGTGGTTTTCGTTGCACCAGTTTAGTCTAGAGTTGGACTGTCTCACCGGAAGACCTCGACGTGTTTTGGATATCAGTGTATCCCCGCTGGGTGAGAGGTGGTAGCCCACCCAGGCCAGAGTTGGACCTTCTCACCGGAAACCATGGACACAAAAAAGAACAAATATACCCATACTATAAGAACTAAATACTGAAGAAGGCTGGATAGTAAAGAGGATTAAACAAAGAAAACGGAAATATTTTGGACACATTAACTCTTTCCGTGCTTCCGGGTACTGAGGTAGCCCTTCCATTTTGTGTCTTGAATGCCAGCGGGACTACGCAGCCCATGTTTCTTTCTTTAAAAAACGGTGTAACTTTTTAACTGTACACGTTTTATTTGCGCATGTCCGGTGACCTGTCATAGTTCCGTCAGAAGCGTGCCTAACAACCGAGTGAAAATGTGTGTTTTGATGGAGTAATTGCAATATTTTGTGTGATTTCTGAGTCTTATGGAATGCCCCACGACAAGACCACTGTTCTTGAATGTGCCCCAAGTAGATTTTTACCATAAAACGGACTGAAGAAGTAGTTAGAAGGTTATTTCGGACATTATTATACTGAGTATGTCACATACTATGACACGAGATTGGATGAAGCTACAGGTAGATCTAGACATCGCCGATGGTAGATACTGCACTCCTAGACCTACCCGATGGTAAGTAGGACACAATTATCACCTAAAATCATCACACTACTTCTTTTTTTCCTAAAAAACTCTTCATTCTTACATTTACACCTATTTTGATGCATAATACGTATACGTATAATGTGGAAATACTTGATCACATTCAATTTTACAACTGTACCCCCTATGCAGATCAAGACCCAGGCTTTTAATCTAGCACAAACGGAACGTCTGCATTTTTTTCCTGTGGCACGAAAAGAGTTTAAACGTCATAATAATCTAGAGAAGATCGTCTTGGAAGGATACATAATGGGAAGAAGAAAGAGAGGAAGACCAAGGCGAAGATTAGACATCGTTGATGATCTGCAAATGGACGCATCAGCTGCAGGGCATCTTGCTTACAACCGAGAGGCCTATATGAGTGCTGTTAGGGAGGCAAAGTTCCGCAAGGGACATGAAAATGACTGACTGATAAGACGAGGATGCACACTGTCACCTGATGTATTCTCATTATACAGTGAGAGGTATTAAAAACGTAAAAGGAATTAAAACAGGAGTCTATAATGTCAATAACCTGAAATATGCGGATGACAATGAATAGCTGGAAGTGAAAGCAATCTGCAGAAACTTGAGAAGAAGACTGCTGAAGAGAGCAATAAAAGAGGCCTTTTAAACAGCAGCAAAGGCAATATCGAAAAGAATAAAAATACTCGTATCAAAGTGCAACATACTCTCAAACTGGAAAACACTGACACAGGTAAGTAAATTCAATTACCCTGGAACAATAAGAACACCTAATGGCAAGTGCATCTTACATCATTCTGTTAAATGCCACACGGACTTGTATAGCTGTTTGCCAAGTTTTCCTGTTTTCGGCGAGTTTTTCAATTTCATCAAGGGATGTTAACGCCCACTGAACTGGCTTCTCTTAACAATGTCCTCTTTAGAGTTTCATGTGGTCGACCTCTTTTTCTTCGGCCTGTTGTGCTCCACTTGACAGCTAGTATTCTCTGATTGTTTCTTCTCATCACGTGGCCTATATATGTCCATCTTCTTTCTCTGATCACCCATGAGACATGTTGTTGTTTGCTCATCTGTCCTATCTCTAATGGCAAGTGCATGATGAAATAAAACTATGAATAGGTAAAGCAAAAGTAGCTTTTTATGACATGAAGGGGACATTAACAGATAATATGATGTCCGTAAAACTGGGGAAAAGTGTATTAAGTGAATACTGCTGTATGTTTGTGAAACTTGGACAGTCAACAAAATGGTAGATTTCTGTGTTGATGTATCGATATGGAAATTCTGTGTATGATTTCAGTGTGGCTGATCATACTGGACGGGCAACATGTTTGATTAGTTATTATGCCCTCATGTAGACTGATCTTGTGCTGCAGGAACGCGGTTATATAGAGGTGTGTCATGGCAGCGGTGGCTGCGTGGAATAAGTGCCACTGCACATTAGATTCCTAATGTAGGCCACGTTTAGGGGCAAGACAGTCCGGGACCCCAGGTTTTCAATAATGCAACACGAGAAGCCATTATCTTATGATACCATGCTTAATTATCATTATAACACCTGTCTTAATGTCATGTTGATGTCAATGTCAGTTGTATATGTTGTTGTGGCGTACAGTGAGATTAAAATGCTGTGTCTTTGATTTCAGACTTGGTGATTTGTACTGCATGTCAGTGTATTGTTTGAATGCTCAGGATTTATGCAAAATTAGCATGCAATATACCAGGGAGGGAAGAACTTGGGTTGTCGGTCATGATGGAGGAGCTAGAGTGGCCTCGAGTACGGAGTACTGTGCAATCCGCCAAGGACTGTTGGCATGTAACATCTAGATAAAATATCCCCCCCCCCCGCGATTATAAAATGTAAACTATGCATCAGCAACATTTACATAAGTTTCGGAACAATGGAAACTAGTTAAAATGATAAGTCAAATTTCTTGGACATGTCACGAGAAGACAGACGGTGGAGAAACTAGTAAATGACTGGAAAATTCACGGAAAAAGGAAGAGAGGAAGGTCAAGAGAAAAATATCTCAGTGGACTGACCCAAGTGGCATAGAAAGAAGAAAAGCATCTGAACTAATCGGAAACACCAAGGGCCGTGCAAGATGGAGGAGCTTGATCGCCAACGCTTTCCGGCAAGGCAGAAAATAATACTTAAAATCAGGGTTGTTCTTCGATTAAATTAATCGCAATTAACTGTATACTAATCGAAATTGTAGGTGTTTCTTTCAAGCATAATAATACTGTTCTATAAAGCAGAAACAGCTCAGTGCTACTTTTAAACACAGAGTAGCTTTAACATCCACTTGCCTGCACATATTAGATTATTCTAATTAGTTTGTGTAACATAAATAAAAGAATAAACAATAATACACTAATCAGTCAACAGCTAAAAGTAAGGCTTTAACCACATCACAATGCGATGTTTTCTTTAAACTGATGTGACGATGAAAAGTAATTGATTCTCTGACTTTTTCAATTATATAATCAGTCAACTGTTTAAGCTGACCAACAATGGTTGGTTCAAAGGTTTTTTTAAAATTAGTATTATTATTATTAAGAACGCATCTTATCTTATATTCTTCCTGTGCCATTAAACGTCACATAGAGCTCGCAAGGTAGTTCGCCAATGTTTCCTGTTTTCGGCGAGCTTTTCAACCTCATCAAGGGATTTCATGCCTATTAGTTTGGCCTCTCTTAACAATGTCCTCTTTAGAGTTTCCCGCGGTCGGCTTCTTTTTCTTCGGCCTGTTGTGTTCCACTTGACAGCTTGTTTCGGGATTCTCTAACTGTTTCTTCTTATAATGTGACCAACATATGTCCATCTCTTTCTTTTGATCACCCATGAAACTGGTTGTTGTTCGCTCATCTGTCTTATATCTGCATTGTTCTTGAATTCGTTCCACTTGATGCCGAGTATTTTCCTTAGGCATTTGTTTTCAAAACAGTCTAAGCACCAAAACCAAGTTAAGATTAATCAATTCAAATGTAATATTCACCCTCGTTTATGGAAGCGAAAGCTGGAAAACAACTAAGAACGTATGCTGATACAGAAAACAAACGTTGAAATGCGAAAGTAGTAGCTGGGGATATTTTCTAGCTATCTTAGCCAGAACTGGGGATATTTTCTAGCTATCTTAGCCAGAACTGGGGATATTTTCTAGCTATCTTAGCCAGAACTGGGGATATTTTCTAGCTAACTTAGCTAGATCTGGGGATATTTTCTAGCTAACTTAGCCAGAACTGGGTGTTTGGCTTCCGGTAGCTTCTCTTCAAGTCAGTGCCAACAACCCTTTTTGTGGAGGAGGAAAAAGCTTCAGACCCATGCATTCCAGTTTTCTCTCGGGCTGGCTTTCTTCTGGTGTGTACTATCAAATTGGTCAGAATTTTTTAAAAGAACTGTCAGCTCTTGCCAAACCTTGATCCTTTTGCCCTTACGCGAGAATTTCAGATGTTCTGAAGCGAAGTTCTAGCGCAGTCATACTTCCTAAAATAGACACTCTTATTCTGTCATTCATACAACCTTTGCTAAGTCCACACACAGCGATAATGTTTGTAAAAAATGCACAGGCATACTCTTGATACTTCTTTCCTTACACTAGCCCGTGTTTTTGAATGCCATATCTTAGATTAGCCCCATACTTATGATGGCATATGCCTGACCTGAATAACTAATCCGCATACAATAGGGCGTCACCTAGGGTCTACTACGACACTGGCCCGTGTCTGAGTCACGTAAAGGTGTGGTAGAAGATTTTCCCACCCTTCAGTATACACGTACTTGCTATGTTTTTGCCATGTATTGGCGATTTCTGATAAGAATCTGGTAAACAGAGGCTTGCATTCATATACTCTGTTTACCATTTTTCAAAATTCGCTGCACTTTCGTTCTCTAATCAATGCTACGTTAAAAATATAATAACAGCTTTTTCAACGCGTTAATCCTATGCATTAACAGCGATTAATGATCTGCTCTAAATAACACGTAATACCACTGAGAAATCATGTCATGGAGCGATGAGACACCGCCACCATCATCATCTTGTGCCGTCTCCCAGGACAAGGCTGGCTACAACTGATCCCCAACTCGCCGTGTTCCTTGCTTTCACAATGAACCTGTCCAAATTGAATCCAGTCCATCTCTCTGACGGTCTCCGCCCAACGTTGCCGCCCTCTTGCTCTTTTCTCACCAACTTTCCCATCAAGAATTGTTTTCACTATCTACCACACACTTCCCATTCTATTCCAGAGAGGTGCATTGAATAAATATAGTAATGAGGAAGTTCAATGGAACAGAACTGAAATGGCCGGCCGTAGTTACGACGGCAGACAAAACCTCACCCATTATAATATTTTAAAATGTACTTTAATGTCTTAAAGTGACAAAAATAAAACTGATGACTGAGAGAGAAGCTTTAAAATGAAATGAAGAAAAACCGGAAAGAAATTAAAATGGACGTAGCAAGGTTAACTCTTCTACTCCTTACTCAAGTCAGAATAAATTCTGATGAGAAATCTTGGTAGAAAGAAATTGGATGGAAGTTTCTTTCTCATTTCAAAGTATAGGCAAGGTTAGAAATGTTCTACTTTTCATTTTATTTTGACTTTATCTAAATATCACAATCAACGCTGGTGCGTACAGCGATGAAAGATCTACCTACGCTGACAGTGTTCTTTTTGTGTGAACGAGTTCAATGAAGAACGTAATTCCACATTTTAATCATCTGTTAATAATGAATGGAAATGGTAGCCATATATATATATATATATATATATATATATATATATATATATATATATATATATATCTGAACCTTAAGTGCCCAGGGCACATGGGGCTTCCGCAAGGGTTTTCCACAAATGCTTGTCCTTCGCCTTTTTTTCTGCTCTTGCCCAGGTGAGCCCTCTATTGCTCAACATCCTTTCTGATGTTCTTCTCCATGTCTCTTAACAAGTATATATATATATAATTGTTAAAAATCCTCACTGTAGTGAGAATAAACATGAACAAGATGGTGTATACATAAATATAAGAGGAAGAACAAAAAGACCTACCGACACAACGCAACCTTTTCGGGCTACACAGAAGCGGAACAGCCGGGTACGAGCGGAAGCTGAGCATCCGCGGCGACTTCCTCTTCCGGTGGTCGTATGGAGATGGCGGATGAGAGAAGATAGGTACCCGACGCACGGGTATCAGCCTAACGACCGCCGGCCGAGACAAAGCATCTCTGCCTGCTACTCTGTAGGAGAAGCTCCGTGTCCTCCGACATTCCAGCAACATGGCTGAAGAGACAAGGTCTGTTCTCTGGCAATGGCAGTGGGTTAATCCTTAAAACATAAGCCGACGACCTTTCTGGATCCAGTTCCACCACACGACATGTAGTTCCGCATTCAAAGACCGTCCAACGACAAATGCAAGTTCAACCAGTGGATTGTAAGTTCAGCACTGCTTATAAATTATGCCACCGCCCACTGAGCATTAAGTTCAATCACTGAATGTAAGTTTAAGTACTGGATATAATTTCAATCAAAAACTGAATTTAAGCTCAGTCACAGGATTTATGTTCAGCATCAATAGTAATTCAACCACTGAAAGTTCGACCATTTAATGTAAGCTCAAACACTGTAAGTTCTTAAAGCTCTTAAAATGTAATCTCAAACACTGTAAGTTCGAACATCTAATGTAAGCCCAAACACCGTAAATTCGACCACCTTATGTAAACTCAAATGCTGTAAATTCGACTACCTTATGTAACTCAAACACAGTAAATTCGACCACCTATATGCAGGCTCAAACACTACAAGTTCAAACACCTAATGTAAGTTCAAACACCGCAGGTTAAAGCTCTTAAAATGTAAGCTCAAATACTACAATTCTAATCGTTTAATATAAAGTCTCAACCACTACAGTAAACCCAACCATTTGACGAAGAGTAACATTATGGGTAAGTTCAGCTGCTAATATTTAAAAACTGAACCAATGAATGGCTTCTGCATCTCCCGGGATTTACTAAAGAACGTCCTACTACTAACCTCCTTATATGATCTGAAAAGGAAACTGCTGGGAGAGATGCATCACAGGAAAGAAGTTAAGACTACGTCCTACTACTGAGCTCCTTATATGATCTGAAAGGGAAACTGCTGGGAGAGATGCATCACAGGAAAGAAGTTAAGACTACGTCCTACTACTGAGCTCCTTATATGATCTGAAAGGGAAGCTGTCTGCTGGAAGAGAGGCATCACAGGAAAGAAGTTAAGACTACGTCCTACTACTGAGCTCCTTATATGATCTGAAAGGGAAGCTGTCTGCTGGAAGAGAGGCATCACAGGAAAGAAGTTAAGACTACGTCCTACTACTGAGCTCCTTATATGATCTGAAAGGGAAGCTGTCTGCTGGAAGAGAGGCATCACAGGAAAGAAGTTAAGACTACGTTCTACTACTGAGTTCCTTATATGATCTGAAAGGGAAGCTGTCTGCTGGAAGAGAGGCATCACAGGAAAGAAGTTAAGACTACGTTCTACTACTGAGCTCCTTATATGATCTGAAAGGGAAACTGTCTGCTGGAAGAGAGACATCACAGGAAAGAAGTTAAGACTACGTCCTACTACTGAGCTCCTTATATGATCTGAAAGGGAAACTGTCTGCTGGGAGAGAGGCATCACAGGAAAGAAGTTAAGACTACGTCCTACTACTGAGCTCCTTATATGATCTGAAAGGGAAGCTGTCTGCTGGAAGAGAGGCATCACAGGAAAGAAGTTAAGACTACGTCCTACTACTGAGCTCCTTATATGATCTGAAAGGGAAGCTGTCTGCTGGAAGAGAGGCATCACAGGAAAGAAGTTAAGACTACGTTCTACTACTGAGTTCCTTATATGATCTGAAAGGGAAGCTGTCTGCTGGAAGAGAGGCATCACAGGAAAGAAGTTAAGACTACGTTCTACTACTGAGCTCCTTATATGATCTGAAAGGGAAACTGTCTGCTGGAAGAGAGACATCACAGGAAAGAAGTTAAGACTACGTCCTACTACTGAGCTCCTTATATGATCTGAAAGGGAAGCTGTCTGCTGGAAGAGAGGCATCACAGGAAAGAAGTTAAGACTACGTTCTACTACTGAGCTCCTTATATGATCTGAAAGGGAAGCTGTCTGCTGGAAGAGAGGCATCACAGGAAAGAAGTTAAGACTACGTTCTACTACTGAGCTCCTTATATGATCTGAAAGGGAAACTGTCTGCTGGGAGAGAGGCATCACAGGAAAGAAGTTAAGACTACGTCTTACTACTGAGCTCCTTATATGATCTGAAAGGGAAACTGTCTGCTGGGAGAGAGGCATCACAGGAAAGAAGTTAAGACTACGTCTTACTACTGAGCTCCTTATATGATCTGAAAGGGAAACTGTCTGCTGGGAGAGAGGCATCACAGGAAAGAAGTTAAGACTACGTCTTACTACTGAGCTCCTTATATGATCTGAAAGGGAAACTGTCTGCTGGGAGAGAGGCATCACAGGAAAGAAGTTAAGACTACGTCTTACTACTGAGCTCCTTATATGATCTGAAAGGGAAACTGTCTGCTGGAAGAGAGACATCACAGGAAAGAAGATAAGGCCCACGCCCGACCACTGAGGACGCTGCCACTGTTAGGGTCCTGAATATCACTCATCAAGACATGAAGATCATGACGATGCCCACGCCGTTCTCCAGGCTGTTATGGCATAAACTATCACCAGGAATCACCTACAGGACTTGTGTCTTGGCCAACTGATTCTCTGATTTTTCATTCAGTGCCCTTCATTCTGTGATTACCCACGCAAAGACATACAAACTTGACTGCGCAAAGAGCAGTGTAAGGTCTTGTGAAATATCTCATCCATGAGGCATCTTCATATTTAAACATAAAGAAGGAGTGGAATATTTTTCACGACAAATAATAGACCTAACACGCACAAACCACCAAGAAGTTGCCTTTTATAGGCAAGGAGGAGGAGAAAAGCGCTGTGCAAACAGCGAGGCTCCTCAACTCAAAGAAGGCATGTGTATCCAGGGGGAGATAAGCTGCATCTACGTGGACAGGGGAATTGAACTGCATGCACATGGACAGGAGAAATCAGCTGTTATCTACGTGGGCAAGGGAGAAAAGCTCTAGCTACGTGGAAAGGGGAGATAAGCTACATCTTTCTGGAAAGGAAGATGATAGCTGCACTTTACTTGGACAGCGAGATAACTTGCATTTACGTATAGTGTACAAGGAAAATACGCTGCATATACGTGGGTGGGGGAGATAAACTATACAAAGCCCGGCCAACCCCCCCCCCCCCCCAAAAAAAAAACTTAGTTGATCTGAAATATTTTTTTGCACACTAAAATAAGAAAAACAAAGGATGACATAATGTAGGGAGAAATAAGCTGATTCTCCTGTATACTAGCACTACTCTGTTCTAACTTCATAAGTGGGGGCTATCTGCAACAGATCTTAATCTCGCTACCTGATCTGAAAGAATACTATCTGTCTGCAGGAAGGAGTGGACCAAGAGTACCACTGTACATTCGGGTGTTAGTGTATTAAGAGACGGAAGTTTACAGATAATAAAAATAAAATGTGTTTGATGCACGGAAATTCTAACTAAGAGCCATTTCCCTTTCTGAAGAACAACGTAGAAACCACGTATGAGATGATCTTGTGACTTTGGCTGAGAGAGGAGAAATGAAATAGTTTGACAGAAGAAGCTTCAAAGTATTGGAACGTGGCGCTGCTACAGATCTTATGCAAGGATCTATCAGCTTACCAAGGCATTATACTAAACAGCTTTCAAAGGTGTACAAGAATTTACCGTAAGCTCAAGTTCTCTTGTGAGCAAAGAGACTGGGACTAACAGGCACGCAAAGCTTTCAGAGAAAGATCACTGCCTTTTACAGCGGGAAGGGTAGGTCAAGGAGAGACCAACACGGCCGTATATGCAAACAGAAGGTGGCCTTTGCAACCGTGCATAAAGAAAGAGTACTTCAGATTCGAGTTTTACAATGTAAGAAGTATCACTAATGCAAGAGAGGTACAAATAGGAATTTAATACTTATGTTAACAGGAGCTATCTCCACATAATACGTGCTGGATATCGCTGGCCTTCTTGCTTCTCCATCTAACGAGATCACTGGTGTCTCCAATCAGTTCAAATGCTTTTCTTTCTTCCATGCCACTTGGTCAGTCCACTGAGATATCTGTCCTCTTAGCCTCCCTCTATTTCTTTTTTCCTTCGAATTTTCCAGTCATCACCAAGTCCTCTAACTTCTGTCTTCCCACGGTATGTTCAAGAAATTTGGACTTGTCTTTTTCTCATCATTTTACCAGAAGATTATTACAAATAATACAAACATTTTAGAAAAATTATTTCCCCAACGCCTGTGTATTTATCACTGACTGTAAGTAAAAAAAAAAGGCAATAAAGCATTTATACAGTATTTGAAGTAAAAATCGATCACTCGATTATCTACTAACAAACCCCAGTTCTCTGAAAGGCAAAAAAGCAAAAATCCGAATGCCAGTCAATTGAAACTGAGGAAACAATATCCGAGGAAAGGTAACAATAATGCTTTCACGCTTAGATTTCATGTTATACATAATCAACTCCTAACACATGCTAGATTAACTCTAAATACATGCTAGATTAACGCCTAACAAATACTAAACATTTCTGTTTTATCAACTTTAACACCAGATGTTTCTGTCTCGCGACCGCGCATACATCACCGCTCATATGTTCCTCTTACCGGCCCACAGAAACGAGCGGCCTCCGCCACCTTCGCGTCTTTTGGTCTTTCTCGCTCAAAAGATTTGTTAAAACTGGCGATTCTGTCGCGCAAAACGGACAATCTGGCATGCAGAAGGAAGGAATGCGCAGCGACTGTTTTGTTGTCATCAAGATGGGAAGTAAACAAATTGCGGGTGAGTAAACAGTGGGCTTGTGCTAAGCCCCTACTTCGCAAGGGTGGACGAGGGCTCAGACGAGCTGAGGCGAGCCAGGAACCAAACAGACGACAGATCAGATCCCCCCCCCCCCCCACCAAACCTGGTTACAATGCTGAGTTTGGTGTCGGCCTGGGGGCCACTTCTTGTCATCGTTTTTTAACGAACCAGCTTGGCTCAGTATTAACGGTGACCAGTTTTTCGCTGAGACCAAAGCCAAATTTAGCAGATAAAAGCATTTGACGTGGCCATGTGGCCAGTGGAGATAACACAAAATGCTTTCCAAGCAGACGAAATGTCAGGATTAGAAAGCGTTGGCAAATATTACCCGAAGTGTAAATGAACGCATTATAAAGCGGTTATGAAGTTCCGCGTTCTGAAAATAGCTTCTCTTGAGGCTCCGTGAAGAGATTAGTGTAGTAAGGCTTGCAAAAAAAAGCCCATTAAAAACATATGTGACTGCTATGATCCGCCAGGAATCTAACACATCACGCTGTCATATGTCAATAATCTATTGTACCACGTTTCATTAGTAATCTATCATATCAAGCTGTGATGGGCTCAATCTATCATATCATGCTGTGGTGGGCTCAATCTATCATATCATGTTGTGGTGGACTCAGTCTATCAGATACATCATGTCGTGGTGGCATCAGTCTATCACATCATGTTGTGTGGTGGGCTCAGTCTACCATATCATGTTGTGTGGTGGGCTCAGTCTATCACATCATGTTGTGGTGGCCTCAGTCTATCACATCATGTTGTGGTGGGCTCAGTCTATCACATCATGTTGTGGTGGGCTCAGTCTATCATATCATGTTGTGGTGGGCTCAGTCTATCATATCATGTTGTGGTGGGCTCAGTCTATCATATCATGTTGTGGTGGGCTCAGTCTATCACATCATGTTGTGTGGTGGACTCAGTATATCATATTATGTGAGAGGCTCAATCTGTCATATTATGCTGTTAGACGGTCAATCTATCATGTCATGTTGTGGCAGGTCAGAAATCTATAAAATCACGTTGTGACAGGTCATCAATCTATCATGCCACGTCTCAACAGATCAAGGATTTACCATATCGCTTAGTGAGAAGCCTAATCTAGCGCTTCAGAAGAAAAAAAATGACTGATCAAGAATCTACAGTACCACTCTATTAACCCTTCAGTCACATGTGACGTAAAACTGCAAGGACTTTTTTCCCCCATAACACTATCATCTCCTCCTGCAGGTATAAGAAACAGTGAGAACTAAATCGCTGGCCTGAGAATGTCTTTTTTTTTGTAGTAAATTATGACCGAAAAAAAAACTATAGACAAATTGTATGTGATGCCCCTTAGAAAGACATGGCTAATGACAAGCATCTGCGAAAAGTCATGATAACTGGAGTTTTATAATACACCCAGTGTGAGTACACGCGGGAAAAGATGAGGATGAACGTGGCTGCTGTCAACCTTGACAATGCGTGTCCTTGGCTGTTGCTTTGTCTAACAACAGGTCGTGTGTCTCAAAATTAGAAGGAGACATGGCGGAAACTTGACATTACAACAACCCCAACTCTTCAACTTCTACAGCGTTCTGTCTCCGATACAAAAGACTGGAGAAAGAGTCATATACCAACTTGCTTCCTTGTGGCCGAAAAGCTTAGCCGTGAAGTCTAACACTGCGGCTCGGTAAGAGAGCATCTTTCAATCTTCTTTGTGTATGGTCCTGGACAAGAACAGATCCAAGACTGCCAATGTTCTTCGTTACTGGGCAGACCAGCGCAGACCTCGGTCTTAAAGCGCCCGGAGTCACGATGTAATCTGTTCTGTCCGTTATGTTTCAGAACCGTAACGAAAATTAACCAAAAGCACCGAGAGACTACAATAAGGTTTTTAGTAAAAACGACCAAAAAAAAAAAAAAGAGGATGCAGGAAAAGGATATATGCACGACGATGATATCACCCTGCGATAAAAGTGGTTTACCTAGCCACTTCTGGAGCTAGGAAAGACAAGGTGGCCAGACTGGCCACACCAACTCAAGCGCCAGGTTTCTCAATCCAGGTTCTGCGGGCCCCCAGACTTCTCCCAGAAGTCGTTTGGGGTTCCGTGAGAGATCAAGACTAAAATATTTACATATTTACAACAACAAAAAAAAGATATGTAGAAATATATCATTTTATGATCAAAAGAGCATGGACAAACTGCTACGTATATACTACGTATATACAAATGTCTAACAATGGATGTGGAAACGACTGTTCGCAATATAACAGGCATTAACTCTCTCACCATATTTATTCTCGTTAGCTTACACATTTCATACTCTGTTCAACTGTCAAAACAAGTGGGAATTTTAATGCTCTGTCGTATCGATATGTTTCATCATTTTTCCTACATGCCTCAACAGCGTGGAACAAGAGAGATTTTCTAACTGAAAAAAATAAACAATAAAAAAAAATCTGGGCGTACACTTTCTAGAAGCGCCGGAACGAGCGACAAGACCACAAACAATAACCACATTCTCTTCCCTCATATCTTGTGCAAAATTTCTATAATTATACTCCCGAAAAATGAACAAACAAGAAATGATTCCAAGCCACATTTTAAATATCCGCACCTGCTGAAAGACTGTAAAGCCCCACCACGAATCCGCCTACCATGTTTTAAACGACCAGTCAAATACAGATTTTCTATTCCGAGATCAATCCACAAATGGGCATTCTTCTCTGCTGGTTTCGGTATTTTCACAGCAAATTTATTCTGTATGGGCTGGAAGGCCGAGATAAACCAGGGATTGTTGAGAATGGGTAGGGCAGAAAGCAACTGTTGACGCTAGTTCATGGTTAGTTTGTTGGTGTTTCTCCTGTAAATCTGAGTGTGCTTCTCTCTGCAGATGATGCCGCTGTAAAATCCTTGAAAAGAGACATCAAATCGGATTTGTGCCAGGTTCGGAGAATTTTCGTAACGGGACCCGAGAAAGGGCACTTAGCAAAGCTCTATACCAGACGCTGGCAATCTACGGCCCGCGGGTCAGATCTGACCCTGCAAACGAAATTATCTGTCCTCAAAAATGTTTCACGTTTACTGCGATTTCCTTAGGGCATAAGACGTTGTAAGTGAAATTAATTAAGACAACTAACCAACTAGACAAATAATTAACATGACCAGACAACTAACCAACTAGACAAATAATTAACATGACCAGACAATTAACCAACTAGACAAATAATTAACATGACCAGACAACTAACCAACTAGACAAATAATTAACATGACCAGACAACTAACCAACTAGACAAATAATTAACATGACCAGACAACTAACCAAGTAGACATTAATATGACCAGACAACTAACCAAGTATACAAAAAATTAATCAGCCAAATGACAAGACAACTAACCAAGCAGACAAATAATCAATTAACCACCTAAATACAAAACAGTCAAATAACACACTGCAGGAAAAAAAAATCAATGGACCAGTTAAAACAAAAAACCCCAGCCAACCAAAGAATCAACCAGCCAATCAGGTAGTCAGTAAACCAATCAACTAACCAAGATGCCCGTCAGTCAATAAACCAACAAACTAACCAATCTGTCAAACAACCAACCAACCAAACAGCTAGTCATTCAATCAACCAACCAGCCCAGCCACCTAGTCAGTCAACCAACCAACCAACCAACCAACCAACCAACCAACCAACCAACCAACCAACCAACCAACCAACCAACCAACCAACCAACCAACCAACCAACCAACCAACCATAGGAGCATCTATTAATAAGCAGTGCTGCCACATGTACACCGCAACAAATCTAACATCACATTGAACCGCACTCAAGACAGTTAACCCTCACAAATCGATCCTCCACGGGGCAAGCAAAATTAAAACTGGAAATAATTACCGGACACGAGCTGGAAATTCAAGAGAAGATCATTTTACACATCACAGAACAGTAATCACGGGGAGACAACTGCCTGACAGACATAAAACAAGGGTACTCACACCGATGGTCTGCTATCACGGGCGTCAAACGCACTTCCCTGTGCCAGTCGCTGGACAGCGACCAGCAATGACGACGTCGGATTTTCACCATATCTGAAGTAACTCCGACAGTACCCAAGCGTGGACAGGGGGGTGGGGGGTCAAAGTCTGTTGCTTCGCTGCTGTCTCCGCTTTTAAAATGTGCACTGATATGTATCACATCACTGCAAGGATGCCATGTCTTACATTCACGTATCACTGCTCTCTATCACTAGAATGTTACATCCTCACAACGTCACACAATGAATATCTTTTCTAAATCTTGTAAGGAAGCAGTTTTTAAAGCACTGTCACACATGACCAGTTACCGTCAAGAAAGAAATAGAGAAAAACCAAAGCGTTAAAGATGGGGAAGGTTGTTTTTCCCTCCTCAATCTTGGAAAACAGTTTCATGCATGCCGCCATCTTGTCTTTTCTATGGCAGCTGCTCTCCTCCAAACTAATTTTAAGAAAATCTAACTGGAACATATTTCTGTTGTAGGGTCAGGCATTTAAATGAAGTTTAAATAAATAAAAGTCTGAGGTATAAGGATATTAAGCATGTTGTAGGGCGGATGATGATGATGATGATCTGATCATCATCATCATGTGCCGTGTCTGGATGTCAAGGCCTATCATGCATTCCAACTTGCCCCGATCTCTGATGTCCTCGAAGAGATAAAGAAGCGCTTGCCCATATGTTATGGGCACTTTTCCATTATGTTATGGGCGCTTTTCCACTATGTTATAGATGCTTTTACCCTACACTGGGGGCACTTTTCCATTATGTTATGGGCGCTTTTCCATTATGTTACAGGCGCTTTCACCCTACACTGAGGGCACTTTTCCATTACATTACGGGCACTTTTTCGTTACATTAAGGGACACTTTTCCATTACATTAAGGGACACTTTTCCATTACATTGTGGGCACTTTTCCGTTACATTACGGACACTTTTCCATTATACTACGGGACGCTTTTCCGTTACACTGTAGGCACTTTTCCATTATATTACGGGACGTTTTTGCCAGTATATTGTGGACACTTTTCCTTTACATTACGGACACTTTTTTCATTACATTACGAGCATTTTTTTCTATTACATTACAGGACACTTTTCAATTACACTACGGGCACTTTCCCATTACATCATGGATGGTTTTCCGACATGTTTAGGGCTCTTCCATTACGTTATGGGGCTCGGCATGTAATATATGAAGGCAAACTGTATTTCCTGCCATGGCCCCTTTTATCTTCCCAGATACTCTGGCGAAGCTGTTATCAGCAAGACTGTCAAATCTTGGAAATCTATTAGAACTAAAACACACCATGTTTGCCTATACTCTACAAAAAAAAGAAGCTTCAGCTCACAATGAAAATCAATGAGAGACCGGGCGCATCACAGCAGACGGCAGATTCTCATGAACGAACCAAGATGGCTTGGACAAATACCGTTAACGGTGAGACGCACAGCATTCGTGAAATCAGCCGGTCTCATCCTCTTGTCTGCGTGGTACTGAGAAGTCTTGGCACTGTGATTCCCATAGTACTGCGATCTCAGGATATAACGAAAGCCGTGACAGTCGACAAACACTATCATCTATCGTCAATAATCATTATCGTTGAGAGAAAGAGGACAGGGCCGTTCTACAACGTGGCCGTTCTACTGCAATCTGAAGGCACAAACTACCAACAGCTTTGATATCATTTACACTGTTGAAACTAACGCTGTAAATAGAGTGACGAATTTCTAACAGAAAGTCCAAGGCAACATAACTTTCCATCAATTCTTACTACTTCCTTACTTCAGTATTAAATAGAATTTATTCTAGCTAATCTCCAATCTTAGCACCAGCATTGTGGAACTGGAGATAGTAGAATTTGTGAAGGAGCCGAAACTGGACATGTATTAGTCCGTCATTAGAGAAAAACAAAAGAAAATGTTCACCCACTGCCTTCTCAACACATACATGCAGTCTTTGAGAACAGCAATGTCGAACTCTTAACATAAACACCACCGGGATAATAACAATACCACGGCCCTCTTAGTGCTTAACATAAACAACACTGGGATAATAACAATACCGCGGCCCTCTTAGCTCTTAACATAAACAACACTGGGATAATAACAATACCACGGCCCTCTTAGCTCTTAACATAAACAACACCGAGAGAATAACAATACCACGGCCCTCTTAGCTCTTAACATAAACAACACCGAGAGAATAACAATACCACGGCCCGATTAGCTCTTAACATTAAACCGAGAGAATAATAATACCACGGCCTTCTTAGCTCTTAATATAAACAACACCGAGAGAATAATAATACCATGGGCTTCTTAGCTCTTAACATAAACAACACCGAGAGAATAACACTGCTGCTGTTTCTGGCTGAAGCCGAAGTAGAGAACCCTCTTCACTGAACAGAATGGCACAATAGCCACATATAAAAGGGAAACCGAAAAAAAAAACCAGTCCGCCGTATAGGGAAAACTTGTTAGGAAATCACACACATGACTTAACGCACACTTGTACATGGTGCCCGACACAGCCACTCCGGCAGGAGACTGAAAGATAGCACACCCACGCAGAAAGTCAAACCACACAGAAAAGAATATTCTAGTTGTTTACTGCTACGCCTGGCCTTGCAGTAATGGGAGCCGGAGGCGATGCAGAAACACTATTATTTTGTTTGTGGCGTACATCCACCGCGGATATTGCTCAAATACAGGCCGCCTTCAGAAATGTCAATCGTTGCGAAAATATCGCCCAGCAGGGCAAAGAAGTCTGAGAATTCCAAAACTGCAATTTTTCACTATTTCAAAACTCATGTCGCGAAAGAAAGAAAGAAAGAAAGAAAGTAAAGAAAGAAAGAAAGACTGCGACAATTGACTTTTCATATGTCAGATACTTCGCTTATGCAACAGTGCGGGAAAAAAAAAAACAAGACAGGCGGAACAGCGAAGTACGACTGGTGGTTATCTTCTTGTTTCGTATGTTACGCAGTGTTAACATACGGTTGTGAGAGTTGGAAATCAACCAGTCTACTCAAACAAAGACTTGATGCAATTGAGAACAAATGGCTCCTTAGACTATTGAACATCAGATGGTCCGACTTTAAAACGAACGCGTCAATAAGACAGGAATCGAACCAAGTCTACGTATCAAGATACATCAAAAGACGTCGATGGGCCTATCTCAGCCACGTTCTCGTATGAACGAACCAAGAATCCCTCGCCAAGCCCTCACATGGTCATCGAAGGGAAAAAGAAAGCAAGGCAAGCCAAGGGAGACTAGAGAGAGTACAACTCTGGAGTTCAAGTCCATCCAAGACCTACAGCTGGCGGCGGCGAGTCGTCAGACGTGAAAAGATATGATTTCCGCCCTGTGAGCCAATGTTGGCCCTAAAGGAATGTCAATCAAATCAGATCGTTGAGGGGGAAGACGAGTGTAGTCCAGGGCTGGACACTCACGCAGAAGCTAGTGATTTTACAGTTTCCATTCCCAAATTCCAGAACACGTCCCGCAAACCTACATTCTGTACAGCAGTAGTTCAGAACCAAGTACATGAATCCCTAAGCGGTTCATGGAAGGATTTTGGGGGAGTCAACTTACAAATACACTGGCTGGATTAAAAATAGCATCTTGTGGGTTATATTTATTGCTCAACTGTGTTGAGTGGTACACAGCTGTTCTCAGGTCGTGAGGAGGATAAGGAGGAGGAGTTAGTTAAAAAAGAACGTGAAGAACAATGTCCTACAGGGACTTAAGAGCACAAACTCACCCCTACCAAACTATGGGGGACGATTGTAGAATTCCTGTTGACGGTGAAATTCATGGAAGAAGCCCGTATCTTTGATTAAATGGCTGAGCACAGAGTAGTAGTAGTAGAAGTAGTAGTAGTAGTAGTAGTAATAGAAGTAGTAGTAGTAGTAGAAGTAGTAGTAGTAGTAGTAGAAGTAGTAGTAGTAATAGTAGTAAATACGCTGTGGTCATATTTCATTGACACGGATGTGGTTACAAAGACAAACATTGGATGTGATTTTTTTAAATAGCAAGAGAATGATAACCAAGCCCTGGACTTCGGCAGAACAAGCAAACACAGCTGTAAGAGAGAGGGCGGGCACTAACAAACAAGCAAACACAGCTGTAAGAGAGAGGGCAGCAACTAACAAACAAGCAAACACAGCTGTAAGAGAGAGGGCGGGCACTAACAAACAAGCAAACACAACTGTAAGAGAGAGGGCGGGCACTAACAAACAAGCAAACACAGCTGTAAGAGAGAGGGCGGGCACTAACAAACAAGCAAACACAGCTGTAAGAGAGAGGGCGGGCACTAACAAACAAGCAAACACAGCTGTAAGAGAGAGGGCGGGCACTAACAAACAAGCAAACACAGCTGTAAGAGAGAGGGCGGGCACTAACAAACAAGCAAACACAGCTGTAAGAGAGAGGGCGGGCACTAACAAACAAGCAAACACAGCTATAAGAGAGAGGGCGGGCACTAACAAACAAGCAAACATAACTGTAAGAGAGAGGGCTGGCACTAACCAACAAGCAAACATAGGTGTAAGAAAGAGAGAGGACAGACAATAAGAGAGAGAGAGGACAGCCAATAAGAGAGAGAGGAAAGACAACAAGAGAGAGTGGATAGACAATAAGAGAGTGGACAGACAATAAGAGAGAGAGGACAGACAATAAAAGAGAGAGAGGGCAGACAATAAGAGAGAGAGGACAGACAATAAGAGAGAGAGGACAGACAATAAGAGAGAGAGAGGACAGACAATAAGAGAGAGAGAGAGAACAGACAATACGAGAGAGAGGACAGACAATAAGAGAGAGAGAGAGAGGACAAACAAAGAGAGAGAGAAGGGACAGACAATAAGAGAGAGAGAGAGGACAGACAATAAGAGAGAGAGAGGACAGACAATAACAAACAGCAAACATAGCTGTAAGAGAAAGGACAGGCACTAACAACTGAACCCTGAGGTAACACAAGGGAACGCGACAATTTCTAAATGACAGTCGCCTGACCAACCTCTCAGTGGGGGATCTGATCCCGCAGGCGTACATTCAGTCTCCAAAAACAAAGCTCCCTCCTACACATATATTTATACACGCCAAGTACAGACATATGAGGTGAGATACAAAGGCCAGTCTTAAGCTCTGTGGTCAAAGCGTTCTGCTAATTAGAGAAAAAAAAAAAGATCGCTGGATGAAATCGAGGTATGACTTTCTTTCCCCTCTCAAGAACTTTGCGGTTTGCTTGTTATTGTTATGCATCCATCTAATCTGGCTAGTAATGTTTAGGTGTTATGCAGTTTGTCATATTTCTTATCTCTATGTAACTAAAAGCAGTACAATTTTTGTTAAAGTTCTTTCGGGAAGAGGATTATGGTGAATTTCCTAGAAGACTTCAGCTTCTTAGCAGCCTCCACCACCCTAGTGCACATGGTTGCTCTATCCTGCTGGTCTGGCTGACTTCAGCCTGTTTCTTGAACCGCCACAGAGACGAGGGCTAGGGTCTTGGTCAATTCTGGTTCACAGGCTCCCCCTGGTAAACTTCACTCTAGAACTTTGTTTTTCAAACGGTGTGCCCTCGGTATGCTGGTGTGCCGCGAGACACCCAGAACTGTGCTGCCACGTTTTTGCTTCAAAGTACACCGATTACACCAGCGTAATGCAAACAGTAAGATATCATACATTTAGGCCTAATATGTACACAGATGTGCCTCGAAAGAAATTTGCTTTGTCAAGTGTTCCAAAGTTTGTACAGTTTGAGAAACATTGCTGCAGAACACCCAACATCGCCTCTATCAGATACATTAATCTGTTGTGTGTGCTACATACACTGAAGACGTATCCTTAAAGGACTTGCTATTGAAAGTTACTACAGTAGGAGGAGAAGACGAAGATGATGAAGGAGTAGGGGGAGGACGGGAACAAGGAGAAGAACAAGAAAGAGGATGAAGAGGAGGCGAAGAAGAAGATGATGATGATGGAGGAAGAGGATGGGAACAAGGAGAAGAACAAGAAAGAAGATGAGGAGGAGGAGAGAAACATGAAGAAGAGGAGAACAAGAAAGAGATTGATTGATTGATCTTTATTTCAAAAGGGTTAAGAATTGGGCACGCAGGCCCGTCTGACATTCTGCCCTTTATCATACATCTTTCACTCTATTCCAGACATTCTACAAATATGCTGTTCATATAACAAACATAACTAACATTGAAGCTGAGAGACATAAAATAAAATATAACATTTACGTTTCGCTCTTAAACATTCACTCAGTACAGAAGTAACTACATACATTATAAATGACTATCTACTAAACAAAATTTTCGGGACTATTCAGAAAACAATTAATTGTATTCGATGTCTGTAAGAGCAGCTTAAGATAACTTTTAAGTTGTATAATTCATGGAGGCATGTAGTCGACATCAAATAGATATTGGGAAAGCTTGTAGTTGTAGGAAGGAGTATAATTTATATTTTTTATATAGGATGGGAGGGTATTCCAAAGATGAGCATCAGAATAACTAAAGCTTTTCTTGTAAAGATCAAGTCTAGGTTTTGGAAGACATATGTTGTTCAAGCGTTGGCTGCACTTTGGGCTAAATTTAAACAGGTTCCATAGATAAAGCGGGGCATGCCGTGAAAGAATTTGATGTACTAACTTGGCTTTGCTGAAGAGGAACCTGTTCTTAAGAGGTAGTATTTTGATACGTTTGTGATGATTAGTTGTTTGTGCTTGATCTTTGTCACTAATAAGCTTTACTGCTCGCTTTTGGAGAGAGCAAAGCCTCTTTGTATTCGACACTGAGCAACCATCCCAAACTGTTGAGCAATAGTCTAAAGAAAAAGAACAAGAAGAAAAGAAGAGGAGAAGATGACGTCTCTGTGGTCATATTCCACTGATAAGAAAGTGAGTTTTAATTTACTGCAACCTGTGTGGGGGTTTTTTTTTTTTTTTTGGTTATATCAGCAATGTGAGTAAAGGCAGCACTGAATATAAAATGCACTGGCTAGTTTTGGTATTTTATTTATCTGCGTTAAAAAACGGGAATACAGAAACCAGAATAGGTTCTTTCTGTCGGGGGGGGGGGGGGGGAGTGATTAACTGACTGGTTTTACCTCTCATAAAAAATAAAACGGGAAAGATAACGTGGGAAAAGAGGCAGGAGAGGGCAAAGAGTGAAGATCAATGACAGCCTAACGTGATGGTATTGGCATAATGTCACGATCAGAGCTGACGGAGAGGCAGTGACGATCGAAAAGCAAGACCACGCCCACTCCCGTTGAGACACGGAACATAATGATGATGATAATTTATCACCCGCAGAACAATTTCTGAAACAAGGGCTGTACAATGATGTCTCACAATGGGACAAAGGAATACAGTCACAAAGTAGTGGGCGAGTCTATAAACAATGAATGTCAAAAAACATAGTCTGAGCTTCCATTACAAGCATACAGGAAATGAAAACAATGACGTTTTAACAGGATGGTCACGCATCGCCCAGGCGCTGAACCGAGTAAGAAAATGACCGCAGGAAATGAGGGGAAATAATCACCGCAAATATGATTTAGCTAAAGACAGTATGAGTAACATCCCTTGTCAGACCTCAAACGTTTCGAGAAGTCCACGATGTAATGTAACGTTTAACATGTGGAATATGGCACTGTTTAATTAATATAAAAAGGAAAACACTTCAAAACTGATTTAAATCGGATAACTTGTTAACAGCTGGTACAATGTGTAAAAACTGACTACAAGTCTATCCATATAACTGACACACTGATCAATCAAAAGTCAAAATGATGTCCACATTCCAGAGCATATTTAAGCAGACTTAAATGCCCAAAACCGGCTCCAGAAAAGAAAATAACATGACTGGAAAACTGTAGAACATACAGGAAGTATTCTGGCTGATGATGATGATATTCATGAAGGCAACATATCTCCCCAAATGGGATGTCTCTGCAGATAAGCTTGAACCAAGAAGACGTGCTACTTGTACTGGGTGCCTCCACGGTAAACCATAATACCTTAGGCTGTTGTGCCTCAACCTGCTTCCAGGGGCACACTGTGAGGAAATGTGGGCAGGGTCTTGACCAGGTGATCATTACCAGCTCAGAAAAGTGACGCATGTATCAGTTTTCATTATTAAGTTTGCTTTTTTTAAAAATAAAAATGATGGTATCATTCACTGACTGGCAAAGATATATCCACAGATATCCAGATACGTGATAACACCAAATACATGAGATAAGATGTACCTTCATAAAGATCCTGTTTACCACACACACACACAAAAACACAAGTCATTCTGTTCAATGTTTTCATGTCTTGACAATATCTGTTGTTACAGTACCTAATAACACTTAATTTCAACCATATGCCATACAGGGTATGCAGGTGTGCCATGAAAGTTTGAGAGAATCTGGGAGGGGTGCAAAATGAAGTGAGGGGGGAAAAAAGGAACAACAAAACAGAATTTAAAAGGACTGTTTTATGATTAAAATTCCAGTAATAATTAAGAATTCATTTAAAGCCCATTTCTTGCCTTCAAGGTCAGATAACTGTGTTCCAAGGTTAACAATTTTGTATATCTGTAAGCCCTCAGTTCAGAACTTGAGAACCACTGTCTAATAATAACAGTAACAATTTCACAAGCAGTAATACTAACTTGTTTTCAATAACTTGCTCCATCAACAACAACAGTAAAGACAGGCTGGGATGAATGTTGCTTCTGGGCATATCACACAGAGGAAGTCCACTGACTCTTGCCATTTTTCTCACAAATAAAAAACTTTTCTGAACAAGGCTGCAGAGGAAGCCAGAGAATGGCTATCAAAGCTTTAGTACCACTGACAGTTGCATGTCCTTCCATTCATTTATGTTCTCTTTTTGCTTCTCTTTGCCATATACTCTCCTTTTGCTTCTCTTTGCCTTAGACTCTCCTTTTGGTTCTCTTTGCCGTAGACTCTCCTTTTGCTTCTCTTTGCCTTAGACTCTCCTTTTGCTTCTCTTTGCCGTAGACTCTCCTTTTGCTTCTCTTTGCCGTAGACTCTCCTTTTGCTTCTCTTTGCCATAGACTCTCCTTGACACCATTCATGTTACAGTCAGTGGCATGCCAGCTGCAGGTAAGACTGTCAGATTGTTGGTGGTGGTGACCCAAACTGATTAGTAGACCATACAGAAGCAGAAACAACAAGGGACAGGTAATGCCAGCAGGTGTACTTATAAACCTGCCAGTAAAAGGTGGAAAATAGGATATGGCAACCTGTCACAAAACATAGTCTCTGTGTATAGATATACACAGTGATCAGGCTACAACTTGTTGCAACCAGTATAATTATACCTGTCTTTCACCTTACATGAAGTATTTTCCGAAATACCAGGTTTCTCAATTCGGCACTCAATACACTATACTTTACATGTAAACTTAAACACACTTTACAAACATCAGTGGAAATTAAACACTCATGTAAAATTATTTTCCTATCTTATTTGGTGTAAGGTTTAATCTTTACAAAATGCTTACATGCTGAACCAAAGTCAAAACTGGCTGATTCTCCTCCATGCAAACTGACCATCATCATCCTACTGGCCGAATTATCCTCCAACCAATTTAACTGGTTGCTTTTTATTAGGTTTTCGATAATATAAACTGATTACAGTAATCAACAACCTCAAAAATTTTCAGTTTCTATATTTTTAAATCGGTAATTTACCAGTAATTGCCAGTCAACACAATCACTGTATATATAATCAAATATAAAAGTATACATGAAGATACTAGGACAAAGCTGTGGTAATGTTTGGGCTTTTATTTATGATTTTAATTGTTCTCGTTCTTTACAAAAAATTTTCGTCTAACTTGAAACAGGGTTGAGGAGCTGAGTGGAAAACAATTCTAGGAGGGGTTGGAATTCCAAGGTGGAGTCAACTTCACAGTCTTACGTGAAACTAACTTTGTGAAACAGCACTCTTCTTCTTCTTCTCCTCTGACCTCCACAGAAACTGAAAGGCAGTATTCTCTACACCTCACACCATGACAATCCTGAAGACAAGAAAAGTTTTGAATGGGAAGATAATTACAGCAGCCTGCTAGAAGATCCTGGGTATGATTACAGCAGCTTGCTAGAAGATCCTGGAGACAATTACAGCAGCTTGCTAGAAGATCCTGGGTATGATTATAGCACTTGCTAGAAGATCCTGGAGATAATTACAGCAGCTTGCTAGAAGATCCTGGGTATGATTACAGCAGCTTGCTAGAAGATCCTGGAGACAATTACAGCAGCTTGCTAGAAGATCCTGGGTATGATTACAGCAGCTTGCTAGAAGATCCTGGGTATGATTACAGCAGCTTGCTAGAAGATCCTGGGTATGATTACAGCAGCTTGCTAGAAGATCCTGGGTATGATTACAGCAGCTTGCTAGAAGATCCTGGTTTTGGCAACCCAGGAAGCAGTGTTCTAGGCCAACTCCACTGTCAAGGTGGGGAAAGGGCACCAAATTCAGCCCTACTCTGCTAACCAGGCCAAATAAGCATAACAGCATAGTGCTAGGCACATCATTAAGAAGTGTGCTACCACAACCTTGGTTCACTGAAAACTCGACATCTCACTGGCAATATCATCTTTACTCTCCTTTTTGACAATAACAGAATACAGACTTTATTTAAAATCTCTGATGGAAGAACAAACCTTATTCAGAATCTTTGATGGAAGACAAACATTATTCAAAAATCTCTGATGGAAGACAAATTGTATTCAAAATCTCTTATGGAAGACAAACTTTATTCAAAATCTCTGATGGAAGACAAACCTTATTCAAAATCTCTGATGGAAGACAAACTTTATTCAAAATCTCTGATGGAAGATAAGCTTTATTCAAAATTTCTGATGGAAGACAAATTTTATTCAAAATCTCTGATGGAAGACAGACTTTATTCAAAATCTCTGATGGAAGACAGAACCTACTCAAAATTCCTGATGGAAGACAAACTTTATTCAAAATCTCTGATGGAAGACAGAACCTACTCAAAATTCCTGATGTATACCACACCATTAACATATTAATAAACCTCTGAACCTATAAACCGACAGGATCTGTATTATCCTGCATTTGAAAAAAGTCCTATCAAATGTTGAAAAAGGTTATCAAGATCATGCACTGCTGATAACCTAATTTTAAAAAGTCTGTAACAGAGTTCAGCAAGATTTGGCCAGGTGGATGATGTCATTAGAAGAAGGGAACTAACTCAGAGACATATTTATATGCTTCCAAAAGCTGTGAAATTCTGAAGAAAAAAAAACAAAACAACAGCTTGACATGTGATCTACACACAGAACACTCTGTGATATCTGTAGATCATACTGTTCAAGAATAATATACAACATGCTCTTTAATTCTACATCTGTAGATCATACTGTTCAAGAATAATATACAACATGCTCTTTAATTCTACATCTGTAGATTATACCGTTCAAGAATAATATACAACATGCTCTTTAATTCTACATCTGTAGATCATACTGTTCAAGAATAATATACAACATGCTCCTTAATTCTACATCTGTAGATTATAATGTTCAAGAATAATATACAACATGCTCTTTAATTCTACATCTGTAGATCATACTGTTCAAGAATAATATACAACATGCTCCTTAATTCTACATCTGTAGATCATAATGTTCAAGAATAATATACAACATGCTCCTTAATTCTAATAGTGTTAGGGAGTAATAGTTAATGTGCTCCTAAACTGCAAAGTAAGAGAATACAGTTTTGTAGGATTAGACTTCGAAAAAATCGTAGATAAAGCACTTTAGTGAGATATGAGAAAAAGAAAAATCACAAGAGAATTATCTGGGATTCAAACCATGGAATCCAGTAGGACTAGCAGCCATCTAGCCATGAGAGAACAGCATGCTAACGAACCGCACTAACTTGCACCGCCTAAACTGCAGTGCAGTTTATAGTAGTAATTACTTCAGAGGCGAAGGGAAGCTGGAACTTTGTGCTAACAACATGGTTAGATGGGAGCACTGAATCAACAACTAACAAGACCTAGTCCCACTTCCTCATGCTGGCTTTCAATCATGGCGCCCCCCCCCCACAGTAGTGGAGTGTATCAAGACACTTGCCCACATTCAAAAAATCTTCCTGCAGAGCTGATACAGTCTCCACCCCCCACTCAACATCCTTGGACACTTCCACAGTGAAGTGGTGAATGCATTTAGTGAAGGTCAGTCCTTGTCATCCAGTTGTAGAAATAGGTACCTGGCTCCTCCTGTAGCTGAGAAAGGAAGATCAGAGAGGTGCGACGCTGGCCACACCACCTTCTAGCATGTCTACACACCAGTAAAAGATATAAGTCCTACCATATCACCTTTCACAGATGTCTCAATAACAGGGTTCCCTTCATCTTCTTGAACAGTCGCTGAACTCCACATCTTTCTCAGCCAACGAGGCTTATTGCTGCAAACAAGACATGTCTCCATTCCTTTCTGTCTTTGAACTTTTCTTGCTTACAGTCAATTTCAAGAGTGTGTGTTCTGTCTTGTAGGCTGTCTCGCTATTGTTGTCTAGGCCTGCTTCTTAGTCTATCCCCTTTCATCACTTCTATATAGGCCATCTTTGTTTCTCTATTCTCCTCCATTCTCTCTAAAAGCCTGAACTACCTCAGTCTTGTTTTTCATAATGGCTGTTATAAGCAGAGAGATAAACAGTGTGTCTTTGTTACTTCTTATCTTCCACTGCTGTGTTATAAGGTCTCTTACTGGTCCATAAATTCTTCTCAGGATTCTACTCCCAAATGTCTGCATTTGGTTTTCACCTTGTTCAGTCTTTCCATCCTATATTCATAGAACATAGTGCCCATGCTTCAAGACTACCTTATACATGGTTCTCATGCTTCAAGACTACATTATACATGGTTCCCATGTTTCAAGACTACCTTATACATGGTTCTCATGCTTCAAGACTACATTATACATGGTTCCCATGTTTCAAGACTACCTTATACATGGTTCTCATGCTTCAAGACTACATTATACATGGTTCCCATGTTTCAAGACTACCTTATACACGGTTCCCATGCTTCAAGACTACCTTATATACAGTTCTCATGCTTCAAGACTACCTTATACACAGTTCCTATGCTTCAAGACTACCTTATATACAGTTCCTACGCTTCAAGACTACCTTAAACATGGTTCCTATGCTTCAAGACTACCTTAAACATGGTTCATATGCTTCAAGACTACCTTAAACATGGCTCCTATGCTTCAAGACTACCTTAAACATGGTTCCTATGCTTCAAGACTACCTTAAACATGGCTCCTATGCTTCAAGACTACCTTAAACATGGCTCCTATGCTTCAAGACTACCTTAAACATGGCTCCTATGCTTCAAGACTACCTTAAACATGGTTCCTATGCTTCAAGACTACCTTAAACATGGCTCCTATGCTTCAAGACTACCTTAAACATGGTTCCTATGCTTCAAGACTACCTTATATACGGTTCCTATGCTTCAAGACTACATTATACATGGTTCCTATGCTTCAAGACTACCTTAAACATGGTTCCTATGCTTCAAGACTACCTTATATACGGTTCCTATGCTTCAAGACTACCTTATATACGGTTCCTATGCTTCAAGACTACATTATACATGGTTCCTATGCTTCAAGACTACCTTAAACATGGTTCCTATGCTTCAAGACTACCTTATATACGGTTCCTATGCTTCAAGACTACCTTATATACGGTTCCTATGCTTCAAGACTACCTTATATACGGTTCCTATGCTTCAAGACTACATTAAACATGGTTCCTATGCTTCAAGACTACCTTATATACGGTTCCTATGCTTCAAGACTACATTATACATGGTTCCTATGCTTCAAGACTACATTATATATGGTTCCTATGCTTCAAGACTACATTATACATGGTTCCTATGCTTCAAGACTACATTATATATGGTTCCTATGCTTCAAGACTACATTATATATGGTTCCTATGCTTCAAGACTACATTATATATGGTTCCTATGCTTCAAGACTACATTATATATGGTTCCTATGCTTCAAGACTACATTATACATGGTTCCCATGCTTCAGGACTATCTTTTCACAACTCCACAAATATCAGAACAGGAACATGTATAAATGACATATAAAAATCTATAAAACGACACAGAGAAGAAATCTACTCAAGATCAGGGCAATCATTCTACACCAGCCTTTCTCAACCTTTCTGCTCCCCAATAGAGCCCTTGGAATATTTGTTGTCCCCATGGAACCCTTGCATTAAAATATTTACAACGGCTCATTTTTCACATCATGTTGCCCCTCCCCCTTTCCTGTTATCACAGCTATCCCCCCACTCCCACCTAAAAAAAAAAAAAAACAAAAAGAAAAGAAAATATACCGATTCCAATAAAGTCACCTGTGAAGGCAGAATGGAAAAAAAAAAAGTCCTTTTAGTTTATCCAGTAGACCACCACCAGTGAAAAGAAGAATAATAAATGCACTGTATACAAAATGTTAGCATTCAGTTCTTTCTCCCTGCTAAAGTTACTGAGCTCGACAGAGTATAAATATGAAAAAGTTTTTACAAAAAATAAGCACAGATTTTCATTCAGAGATATGTTCATTTTGAAAAGAATGATTAGCATTTTCTAGCCCATCCCAAGAAACCAAAAAAACAACAAGAAAAAAATGTTCATCCGTGTTTCCCCTGAACACACGTCAGCCCCCTACCTGCTAGCAAGAACCTCTTTCTCCAGGTAAGAAGTATGTTGCCACATCAGCAAGGCTCCAGACAATAAGGATCTTTCACTCCTATCTCTCTGCCTCGCTCTCACTCCCGGTACCCCCCCCCCCCCACAACCTCCCACTCCCAACTCACCACATCCACCGCTGGAGAATGTGCCTCGACCAAGGTGCATTCTCTGAGCTCCTAAACAAGGACTAGTTTCATGTCTGGAGGTCTAAGGCACTTACCAGACATGTCTGAAGACTGGCATCACCTGCTGTACCAGGTACTAACTTCCAGATTTCCCTATAACCTTTCCTTCCTCGTCACCTCACAGACTTAAAAGACAATGAGTTTGGCTGCTGCACAGTTAACTCTTATACACAAGAATAAAAAAATCTCCAACTGCTCCCACTCACATCATTTGGAAACACCCTGCTCCCACATGCATTATCAGCATTTCAACATCAGTCATATATAAACAGCTTCCAACACAGTATCAGCTTTATATGTTTATCTATTTGCTGTGAGTTATTCTGTCATAACATTCTGTCTTATGTACTGGCCTCTAGAAAAATGACCTCCTGTAATTAGTTATTATACAATGAAGGAGATACTGAAGAGGAGATCACAGCACACATGAATGTGGCCAGACTGTACAGATGATGATCTTTTCTAAGTATTTAACTAATTTCTAAGAATTAAATAGTTCCTTATAATTCTACTCTGAAGGCAAGAACATGATATGATGCTTCTTTCCTTAATTCCAGTAAATATTTTTTTCATTTCTTCATAACTCTTTAGAACTGCATGTGTTACTTATGTACATTAATATATATATATATATATATTATATATATATATATATATATATATATATATATATATATATATATATATGTCACACTCTATTAACTCTCTATTAAAATTTGGCTCCTATGACAAAGGTGGATGGCTCAAGTGCTGCTGGAGGCACTCTAGTCAACCAGTTGTAGAAATAGGTACCTGGCTCCTCTTGCAACGGGAGAAAGAAAGGCAGACAGGCAAGATGGCTGACTGATCACATGAGCCTCTAGTCCACCAACAGGTCAAAGAAAATAAGAGCAAAAACACCACATTTCCTAGGTGCCTCTACGACATCTTTACTTACTCACTCAAATAATATATTATCTATATACACATTATACACAAGTCAATAAAAATAGGCACTTCTTATATCACATCCATACTGTATATATTGTGAGTCAAGTCAAATTCACCTACTATCACTTGTTTCATTAAATATTAATTTTTAATGAAATTTATAAAAGACATCTCAAGTGAATTATCTTACATGAATTCCTTTTGTCTGCAAAAAAATTAATAATGAAATTTGTTTTTTAAATATGTTAGTGGTCTATAAAGATTTCTACAAAGATCTGGGAAAGCAAAACTAGAATAGAAAAGGATTTGCTGGAATACAAAAGGATTTTTTTTTTAAAAATCAGTTTTCTCTCTCATTCTCTCAGAATATAAATGAGATTTCTTGATCTTTCTCTGATATACAAATGGAATTTCTTCTGAAGACTTGATCTTTCTCTGAGGTATAAATGGAATTTCTTTAGAAGACTGGAGCTTTCTCTGGGATATAAATAATTCTTCAGATGACCTGACCTCTCTCTCTGAGATATAAATGGAAAATTTTTTCAGATGACTTGCCCCTTGCTCTGGGATATAAGTGAGATTTTCCGCTAAAAGACTTGACATTTGCTGATATTTACAGTATTTAGAAAAAAAAAGAAAAAAGAATTCTGAAACATAACATCAGAAGATTATAAGAATTCTCACACTTTTATTTGCTCAGTCTCTCTCCCCCCTCCCTCCCTCCCCACACACCACACCCATTTGTTGTACAGAATGACTTAGGTGTCATTCCACAGAAGGTGCATTCATAGCCTGATTTAGAAAACAAGCATACACATACACACACACACACACACAGAGCCAGCACAGGCCAGTTCTTGGACTGATACGAAATTAGAAAACACTTACCCCATTGTAGGCCTGTGCACTTGAGGAAGCCAACCTGAGGAGAAAAAAATGATTCAACATTTTTTTTTTCTTTTTTGCTTAATGTGTTCAAGATATGTGTGGTACAGTATTAAACGAAGGTGGGGGGGGGGGGGGAGAGAACGACACATGGACTCGACATTCTGACTTATAACCCTTTTTTTTAAAAATTCATGTGCTTAAATGCAGTTTATCATCATCGCATGCTGTGCTGTGGCACAAAGGCAGTCATGCTCTTCTTCTACATTAGTTCCTTGTTTGTAATCCGATCCTTTGCGCTTTATCCAAAGTGCCAGTTGGTTAGTCCATAAATCAGTCTCCCTCTATGCTTTGCTTGGGGGATAATAGCTAAAACAACTCTCTCATGAAAGGCAACGTGCTTATCAATCTGACTGTGCTTAATGTGCGAGAATGTACAACAGCTCTATCATATGTTTTACTTACATGTTATATTGTTTAACGCATGGACAAGAACTGTTGTTCTTTCACACCTATTACTACATTACTACTCCTTACATTTATACAAAAATGATGTTTAATGATCGGGGTAGAATGAAAGATGAGCAATAAAGAACAGAATGTTAGACAGGCTTGCATGCCTAGTTTTTCATTCTCTGAAAACAGGGTTAAATTTTATTTCTCTCCCCACCCCCCCCTTCCGAGTTTTCTACTGGTTGTCCACTTCTCTAACTTACATCTTCTTGTGCTATGTCCAAAGATTTTAACTTCTTTCTTTCTTCTTCCCCTGTTATCCAAATAAGCTTGTGAATTTATGCTATTTCTGTGTAGATTTTTTTTTTCAGTTGCATATCTTACAATTAAATGAGCATATCACGAGTTTTTAAAAAAAAAAAAACTTCTTCATTTACTTTTAATTTACATTTCATTACATTATCTATCTTTGTCCAAGTCTCACAGCAAAACAGAGTATCTGTCATCATAGCATTCTTTCAATTATTAAGAACATTTTTCTTCTTGTTTCTTCTTATTGTTTTAAAGAGATTTTTTTTTAAATTGCTATCTCTACTCTTGGCTTGACTTTGGCTGTGTAAATGCCCTCCCACCTCTTGCTATTATTGTTCAAAGCTAAAAAATTTTCAGTTGTTCACTGCCTTTGTATCTACACACATACCACAGTTTGGTATTCCTTTCAACTTATCATTGTTTTTTGTTGTCTTGTTGATATTTTATATCTAATCTTCTTTTTTATCTTTCTTTTACAATCTCGTCCCAAATGCTGTGCTATGTACGTTTAGTATCAGCTCTGTGTTATCCATAATACGTGTGTGAAGTGTAACAAAAGTATTTCTCTTGCTCCTCATGTATGCATAATATCCAATTTATGCTGCTGATAAGCACAAGATATGAGAGTGTGCTACATTTTCAGGCCACTAACCCAATCTCACTGATACTGTGAGCACAGGTGTTGAACAGCGCATAGTGCACTGCTTCTCCTAAGAAGTAAGTGAGCTGTAGATTAGATCTGTTAATGCTCTAAAAATGTATCCAGACAATACCTTGTAAGGGCAATAGATCTGAAACTGAAGAATGACTGCACATTTGAATGCATTTTATATGTCAGTACAAAAAGAGAAAAAAAAAAGAAAAGATGTCCACATAAAAATCAGTCCTAAGAGTGTAGATCTCTTTTCTTGTCCTTGGTGGTCAATCACAAAGAAAGAAAAAAGAACGATACTGTGACCTCTAATTTTACTCATATCAAATTTTCAAAGCTCCCCAGGATGGTTTCTGTGTACTGAAATATCTCACAAAAAAAAAAAAGCAAGCATGTCCTGCAAACAGGACACACCCTTATCTTACTCAACATGTTTCTTTCCTGGTACTGATGTACACTGGCACCTGAAACTATGGGAAATACATCTGCACAACACAATCTGATCTGGTGGTACGGAGAAGAAACTCAACGTCAGTGGTACCAGGGTCAGTGCATACTGATGTGACATGACCACACATAAACTGTGCAAATAAAAGGTCTTCATCTTCTCTTTTTACAACTCCAGAAGAACAGCAGTTAGCGTCATTCCTGCATTCTGGATGAGTCCATTAACTCTCTAATCTCCTCGATGATACGTCACTTAGCGTACAGCAACCGGCCAGTTGTAAGTAAGATGATGGCAGCCCTTTGGCTGACCATATTCCATGCTTGATTTCTTTTCTCACCTCTCCTATTTCCACTCTAGTCTGTGATACTCAAACAGGGTAGAACTCAAGCTCTGTGTGTGTGGGGGTGTATGTGTGGGTGTGCACACATGCATTTATATATTATCTGTTGTCTTTGATATAAGCATTACTGATGAAATATTTAACTGCTGCTGTTGTTTTGCACTGCTCTTATCTCTACTGCTTATTTTTCCCCTTCTATTTTCTGTCTTCACTGACTAGCAAAATAGGACTTGAAATTAACAAGGACAAAACAAAAATAATGAAAATTTCCATTAATAAAAATGGAAAAATACATGCAGAAGGGACAGAAGTTGAAGAAGTCAATCAATTTGCATACCCTAGCAGCTACACAGATCAGGATGGTGACACCAGAAAGGAAGTTAGAATTCGAATTGCAAAAGCAGCATCGATCTTCAAAAATCTTGAGAGCATATGGCATTCAAAAGTTATAAGCACAAAAAAACCAAGTTAAGATTACTCAATTCAAAAGTATCCACCCTCATTTATGCATACGAAAGCTGGAAAAGAACTAAAGATATAGACAATAAATTAGACTCTTTTGAAAACAAACGCCTAAGGAAAATACTCAGCATCAAGTGGAACGAATTCAAGAACAATGCAGAGATGAGACAGATGAGCGAACAACAACCAATCTCATGGGTGATCAGGAAAAGAAGATGGACATATGTTGGTCACTTGAAGAGAAGAAATGATCAGAGTCCCAAAACAAGCCATCAAGTGAAACACAACAGGCTGAAGAAAAAGAGGCAGACCACATGAAACTTTAAAGAGAACATTGTTAAGAGAGGCCAAATTAATAGCCATAAAATCACTTGATGAGGTTAATAAGCTCGCGAAAACAGGAAAAATTGGTGAACTACCTTGCGAGCCAAATGTGACTTTTAATGGCATGGAAAGGATATAGGATATAAGATAAGATTTCCTCTGTCTACTTCTTTTGTAAAACTGCACTGTATTATGTAGATAGCTTCACCAACTTTGCTCTTTCTTTTCTATATACACCATGAGAGGAATGTTATTTTATAAACCTTGAATGCCATGATGAGGCTGTTTATGTTGGGGTGTTGAAAAGTTGTGTGCAGTCAGAACAGTTTGACTACCTGGTTCAAGATGATATTGGGAGTTTGACAAGGATGCATATTCTCTCCCCTACTTTTAAATCATATATATGGACCAGATAACCAAATATGCAAATGCTGAACTAAAGAAATAACCAAAGTGATACACCAAAATGATACAGAACTACAAAATCACATCAGCAGCTGGGAAGAATACAGTATGAAAATAAATATTGAAAAAACAGAAACAGTGGTGATAAGAAGAGCCCCAAGAGAATGTAACATTTATATAACTAACACCAAACTCAAGCAGGTTACTAAATTCAAAGATCTAGGAAGCATTTTTTACACAGGATGGAAAAAAACAGAAAAATCGAATACAGAACTCATAAAGCAAACAACGTTACCTATCAACCTGCAACAATCCTAAAACATCCAAATATCTCGATGGACATGAAAAAACAACTCTTTCAAACAATACTCACCCCGATTATGTGTTACCAATGCCAAACATGGACACTCACCAAATACTGTGACAGAAAGATAATAACGTGGGAGATGAAATGCTTAAGAAAAATGGTAAATGAGACAAGAAGGGATTGAGTGTAAAAAATGAAATAATCCAGCAGATGGTGGGAGCAACACCTGTCAAGGACACATTAAAAATCAGAGAGTTAAGTGGGGTTTAGGGATCTGATATGTATTAATCCAGAACAACCAGCTGCACACACATACAGCTTGAAAAGAACTGGATATAAGGTGCAGCGAGACCAAGGAAAACATGGACAGATGGGGTGACAGACACACTAAAGAAGCATAACATGACAGCTACCCAGGCCTCTCACCTTGTTCTGGGCCGATGTCTGAAACTCCCTGCGACGCTATGGTATATGCAGATGCATAAGAAGTTGAAAAGTCATCGTCCAACTCCTATCCCAAATTCTGACCATATTTTGGTCACTCTAGCTGGAAAGTGTTATTTTATAATGTAAAGTATCAATGTGCAGGAACAGAGCACTAATTCTTGAACTCCAGAAATTCTTGATTATGTTCATGACCTGATTTTGGTGAATTTCAGGTAAAAAAACAAACAAACCGTGAGACACTCGAGATATTCAGGGAACATTTTGGGTCTATATTTCATGAGCATTTGGGCGCACAGAAAACATCAGCCAAGTGTGCGGTAAAATGTTTGAATGCTGATGAGAAACAAAATCAAGTGGACGCATCAAAGTTGATTCTGCAGGATTTTGAGCAATCTAGTGATAACTTCATGGAACTACTTGTCACTGCTGCTGAAAATGTGGTTACACCACTATGATCCTGAGACCAAACAAATCCTTTCAGTGGCAGCACTTGGGTTATTTGCATCCAAGGAAATTAAAGACCCAAAAATCAGCATAAAAGGTCATAGTCACTGTTTCTTGTGATAAGCAAGATATTGTCATGATTGACTATCTTCCAAAGGGCCAAAGAGTTAATGCAGAATTCTACTCCAACTTTCTGTGCTGATTAAAATATGAATTTAAATAAAAATGGTGGGGAAAGGTGTTCTATTTCTGCAGGATAATAAGTCTACTCACAAGACACTGGATGTTTTGAATAATGTGAGGTCCGAGTGCATAATTCGTCCACTCTACTCACCAGATACTGCTCTGTCTGACCATTTCCTGTTTCCCCAACCTTAACAAATGTTCAAAAGGGAGGAATTTTTCCAATGATTCTGAGGTGATAGCAACAAAAGAGCATTATTTCAGTGACCAGATATCTAATTTTTTTTTTTTTTTGGAAGGGTTAAATAAACCTGAAAAATGGTGTGTCAAGTGTTGCTGAACTTGGGGTGAATATGTGAAATATGAAAGGTGATTGATAAGTTCTCGGCCTAAGGTACAACAGATTATTTGTGGACAACTTTTTGGGGTTATTTCTCAACATAGTCCCCTTGCAAGTTTATGCACTTAGTCCAGCGATCCTGGAGCATACGGATCCCTTCTTTGTAAAATTCAGCATCTTGTGCCAGCAGAAAGTGGTCTACAGCATGAATGACATCATCATCTGAAGCAAATTTGTGACCACTGAGCTCCTTTTTGAGTTTGGTAAACAGGTAATAGTCCAAATGGGCCAAATCTGGGGAATAAGGAGGATACTCAAGAAGCTGGAAGTTGCATTCATGAATGGCAGCCATTGCCACCGCCGACTTGTGAACTGGAGCATTGTCTTGCTGAAAGATGACTCTTCTCATCAATTTCCCTCGATGCTTTTCCTTCAATTTGACCCGCAGTTGCTTCACAAGATTAGCATAATAGGCCCCGGTGACCGTTCTGCCCTTTTGAAGATAGTCTACCAATAGCACACCTGAATCCCAAAAGATGGAAGCCATCACTTTGCCTGCAGACAGAACTACCCTTGCTTTCTTTGAAGGTGGGGATCCATGATGTTTCCACTGTTTTGACTTTCTGTTTGAAAATGATGAACCCAAGTCTCATCCATAGTCACATATTGCTGAATAAACTTTTCAGGATCTGTAGAAAAATGGCCAAGATTGTCTCTTGACATGTTGAAATGCTGTCATTTGTGATCAGCTCCAAGAAGTTTCGGGACCCATCGAGCAGAGACCTTTGTCATTTGAAGATCATTGTGAATAATGGCATGAATACGTTCCTGGGAGATAACCAAATCAGTAGCGATGTACCACTCAGTTAGTCGTCGATCCTCCATTATCATGTCATGGATTCTGCCGGTGGTTTCATAAGTGGTTACTGTTCTTAGTCTTCCTGGATGGGAATCATCTTCCAGACTCTCCCTTCCATGTTTGAAATGAGCTGCCTATTTCTTCACTGAGCCATTCTAAATGAAGGCATCCTTGATTTGCGAAACCAAGTAGGTGCCCCTGTGAAAGCCATTATATGTAGCGTAAAGCTGACTGCATGATAGATATGCATATACCGGTCTTCTTTACAATGTTACCATCCAGAAAACAAGACAGTAAAATGGTTTGGCTGCATGGCACAAACAGTGCCTGATAGTAAATCACAAAACACACTCATCATAAGAATGGTAGGAAACAGAGACAGGCATTCATAGTGTGAAGTCATTTTACGTGCGATATGGCCAGTTCAACAACGACAAAAACACGACTGTATGCTGGTGTCAAGGAACCTAACGTACTGACTGCTGACATTCAGGTTTTCTTTCTTCCACAACATCCTGTCCTGAATATGGATTATTTCTCTCTCTCTTTTTTTTTCTTTTAGTTGTCTTGGTTCAATCTACTTTATTCCCTGTTTTGAAAGAGATGCAGCCCTTTCATTCCATTCATTCTAGCAGTGAAAAAAATTGTACTGCTACGGCAACTCCATGACTACGACTCCAGGAAACAAAAATAACTGACTATACGACTCTGGCTCCAAGTCTCTGCTATGTCAACTCAAATAAAAATCAATCAGCAACTTAAAAAAAATTTTTTTAAATAAAAAAATGACGGGATATTCTAAAGGAAATAACACTTCAGTTATTTTTGCCTGTTACAACTGACTACAACCCTTCCTTCCTCCATCCAATTAATCACATCAAAAATAGAAAATGATGCCCACTGCTAAAATGACCGATGAGCTAATATACACTTCAAACATGATAACAGATACATCCGTCCCACTGAAATGCTATAGCATATTTTTGCTCGCAAATTTTTTTGTAATCAACAAATTTAGGGCTCAGTACTCTGAAATGTCCTGAGCCGATTAGAAAAAAAAATCCTGCTATCTTTATGATAAGCTTATGGAATACCAAAAAGTATACGAGTATACTTATATACAGTAGTTATTGAATACTTTATTATATTTCTCCTAATATTTTGTGCTCTTTTCAACAAAAAAGAAACCTGGTTTTTAAACAAAAATGAAGGAAATTATGATTATTACACCATTAAAAAAAATTTTTATTCTATTTTCTGCTTACCAGCAGGAACAGAGCTGTTGTAATCACGCCACCAAAATGCCTCAATATGATTATATACTTTAATGAGTTACTGCCAAGTCATAAAAGTTTTCCCATTGTTATACTATGCTGTGCGTGTGTGTGCATGCGTGTGTGCGTGCACATGTATATACATACAAGTCCACAAGGTTTCTCATGCAAAAGAAACATAAATACACAAGAGTGAGTAAACAAAGTAACCTTAATTTTACTCTACAAAATCTAAACTGAGTAGTATACAGTTGTAATACAGATGTTACTGATATATAATTATTCACAAGATGCACGTGTATGAAGGCACATCAGTTATTTTGGAAATATGATGTCAGTAAAACAAAATAAAAACAACTGCTGCCCCTCAGGAAGCATGCACAAGAGAACACCAATGGAGGTATTCATTTTCTGGGTGCACAACATTCTGAAGCTGAACCAGATGGCTTTCTATGATGTATAGTCACAGCAGATGAACGCTAGGTACATTTACTTCCAGCATAAGGCAAAGTGAGCCAGCAAGGAGTGGCAGCAATCTTCTACGTCCTGCACGCTCATCCAACCTTACACCATATGATTATCATGTGTCTGGATCCTCAAGAAAGCACTTACATCTTACATCCTTCCAATGCAATTAAACGTCACATAGGGCTCGCATAGTTGTTAGGCAAGTTTTCCTGTTTTCAGCGGGTTTTTCAACTTCATCAAGTGATATTATGCCCACTAAATTGGCTTCTCTTAACAATGTCCTCTTTAGAGTTTCACATGGTCAACCTCTTTTTTTTCTGCCTGTTGTGCTCCACTTGATAGCTTTTTTTGGTATTCTATAATTGTTTCTTCTCATCACATGGCCTACTGACATCCATATTCTTTTTTCTGATCAGCTGTGAGACAGGTTGTTGTTTGCTCATCTGTCTTATCTCTATGTTGTTCTTAAATTCATTCCACTTTATACCAAGTATTTTCCTGAGTCATTTATTTTCAAAAGAGTCTAATTTATTGTCTATTTCCTTAGTTGATTTTCACCTTTTGCATGTATAAATGAGGGTGGATATTACATTTGAACTGAATAATCTTAACTTGATTTTTGTGCTTATAACTTTTGAATTCCATCTGTTCTGAAGATTTCTGAAGGACAATGCTGCTTTTGCAATTACAACTTCCTTTCTGCCAAGTTATGTAAATTGGTTTACTTCATCAACAGCTGTTCCTTCTATTCCTTCTTGATTAATGAGAAATTTCATAATTTTTGTTTTGTTTTTATTAATATCAAGAACTACTTTGCTAGCCAAGGAAGACTGGGAATCTGTTTTTTCCTGCATCAATTTCACACTGTTACTGATAAGAGTTATGCCATCTGCAAAATCAAGATATTCTATGTAGGTCTCATGTACCTAATCAATGCCGATTTTACCTGTACAGCTTCTTTTCATTATAAAGTCTATTAAATTCCAAAAAGCAAGGGAGGTAATATACATCCTTGTTTCACATCTGTTTCAATCTGAAAGCATTCGCTCATTCCTTCTTCTGTCTTGACTGCACAAACATATCTGTTGTAAAGATCTCTAATGTTGCTGACAATTTTAGATGGTATTCCATATAGTCTTAAAATTCTCCACAATGAATCTCTGTACTATGTGGGAAGAAATTCAGTACAGGAGAAAGAAATTAAAAAGGTCACACATAGTCTGCTGCAGAATCTGTCAGAAGATTTTTTTTCTTCCTAGGAATCCAGGCATTAGAAAAGCAGTGGTAATGAATGTGGTTGGGACTATGTTGAAAAGTTATATGGAAATTTTCAATCATATCTGTACATTTTATTCAAATAATAAAAAAAAATTATGGTTAATTTTTGTACTCACCCTCATATAAACAGATTTATACATATAAACATAAAGTGCTTCCTCACGCAGAAGCATGGACAATAAACAAGAAAATGGAAAAGATATTATGTCTCACAGAAATGTGACATCAGATGGGGCATATTTCGTGATCAGAAAAAGAAGACAAGAAAAGAAGTACTAGAGCAACGAAATGACACATAATAAAAAATTTTTTAAAAAACAGACAATAAAAATATTTTGACAGTATTAACACACAAAATACTTATGTATTATTACCAAACTTAAGAGAAACACTGAAGTGAAAAAGAGCAAAGAAATACAAACTATACAGGGTTAGTTAATGACATGAAGAAATGAACGGGTACCAGTATGACAAGATGCAGCACGACTGTAAAAGGTAAAAACAAGCTGAAGATTGTAAATGAGTAACCTTTCTCTTCGTGATGGCACAAGATGATGGTTTTAAGAAAAACAGAAAACCCACCCATAAACTCTAACCAAACTTAACACTATAGCTAAAATGAGAGAATGACGTTTCAGAAGAAATGTTTACTTACACAACACAATATGCCAGGCTGCATCAAAAGAAATGAAAGGGATGAGCATGGCCAAAATATTTGTCAAAGACATAAAATTAAGAGGATGCCTGATGAAGACTGTGAAAAGACAAAAGTATAACTGATGAAGACTGTGAAAAAAAACACAAAGGTTTGAAGATAACTGATGAAGACTGAAAAAACACAAATGTTTGAGATAACTGATGAAGACTGTGAAAAAATACACAAGTACAACTGATGAAGATTGAAAAAAACACAAAAGTATAACTGATGAAGACTGAAAAAACACAAAGGTTTGAGGATAACTGATGAAGACTGTGAAAAAAAACACAAAAGTATAACTGATGAAGACTGTCAAAAAACATGAAAGTATAACTGATGAAGTCTGTGAAAAAAACACAAAGGTTTGAGATAACTGATGAAGACTGTGAAAAAACACAAAGGTTTGAGGATAACTGTTGATGACTGAAAAAACATAAAGGTTTTAGGATAACTGATGAAGACTGTGAAAAAAACACAAAGGCTTTAGGATAACTGATGAAGACTGTGAAAAAAACACAAAGGCTTTAGGATAACTGATGAAGACTGTGAAAAAAACACAAAGGCTTTAGGATAACTTATGAAGACCTTGGAAAAACACAAAGATTTAAGGATAACTGATGAAGAATGAAAAACACAAAGGTCTGAGGATAATTGATGAAGATTCAAAAACACAAAAGTATGAAGACTCAAAAAAAGTTTGAGGACAACTGAACGAAGACTCACAAAATAGCATGACTGAATGAAGACTGCCAAAGACGCAAAAAGTATAAGGACAACTGAATGAAGACTGCCAAAAATGGAAAAAGTATGAGGACAACTGAATGAAGACTGCCAAAGATGCAGAAACTATGAGGACTACTGAATGAAAACTGCCAAAGACAAAACAAGCATGAGGACAACTGAATGAAGACAAAAGGAATGATCAAGAAGTGGCAATCCAAAACAGGAGTATGCTGTCTTATCTCTAAAACCGTAAAACAAAGTGATTACCCTCCTGTCTAATTCTTGGTGATGGCCAGCTGATTTCCTGAACAAACCTCAAACTGCATCAATTATGAAACGCCAGTACTGGCCAAATGAAACAATTCATAAGCCCAAGCTATATAGACGAACAACCATATAATATAGTCCTATTTTTATCTAAGATGCAACCTGTTGATTTGGTATGTAAATCCCTGTGAAGAAGAAGAGAAGAAAACAAGCTGATGACCTCTAAACATGCTGTACTGCAAGACTTCTCCACTCTGATGGAATCAACTTCTTGAGTAACTGTGGCAGATCCTACTTCCAAAGACCACTCCTCAGAAGTGTTTCACTGTTGACCAGTTACAGTCCATTAGCACTTGGCAAGAGAGGGCACCTCCACTCCCCAAAAACATACCTAATGCTTCCAGATGAGTGCATAATGCTACAAATGCTGATTATGATAACAAATTTATTTTTGGTGGGTTCAAACTATTTCTCACTGCGTGCTTTATCACTTCCCTGTTCAACACTGTCCACTTCCTTGTTTGCTTCACTGTCTCTAAACAAAACAAGTTGAGTGCCAGCTAATCTAATATGTCTAGAAACTAAAAAAATTTCACCATCCTCTGTTTCACTTCAATTTTTAACACATATAATTTTAAAAACATCATTTCTCTATAGTCAGATATGCTTATTTTAATTTGTGCATTTTGTAAAACTGTCCTTTTCTGAAATTTAAAGTAATTTAACACCTTGTTGTATGGTTAGAGAAATGAACAACAACCTGTCTCATGGGTGATTAGGAAAAGGAGATGGACATATATAGGCCATGTGATGAGAAGAAACAGTCAGAGAACCCCAAAACAAGCTATCAAGTGGAACACAACAAGTCATAGAAAAAAAAGGTCGACCACGTGAAACTCTAAAGAGGACATTGTTAAGAGAGGCCAGATTAGTAGGCATAAAATCTCTTTTTATGACTCTGGCTCAAACCATGGACACTGTTAAGACAAACAGCCACCTATTCATGAAAGACAGCATACCGGCCACTCAGAGCCACTTCAAATTATGGAATCTGCACTGTCACTCTTATTTTCCAAATATTAAGCGCCAGAAAATAAACAGGAAAACAACAGTGGAGTTCTGAAGTAACAGATATGTACAATATCACACAAATAAAAATAAGAAGAATAAGGATATTGAAATGAGGCTTAACTGCCATATGTCAGTTTTTTTCCCCATTAATTCAATCATAATGCCTATAAGGGTTTCTAATGATGATACTCATTTTTCTCCTGTCCTTAGTATTTCCAATCAGTTTCATTGCTTTTCTTATTCCACGTTGGTTGGTCTGCTCATTTGGATATTTTTTCCCTCAAACTATTCTATTTCCTCATCAGATTTCCTGTGATTATCAAACAAATTCTTTTTTTTTTTTTATCTCGGTATGAACAGGCATAAAATCCCTTGATGAGGTTGAAAGACTCGCCGAAGACAGGAAAAATTGGCGAACTGCCTTGCGAGCCTTATGTGATGTTTAACGGCATGGGAAGGATATAAGATAAGATAAAGGCCATTACATCTGAATGATTCTATAGTATCTTCTTGTGTACCAAACGTTCTCAAAAGCTTACAAAGAGGTGAAGGACTTCAAAGAAAGACATTAAATTATGGTGGAGGTGTTACACTGATATTCCTGCCTTTCTGAAGGTGATTCCCTAGTTCAGTGATTAGGCCGCACTATTATATCAACCTACTGTGAAGAATGCTATGTGAAGACTGAAAAGAAGACTGACTCTGATTTCTGGTGCTGATAACAAAAGGGCACAGAACAGAATAAAATCAAGTTATACGTAAGTGCTTTGTCAGTGGTTCTTAAATCTTTTATTTTCTGGCTCTTCTCTGGCTTCAGAGCAGCTGTGGTCCCCCTTCCCAGCATGAGAAAAGCTGTGGACCCTGATTAAAAATAAAGCACTAAATAGAACCCAGATAACACTAAGATTTTTTTTTAAAAATCAGGCCAATCTATTTGCTGATCCACTGCCACCACCCCAACATCCCCCCCCCCAAAAAAAAATCTTTGTGGTCTCCCTATAGGCACATGGACCCCTGGTTAAGATTCACTGCACTATGCTCTCTTTGTATGAGGCATCTTAAATAATTATTACTGACATTTTTCATCTAAAAAGAAAGCTTTTAACTGCCACTTTCTGTTTTGTGTCTGAATTGGATGCAAGGATGGAGTTGGCATGATTATGATTTTAAAAAATGAATGAGATAGAGAAGTGTAGCAAAAGTATTTCAACTTAGCAGAAACATCTTTTTTTTCTTCTTTTTCTGCTGCATTTACAGCCAGGTTGCTATATCTGTGTCTTTCAGCCAGACACAACCGCCTTCAGACTGGTTCAATTTTTTTTTTTTGGAACCAGAATGGCCTTCTCACTCAATCCTCATTCACTCAGAACATTGTCTAGGGGCACTACAGGGAGGCAAAATAGGGTCTTGGTCAGTTATAGTCCACTGACTCCTGTTCAAGCAGTCAGCTATGGTTTTCTGATCACCATTTCATTCAGCTGAGTACTATGTCTTTAACCCCCCACCCACCAAACATCATCATTCATTCATTTGCATGTCCCTTGCAGAACTTTGCCTCCCAAACAGCACTCCTGTAGGCCTCTCAGTTGTGAGCAAGATGGCCTGCTGCTGATGCATCCAATTGCAAATCCTCAACGATGTCTTGCATCCATCTTCATCTTGGTCTTCCTCTCTTTCTTTTCTCATTTAAAAAATAAATAAATAAAAATCAATCCTAAGTATAATATTTTGATTCTGAAAAACAAACTAATAATCACACAAAGTGGCTTTGAGAAATCACTTAATTACTGCAGTAACTGGTCATCTCAGATTTGGAAAATGCAGATAATAACTGGTGAAACAACACCTGTCAATGGCTATACTAAAAACCTGAGAGTTAAGTGGTTCAGACATCTGATACACACGAATCCAGAATTACCAGCTGCATATGCATAAAACATGAAAACATCAGGACAGAGGGTGCGAAGATGACCAAGGAAAAAAGTGGACAGATGGGATGAAAGACACATTGAAGACACATAACATAGGCCTTGCTATGGATGAAAGACACATTGAAGACATATAACACAGGCCTTGCTATGGACAAATGTCTCAAACTCCCTGCAATGCTAATGGCACAAATAGATGGATACAAACAAAGAGGAAGCAGTAGATAATCCAGGAATCTTATCACCAAAGAAACGGTTATAAAATACTTATCACTAACTCTGATAAACTAGAAACATTCTGCTAGTATGGAAAAATGTAGATACTCCAGGATTCTTATCACCATAAAAATGGTCACTAAATAACTATTGTTAACCCTGATAAACTGGATACATTCTGTCAATAAGGTAAATTTAGATAATCCAGGATTCTTATCATTACAAACATTGTTACTGAATAGCAATTATTAACTTTGATAAACTGGGAGCACCATGTTCGCTTGGACGAAGTGTTTATCAGCCAAACCACTCCTTCAACGTGAGTAAATCTGTAAAACGCATTCACTTACACTAACATTCTGAACATTTTTCTTGCTTCCTAAAAAAAAAAAAAAACTGTGGATCAACACCGAACTTTGCGTCACCGGTCATGAATATTGACGGATATAATGAGGAGGATATCAGATCGCATACGGAATTGTCAGGACTTGCGATGCTGGTTATCAGAACTACGCTACACAAAAATTATTTATAATTAATTTATGATTAATAAAATGTCACTTCATACAGCCTGCATGTTATATTTTGTTGCCGTGAGAAAAAAAAAAACTACCGCAAGAAAGCCTTTCGACTGGGGAGAATAAAAGTAATAACATTAAGCTTAAAACGAATGGTGAGCTACACCTCAGGGGTCACCGACCCAACGACCGCGGGTACAGCAGCAGACGATCAAAACGGGAGGTGAGTAATATATATTAAACATATGCAGATAAATTATACAACAGGATGCTTTGAAACGTCATACTTTACCTTCTTTTTTATGTTATTCCTTGGTATACTTTATCTCGGGAATTAAAAACATTAAAGATCACAAATGGAGTATTTTAGTAAGGAGAAATTTTTCCTGCGTCCGTCTTTGGTCTAGCGTTCAAGTTTTTCTATTTTAACCTAGGAACCGGAAGTTGAAACATTAATCATTTTGTAAAAAAACTCTCTATAGGAGTGAAACGAAACAATATAAGAAGAGAGCAAAGAAACCAACTATCTTTTTTTTTTCTTTTTTAGTTATCAAGGACAACGGCATAGACTAGAAAATATCATGGCATTGTTCTCATTGTGTAGTTTGGGTTTGGTGACATCGTGTGCAAATTTTAAAAAAAAACTGTGCCTCTTGAACTTGTACAGATTTAGCAAATAAGGAAACATAGAATAGAGGCTTATCTTCCAAAACACACACATACACTCACATACACACACAAACTGCACTTAAGACGTGAGAGAAAGTTTGTAAGAGAATGGTCATGACCCGACCCACGGACTCTGGTTGGACGAGCACCCGCCCACAGCGAGAGAACAAACCATCCTAGAATGGATACTGAGTTAGGCTCTTGAAAATGTTAAGTGCAGTAGAATTCCACTTTCCATAAATGGGAATTTGCATACTCTCTCTATACTTTTGGCGCCAATGGCAAGTGCCCCACTTATCTCGCACTAGTTATATCTCTCTGCTAGACTGTTGCCCAACTTCCAGCGTAACTAAAGGGTGGCCTTCTTTTCTGGGGTCACATCTAAACCTTAGACAAACCACAGTAATTTGTTTTCATCAGTCAGTTAGGCTGCATAAAACACATATTCAAGGTTTCAAGGAGATATGGTTTGGGGGGGAAGCACTCCATATTCTGTCGCAGGATGTTTTTCTTTTGAGAACGTCTTTTTAAAAAAGTATACAAATCTTACTTTTATTAACGAAACAAATAATTTTTTTTCCACGTGGCTGGAATCTTTCCATGATTGCTGCTTGGGTTTCTTGGTATGTTTCCAGAAGGTAGTTTAGGAAGATGACAACTGACAAAACAAACATGGCAACTGAAATATGTATCAATGAGGAAAAACTGGAAGAAGTGGAGAGTTTTGAATATCTTGGATCACTACTAACTAATAATGGAGATACAATGAGGGAAATTAAACGGAGGACATCTATTGCTCTTCAGAAAGTAAAACAAATAAAGAATCTGTGGAGAGGAGCAGACAGAACCACAAAAATAAGATTTTTAAGGGCATGCATCTTTCCTATCGCAACATATGCCTGTGAGACCTGGACACTTAACAAAACAGCTGAGAAGCACATAAATGCCCTTGAATGTAAATGCTATAGAAGAGTTCTCCAGATATCGTGGACACAAAAAAGAACAAATATATCTATACTACAAGAGCTTAATATTGAAGAAGGCTGGCTAGTAAAGAGGATTAAAGAGAGAAAACTTAAATATTTTGGCCACATTAAACGTCATGATAATTTAGAGAAGACCGTATTGGAAGGATACATAATGGGAAAAAGAAAAAGAGGACGACCGAAACGAAGATGGCTGCAAGACATCGTTGACGATCTGGAAATGGATGCAGCAGCAGCAGGCCATCTTGCTCACAACCGAGAGGCCTACAGGAGTGCTGTTTGGGAGGCAAAGTTCCGCAAGGGACATGCAAAGGAATGAATGAATGAATGGCTGGAATCTGACTAACCAAAATATAGAAACTTATTATTTGCTGTACTGTAGAGTGCAGAGTAAGAGCTATACAGTTTTGTAAAATGTATTTGTTGTATTCAATATTTAATACACATTTACCACTGTAGCCTTGGGAGCAGGTAGCGGATGGAATGGGAGAGTAGCCGACAGATAATGTTGGTTATGATCACCATTCTGTGATGGTAGGCAGAAGATCTCAATGTAGGGACAATGGCTACGATCAATGACTAGTACAGTCACTGCCCGGAAGGAAAGCAATGGTAAACTATCTTCTGGAAATATACCAAGAAACCCAACAGCAACATGGAAGGTCAGATAGGAAAAAGATCTCGTGGCGAGTCTCTCAAGTCAGAGAGATCTAATTTTAACACTGTGGAAGAGTGTGAGACAGAGGTCAGTACTAGTAATTGTGATGACGGACAAAATCCTGACGGTATTACTAAGGAAAACCCCTGCATCAAACTAAAAAGAGAAGGCCATCTTGGAGATACATAATGGGAAAAAGAAAGAGAGGAAGACCAAGGCGAAGATGGCTGCAAGACATCGTTGATGATCTGCAAATGGATGCATCAGCAGCAGGCCATCTTGCACACAACAGGAGTGCTGTTAAGGAGGCAAAATTCCGCAAGGGACATGCAAATGAATGAATGAATGAATTACTACTGTAATGGTTCTAAGGACTGTTATTGCCGGAGGTGGGGTGGAAAATTTGCTCTCCGCTCCAACGGCGTGCGTCTCAAATAGCCTCTGGCAGTCAAGTCCAGCTACTGGCCTTCTCGTGGCAGAACTGTTTAAACTGACAGGAGAAGGGACGAAGGCGAATATCTGGCGCCTGAAAACCAGACACTTAGGGTAGATGAGAGGCACATTTGGTAGCTCATCTACCGCGGCTGGGGAGATTCTACAGCTGCCGTGCGTGGAGCGGTGCTCCTCTCGGCCAATGAAGAAAGGTGCAAATGGGATTGCCGCGCGGCACCACTGCAGAAGTGGTAGAAAGGATAAAGCGAAGCAAACAGTCAAATCACGGCACCTCTGGTCTGGAGGTCGGCCACGTACTAAGTGCACTCATATCGGGTGAAATGCATGAACCGGCTTAACCCAGAGGTTAAGACACCGCTAGTGAGACTCTTCGAACGCCGCGCGTGGAGTGAAGCTCCTCCCGGTCAAGGAAGAAACTGCGGAAAAGAAGTAAAGGTTGCTGTGCGGCGCCGATGTGAAAAGGTGGTGGAAAGAATAAAGTGAAGTTTAATCGGTATGTCCAGTATTATCCCTGCGAGAGCTACACATACCACGGCGCCTCTGCTCTAGAGGCCGGCCACGTCCGAAATACACCTACACTGGTGAAATATGCTTAAACCGGCATACACCAGAGGTGAAACTTGATGGGTAGGCATGTCACGCCACCTCCGCTCTAGAGGTTGGTCACGCTCGATATACACCCATACTGGTGAAATATGCCTAAACCGGCATACACCGGGGGTGAAACTTGAAGGCTACGCATGTCACGGTACCTCTGCTCTAGAGGTCGGTCACGTCCCAAACACGCCCATTTTGGGATAATATGCCTAAACCAGCTCAACCCAGGGGTGGAAATCACTAGTGGCGAAGATTCGTCCTCCTGGACAAAAGCTCCATCCTGGTCACAACTTGGAAGGATAGCGGCCACGACCACAAAATGCTGAAATCGGAGACACTGGACTAGGGCAGTCTACATAGGCAATCACCTCTCACCCGGCAGTGATACACGGGAGTCTCAAATCACGCTGAGGTTTTCCGGTGAGAAAGTCCAACTCTGGCCTGGGTGGGCTATCACCTCTCACCCAGCGGGGTTATACTGATATCCAAAACACGTTGAGGTCTTCCGGTGAGAAAGTCCAACTATAGACTAAGCTGGTGCCATGCAATCCCGCTGCTGAGACCCACCGAGAATACAGACTCAAGCCCTGCGATACTCTGAATCTTTTGTGGTCCTCTCGGGAATCTCATGTGGTCCTTTCAGGACTTAACGAGGACCACAGGCGTAAATTCAGTAGGATCACAGGGCGGTCTTGGTGGTAGAAACGAACGAAGAAGAAGAAGAAGACTACTGTAGTTTTGTTTTAGTAGATCTGCATATATTTATATGCAGTTAGAAAAAGTCATAGGAATTATCTCATATATTAGAATAAATTTTCTTAAAAAACATTGTGGCTGGCATTGTTTACTTGTCTACTCCTGTAACACATTTCTTTGACTATTTTTGCTTTCACTTCAACAAACAATTTAAAGATTCTTTGGACAATAGGCAGGTCTGCACAAAGATCATTGGAAGCACTAGAAATGTGGTTTATTTGGAGAATGTTGTGAATTCCCTGGACAGCAAAGATTGCAAATGAAGAATGTATGAGCAGAGCGGGAGAGACAAAAAAATCTTGTCCAAAAAAAATATGAGAGTGACAATGTACTCTCAGTGTACAGGGCAAGCAATGAGACGAGGGGGCATTGAAAATATTGTAACAACAGGAAAAATAAAAGGAAGAAGAGCCAGGGGAAGGCCAGGAGAAATGACACTGGATAGTTTGACGAGATGGTGTGAGATGAGATCACCAACTGACCTGGTTCTAAGGACTGTTATTGCCGGAAGTGGGGTGGAGAATTCGCTCTCCGCTCCAACGGCGTGCGTCTCAAGTAGCCTCTGGCAGTCAAGTCCAGCTCCTGGCATTCTCGTGGCAGAACTGTTTAAACTGACAGGAGAAGGGGCGAAGCCGAATACCTGGCGCATGAAAACCAGACACTTAGGGTAGATGAGAGGCACGTTTGGTAGCTCATCTACCGCTGCTGGCGAGATTCTTCAGCTGCCGTGGGTGGAGCGGTGCTCCTCTCGGCCAATGAAGAAAGGTGCAAATAAGGTTGCCGAGAGGCACCACTGCGGAAAAGGTGGTAGAAAGGATAAAGCGAAGCAAACAGTCAAATCATGGCACCTCTGGTCTTGAGGTCGGTCACGCCCTAAGTGCACTCATATCGGGTGAAATGCCTGAACCGGCTTAACCCAGAGGTTAAGACACTGCTGGCAAGATACTTCGGATGCCGTGCGTGGAGTGACGCTTCCCCCGGTCAAGGAAGAAACTGCGGAAAAGAAGTAAGGGTTGCTATGCGGCGCCGATGTGAAAAGGTGAAGGATAGGACAAAGTGAAGTTTAATCGGTATATCCAGTAGTATCGCTGCGAGAGCTACACATACCACGGCGCCTCTACTCTAGAGGCCGGCCACGTCCTAAATACACCTACGCTGGTGAAATATGCCTAAACCGGCATACACCAGGGGTGGAACTTGATGGCTAGGCATGTCACGCCACCTCCGCTCTAGAGGTCGGTCACGCTCGATATACACCCATACTGGTGAAATATGCCTAAACCGGCATACACCGGGGGTGAAACTTGAAGGCTACGCATGTCACGGTACCTCTGCTCTAGAGGTTGGTCACGTCCCAAACGCGCCCATACTGGGATAATATGCCTAAACCGGCTCAACCCAGGGGTGGAAGTCACTAGTGGCGAGGATTCGTCCTCCTGGACAAAAGCTCCATCCTGGTCACAACTTGGAAGGGTAGCGGCCACGACCACAAAATACTGGACCAGGGCAGTCTAGATAGGCAACCACCTCTCACCCGGCGGGGATATATGCGTATCCTAACCACGTTGAGGTTTTCCGGTGAGAAAGTCCAACGCCAGACCCGGCGGTGATACACGGATATCTCAAAACACGTCGAGGTTTTCCGGTTAGAAGGTCCAACTCTGGCCTGGGTGGGCTACCACCTCTCACCCAGCGGGGATACACTGATATCCAAAACACGTCGAGGTCTTCCGGTGAGAAAGTCCAACTATAGACTAAACTGATGCAACGAAAACCACGGTGTCACGCAATCCCGCTTCTGAGACCCACCAAGAATACAGGCTCAAGCCCTGCGATACTCTGAACCTCTTGTGGTCCTCTGGGGGATCTCGTGTGGTCCTTTCGGGGACCACACGGGAGACCACGGGACTTAACGAGGACCACAGGCGTAAATTCAGTAGGATCACAGGGCGATCTTGGTAGTAGAAGCGAACAAAGAAGACCAATTGACCCGCCTGAAGGATTGGGTACTATGGCGAAACATAATAGCCAATGCCAGTCAGCATGGCACCTGATGATGATGGACATTTTCACCTAAATTTTTCCATTTGACAAAAAAAAAAAAAAAACCTGAAAAACAGACAAAACGTAAAACTATAGAAAGATAGATGTGATTTTTGAGGAAGGTGTTGCATATATCCTTAGCCAGGCCAGAAAAATAAATGATGTTCTCAAAAAGTTGCACAACATTGAGAGATAAGTAAGAAGAATACTGAGAATCAGTGTACAAGATTTTATGCAGAGAAATGAGAGGCAATGCTTACATTGTGTAAGAATGGAATCAAAGAGATGATAGTAAGAAGAAAAAAGGGGGAAAAAAAGCTAGACAAAGGCAATTTGAGAGTAGTTTCATCTCTTATATCTTATCTTATACCCTTCCCATGCTGTTAAACGTCAAATAGTAGTTCGCCAATTTTCCCTGTCTTTGGCAAGCCTTTCAACCTCATCAATGGATTTGATGCCTGTTAATTTGGCCTCTCTTAATAATGTCCTCTTTAGAGTTTCATGCGGTCTGCCTCTTTCTCTTTGGCCTGTTGTGTTCCACTTGATAGCTTGTTTTGGGATTCTCTGACTGTTTCTTCTCATCATATGACTGACAAATGTCCATCTCCTTTTCCTGATCACCCATGAGACAGGTTGTTGTTTGCTCGTCTGCTTTATCTCCGTCTTGTTCTTGAGTTCGTTTCACGTGGTAAGAGTATTTTACTGAGGCATTTGTTTTCAAAAGAGCCTAATTTCTTGTCTATTTCTTTAGTTGTTTTCCAGCTTTCACATGCATAAATGAGGGTGGATATTACATTTAAACTGAATAATCTTAACTTGCGGATGAAGTCGCCAGGTAGTTTCATACACCAGTTTAATCTGTCAGGTGCACCTGTTAAAGACTAAACTGCTGCAAGGCAAGGGGAAACCACCAATGTGGCTTCCCAAAGAATCAGTCAGCGAGATCTGCAGCCCACAGTCCAACATACATCTTACAGAAGGATCCAAGGATAGATTATTGTGGAAATCAATGACGACCAATGCCTGACTGGCATGGACCAGAGAGAGAGAGCACCTGACTATCTTTTCTAAGTTCAAATATGGGACTTGAAACCAAGTGGTGTGTGTGTGTGCGTGCATGTGTGTGTTTGTGAGTGTGTGTGTAAAGTTAAATTTTAAATAAAAATTTTCATCAGTAGGCTAGAAGAAGTAAACCATTTTGCATACCTCTGCAGCTACATAAACCAAGATGGTGACACCAGAAAGGAAGTTAGAATTGCAAAAGAAACATTGACCTTCAAGAATCTTCAGAACATGTGGCACTCAAAAGTTATCAGCAACAAAAACCAAGGTAAGACTATTCAATTCAAATGTAATATCCACCCTCATTTATGCATGTGAAAGCTGGAAAACAACTAAAGAAATAGACAACAAATTAGACTCTTTTGAAAACAAATGCCTCAGGAAAATACTCTTACCAAGTGAAATGAATTCAAGAACAAGACAGAGATAAAGCAGATGAGCAAACAACCTGTCTCATGGGTGATCAGGAAAAGGAGATGGACATTTGTCAGTCATGTGATGAGAAGAAACAGTCAGAGAATCCCAAAACAAGCTATCAAGTGGAACAGGCAGAAGAAAAAGAGGTCGACCATGTGAAACTCTAAAGAGGGCATTATTAAGAGAGGCCAAATTAGTAAACATAAATTCCTTGATGAGGTTGAAAAGATCGCCGAAAACAGGAAAACTTAGCTTACTACCATGTGAGCCCTATGTGACGCTTAACATCACAGGAAGGATGTAAGGTATAAGATGTAAGAAGGCTAGATTTATAACTTTACCTAAAAATGTGTCAATCAAACCTACTTGTACCTCTCTAGAGAGCGCACTGTCTTCATACATAACTGCAACATTTCTACTAAGATTCTTGTTTAAAATTCTGGGTATTTCCAAACATGTAGCAACCAAAGATGAGAATACAGGACAATATAGGACACATAAGGGACATTTAAGTGTCTTGACCAAAGTAATATGATTCCTAAATCATTAAAAAATAATAACAGGACTGTCCTGTATATTATGGGATTGTTGATCACTTTAATGTAGGTTTTGATGCATTTCAAAAATAAGATAATGATAAGGTTGGTGCTCTTTGAATGTTGTATTTAGTCTTTTTCTGCTTCCATATTTAGGCTTCCTGTTCAGATTTTGGATCTCACAGAAGAGTCCAACTTCATGGTGTTTGTGCTCTTCCTTCAACATTCCCTCTCCAAATCATCCATGGTACTTAATGTTATCCAATATCTCATTCCCTTCTAGAACCAAATTTTTGTTTACCTAAACTATGATTAGGTAAACAAAAATTTGGTTCTAGAAGGGAATGAGATATTGAAGAAATGTTATTTGTTTACCTAAACTATGATTAATTGGCGAACTACTTTGCGAGCCCTATGTGACGTTTAACGGCACGGGAAGGATATAAGATATAAGATATAAACTATGATTACAGCAGAAGTTGCCTTGCTAAGAGCAAGGAAAACAATAAATTTACCAGATTCCCACGGTATAAATTGCAAAATGTGACTGAGATAAGCAAAAATTAATAGAACAAACAAATGAGAGTAATTAAAAAGAAACAAAAGAAGAAAACCCCCAAAAAAATGCTCTGAAGAAAAAAAATAAAGCAACTACTGATAAGTATTTAAAATAGGTAAAAATCAAAGATAGGTTTTAAAAATGCACAAACAGAGTGAAAAGACTTGCAGTTTTATTATGTCACAGGTCACATTAAAAGGTCAAGGACTTAAAAAAAAATTCACTCTTTATAAAAATTCACTTGCTATAAAAGGTCAAGGACTTTGAAAAATTCACTCTTTATAAAAGATCATGGACAGGTCAAAGGTGGAGTCTTCTCTTCAGCTTAAACAAGTCCATGACTTCATCACAATATAATACACAGACACTTTAAATGTGTCAATGATATATATATATATATATTTTTAAAAATCAGTCTTTCATATCACTGTACAAACTAATGTCTTTATCAAAATAAGATATTTGTATCAAATCAACAGTCAATGACTTTACAAAAGTATGATCTCCACATCTTTGTACATGATCAACAAAGTCATAAATGTCTGATCTTCTTATCAGCATCATCATCATCGTCGTCCTTTATACTCCCAGTGGAGCACAGGTCATCAGCAAAAGCTCCCCAGTCAATCCTGCCCTGAGCAATTCAGGATACCTCAAATCATGTCTCTCTCACTTCCTTTAGTTCTTCCCGTATTGTGTGTCTCCATGTTCCTAATGGCCTGCCCCTCTTTCTTTTTCCTTGACATGTCCAAGTCAAGGCGGTATAGGGTGCTTATCAACATAAAAAGCAAAAGAAAAAACTTTATCAAAGTATGATGCCCAGCCAATCCAGCCAACCCAACTACTAAAACTTGTACACAGCACATAGCAATCAAGAATTTAAAGAAAAAAAAAGGATGAAGAAATATGGGCCTAACACCATATTCCCAATATGTCTTAATGACATGGAAATTGGGATTTTATCTTTAACTTATACCTTTGTGAAATTTAATCCCACAAGCAAGGGACTGCAGGTAGTGAAAGAAAAAAGAATGTTGTGTAAATTTAGCCCCATATTTAAGGGTCTGCAACTGGTGAATTAAAAAAAAAAAAAGGTCTTATGAAAGTATGACATTTGCATCACTTTTAAAAGTCAAATTACAGATTCACATTACTGTAAAAAAAAGTCAATGATTGTATGTAAGCATGATCTCATGTGACTTAAATGATCTCATGTGACTTAAATGTCAATGATTATGTATAAATGTATTACATTCACATAACTTTAAAATATGAATAATGGTAATATATCAGATAAACAAATTACTGTAATAGGTCAGTCACACTGTCAAAGCATTACTCGTCGCTAAAGACATCCTCTTTAAACTTCATATACTGCTGAAGAATAGAGAGTATAAAAATTATTCTCAGAAATCCACAAGCCACTCCTAAAATACTGAATGTCAATGAAGTAAATTTTAAGCAGTAGGACAACCTGGCACATACAAATCGCTCCATCACTGGTCATGACTATTTATGATAAAAATTCTGGCCAAGTCATCTAAAAAAAAAAAAAGATAAATAAATAAATAATGTTTGATAAAACTGTCTCTCAAACATTTGAGTTCAGTTTCTCAGGTATGTTGAGTGAAACAGGAGAAGGCCATTATATAACTCTGTCTAAACAACACACATTAGAAGTCTAGGGGAGCCAGGTTATAACCTTCACCGCAATTTTTGCCGCTATGGCTACTGTCGCAACATGATCTTTCTCATGCTTCTGAATCTGCAGAGATGAAATTGAAAACATTGTACAATTAATTTTTTTTTTTTGTGTACATAAGATCAAAGTAATCTCATATTCATGAGATTTTTATGAGATATTTTGGTTTTTTGTTAAGGCACTGACAGTCATGTACTCTGAGTAGTTCAGTGTGTCTTATCTTATAAAAGGTATTCTCTGCTTTTCAGAGGCAGTCTTCTCTGATTTTCAGAGGCAGTTTTCTCTGATTTAAAAGTATTCTCTGCTTCTCAGCGGCAGTCTTCTCTGATTTAAAAGTAAAGTATTCTCTGGTTCTCAGAGGCAGTCTTCTCTGATTTAAAAGTTACATCTGAAGTACGGCTGGGCTGATTGGACTGTAACGATGTCAGTTGATCAACAGCCTATTGACTGTGCTTCTCCTGCACGTGACAAAGCAACACAAAAGTGTTATCTCATATTTTCATTTGTACCATGATAGGAAACTGCATAATCCTTCACTTGATTGCAACACAGTTGCTGTGCAACTGATTCTTTATTTTGTTATGATGATGATGACAAAAATGCTGGAAAAAGCCAGAAAAAAAATGACAACAGAAATTAAGAATAAGAAAAGAGAATGATGGCTGAACAATACTCAAAACAATAATGAAATAAAAATGGAGTAAGAAAATAAAAATCAGACTGCCATGTCCTTTTCTTTTCCATTTCCTTCTAAATTGCAAAATCAAAATTCTGTAGTTGGTGTAAAATTATGAAATCTTAACATCTGTACACTGAAATAATTGGACACCCTGGTGTTTATATTGTGAACTAAATAGTGTAATTTTATTAGTGTATCAATAATTTATCAGTATATTAATAATTTATCAGTGTATTAATAATTCATCGGTGTATTAATAATTTATATATTAATAATTTATCAGTGTATTAATAATTCATCAGTGTATTAATAATTTATCAGTGTATTAATATATAAGCAATACAATCAGACTGAAACATTTCAAACATTTTTATTACTGTCATATTCGTCTTGCATATCCTCTTCAATATTATTTATCTTTTCTACATGCAGTATGAGCCCCCCCCCCCCTAAAAAAATCACATATTAAGCATCATATACACATAAGTAAGCATTACTTCATCACCACCATAAGGTGGAATATTATTCCACAAACTTATGTGTCAACATAATTTTCTCCATAAATATGAGTCTCCTCCACCCATATTTTTTTTTACATTCTCATAGCTATTACATCTTCAATATACTGTCAGAGTTTGCTTCCATTTCATTCTCATTTTTCTCAGACTCACACACATGTACAAGTTGCCCATCTGGCTTTGTCTGCCTGTACGCATGTCATTCATCACAGCCTGCTTAAAAAGAGATGTGAATCATCACATGCTACAGAGGAAGATGAGCGAGTCTGGAACTCACACTGATGATACTTATGACACATCCAATCCCAGACACTTTATCAGACGAGATGTTGCCTGCTTGGAGGTGGGCGGCTTTTGTGCGTGCCATCCCGTATTACCTTTTCCGTTTTCAGTAACAAGTACTCCTACATTTTCCCACTACATCTTGAAAATACTCTACAGAAGGTCCTCAATACACATTATGTGGTTATGTTCCAAAAAAAGAACATTGGGTGAAATGAAATGACACATACTATACTGCATACCAATTTTGAATTCAACTAATGAATCACTGGAAGATGTTAATTTACTGTAGTTACAAAATAATAGAAAATACTCTATGAAATTTTTAGTAAAGCATAAAATACTTTTTTTTTCACTATTCTTCCTATTACAGTTGCTGCTCCTCAGCATTTAAAGCTGCTGCTCTATTGGTGAAATTCCTGCTGCCATTTCGACTTTTGAAGGCGAATTTTTTTGCCTTTTGGTGATGATAATGACTTCCACTAAGCACTTTGGCATTTAGTTGTGGGATCATAGCAGAAAATCCATGTTTCATCCTCTACAACAATCAAATTTAAGAAATGTTTATTTCTGCGACACATTTTGTGTACTCAACACGCTGATGTTTTTGGTCATCAGACAACGAATGTGGTAAAAACTGGCAAGCAACTTTTTTCTTGGCCAAATCTTCCACTAAAATTTTACAAATGGTCTCTTGGTTAACACCAAATTCATCTGCCATTATCCTCATAGTCAAACAATGATCTTCTTATATCCATTCTCTAACTTTTGTAATGAATTCCTCATTACAAACAGAAATTGTGCATCCATGTCTAGATGCATTTGTAATTGTTTCCACACCACTTTTGAATCGTGAATACCATCTGAATATCTGTGCATGAGATAAACAATTGTCCTCATAAACTTGTCGCATCAATTTACCTGTCTCAATGGCACTTTTTCCAAGTTTTAAACAAAATTTAATGTCAGCTTTTTGCTCCATGCTGATTACGTAACAATGCACCTCTGACTACGTCAATGGCAGCTTGTTTGTCGTCTGCTAATCGGGCGGTGATGAAAAGTTGCCAGATCATAGATATGGTTGGCTCTTTGGATTCCATGCTTTGCTTCATAGATGGCATTTTTGTCTTAGCCATAATAAAATCAGTCTTATTACTTAATTGTCGGACCTTGTGTATATATGTGTTTATATATATATATATATATATATATATATGAGTGATATTGGTGGAAAAAAGAGTGAAAACTCGTAAACCCAGGGATTGGAAAAGTCAAGTCATGAGTTGTGTTACTCTTAAAACAATGGTTAGGCAAGTAATCACAACTCTTCTTAAATCTTACATCTTTCCCTTGTTGTTAAACATCACATAGGGCTCGCATGGAAGTTTGTCAATTTTTCCTGTTTTCGGTGAGCTTTTCAACCTCATCAAGGGATTTTATGCCTACTAATTTTCCCTCTCTTAACAATATCCTCCTTAGAGTTTCAAGTAGTCGACCTCTTTTTCTTTAGCCTGCTGTGTTCCACTTGATAGCTTGTTTTCGGATTCTCTGACTATTTCTTCTCAACAAGCGACAGACATATGTCCATCTCCTTTTTCTGATCACCCATGAGACAGGTTGTTGTTCACCCGTCTCTACAAAACTTTTATTAATTCACCAGGAAGGTTAAAAACACACCTAGGATTCTTTGTTGGTGAGCTATTTTCTTTGGTTGTGCCTATGTCTCCATCTTCAATGCCTAAACAGTTCTGCCAACTCTTCCTTAGTAAGTGCAACAAATCTAACTCCAGCAGCTCTTTAACATCTTCCTCCTCATAACATTATCAAAAACTTTGACAAAGACACCAGCTCCACAGAGAATTTCTAGAAATTACAATTTACTGTGTACCCTTGTGCTTTATAACAAAGTAGGTGCAGAACGATGTATATCAGAGATTTATATATCAAAGATCCCTTGTACCAGTTTTTCCCAACATAATTTCATTTTCCATTTATTCAAGCACAGTACCTTCTCCACGAACTGTAGGAGTTCCTGCCGGCCTTCTGGTGCCTCAGCTATGCAAGTCAGGGCCTACACAACAAATATTAAACATTTTCTGATATACCAAGATGTGCTAGAAATTAAACAGACAAGAAATAATAAATCAGGAGCCTATGTAACTAAGCAGCCAGACCTGTTCCAATAGTCTGAAGTAGGACAGAAGAAAAGAGACTATCAGAAGAGGCCAGAGAAATCCATAAACTTCATCCAAGTGATACAGATCCAAATTTAGTGTCGGAAAGGAGGCAGACACATGCTCTTGGAATCGACAGGAGGCATGAAAAGATCAAGAACAGAGAGGAATGGAGGACACGTCTTGTCTGCAGCAGTGGCTTGGAAAGCTGCTGAATTCAGCTGCTACTCAAAGAAGAAGAAGTCAGAGGAGGAAGCATAACTGGTCAAATCAATTCAATGGTAATGCAGACTGAAAAGTAAAGTGGTCGTGGTTTATGGTTTCATACGAGCAGTGAAGCAAATATTTAAAATTGCTTCTGTGGAGCATGTTAAAAATGTGTAATTAGTACATTTTCCACATTTTCTGTGCATTCTGTGCATTTTGTACTACACTGTTACATGTGATATGTAAAATTCTGATAACCTTTTCTGACAGGTATCATTCACATTCTTATAAATTTCTCACTTTCAGTTTTTCAATCATTTAATGAAATTCTCATTCTCATCAAAATCTCTCATAAATATTTTCCAACAAGGCCATAAATGGCCAGCACAGTGTGTGCGTGTTAGTGAATGTATGAGTGTGTGCATGCATGTGTGTGAGTGAGACAGAAAGAGAGAGAGAGGAAGGATGCAGTACTCAGGCTGAATGAGATAGTAGTAAGTGACCCTAGCACTGATTGCTTCTGGGGCAGGAAAACATAGCTGATCAAGACCTCAAAGTTAATTACTTCTTCTCTTTTACTTTGAATGTAGTAGTTAAATCTTACACTTTTTTGATATGTTTTTTCCTAATTTAATTTGTATATTTGTACTAAATCAAGTGTGTGGGAAGAATGAAAGATGGAGTGATGAAGGGCAGAATGTAAGAATGCCCAATTCTTTACCCTTTAAAAATAAAGATTACTCATTCATTCATTCATTCACTCTTTCTTTCATTCATTCATTCATTCCCTATGGCATCCACTGGTAACAGGCTTTGCTCTGGCAGAGTCAATAAGGATCGAATGGGAAGGCAAACTTTAGTCCTAAAAATAAGCTATGCTGGAGATTGATGTGTCAGGCTGAAAAGTGCAGATATAGCAGCCTAGCTGTCAACTATGACACAATGCAGCCTTTTTTAAGGTGAATACAAAAAGAGGGAGAAACCAGAAGTTACAATGATGCTTTCATTCCTTCTCATGATGCTCCTGGGGAAGGGCATATTGTGTAAGGGATAGATTAACCTTTCTTCTCATAGTGGTAGAAGAAGTCATCAAGAAGCCTGCTTATTTGTTCCACTTGAGTGATTTCATTCTTATCCTACTGCTGCTTATATAAATGTTGTAAAGAAAAAAAAAAAAAAACTAAAATAACTGTTATCATGTGTGTGCGTGTGTTTTTTTTTTCATCGTAGTTGGAACTTCTTAATTTTAATCTGCCTTAAAAACTGCAAAACTGACGTCACGTCTTTTCTGGGTAAAACACTGTGTCTTTTGATTACAAATATGCTTGTGAGGTCTTCAGTGTTGCTCAGAAGTGTTTGATTGAAGCACACCACAGAAACCTGATCCCCAGTCTTAATGCTGGAGTTTAAGAATATTCACAGCGTTAGGGGCAAAAAAAACTCAAGTTCACAGTTATGGTGAGGTCCTATAATATCAAATGTAAAATTCACCTACTGTAAAACTTGATTGCAATCAGCATCTAACCTTGGCTGTGTTCACCAATATAATCTTGATTGCATTCAACAAGTAATCTTGATTGCACGCACAAACTACTTTGATTCCATTCACCATTTAACCTTAACTGCATTTAACTGCTAACCTTGATTCAACAGCTAACCTTGACCGCATTCAACAGCTAACCTTGACCACATTCAACAGCTAACCTTGACCGCGTTCAACAGCTAACCTTGACCACATTCAACATCTAACCTTGATTGCATTTAACAGCTAACCTTGACTCTATTCAACAGCTAACCTTGACTCTATTCAACAGCTAACCATGACTCTATTCAACACCTAACCTTGATTGCATTCAACAGCTAACCTTGATTGCATTCAACAGCTAACCTTGATTGCATTCAACAGCTAACCTTGATTGCATTCAACAGCTAACCTTGACTCTATTCAACAGCTAACCATGACTCTATTCAACACCTAACCTTGACCGCATTCAACAGCTAACCTTGATTGCATTCAACAGCTAACCCTGACTGCATTCAACACCTAACCTTGACTCTATTCAACAACTAACCTTGATTGCATTCAACACCTAACCTTGACTCTGTTCAACAACTAACCTTGATTGCATTCAACAGCTAACCTTGACTCTGTTCAACAACTAATCTTGATTACATTCAACATCTAACCTTGACTCTGTTCAACAACTAACCTTGATTGCATTCAACAGCTAACCTTGACTCTGTTCAACAACTAACCTTGACTGCATTCAACAGCTAACCTTGACTCTATTCAACAGCTAGCCCTGACTGCATTCAACACCTAACCTTGACTCTGTTCAACAACTAACCTTGATTGCATTCAACAGCTAACCTTGACCACATTCAACACCTAACCTTGACCACATTCAACAGCTAACCCTGACTGCATTCAACACCTAACCTTGACTCTGTTCAACAACTAACCTTGATTGCATTCACTCTGACTTCACTGTTAATATCATCCACCAAGGTCACAAGAGGCTGGATGGACTGTGCATGAATAGCTGCATACTTTCCTTTGGTAGTTATAGCAATTCTAAAGACATCAGATGAAAAAAAAAGTAAACACAGCAATAAAATAGAACCATAGCAATAATACAGCAGAACAACTGCTTTAAATCTTTTTTTTTTTTTTTTTAATGATAAATATTTTGGAAGGAATAAGTGAAGTTTATGAACATTTTGAAAGCACATATATTTTAGTATGCTGTGAAGCAAACTGAACACCACTTCTACAAAGTACTTTCATTCATGACTGGTGTTATCTATACTTGACATACATAATCGATCACACTAACAGTAAATAAACTGTTTATATCACAAAAGTCCAGTCTCTTTCTACATGCTTCTTTTTTCTTTAGCTTTTGCTTTTTTCTTCTTTGAATGATGCTTCATCTATATTCATAGTTGCTCTCCATGTGTTCCTTTCAAATCCTCATGACTGATGGAAAAATATCCTGCAACTGACTGCTTACAAATATCCTGGCATCTTGGTTTTGATCTACCTCGTGGCCTCCTTCACAATTTTGCTGTAGCTGTCATCCATTCTCGTCACTTGCTCCAGTCATCTTCACCTCCTCCTCTACTACGTTGCTATCATAGATGGAAGCTTAGCATGTCCCTGTACCCCAGACGATACAAATAACTATGGAGAAGATGCTGATGAAAAGGAAAAAAGTCTTGAACAGATCCTAAAGCACGAAACAGGTCAAGGTTTGTCCTTTGTAAACTTTAATGATGTTTTTTTTGTCTTAACATGACAACTGCTAGATCTAATCAGGTATCAAATTATCAATGCTTTAGATATAGTTAAAGAAAATTTAAACAAAAAACAACAAAAATAGAGTTACTGAATGCAAAACTTGTGAAGGACATTAAAAGTCTCAAGCCAAAAGACTCTTCTTATAATAGGCTCAGCTGAGGCCTAAACATTTAACTAACAAGCAAAACAAAACAAAACAAAAATGCCAAAAATAAATACAAGAGTAACATCAACAGGACAAGAAATTAGACTTTAAATGTGAAAATTAATTTCTTTTATAAAACAACAAATGTGTGCCAAATAAGAAAAATAATTACATCATAATTGCTCCTGCTGTTTTGGCTCTAACCTCCGGCATTTCGTCTGTGAGAAGGTCTTTGAGAAGATACACGGCTCCACAAGCCACGGCTCTGTCCTTACCTTCCAGTGAAACACTGCGGAATCAGGAGAGTCTGTAATGAGTGCTGTAATGAGTGCTGTAATGAGTGCTGTAATGAATGCTGTAATGAGTGCTGTAATGAGTGCTGTAATGAATACTGTAATGAGTGCTGTAATGAATGCTGTAATGCTACCATAGGAGTTATTTTATCTTTTTATGATATACATGAACAGTTCAGTAGTTTGCACACAAGTCTCTCTAAGTGAAGCTCAGCAGTTTGATTCTGACTAAAAGTGCCTCAGTCAACCCAGCTGTAAAAAATGGCACCTAGCTCCAGTTGGAACTAATGAAGGAGAGGTGGTCAGACTTGATATTGCTCACACTAACCTCTAATGTATTAAGAGCTCAGTGAATATATGGATACCAACATATTCCGTGTATGTTTCACTGGTATGATATTCAGCTGTAATCTTTTTTAAACCCAGTCATACACTCTTTCAAAGTAACTGGAATGATATGCAGGCCGTAGTAATAAACAAATGACAGTGGAGTTGGACTTATCTTGTTTTTAGACAAAACAAAAGACAAAATAAGTTGGGTTGATACCAAAGATAATTTGAAGAAAAGGCTGGCCGTGAAAAGTCTGGGAAATAACAGCAGAAATAAGTCTTCACCGATTAACAAAAACATCACCTCCATTATCATCTGCTATTATCATCAACTTTCACATGGCATTTAGTACCAGCAAAGCTTTTTAAAACGACAAAAAGAACAATTTAAGATGCTGCCCACAGGAATCAATGTGGTCCAAAATATAACTGACGGCCATCAGCATAACCAAATGCCCACCTGAGATCCATGATATCTCGTGCAGCTTTAGCTCTGATGATCGGAAGGTCATGCTTTAACAACAGCGTAAATGCCTCCATGGCATTCGCCTCTAGGGCGCTCTGGATATCCACAAACATGCAATAGTGAAGCGTGTCCAGAATAAGCTCCTAAGGAAGAAAATAAACCACAAATATGTCGTCATTATCATCTTAGCTCCTAACTTGTCTTATCTTGTTCTGTCTCCCTGTAAGTGCGAGCTGGTGTTCTTTGCAGCTGATGCTGTAGAGATGTTGAGGCACAGCATTGTATCAGCATGGGAGTGGGTTATAGCAGCTATTTTTCAGTCCCGGAGTGCAGCTAAAAAGCAGGGGGGGGTTTGCAATGCTTCTTTAACAGACTCCACCACCATGGGGACCATGACCATGGTGGTCCCTGCCCCATTAGCCAAGCTAGGCCTGTTACTGGGGGCACCAACGGAGAGGTGGGACAGGGTCTTGGCCAGCTATGGTTCGCTAACCCTGATGCTATCATATCAGCTATGGGTCGCTGACTGCCTAATTTGACAGCATCTTCACTCCCTCTTAGCTCCTAAATGTCCCTATCATTTATTGTAATAAATGAGGTCTAACATTTAAGGCACTAAAATATGTATTGGCCAGTGTTTTCAATGAGAAAAAAACTATCACCATAGTAATGTCACAGGACCACAGAACTAGACCTGTCCTAGATTATGTTCCATTTATTCATGCATCTAGAACAAGCCACATCATCGTCGTCATCATCATCACCATCACCATCACCATCATCATCATCATCATCTTCTTCAACATCTGCTACATGTCCCAGTTATTTATTATCAACAGGAGCAATGATCACTGCAGCAGAGGCACAGGACCACAGAACAAGAACTGTCCTTGACCCTGTTCCATCTGTGCATGTGTCTAGAAACAGGCTGTTGCTGTCTGACTAATGGAGAGATTAAATTGCCAAAAACAAAAACAAAAATTGATTGCATGAAATGGACTATAGCAGGTATTCATGCTTTAAAAAATAGGAAAGTGTTAAAGCTAATAACAGGGATCTAACAAAATAGGAGTAATCTAACAAAATATGAGTTGAAGTAATCTAACAAAATAGGAGTAATCTAACAAAATGGGAGTAATCTAACAAAATAGGAGTAATCTAACAAAATATGGGTTGAAGTAATCTAACAAAATAGGAGTAATCTAACAAAATAGGAGTAATCTAACAAAATGGGAGTAATCTAACAAAATATGGGTTGAAGTAATCTAACAAAATAGGAGTAATCTAACAAAATAGGAGTAATCTAACAAAATAGGAGTAATCTAACAAAATAGGAGTTAAGTAATCTAACAAAATAGGAGTAATCTAACAAAATAGGAGTTAAGTAATCTAACAAAATAGGAGTAATCTAACAAAATAGGAGTAATCTAACAAAATAGGAGTTGAAGTAATCTAACAAAATAGGAGTAATCTAACAAAATAGGAGTAATCTAACAAAATAGGAGTTGAAGTAATCTAACAAAATAGGAGTTGAAGTAATCTAACAAAATAGGAGTAACTAACAAAAAAGGAGTAACCCTACCTTAATTTCATCTAGCTCTGTCTGTACTTTTTGGACCAGAGTTTCTACAAATTGTCCTTCAACAATGATTTCAGCTCCTGCAGTAATATAAAATATATTAACAACTTTATTTGTAACGTATTTCATTAAAGATGTCATTTTCAGTGGAACAAGTTTGTTAGCAGTAAAAGGTGGAAAAGCTCAAGATGATTCCTAGCTGAGAGCTGAACATGCGGCCTAAAACATGCTAGATGACTGATCTTCCACTAAAGTATGATGTTCAATTCTTAGAAAGTCTCCAGTGTAGTCTGCTATGACTCATCATGCAAACAGATGAATAATCAGTGTTTAAGTATATACAACTAAGTATATAACTATATACAAAGTCACTGCAGTAAAGGTGTGATAACAAAATATATATATATAAACTAGGAAAAAAGTAGGAACAGCTTTATTAATTAACGAAAACACAGTTGTGACATTTCAGTGTGAACCTTAATCATGCAAAAACACACAGGACAAAGAAACAGAGAAAGAAGATCAAATATAAATTCACATGAATGCTATGTAAAAAGTAGGAATGGAAAAAAAAATAGAATAAAATAAATGGAGCACTTAGGTGTGACTTGTAAGAGGTTGCGTTGCATCCACAAATGACCATGGTGGAGTGTTGGGAATGTTTAAATGGAGACTTGTGATGTGTGATAGGTGGGTCAAGGGGGAGGGAACCACAGAAAGGGGAGAGAGTGATATAATGGTAATCTAGCCAGGAGAAGGTGGACCAGGTGATTGCAATTCAGTTAGAGGGCTTGTAATCTGATGTCATGAGGAGGTTTTGAAATATGTGTAGCAAGTGAGAAGGGAGTGGAACAATGTTAGGTGTAACTGAGTTGTGAGTTCAAACCATGTGGTTCCAGCATCCCATAATCCTGAATGTAATGGTTCTCAAGCGCTAGGTGGTTTCTGTCATCAGCGTGACATTGTTTAGTAGCTGTTACCAGAAAATCAGATTTGCCGCTGTGGTTGGGGCCATTGAAATGATTAGGGACTGATTTCGAGGCATTCATGTAAATTTATATTTTATCTTCTTTCTCTGTTCCTTTGTCCTGTGTGTTTCTGCATGATTAAGGTTCACACTGAAACATCACAACTGTGTGCTCGTTTATTAATAAAGCTGTTCCTACTTGTTTCATAGTTTATGCAAACAGATATTCTCCAGTGCAGTTTGCTGTGACTCATCATGCGAACAGATACTCTCCAGTGCAGTCTGCTGTGGCTCATCATGCGAACAGATACTCTCCAGTGCAGTCTTCTGTGGCTCATCATGCAGACAAACACTCTCCAGAGCAGTCTGCTGTGACTCAACATGCAGACAGATACTCTCCAGCTTTGGAGATTACACATTTTTTTACTGGCAGCTGGACTAGAACTAGAAAACACCCAAGTCTGAAGAGAGTAACAATCAAGTAGGCCATTCACATGTTCTAGAAAACAGTGTGAAATAGAAATGAAAAAAAAATGAAATAGCAAATTAGACAGGTGAAAACGATATAAATAAGAAACACTTTTTACCTGGAGGTGTCTCAGATATTCTCATTATACACATATGTGCATTTTTCCTGACAATATTCTCTGGGTCATTAAACAGCTTAGCCACTGGGTAGATGGACTGCAGCTTCATAAAAGAGTCTCTCCCAACAGTGTGCCCTGAGCAGAAAAATATGTAATCTAGAATCACAAGAACAGAATATGCTAGAGCCAAAACAGCTTTCAAACAAATGGGAAATATCTTGTGCAATGCATCTCTGTCGCTGATCATCAGAAAGAGAGTTCTAAAGTGCCACATTAAGTGTATCCTACTCTACAGAAGTGAGTCATGGACAATGAACTGATTGCTGCAAAGATCACTGGAGACAACAGAGATGTGGTTTCTTAGAAGAATGTTAAAAGTACAATGGACAGCTAAGATGACAAACAGGGAATGTCAAATAAATCCAAATGAAGAAAGGAACCTAATTACATTCATAAGAAAACAACAGGCACTGTTCACTGAACAATATAATGAGAAAGGGAAGGCTCAAAAACATCACAACAACAGAAAAGATAAATGGGAAGAGAGGCAGTGGAAGACCAAGAGAAAAATAAAATTCATGGACACTCTGATGCAATGGAACAAAAAATGTCAAAAACTGAACTGATAGAAAATATCAAGGTCTGAGATCTATGGAGATGTATGGTCACTAGTGCTTACTGGCACAGTACATGATGATGATGATGATGATGACGGTGATGATGATGATGATTATGATGGTGATGGTGATGATGAAAATCACACTGTTACACTGTATAGTTTCTTCTTCTTTTGTTGCTTTTTCTCAGATGTTAATTTTGGATAAATATTCTAGTGATTTTATTTGTAAACTCTGTTGTAGAGAACAAAACAACACGACTCCTCAGATCATCAGATAAATGATTCAGCCCCTTTTCTCTCTGGTGAGCTGGTTTATAACTGCTTGACAAGGCTGAAGATCCTATTCAAATGTTCTCATCTGTAACTTAACACTGCCTCTTGCTGTTTGTTTGGTGGATCCAACATTTCTTCTTTTATTAATGCAACCCAGGCCTGTCTTGTCCTTGCCTGCACTTAACATTTTGTTGCTCTTGCTTTGCCCAGTCTGTCACGCTAGATAGTTTTGTATGGCAGCCTCTGAGGAAAGCAGAAACACAAGCCATTCTTGCTGCCTATTGAGATAACACAGGGAGGTATCATCCATTGTCCCACCTTAACTATTGTTTCCACATTTGTATCATGACTAGGTCATCCTGGATTTATAACATTACTCAGAGGTCAGTGTCCCAATGTTCTCCCCTTTACTGTCATACCCAACAAAAGGTCTTGTTGCTGCTACTGTGAGACACTTCAGTGTGTGTGTTTTTGCTTGTCCTTTCATCCCCAGTTGTTTACATATGTTGTAAGCTCATGTTGCCATGAATCCTCCTGCTTCTGCCTCTACAAAAGTCACTCTAGATTTCACTCCTGATATATATCAGAAATGCAGATGAAGCCACTGACAGCAATTATTGAGGAAAGACGCTGGCGATGGTTGGGACATGTGCTCCGGACAACTGACGACTCACTACCACAAACAGCACTAAGATGGACATCACAGGGGAAAAGAAGAAAGGGTAGACCTAAGGAGACATGAAGAAGAACAACAGAGAGGATGCTGAGCAATAGAGGGCTCACCTGGGCAAGAGTGGAAAAAAAGGCAAAGGACAGGTGTTTGTGGAAAACCCTTACAAAAGCCCCATGTGCCTTGAGCACCTAACTCTTTCCATGCTGCAGAAAAAAATGCAGATGTTCCGTCTGTGCCAAATTAAAAGCATGGGTCTTGATCTGTATAGGTGGTATAGTTGTAAAATTGAAATAACACAGTATTTCCACGTATTTCCACAATAAAAGTGTATGTATTATGCATCAAAACCATAGAAAACAAGTTGAATTCTTTCCAGACTAAATGTTTACGTAGAATTAAAAAAATATTTTGGCCAAACACCATAAGAAATAACATTTTATTGGCAGAAATGCAGATGAAACCACTGACAACAATTATTGAGGAAAGACGCTGGCGATGGTTGGGACATGTGCTCCGAATGACTGACAACTCACTACCAAAAATAGCACTAAGATGGACACCACAGGGGAGCAGAAGTAAGGGTAGACCAAAAGAGACATGGAGAAGAACAACAGAAAGGATGTTGAGCAATAGAGAGCTCACCTGGGCAAGAGCAGAAAAAAAGGCGAAAGACAGGCATTTGTGGAAAACCCTTGCGGAAGCCCCATGTGCCCTGGGCACTTAAGGTTCAGAGAGAGAGAGAGAGATTATGCATCAAAATAGCTGTAAATGTAAGAATGAAGAGTTTTTTAGGGAAAAAAATGATGATTTTACCGGAAGTGGTAACATTTTCCCAACAGGTGCGGAATGAGCTAAAGTTCAGAGAGGGAGAGTGATATATCCTACCTGTCTGACCAGATCATTGTAATGGGCACATTTGAACACATGTTGCTTTTCTCTTTGTCTCCGAATAACTTTCCCTTCACTGAGACCGTCCAAGGAGCAGGTGTTTTACTCAGGTCTTCATACGGCTCGTGGTACTGCAGTGTTTATTTCACTGTCATCTCTGTTTCACTGCAGCAGGCAGAGCTGTTTCCTATTTCTAATTTATTATACGGGTGGCTTTTCAGTCTGCAGTGTCTCCTTTCTAGTGTAAAGAATATTACTTGTTTCTTTTCTCTGTAGGTGTTGAGATTTCCTATTCTGCATGTAGATGTTGATGTTCCCTAAATTTATTTGAAAACTTGAAGAACATATGAAATGAAAGTAATATAGAGGTGAAAGAAATGAAAGTATAAAACTTATGAAATTAGAAGTCAGGTGATAAATAATTCCCATGAATTTATGACGAAGTTCAAGTATGAAAACTGAGGCATTAAAATTAGTGATTATAATAATTAATAATTAGTTTTAATAATAAAAATTAGTAATTATAATAATTAACGAAATTTGTAAGAAATTGACATGAGAAACCCGTGAAATTAGAAAGCAGATGAGAAATGAAAATGAGCATTCTAGGAAATTAAAATATAACTGATTAATTAAGATGAGGAAGAAATATATTTGCTAAGATTATTTTTCTTGTACTACCTGACATAATACAAAGACACTCGACAGCCTTCCGTCTCACCGTGGGATCTGTGTCATTGAGACAATCTTTTAACTTTTCACCAATTCCTAAGGGAACAAAAAATTATCACAATCACGAATTTGTCACAGTAAACTTCCCTGGGAACAATTTTGTTAAGAACACACTTAATCTTAACACAGTCTTTGTGAGACAGGGAACATAGATCTGTTTGCTTAAAAACTCTGACCTACTTCCATAGCCCAGAAACCTGTAGTAATCAACACTGATTGTAACTGTTATTTTTGTAAAATGTGATGTCAGGTTGATGGATGGATGGGGACATGGAGATCGCCAGCGGGGATGAGGAAAATCTGGTGTGAGACCAATGAATCCAGGACATGACAAGCCTATGGGTCTCTGCAACAATGGCTATCAGAACGATGTAAACAAAACAGACTATAGATGGTGAGGAATGGATATCATTGAGGCACTCATCGGATTCCTCATCCCAAAGTCGGAGTGTCTCTGTGGAACTGTCTCAAAGCCATCTGGCCAGCCAGCGTTGCATGCTGGATCTGATGTGGAGAAGGGGCTTAAGTACAGCCACCAGAGGCTGAAAAACAAAGTTTTGACCAGGCCAGCCTACACCACTGTCTTCATGGCAGTACGAGCAAGATAACAGTCTGCCCTAGCAAGGACAAAGCTCTAACAAAATTTTCCACATATGTTGGAGAATTATTCCCAAACTCTGTCAAGACATATATTTGTTGCCTCAACACCAAAAGATAGATGAGAAAGGAGACAAGACACTTTAGGTTGGAGACTCCCTTCAGATGATGCTGTGGGGGTAAATTTTGAATCATAGGAACTGAGATGAATTAAGTGTCAGTCATGGAGGACTCCTTGAATTCCTGGAGCGGATTCCAGAAGCAGGTTAACTGTCAGACATCACACTCATTGGAACATGTTGTTTGCCTTCCTGCTATCCAGTTTGAAGTATCAACAAGGAGTCATTTGTACCTCATTTCTAATCTCAACATAAACTTATATGATGTTTATGTCTGATGAGATTATATCACATAGAAAATAAAAAAAGTTATTTCTTACCAAGTCTCAGAGATTCTGCAATGTGTTCAGGGTCGTGAAGGTAATCACACAGGGCCATAACTGCTCTCTGTCGCACAAGAAGGTTTTCATCACTGAGCTCCCTTTTCTGTTCAGTTATAAAAGAAGTTCATGAACTGGCATGTTAAATTTTGTTGTATATACTTTTTATGCTCTGTGGGGGTGAAGATGCTTGTCCGATGAGACAGTCAGCTACCTATAGCTGATATGCCAGTGTCAGGGTTAGTGAACCATAGCTGACCAAGACCCTTTCCCACCTCTCCATTGGTACCCCCAGTAACAGGCCTAGCCTGGCTAACGGGGCAGGGATTGCCATCATCCCCATGGTGGTGGAGTCTGCTAAAAAAGCATTGCACATCCCCTGCTTTTTAGCTGTAGTCTGGAACTGGAAAAATAGCTGGCATAACCCGCTCCCACTCCGATATGATGCTATGTCTCAACACCTCTACAGCATCGGCTACAAAGACCACCAGCTCGCAGTAACAGGGAGATAGCACAAGACAAGACAAGTCTTATAGTCTGTAAGAGAAATGCTTCAGATACAGAGAAACAAAACCTAAGTAAACCTATATGTTTAATCAAACTTCTATGGACATATAATGAGAAGACCACCTGGTATTCAGGGGAAAGGAGAAATATTTGAAAGGGCTCACCATGTGGCTCAGGGAAAGAAATCTGACTGCAGACACCAAGGACAACACAAAATAGTAGGTTTGAGTGTCTGGGTTTTCAGTAAGATGCCCAATGAATGGATGAATTCGGTAATGAGTAAAGTCTTTTTCCTGAGGAACTGGCAACATGAATAGATCCTTTTTTTGAATGAGAAGGCCCAACACTAGTCATCATCAGTAAAATACAACAAGAAAGCAACATACTGCTAGGTGCAAGACCATGAACTAACATGGCATATATTCTGATTACCAAGATGGTATGTTGGTAAGTTGTTGGTTATATACCCAGTCTTCAGTATGCTAGGATGCTTCTACCTGGCTCATGGTTTCAGCCACATACTCCAGAAACCAGCACTGCCATGAAGTCCAGCAAGATACATCCATCATTCTCATCTTGGGATTGAGACTAGACATAATGGAGTTGGCCACCTTGGCCTTCTCATTATGGAGGCATGTCTTGCAATGCTTTACAGTTCTCCTAAGTTTTATTTGTTACATATCTACCACATTTAGTATATTTCAAATATTTATTTCTCAAAAGTGTATCTATATCTATGCTTCTTTCACAAAAATGTATCTATATCTATACTTCTTTCACAAAAGTGTATCCATATCTATATTTCTTTCACAAAAGGGTATCTATATCTATACTTCTTTCACAAAAGGGTATATATATATATATATATATATATATATATATATATATATATATATATATAAGAAAAATTAATTTGATTGTTAGATATAGATACACTCATGTGAAAGAAATATATATATTTGATACACTCGTGTGAAAGAAGTATATATATTTGATACACTCATGTGAAAGAAGTAAATATATATATACTTCTTTCACACGAGTGTATCTATATCTAACAATCAAATTAATTTTTCTTTCAAATCAACACAGTGTGTAAACTTTATGTTTTTAATCAGTTTTCATTATTCTACAAATTCTCTGAGAACTCCTTTCTGCACACAAGTCATTTGTTTTTCTGGCCATCAAGGGCATAAGTTGCATTTTACTTCAAATAGTCACATCCCTGTTGCTTTTAAATTTTGTTTAATCTGTGTCCAAGTCTCAGAGATAATAAACCACAGAGTAATATTGTCCATATTATTCTGTAAATACTTGTTTTCATCCTGGTAAGACTATTCTCTTATTTACCTTGTATTATTATCTTCAAACGCCATAAGTAATAACATCTTGTTGGCAGAAATGCAGATGAAGCCACTGACAGCAATTACTGAAGAAAGATGCTGGCGATGGTTGGGACATGTGCTCCGAATGACTGACAACTCACTACCAAAAATGGCATTAAGATGGACACCACAGGGGAACAGAAGTAAGGTTAGACCAAAAGGGACATGGAGAAGAACAACAGATAGTATGTTGAGCAATAGAGGGCTCACCTGGGCAAGAGCAGAAAAAAGGCACAGGATAGGCATTTGTGGAAAACCCTTGTGTAAGCACCATGTGCCCTGGGCACTTAAGGTCAGAGAGAGAGAGAGAGAGGAGAGAGAGAGAGAAGAGAGAGAGAGAGTGTGAGAGAGAGAGAGAGAATCTTCAAATTGCTACAAACCGTTTTACTGTCCCTGCCACTGACATGATTACTGCTATGTATTTGTCATGTGCTATTATTGCTATTCCGAGGTAACTGAATTTATATCGATAACGTTCCATGGTGAGTACATAAAGGAGTTCTACTCTGAAGTCTCATCATCATGTGTCGTCTCCCCACGGAACTGCCTACAATGGAAATCCAGCATGCTCTGTCCCTAGTTTTAGCAGTGAATCCGGCCAACATGAATTCAATCTATCATCTTATATGTCCATCCATCTTCATCGTTGTCGATCTTTTGCTCAGTTTCCTTCAATGTTTTCCTCGTTTCGTTATTGTATTACGTGATATGACAGGAATATTTTAACCTCCATAGTCTATTAAAACTAAATCTCTCCAATTTAACAGATGTCTAATATATACAAATGCCTGCTTACCAAACGCGGGACCGCCCTATCACCGTAAGCAAGAGGAGCTCTGGTGGGGTCGATATTTGGAGGATACTTCGCCGAAATCAACGTGAACGCCATTTTGTACGCTGGCCGTAGTCATAGCAACACCGGATGTTTTGGTATATGTTAACAGTTTTCTGATCTATTAGTCGGTTCTTAACAGAGAATACCCATAGACTAAGTGATAGGAAAATATGATATGCTTCTAATATGCTTCTAAATAATCTCTGTCTAAAAAACTGTGGTTAAAAATTAGAATTTACTTTCATTATATTTCGTTCGATTGATGGTATTGCGAGTTTCAAGAACAACGCAGAGATAAGACAGATGAGCAAACAACCTGACTCATGGTTGATCAGAAAAAAGAAGATGGACATATGTCGGTCATGTGATGAGAAGAAACAGTCAGCGAATCCCCAAACAAGCTATCAAGTGGAACACAACAGGCCGAAGAAAAAGAGGCCGACGACGTGATATTCTAAAGAGGACATTGTAAAGAGAGGCCAATTCAGTGGCCATAACATCCCTTCATGAGATTGAAAAACTCGCCGAAGACATGAAATCTTGGCGAACTACCATGCAGGCCTTATGTAACGTTTAGCGGTACAGGAAGGGTGTAAGATGTAAGATATTTTGTTCCATGCAATAACTGATATTAAGAGTAATTTCAGTTTGGAACTTACCAGACAGTTCGCTGCACTCAGTGAGGCAGAAGAGACAGATATAGATGAATTATGGAATTCTTACACCACAGCCATAATCACAGCAGCAAAACAAGTACTGGACTGCAAAAAAAAAAGTAGAAAATCATGGATATCAGATAACATATGGAAATACATACATGAAAGATGAGCAGCCAAATTAGCTATGTTGAATGTAAAGACAGAAGTTGGAAAAGATTTGGCAAAACCAATATACAAAGAAATAGACAATAAAGTAAAAAGTTCAGCTAGAAGAGATGAAAGAGAATATATGGCCAATATGGCGAAAGAAGCAGAGATGGCAGCAAAAGCAGAAGACAGCAAAACTCTATATAACATACAAAAGAGGCTAACAGGTACTATTGCATCCAAAGAAAGGCCAATCTTTAGCAAAACTGGCACCCTATAAAACAACAAGCAAAGACAAAAAAGCAAAGATGGGCTGAACACCTCCAAGAAGTATTTAATCGACTACACCCAAAAGGGTTGATAGACCTTGAAACTGACTTACCAGTCCCACAACTAAATGTCACCCAAGATTAAATTGCATTGTATGAAACTGAAACAACAGTGAATCTAATACCTAACAACAAAGCTGTAGATGAAGATGAAATAACAGCCAAAATGAATTAAAAGCTATTAACAGTCACAACATGAGCCAACTACAGAGAATGTTTAATAAATTTGGAAAGAAGAAAAGGTCCCTTCTAAATGGAAAAAGAATCATTTTTTAAATAAAAAAAAAGCAATCTTAGCGATTGCAATAACTGAAGAGAAGTAACCTTACTATCAGTTGTGTCAAAGTATTCTACAAAGTTATTCTGAGTATAATTCAATATATAGTGGATGCTGCTATGAGAGGCAGGATTTCGAAAAGAGAGAAGCTGTCTCGACCTGATCTTTATTCTAAGAATAATAATTGAAGAACATATCGAGAAGCAAAAACTATTAATCCTGCACTTCATAGATAAGTTTTAAAAAGGTATTTGATAACATACACAGAGATTCATTGCGGGGAATTTTAAGAATATATTGAATACCATCTCAGATTGTCAACATCATTAGGGACCTCTACAATGGATATGTTTGTGCAGTCAACACAGAAGAAGGAATGAGTGACTAGTTCCAGATTGAAACAAGCGTGAAAAAAATGATGTATATTAATCCCTTGCTTTTTTTGGAATTTCCATAGACTTCATAATGAAAAAAATGTTGCAAAGGTAAAACGGGCATTGATTTGGTACATGCGCCTCAACAGAAAGATCTTGATTTTGCAGATGGCATAACTCTTGTCAGTGACAACGTGAAATCAATGCAAGAAAAAAACACAGATACCCTGTCTTCAATGGCTAGTAACATAGGACTTGAAATTAACAAGGAAAAAAAATAATGAAACTTCTCATTAACCATGAAGGAAAAATATACATGGAAGGAACAGCTGTTGAAAAAGTAAACCATTCTGCGTATCTCGACAGCTACATAGAACAGGATGGTACACCCGAAAGGAAATTAGAATTCGAATTGCAAAAGCGGCATTGACCTTCAAGAATCTTGAGAACATATGGCATTCAAAAGTTATAGGCACAAAAACCAAGTTAAGATTATTCAATTCAAATGTAATATCCACAGTATTGCTGTCCACGACACAAGAAGGAATGGAAAAACTAATTATGCCAGTCCGCAAGAACAGCGAAGAGCAGAACCTCTATCTTAATGCAAAGAAAACTAAAGTGATGACAACTGACAAAACAAACAAGGCAACTGAAATATGTATCAATGAGGAAAAACTGGAAGAAGTGGAGAGTTTTGAATATCTTGGATCACTACTAACTAATAATGGAGATACAATGAGAAAATTAAAAGGAGGACATCTATTGCTCTTCAGAAAGTAAAACAAATAAAGAATCTGTGGAGAGGAGCAGACAGAACCACAAAAATAAGATTTTTAAGGGCATGCATCTTTCCCCTCGCAACATATGCCTGTGAGACCTGGACACTTAACAAAACAGCTGAGAAACACATAAATGCCTTTGAATGTGAATGCTACAGAAGAGTTCTCCAAATATCATGGACACAAAAAAGAACAAATATATCTATACTACAAGAGCTAAATATTGAAGAAGGCTGGCTAGTAAAGAGTATTAAAGAGAGAAAACTGAAATATTTTGGACACATTAAACGTCATGATAATTTAGAGAAGACCGTATTGGAAGGATACATAATGGGAAAAAGAAAAAGAGGAAGACCGAAATGAAGATGGCTGCAAGACATCGTTGACGATCTGGAAATGGATGCAACAGCAGCAGGCCATCTTGCTCACAACCGAGAGGCCTACAGGAGTGCTGTTTGGGAGGCAAAGTTCCGCACGGGACATGCAAAGGAATGAATCCACCGTTATTTATGCATGTGAAAGCTGGAAAACAACTAAAGAAATAGACAACAAATTAGAATCTTTCGAAGACAAATACCTTAGGAAAACACTCGGTATGAAATGGAACGAATTCAAGAACAAGGCAGAGATAAGACAGATGAGCAAACAACAACCTGACTAGCGAGCAATCAGAAAAAGAAAATGGACATATGTCGGCAATGTGCTGAGAAGAGACAACCAGATAATCCCAAAACAAGCTATCAAATGGAACACAAACGGCCGAAGAAAAAGAAGTCGACCACCTGAAACTCTAAAGAGGACATTGTTAAGAGAGGCCGGTGTAGTTGGAATAACATCCCGTGATGAGGTTGAAAAGTTGACCGAAAACAGGAAATCTTGGTAAACTACCATGCGAGCCCTTTGTGACGTCTAACGGCACGGGAATGATGTAATATGTAAGATAACAATTAGAGGTTACGAAATACCAGAGATTAGATATGCTGATGACACAGTATTACTTTCCACAACACATAAAGGAATGAAAAAAACTAATTATATCAGTCCGTAAGAACAGTGAAGAGCAAAACCTCTATCTTAATTCGAAGAAAATTAAATTGATGACAAATGACAAAACAAAAAAGCAGCTGAAATAGGTATCAATGAGGAAAAACTGGAAGAGGTGGAGAGTTTTGAATATCTTGGATCATTACTAATAATGGAGATACAATGAGGGAAATTAAAAGGACATCTGTTGCTCTTCAAAAAAATAAAACAATTAAATAATCTGTGGAGAGGAACAAACAGAACTACAAAAATAAGATTTTTAAGAGCATGCATCTTTCCCATAGCAACATATGCCTGTGAGACCTGGACACTTAACAAAACAACTCTGGCAATATTGGTAGATCTTCAATACCTGTGCGAATCAAAGCTCGGATTGATATCTAGACAAAGCCTAAAAAAAAAAACATAACAATAGCCATATTTCTGATTCAACATTTATTTTTAAATTCTAGAGTAACTTCTTTCCTGTTTCTTTCTGCCATAATTTCTCATCAAAATTTATTCTGGCAGAGCATGGAAACTAATTCCGGAGTTAAAGAGTTTACAATTGTAAATCTCCAAAATATGGAGAATTTCTTTTTAAATATATACACTCAGGCCAGAGCAGGGGAGGGCCAGGTGGATCAGTTGACATGCCTACTTCCCCATTGTAGAGTTTGATATTATAAGAAGAGTCGGGGGGGGGGGGATGGACAGCTAAGAAAACCAACGAAGAAGTCTTAAGAGACGCTGGAGTTAAGAGGCAGATTTATAGCAAAGATCAGAAGCAGGCAGTCAAGATTTATAGGGCATTTCCTGAGGAGAGGAAAATCGAAACATACTGTGACAACTGGAAAAACTGAGGGAGGAATAGATAGATAGATAGATAGATAGATAGATAGACAGACAGACAGACAGACAGACAGACAGACAGACAGACAGACAGACAGACCAACGGACGGACTGACAGATAGATAGATAGATAGATAGATAGATAGATAGATAGATAGATAGATAGATAGATAGATAGATAGATAGATAGATAGATAGATAGATAGATAGATAGATAGATAGATAGATAGATAGATAGATAGATAAGTTACTGGATGGGCTGTCAGTGTGGCTAGGAAGAAAGTCACCGGCGGATCTCATAATCAACGCAAAAGACAGGGAATTGTGGAGAGAAATGATCGCCTACCTCTCGCGGCATGGCACTTGATTGATTGATTGATTAATATTTTAAACACACACACACACACACTGCATGTGTGAGATAGCTTTAGAGTTCACGCTTCGCCACCTTGTACGAATATTTAAAAAAAAAAGATGTTTAAAAGATCACCCATACTGATAAAATATAGATAAATAAATGCAGATAACTGAAGCCAATTTATGCTACAAATTTGTTAAACGTATCTCTTCATTAAATTTCAAGAAACTCTGAATGCAAAATAAACATGACCGTACCGTTTCCCTATTGCCATTACTTTTTTTTTTCTCTTTCATAAATTGTTCTAGTCTTTTTTTTAAAATATTGTTCTGTTATTTGTAGGTACCTTGTGCACACAACTTGTATATATATATTCATTCATTTCATTCCTTTGCATGTCCCTTGCAGAACTTTGCCTCCCAAACAGCACTCCTGTAGGCCTCTCGGTTGTGAGCAAGATGGCCTGCTGCTGCTGCATCCATTTCCAGATCGTCAACGATGTCTTGCAGCCATCTTCGTTTCGGTCTTCCTCTTTTTCTTTTTCCCATTATGTATCCTTCCAATACGGTCTTTTCTAAATTATCATGACGTTTAATGTGTCCAAAATATTTCAGTTTTCTCTCTTTAATCCTCTTTACTAGCCAGCCTTCTTCAATATTAAGCTCTTGTAGTATAGATATATTTGTTCTTTTTTGTGTCCATGATATTTGGAGAACTCTTCTGTAGCATTTACATTCAAAAGCATTTATGTGTTTCTCAGCTGTTTTGTTAAGTGTCCAGGTCTCACAGGCATATGTTGCGAGGGGAAAGATGCATGCCCTTAAAAATCTTATTTTTGTGGTTCTGTCTGCTCCTCTCCACAGATTCTTTATTTGTTTTACTTTCTGAAGAGCAATAGATGTCCTCCTTTTAATTTCCCTCATTGTATCTCCATTATTAGTTAATAGTGATCCAAGATATTCAAAACTCCCCACTTCTTCCAGTTTTTCCCCATTGATACATATTTCAGTTGCCTTGTTTGTTTTGTCAGTTGTCATCACTTTAGTTTTCTTTGCATTAAGATAGAGGTTCTGCTCTTCGCTGTTCTTGCGGACTGACATAATTAGTTTTTCCATTCCTTCTTGTGTTGTGGACAGCAATACTGTGTCATCAGCATATCTAATCTCTGGTATTTCATAACCTCCAACTGTTATGGCATCGTAATATTCTTTGTCTACATCTTCTCTAACATTCCTCATTATATTTTCAGTATACAAGTTAAATAAGTAGGGTGACAATATGCACCCCTGACGGACCCCTTGTTTTATGTCAAACCAAGTTGTTGTTTCACCATTTATTCTTACTGCTGCTTGTTGGTCTAGATACAGCAGTGATGTTAATTGTATCAAATGTGTTGGAAATCCCATTTTTTCCATTATTTCCCAAAGTTTCTGGTGTTGTACACAATCAAATGCCTTTGAGTAGTCTATAAAGGATAAATATAGATTCACATTAAACTCCCTGCATTTCTCTATTATTAATCTTAGATTGAATATATGATCTCTTGATCCTCTTCCTTGCCTGAAGCCAGCTTGGACCATATTGACTTCTTCTTCTATTTTCTTTCGAAGTCTACCCATTATGATTTTTAACAGAATTTTACTGGCATGACTAATCAGGGCAACAGTTCTGTAGTTGGTGCATAATTTCAGGTTACCCTTTTTTGGCAGTGGTATGAATACAGTTCTTTTCCATTCTTTTGGCCAAATACCTGAATGCCATATCTTTTTACATAGTGCATGATAGATTGTTGCACACTCCTTTCCTCCTGCTTTAATAAATTCAGCGGTTATCTCATCACATCCTGGTGATTTACCATTTTTCAGATTCTTTATTGCCCATAAAACTTCTTCCATTGTCAGCTCGGGTTCTTTCTCCTCCAATAATAATTCACACTGTTGATTTCTGCTTCCACAGTCGGTTGTTTCATACATTCTTTTGCAATATTCCTTCCATCTTTCTAGAATTTCTTCTGTCTCTGTCAGGGTATTCCCCATCTCATCACAAATTACATTTAGCTTAGGTGTGACATTTCTCGTCAATGTCTTCATTTCTTTAAACATTTCACTATCTCTTCCACACCTCTGATGTTCTTCTATTCTTTCACAACAATCTTGTATGTATTGTTTTTTGTCTTTTCTTATGTTTCTTCGTACTTCTTTTGTTAAAGTTTTATATTTATCTTTGTTGTTGTTTGTCACTCTCCATTGCGTCTTCATTTCTCTACATTGTTTTATCAGTTCTAGTGTACCTGCTGTGATCCATCTATTCTTTTGTGTTTTCTTTACTGGAACCATGTCTTTAGCTGTTGTTACTAAGATATCTTTGGCCTGCGTAGCCAATTCATCTGGTGTCATCTCTTCCTGTACAGCCATCAGGATTTCAAAACGGTTCTTCACTTCTATACCGTATTGTTCTGGTATATTTGTAAGGTCAAAGCGGAGTGGTCTTGATCCCATAACTATCTTTTTTATCTTTATCTTCATGTCTGCTATTAATAACTCATGGTCCGTGTCACAATAAGCACCTGGTAAAGTTTTTGCTGATGTTATACTTGACCTCCACCTTCTCTGCACTAAAATGTAATCTATTTGATTCCTGGTTTTCCCATCAGGTGATATGTCCATGTGTAAAGTCTTCTTGGATGTTGTTTAAAAAGTGTGTTAGCGATCATTAGCTCATTTTCCATGCAAAACGCCATTAGATTGTCACCTGCCTCATTTCTGTGTCCTATGCTAAATTTCCCTACAACATGTTCTTCATCTTCTGCTCTTTCTGTACCAATTTTTGCATTAAAATCACCCATTATAAATACAATATCATTTTTCCGTACCTGGTCTATTGTCGTTTGCAGTGTGTTATAAAAATGTTCTACTTTCTTTTCTTCTGCTGCTGATGTAGGTGTATATATCTGGATGACTGTTACATTTCTAGGAATGCCCTTAAGTCTGATTGTTAGGATTCTATCACTTACTGGATTGTAGCCTAGTAATGCTTTTGATGTTGATTTGTCCAAATAAAAAGCCACTCCATTCTTTCCTCCTACTTCTCCGCCAGAATATATAAATATATTATCATTCTCGCTCTTAAAGTGTCCTGATCCTTTCCATCGATGTTCGCAGATTCCCAAAATGTGTATCCCCGTTCTTTTCATCTCGTCACTTATTACTTGATATTTTCCCTCATACATACTTCTTACATTCCATGTTCCTACTCTTATTTTTCTTTTTAGTTTGATACAGGGGTTTTCCTTGGTAACACCGTCATATATATATGTAAGTCATATGCATTTAGTGCTGATTACTAAAAAAGTACTTAATTACCGGTTTGAAATGGGCCTACATTTTCCACCTGACCTGGATTTATTACTAGCTTTGTATGGGCCTGTATACAAGTGTGTCCTACTTTCTTTCTGCAGGCGTTTTACAGGAAGTATTTGTAAAGATCAAAGAAAAACAGATTTATAAATGGTGACATTTAGTCGATGGCTTTCGATGTCAAAGGATTCGAGCAGGACTGATAACTGAGAAGAACCACGAAAAGCCAGGAAGGGATGATGATGATGATGATGATGATGATGATCTCTCTCTCTCTGAACCTTAAGTGCCCAGGGCACATGGGGCTTCCGCAAGGGTTTTCCACAAATGCCTGTCCTTCGCCTTTTTTTCTGCTCTTGCCCAGGTGAGCCCTCTATTGCTCAACATCCTTTCTGTTGTTCTTCTCCATGTCTCTTTTGGTCTACCCTTACTTCTGCTCCCCTGTGGTGTTCATCTTAGTGCTATTTTTGGTAGTGAGTTGTCAGTCATTCGGAGCACATGTCCCAACCATCGCCAGCGTCTTTCCTCAATAATTGTTGTCAGTGGTTTCATCTGCATTTCTGCTAATAAAATGTTATTTCTTATGGTGTTTGGCCAAAATATTTTTTTAATTCTTCGTAAACATTTAGTCTGGAAAGAATTTAACTTGTTTTCTATGGTTTTGGTGATTTTCCAGCATTCACTTCCATAGAGTAGCACACTTAGAACATTACTCTTAAATATCCTGATTTTCATATTTATGCTTAGTTTTTTTGATTTCCATATATTCTGCAGCATTGCAAAAGCCTGGTTTGCTCTAGTAAGTCTGCTGTTGATGTCCTCTGTGCTGTCTCCATTTTCTACTACTCTGCTGCCAAGGTATACAAATTCGTTGACCTCCTCCACTAACTTGTTATCTACTCTGAGTACATTTCTGTTGTTCACATTTTGCTTCATTAACTTTGTCTTTCCTACGTTGATCTTTAGTCCTATGTTGTTTGCATTCTGAGTTAGCTTGTTTATTTTATCTTGCATATCTTTGTGACTGCTTGATAATAGACAAATGTCGTCCGCAAAGTCAAGGTCCTCCAGCACTGTGTCAAGGGTCCATTGTAATCCTCTGCGTTTGTCTGATGTTGCCTCCTTCATTAACCAGTCTACTACCAAGATAAATAATGTTGGTGATAGTACACATCCCTGTTTCACTCCTGTTTGTACCCTAAAGCTGCTGGAGGTATGTTCTCCACAGATAACTTTGCACTGAAAACCCTCGTATAGGGCTTTGATTACATTAACTATTTTATGGGGGAGGCCATGCCATCTTAGGATTTTCCACAGTGCATCTCTGTTGACACTGTCAAAGGCTTTCTCAAAATCTATGAATAATGCATATGTTGTGCTATGCCACTCATTTGCCTGTTCTAATATTTGTCTAAGTACAAATATGTGGTCTATGCATGATCTTCCTTTCCTAAATCCTGCCTGCTTTCCGAAGTTTTTCCTCAAGTGTTGGTACAATTCTGTTGATGATTATTCTGCAAAATACTTTACTGGTGAGTGGCAGTAGGGTAATGCTTCTCCAGTTCCCGCAATCTCTGAGGTCACCCTTCTTTGGTAGTTTTACTATAAGACCAGTTTTCCACTCATCTGGGGCTTTTTCTAGGTTCCAAATGTGTTGTAATATCCGGCAAAGTTGTTTTGGTGTTTCTGTTTCTTCTGCTTTCAACATCTCAGCAGTCACTTCATCTTCACCTGGTGCCCTGTCTGATTTTAGCATCTTTATCGCCTCCTTTACTTCATTTATTGTTATTGGTCCTGTATTGATGTTTAGTTCCGTTTTTGCTTCAGGTATGTCTATTGCTTGTGCTGCTTGTGTTCTGTTTAGTAGGGTGTTAAAGTGTTCCCTCCATCTTTCAATTTTTTCTCTTTCTCCACTGACCAGTTGTCCATTTTGTGTTCTTACTGCACTTTCACATCTTGTGTTGAAGTTACCTGTCATCTGCTTTGTGATTTTATATATGGTTTTCATGTCATTTGTATATGCTGCTTTCTCTGCTGTTTCTGCTAAGTTGTCATAATATTGACGTTTATCTTGACGGCATGATTCCTTCACTTCTTTGTCTTTATGTGCATAATTACTTAAAAACTCGTTCTTTAAGCCGTTGTGATTTGGTGTTCAGTAATTTTTTCTTGATTTCTTTTCTTTGCTCTATCTTTTCCCATGTGGTCTCGCTTATCCATTCCTCTTTTCTCCTTTTCCGATATCCCAGCACCTCTTTTGCTGTTTCCTGTAGTGTTTTATTGAACTCTAATATGGACATTTCTGCTTCGTCTTGTAGGACACTGAAGCGGTTCTTAAGTATTACTGAGAATTCATTTCTTGTTTGCTGGTCTATCAGTTTTATTGTATCATAATGTATCTTTCTGTGTTCTCCGATTTGGGCTTTCCTTAATTTTAGTTTTATTTTTGCTACCAGAAGGTTGTGATCACTTCCTACATCTGCTCCTTTCCTTGCTCGCACATCTTGTAGTGACCGTTTCCACTTGTTGTTTATTAGTATGTGATCGATTTGGTTTTCTGTGGTTTTATCTGGTGACCTCCAAGTCACCTTATGGATGTTTTTGTGTTGGAAAATTGTCCCTCCGATGGTCATCATGTTTTCTTCACAGAAACTGCACAGTCTTTCTCCATTTTCATTTATTTCTCCGATTCTTTCTTCCCATGATTCTTCTTCTATCTTCATTTCCTTCACCTACTTTTGCATTGAAGTCGCCCAAGATGAGTAGCATATCATGCTTGGGTATTGTTTCTACTGTGGCTTGGAGGCTGTTGTAAAAATCTTCTTTTAATTCCTCTTCAGCTGTTTCTGTTGGTGCATAACAAACTATAATAGACAGCTTCGTGAATCTTGAGTTGAACCGTGCATATAATAATCTCTCATTTATTGGGGTCCATTTCAGCAATGCTCTTGATGCTTCTTTTGTTATAATCAATGCTACTCCTCCTTCATGAAGATCTTCTTTACCTGACCATATTATTGTATCTTCTGTGTGCTGTGTTGTTAATTTCCTTCTGCCTTGTCCTTTCCATCTTGCTTCTTGTATTCCTAGTATGTCTAGTTTGTATCTGTGCATTTCCTTGATGGTTTGTGCTAGTTTTCCAATCTGGTTTAGTGTTCTTACATTCCAGCTGCCTATTTGCATCTTATGTTTAGGTTCCAGGAGGTCTGCAGTCAGGCTGAGGACTTCCAGTGGCTGGCTTTCATCCACAACCTTCATGGGCTCAGTTTCCTGATACGCATTCCTCCTTCCACCTGCATTTGCTTTTTCCCTTGTTTCCGTTTCTGTAGCAGTCTGATAGTTTTTTTACCAGATAAGGTTGCTGGCCCTATGCTGAACCCTCCTTAGTCGCCTTTTACGATCATGCATGGTAGGGTACAGTGGTCCTATTCTTTGCAGATCCCGGGTACCACACGGGGGATGATGATGTTACTAGTGTTGTTATTCTAATGCTAAGGATCACAATAAAGAGGTGGATTTTATAGAACTCCCGCGTACAAGCACACACTTTCTTTCATAACTTTGAAAAATGAAACAGAAAACTAAGTGGTCTTTTTTTCTGCTTATATACACTATTTGGAGAAATGTAAAAACTGTCAACAAAATAATATACGAAATTTTGCGTAAAGTGGAAGTAAAACGCCGTGTTTATTCATCAATTTCGTATTTTATTATTTCTCTTTGACTTAATTGACCGATGTTTTTAATAGGCGTTATTCCCGCCTTTCCCCTGGCGAGATTTTTTTTTGAGAGGGGGGGGGTGTGGGGGGGGGGTTGAAGGAGTAGGAGTGAGTGAAAGGTGAAGTAATAATGACAGGGGGGTATCTTCTTACATCTTACATAAATGTAGCTGTGAGCAGATTGCTGGAGCTTGGACAAATTAAGTCTGAACTGTGTGGCATTGTAAACAACAAACATTTGACAGGAACAATCAGCAAACGGTCTCTTCAATGGATATTGCGGCATGCGGTGGAGCATATATCGAGCTGTCCCGAATGCAGTGAAGCCGGAGTCTGAATTTTAAATCTTGAACTTTGATCTGACATAAACGTTAAACGGCATACAGAGCTCAAGTGGGGGAGGGGGGTATAAAGTGTAATTTAAAAAAAATATTACAGGCACTAATTTTTCCTGTCACGTATTGTTTCAATACAAAGGTACGTTGAAACACATCGAACAATTAAAAGAATACTATTTGTAAAAAAAAATCAGCAATGGCAAAAGGAAGAAAAAAAGCATGCTAAAACGAAGAAAATCAACATTTGAAAACATAGCAAAGCACATCTAAGTCTCCTGTATTTCACATAAATCCTTGAACAACAACAACAACGGACGTAATAATGTGAAAAACATCAACACAACATACCGTCAGTAATTAAATCAAGCAACAATGAAATAGCCGCTTTGGAGAAAAACAGTATCGGGGAAAACACATTTAATAAACAAGCCAAACAAATGTAGTAAATATTTTAAGACCAAATTGTTTTGCCAGAAATAGACATTTCTGAGAACAGGAACACCTGGCAAGCAACTATGCGAGCCCTGTGTGACGTTTAACAGCACGGGAAGGATGTAAGATGTAAGATGTAAGACATTTTCTGACTGTTAGGGCTGAAAGTGAAAAGGATAAAAATACTTTCATGTTATGTAAAATTTATTGCATTCGTAGTTTTTCCTTTCATAAAAACTAATGGAATAGCTATTATGTATTTCGATTGGCTGATGAGTTCTGTGTTTTTGATTGGCTGATGATATTTCTGTAATTTTTTTATTGACTCATAATTTCGCTTTAGTTTTCTGATTGTATAATGGTCTCTCGTTAACTTTTGATTGGCCGATTAATTAACTGTCGACTTTAATTCCTTGCAGGTAATGCAATGAAAATCTTGAAACATAGTCACGGATAATGAGCATTGGTGACCTTCTTGAATCCCAGAAGCGGACCCATAACAAATCCTTATAAGGTGGCTCCACCGTCAGAATAAATAACATCCAGTTCCCCTTGTTAGTCTGACTGAAATAACAGCCTGTTTCCAGGATCACACCAGGGAGACGGAGTACAGTCTTACCTCCGATTCACCGACCCTAGTAACTGCACCATGCAGGTAAAGCAATGATTACAGATACTTTCCCAAACCTTTCGAGTTGTCGCCCCTGTCAGCCTCTCATGCCACATCCCCAGTGCTCCTAAAACGTTTTTTGTTCATTTGGTTCTGATATCACTTGCCTTTCTCTTGCCCCCACCTCCCTCCTATATCTTTCCAACGCCACTTAGGTCTCATTACCGCCTAATTTGGGAACCACTGCAATACATCCATATACAAGAAGCAAATATCTTATGCAATAGTCGTTAACTCAGTTTTAACAAGCATTTCTTCAATTAATTTTACATGACAACAATAACAGCGTAGACGAAACACGGCAGTTAATAAAGTGAATTCCGTTGTTTGTTCTCGATTTTATTTTGTGTTTTAAATTGGAATGTACAGGTTAAAATAATAATGCTGAAGATAACTGACTTCCCTGGATCTGAACATTTGGAAGGCAACTTGTTGTAAACATCATAGATTGTTCACGTAGCTGCTGGTCGTGTGAAGTCCGAACAAGCAACATAGTTATCTTCTGACAAGATGTCAGCAAACTTGTGAAGGCACTGAAAGACATGCGTACGATTTGATGCTGTTCACTTGTCGGATATTCTTGCACCAGTGACCTCGAGTTCAAGGTTATCGATGTCTTGGTGAAGATTACGTATGAAGCAGGCTTTTCCGATGGCTCCACCTCCTTGGGAAACCAGCTGAATCTAACTCATGCTGGAGTATTGTTTCAATGACCTCCATGTGAAATCGGAAATTGGCCTAGGTCACTGGTTCTCAGGCTTTGTGATGTCGAGGACCACTGAAATGAGTAGTAATTCGATGCGAACCCGCATAATCTTAGGGAACTTGTTATTAGGTTAAAGATCTTCAGTTATTTCTAGTATTCTACATAATCTAGACTTATTCCATGGGTAGTATTCTACATAATCTAGACTCACTCCACGGGTAGTATTTTACATAATCTAGTCTTACTCTAAGACTCACTTAACAGGTAGTATTCTACATAATCTAGTCTTACTCCATGGGTAGTATTCTACATAATCTAGACTCACTCCACGGGTAGTATTTTACATAATCTAGTCTTATTCCATGGGTAGTATTCTACATAATCTAGACTCACTTAACAGGTAGTATTCTACATATCTTATACTTACTCCACGGGTAGTATTCTACATATCCTATACTTACTCCACGGGTAGTATTCTACATATCCTATACTTAGTCCGCGGGTAGTGTTCTACATATTCTAGACTTATTCAGCGGGTAATATTCTACATCATCTAGACCGGACAGTAGCGAAATAGAATGGGGGCGAAAGTGTAGTAGTCAAGTTGAGAGAGCGGTCAGGTTGATGAAATATAGCCAGCCAAGGTTGATGAAATATAGCCAGCCAAGGTTGATGAAATATAGCCAGCCAAGGTTGGTGAAATATAGCCAGCCAAGAACCTGATGATAATAAGAGCAGAGTTGGAAGCAGGATAATATATTGGCTAGGCACTGGTCGTTGGTAAGTGCGCTTACGACGTCTCTGTACACAGTTTACTTTGCTCCCAACAAGAACAAGAACAACAACAATAACAACAACAAAAATACTCTGAAAACTACAGGGACAACCTATAATACTGTCCTTTTTTTCTGGTGTAACTGAACACATCTTGGTTACATTCGGATTATCCTCGTAAGACAGACTTGTCCTCCCTCCCGTGTTTGTTACAATTATCCTTTCATGATGTGAATCACAAGCTCAGCTTATTAGAACTAGACAGAAGCCCTAAGCTGCCCATGCTGCCAATGCCACCGGTGTCCGTGCTGCTAGCGCCACTGGTGCCCGAGCTAGACTGGTCACTGAAGCTAGACAGATGGATGTCCTTCCTCGCAAACCCAAGGACTCTCATAAGCTCTGATCTAAAACGTCTTCCGGTTAGGCAGTAGAGGACAAAGTTCAAGGACGAGTTGAAGACCATTCCAGTCTTGGCGAAGACGTAGAAAGATTGCACCAGCGCTTCGTTGACCTGTGATAACAACAACAACAAAAAAACTTACAATAGTATTATTTATAGTGGAGTGTCATCTGGAGAGTTTGAGGAAATGTTACAAAGTATTCTCTTCACCTTATCAGTCATTTCCATGTCCCTTGCGGAATTTTCCCTCCCTAACAGCTCTCCTGTAGGCACCGAGGTTGTAAGCAAGATGCCCTGCTGCTGATGCGTCAGTTTGCAGATTATCAACGATGTCTTTGCAGCCATCTTCGCCGTAGTCTTCCTCTCTTTCTTTTCCCCATTTTGTACCCTTCCAAGATGGTCTTCCCTTCACCTTATACGTTTTTAATAATAGACTGAAGCGCCACAAGACCACGACAAGAAAGATTAACACACACCCTAGATTCATGAAGAGTGTACCAGATTCTCTGCCAGAATCTGCATCGTGTAAAGCCTTTCCCTGTTACCACAGAGATTCCTATGGTCGTCATTGTAGTCTTGTATATTTTTTTTGTCTACAAGTTCAGAATCTTAACATCTCGCAGATCTTGAGGTATTTCACTTTCCTCCCCAATTTTGACCAAGATCAGACACAGACCTTTGACCTTTTTAGAATCATAGTTTTTGTTTGTTTTGGCGGCCTGATTGGCCGAGTGGTTATGCGTGTGGTCTACTAATCCGGTGATACCGGGTTCAAGTCCAAGCACTGGGGATTTTTTTTCCGGACCCACCACACCAGAAAGGCCCAAGGGTCCACCAAGCCTCTATAAATAGGTACCAGAGAAATCTGGGAAGGTAAATTCGGCCAGGATCACCTACTGACGGTGATACGGACCACATCAAACTTTCATGTGCCGATGGTGGTGGAAACAGGCCTAACATCGTGTCCCCAGTATGTCTTATTAGCATGAAGACGGGGATTTCCCCCCTTTCTTAATCTTTACTTTATTTTGGTCTGTTTTGTTTTAACCCAAAACCTCTCAGATATAGAAAATCAGAGAATGCGGAAGTATAGCACTACATAGAATGCAGAGTGAGAATCAGTAGGGGGGGTTAAGAAGACCTGGAGGAGACAAGCCAGGGAAAGGAAGATAACGACTATGATGACTTGATTATTGCTCAGATCATTCATGATTTATCTAAGAGCTTTTAAATCTTCTCCTTCAGCTTTCACCCTCGAGAGGACATGGAGCAAATTCTGTCGCTGTTAAGTGTCTTTCGGCCCAGCACATCCGACTTCGGTTTTGTGCTCTCCTTTGCATTGCGTTCCTTATTCACTTTCCCAAGCTATTGTCTATATCTAAGGGCACCGCTAGGAGGTAAAATAGGGTCTTGAACGACTGTGGTTCGTCAATCCTGGGAGCGTACAGTCATCTATAGGTCACTGGCTGCTATTTCATTCACACTGAGAATACGTCTTCACCCCCGCTTTACACACGTAAATAGTTAACTCACGTAAAACCCACCTCTGGCACGTGCCGACTTGCCAGGCACTGGACAATGCACAAGAGACCAACGAAGAAGAGATAACTGAAAGTGACGACCAGAATAAGGCGGGTTATTTGAATCTCCAATTCTTTGCTTCTCAGCATGGAGTCTCTTGTCATCCTGCCGGCCATTCTCTTGTTGGACTTTATAATCTGTGAATAGAATTATGTTTTATAAGAGTTACAATTTTGACGATAATTAGATCTGAAACGACAGTTTAACACCGACAAACAGTTCCAGTGAAGCATTCATTGCAGTCTCCACATGGTAGTCAGACAACTGCGATTAAAAGAAAAAGAAAATATGAGGAAAAAGCTGAGGTTTTGAAAAAGAAATTATTTGTTTATCATTTTTATATTGGGCATAATAGAAAGTTAAATGTTAAAAACGTATTATGAATGTCAGTAAATAAATGGGTGGAGTTAATATGAAGCTGAGTTTTTTTTACGTCAATACTAGATTGCACATTGTAGTGTAAACTCAATGGAACACTTAAAACAGTACTCCACGAAGTACACAGATGAGAGGACTTCATATTCTGTTTGACAAACTTTTTAAGTAGATAGATGAGAGCACGGCATTTACTGTATGAGAAGCTTCTGAAGTGGAAAGATGACAGCACTTATAGAGTACTCCTACACTTAGACAGATGAGTTGAGGTCTGGGGGTAAAACTTGTGCTAGTAAGGTAGGGGTAATCAGAGTTTTAGAGAAAAGTAAAGATAAGAAGGAATGATAAAAGGGGCAGTGAAATTAGCACGTAGAAATGTAAAATAAATAATAACAAATCAATATTTCGGCGATATGCCTTTATCAAGGCCAACGAAAATAACGAAACAACAAATAAACACACACAAAAAATGGCAACACATCTGGCAGAGATTCTCTTGGTTATGACGTCAAGTAATTACACCTTCACTGGCATTTATTCTCACCATGACTTCTTTCTATTCTGTCTGGTTTTTTTTTTTCTAAACGTACCACAAACTTCTGTCTCTTCTTTCCACGAAGAGGAGATTCCTTTGAGCAAAATCATTAAACGGTTTGTGGGAAGGGGGATGGATACCTGCTGACCATTAGAGGAGCACATTTTATAAACACAAAAACCAAGCTAAGATTATTCAGTTCAAATGTAATATCCACCCTCATTTATGCATGCGAAAGCTGGAAAACAACTAAAGAAATAGACAACAAAATAGACTCTTTTGAAAACAAATGCCTCAGGAAAATAATCAGAATAAAGTGGAACAAATTCAAGAACAACCCAGAGATAAGGCAAATGGGTGAACAACAACCTGACTTATGGGTGATCAGAAAAAGGAGATGGACATATATCGGTCATGTGATGAGAAGAAACAGTCAGAGAATTCCAAAAACAGGCTATCAAGTGGAACACAACAGGCCGAAGAAAAAGAGGTCGACCACATGAAACTCTAAAGAGGACATTGTTAAGATAGGCCAAATTAGTGGGCAAAAAATCCCTTGATGAGGTTGAAAAGCTCACCGAAAACAGGAAAATTCGGCGAACTAACATGCGAGACCTATGTGACCTTTAACGGCACGGGAAGGATGTAAGATGTAAGAATGTTTTTTCTTTTATTGTTTTCTTCACTACAGCAGTTTTTTTCCCGTCCATTGTTCAGATGATCTTTTCTATTATCAAACTGGGATGAAAAAAAAGGGAGGGGGTGTTGTAAAAACACAGCTGTCTTACAGAATTACACACAGCTGTCTTACAGAATTACACACAGCTGTCTTACAGAATTACACACAGCTGTCTTACAGAATTATTGATATCTGATATCCGTGTTTCGTGTGTCAAGTACGAGGACAGCCGGTACTTACATGAGATTTCTGTTGGCTATAAATTACTCATGTAAAAGTGCCCTTTTCCTATCCCTAAGATATATTGAAGACATGGAGTTGCTTCTCTCGTTTCGTCGAACTGCTGCCGCACGAGGGGGTGACGTGGTCAATGTCACGTCTGGGTGCCTTTTCCTTGTTAGCTCCAGAAGGAGTCGGGTGCCCGTTTTTGCAGCTGTGTGACTTAAGTGCATGTGTCAGGACTTAGACTGAAGAGGGTTATACAGTCGTATTTTGTACCGAGATGTCCGGCTGTAAGTCGATCCGGTCATGTCTATCCTTATCGGCGGAGATGAGACACAACTATAACATGTTATAGGATAAATATACACATTTATCATCAATTTAAAATACTAAAGGAGTGAATATCCATACTACAGGAACTTAATATTGAGGAAGGCTGGCTAGTAAAGAGGATTAAAGAGAGAAAACTTAAATATTTTGGACACAATAAACGTCACGATAATTTGGAGAAGACCGTCTTGAAAGGGTACATAATGTGAAAAAGAAAGAGAGGAAGACCAAGGTGAAGATAGCTGCAAGACATCGTTGATAATCTGCAGATGGATGCATCAGCAGCAGGGCATCTTGCTTACAACCGAGAGGCCTACAGGAGAGCACTTTGGGAGGAAAAGTTCCGCAAGGGATATATGACTGACTGACTGACTGAAAGGGGTGCGAATTAGAGCGGTAACTGTGTGAAAATTAATCAGAAAATTAGAATCACAAAACTTTAATTAAATAAAGAACCATATTTTAAGAACTTTTCAGCGACAAACAGAAATGTACATACACATACATACACCCACATGCGTACATTCTGTACACACTAAATGGTTATGTGGTGCACTTGTTCATTATCTTTTGTGTTGTAAATTTATATTGTATATAGAACAGAAATAGTTTTGTAAATTAATTACAGAATGTATCACAGCACATTAGACAGACCAGTGGGACGTTCACCGAAGTACGAATGGCCGTAACTCGATCAGCCGTAAGTCGGGAACTTGTACATACGTCAAATTTCTTTTTCCAGTAGTAGTTTTCCTCTATGAGTAATGACATACAGAGAGTAAATGAAGTACTAATAATTCAGAGAGACAGGTGCAAGTTACCCCGCGGCCAGGTGTATCCGGAATACATAATTTTACAGTAGAAGGAAATACCGCTATGTCCTAGCGTTTCATGCTGCGGTCGCTACACAAGGCGGTCAGCGGAGCTGAGGACTTCTACTAATAGTTCCAAATTAAAACAAAAAAAGTTTTGTTTTCTTTCTGCTTGTAGAATCCAGACTAATGAAGTTTTCAACACAATCAGAAATGTTTCAAAATTTTGTTGTGTTTCGTTAATGCATTTTTGTCCAATTTAGTACCGTGCACTTTATGTGCCAAATAATCTGTAACTCAAGAGTTATCTCCCAGTACCGTGCACTTTATGTGCCAAATAATCTGTAACTCAAGAGTTATCTCCCAGTACCGTGCAATTTTATGTGCCAAATAATCTGTAACTCAAGAGTTATCTCCCGATTCTGAGACTACGTTAATTCTCTCTACTCGTCTTGTTCGCATCTTCATTAAAGTTAACACACCATTAAAGTTAACAGAGACATTAAAATGAACAGAATTAACAAAGAACCTCAACTCACCCGTCTGATAATCATGATGTTCATACAAAGAACGGAGACCCATGGCACTAACAGCATCATGATGCAATGAATCCAGAACTTGTAGAAGTGACCGCCAGAGCCCTCACCGAAGTCGGACAGTGTGTAGGCTTTGGGCGTTGAGTTTGTTGAAGTGTTCTCGTTGCTCTTGTCCTCCGGGTGGACAGGCGTGTAGAAAGCGAAGTGAGGAAGGTTGATGAAGACGGCGTTGACGAAGATGAGGAAGAGGCCAAAGTTGGCTCGTTTGGTGCTACAAAATTTCTGCAAACAATACGAAAGATAACAAAAGGATGGTAATAATGGGCAGTATAAACGTTTTTATCTTAAAGTATTTTATCTCAAAGCGTTTTATCTTACAGAAAGGTGTTTTATGTTAAAGTGTTAAAAAGTAAAAAGTAAGAAATGCCTCGGGGTCTACAGAAACCTGGGAAGGTAAATGCACCCACGTGTGGCACTGACCACATCAGACTTTCATGTGCCGAAGGTCGTGGAAAATACGGGTCCAACACCGTATCCCCCAGTACGCTCTAATTTTCCTTTTTTTTCCTTCTAAAGTGTTAAAGTAAAGTATATACGAGCCTCAAAAAATTAGTAGATAAAGCATTTGAGAAGTGCGAGAAAGAAAAGTAACACGAGAATGACAGTGAGACTCGAATTTGATGGATTCTGGTAGGACGAGCAAGGTCTAGTCAAGAAGGGATTTTCAGCTCGTCTCCACTCGGTTGGGAGTTGTCCTCTCATGAGTAGACGCCTACTTCTCTTACCATTGTCCTTGGTTTGTATCATCATTCTGCTCTAATTTTCTTTTTTTTTTTTTCTCTCTCTCTCTTATTGAGAATGCTTTGTCTACTATATTTTTTCTCTCTGTTTGAGAATACTTTGTCTATTATATTTTTTTTCTCTTGTTGAGAATGCTTTGTCTATTATATTTTTTTCTCTTATTGAGAATGCTTCGTCTACTATATATTTTTCTCTCTTGTTGAGAATCCTTTGCCTATTATATTTTTCTCTTTGGTTGAGAATGCTTTGTCTACTATATTCTTTTTCTATTGTTGAGAATGCGTTATCTACTATATTTTTCTCTCTTGTTGAGACTGTTTTGGCTAATATATTTTTCTCTCTTGTTGAGAATGCTTTGTCTACTATATATTTTTCTCTCTTGTTAAGAACGCTTTGTCTACTATATATTTTTCTCTCTTGTTGAGAATGCTTTGTCTACTATATATTTTTCTCTCTGGTTGAGAATGTTGTAAATACTATTTTTTTTCTGTCTTGTTGAGAATGCTTTGTTTCCTATATTTTTCTCTCTTATTGAGAATGCTTTGTCTACTATATATTTTTCTCTCTGGTTTAGAATGCTATGAATACTACTTTTTTCTCTCTTGTTGAGAATGCTTTGTCTACTACATATTTTCTCTCTGGTTTAGAATGCTATGAATACTACTTTTTTCTGTTATTTTGAGAATGCTTTGTCTACTATATTTTTCTCTCTTGTTGAGAATGCCTTGTTTACCAAATTTGTTGGTTATATTTTTATTTTCAGACGACTGGCATCAAATTATGAGGCTTAGAAGCTCGATAAGAATAGAAATTCATGGCGAGACACGCTGCGAGCCCTATGTGGCATCTGACGGCACGGGAAGGATGTATGATGTAAGATTAGTGAAAGAAATGGTGTCATTATAAAAGAAAGAAGATATTTCACTTGAAGACATAACGCCCTTTACCTCTAAACTTTCATACTGTCGCAAATACTCAGCATGCGCAAGTTTGATGTTGAATACAGATGAAGTGTACCGAATATTAAATACGAATTCGGTTGAATAATGACTACATTGTAATATTGAAAAATAATTCAACTTCCTCTGATGATCTGAATGAGTTGCGTTGTTGTTCCACTCTCTACAGTAGAGTTTCCTGCATTCGTAAAAATCCGTCCAATACTTGCATTTAAGTATTCGGATACTCTATCCAGTACTTTCAGCTATGTTTTCGATATAGTCCATCCAATGCTTTAAGTTAAGTACTCGGTATACTCCATCCATTGCTTTCAGGTTATAAGTATTCAACACTTTCAATTAAGTATTCGGTATAGTTCATCCAGTACTTTAAACTAAGTATTCGGTATACTCTATCCAGTACTTTCAACTTTGTATTCTAAGTATTCGGTAAGCTTCATCCAATACTTTCAACCAGGCATTCGGCACACGTCATCGAATATTTTGAAGTAAGTGTTCGCTACGCTTCTAATAATAGGCGGACATACGTTAGTGTAAAACGACGACCACTGTAGTATGAGTGCTTGTATACCGAAATAATGTATGTACGAGCGTGCTTATACCGAAACCCACGCACAGGACATTGCGTCAAACTACAGGGCCTGAACTAGTGTTCTTGCTAACACATCCTACACAGCCTTGTTCTGTGCCAGCACAAGACAATTAAATATATTCTCGCCTACGGGACGGAACACTGCCTCCTCCCCACCTACACACACACACACACACATACACACACACTACGTGTCTCTTGAGAGTCACTTCAATGTCCTCGTTTTAAATTAGCATTCAGCATAATTTGAAGAGATGCTAGGGTTTTTTTTAAAATTTCGTTAATTAGACAAACCTACAGATTATTTTGTGGCTAGCTACGACCCGTCAAAAATAACGACAGAAGAAAATGTAGAGATCTTATTGGGGTTAATGATGAAGTGCTAAAATGATGGGCAAGGAAACGAATGTATGGGCGTTACTCTTACTACACGTAAGGCCCTGCCAACATAAGAAATAGCTAATATTTTATGTCTAAAATTGGCTAGTAAAGAGGATTAAAGAGAGAAAACTTAAATATTTTGGACACATCAAACGTCATGAGAATTTAGAGAAGACAGTCTTGGAAGGGTACATAATGGGAAAAAGAAAGAGAGGAAGACCAAGGCGAAGATGGCTGCAAGACATCGTTGGTGATCTGCGAGTGGACGTATCAGCAGCAGGGCATCTTGCTTACAACTGAGAGGCCTACAGGAGAGCTGTTAGGGATGCAAAGTTCCACAGGGGACATGCAAATGACTGACTGACTGACTGCCTAAAATAACCAGGTGGAATTAGTAAAAAAAATAACTGGAAATGTATGGTACGTTTTCTTGGGGCTAATAAATACCTGTAACTCAACGGGGAAAAAAATTGACAAATTGTTTTTTATTTTTGCCAATAATAGTTTCACATGACCTTTGTGCTCATGACAAGTAGTTTTAATTTCTTACTTTATCTATGTCAGTAAATACCCGCAGGGCATTGGACAACAAGATCGGGTCTCCGGGGGGGGGGGGGGGGGGGGTTGGGAGTTACTGTAATACTCAGACTGCAGGCGGAATGTTTGAGTGTTGAGTTTTTTTCTCTAATAAGAAAAGATGGGTAAAGCAAAGCCCCACCCACACACACACACACACACACACGTGTCAGACATCACACTCACTACACGCATAGACCACACATATCCACATCATATACCACATACACACACGCCATATACACAATTTACACACGCAAAACACAAACATACCATACACGCACATCACATACCACACAAACACGGCATGCACACAAACGTACCACACACCGCACACAGTCACACATGTGAGGCAGCAAACATATTTATTGTGAGATCATATTCGTTCCCTGGAGATATTTTATTGCAGTGGTCCTCAAACTTTCTCTAGCTGCCGTCCCCTTGCCTCTCAGGCCATATCCTTAGCGCCCCCTCCCCCATAATTCCTTTTTTAAAATTCAGTTGATTTAATGCCGCCCTCGCCTGCATCTACCTTATCGCCCCTAGATTTCCTAACTCCCGCAGAACGCGGAGGAAGGACCCGCTTTGGCGATCGCTGATATGTAGGATATCTTTAAAATAACGTTTTATTTTATAATTATTATTATTATTGATGCCATAAAACTCAGCTGTAGAACACAACAATTCAAGGGCTTTAACTTATAAAAACTTAAGCAGGGTTGTCCACCCTGTTCTGTACATATTCTGTTACAACCGGATTCCCTATTCTTCCAAGTCCATCGGCTTAACTGTTAAACCCGTCATATTCCGACCTGGAAGACTGGACATCATCAGAAAGAGTAGCAACATAGAGCCAGTCACTTTACAAACCTTGGACTTGGAAATCCAGCAGACCATGATGTACCTGTCCACAGTGACCCCGACTGTTATCCAGATGCTGCAGACCACGGCGAGGAAGAAGAACGGGTGCGCGATGTAGCAGAAGAACCAACCGTAGGCATATGAAGAACTGACAGCAGGGGCCCAGGCCTGGAGTGAGTTGCGCAGGATGAACATCAGAAGCACTCCCAAGTCAGCTAGGGCCTGGAGAAGGTCAAGGTTGTGGAGGAGATAAAGTGCATTAGATAATGATGATATTGATAATGATGATAATGGTGCTGCTGATGATGATGATGATGATGATGATAAGAAAAAGAAAAATATCAACAATATCCAAGTTGATGTACGTTGATACACCAAGTCGCAAGATGTTCCAGTGCTTGAAACGAAATGATGCCATAAGGGCAGAGCGAACAGCTGTTTTGGCCAGCCTTTGACGCCTGAGCCTATTGTCAGGTAAGGTAAAAATTCCCGTTTCCATGCCATTAAGTCATAATGGGGAATACGGTGTTAGGCCCATATTTTCCATGACCTTCGGCACATGAAAATGTCATGTGGTCAGTATCACGCCTGGCCACTTTACATTCCCAGATTTCTCTGGTACCAATTTTTAGGGGCTGCGTGAACCCCGGGGCCTTTATGGTGTGTACCAGAAAAAAAAAATCTCACTTCTGGGACTGATCTCGGATGAGATGAGCCTTAATGCTCGAGTCGTAGCCACTACGTATTGCTAACACATCTCCCAATAAATCCCCAAAAGTTTTGCCAGACTTTGAGCCATGTAACTTAGTAACTGCACAAACGACTTTTGGGGTACCGTTTTGAATATAATGTAAAATCTGATGGTTTCACAGAAGCATGCGAACCAGGTAACTAGTTACCTTCTAAAGCAGAGATGAGTTTGTTGTAGAAGAGCCGAAGTGAAGACGCTGTCCTATTAGGCAGTCAGCGACCCATAGCTGACATGCTAGCGTCAGGGTTAGCGAACCATAGCTAACCAAGACCCTGTCTCACCTCTCTATTGGTACCCCTAGTAACAAGTCTAGCCTGGCTAACGGGGCAGGGATCACCATGGTGGTGGAGTCTGCTAAAGAAGCATTCCACACCCCCTGCTTTTTTAGCTGTAGTCCGGGACTGAAGTAATAGGTGTCATAACCCCCTCCCAAGCCGATAAGATGCTGTGTCTCAACACCTTCACAGCATCGGCTGCAGGTAACACCAGGTGGCAGTTACAGGGAGAAAGTACAAGTACAAGCTGTAGAAGATGCAGCTCGTGGTTCGGTCAAGGCAGCTGTAAAAATGGGCACCTGTTGTCCCGCGTTAAAGCAGCTATGTTGTGCTACATAGACACATTAGTGGGGAGGGGGTGGGGAGGGAATGGGAGGGGTGGAAGCAAACTCTGATAACGGAGAATAATCTTCCTGCATGGCGAGGGGCACCATATTTAATTGGACATACCGCTGTCTGAGAGTGAAGGGGAAGTACGCGCAGTTTATGTAAACGAATATGGAACATCGCCGGAGGCAACAGCGATGGAAATAAAACAAGAGGATCGAAAACAAAATCCAAGAGGATGAGGTGAGTTTGTTCCCGTAATCCATGGGAGGGAAGGAGATACAGATCTATGTTTTAACCTTACCGGGGTTATAAGAACACATCACATGTCATAAGTTCACATCACACGTCATAAGTTAGTAATGAACCGTTGAACATCATCGCTTCTGGTTCAGATGAAAAAGAAAAACCAATACCATAAGCAGAGCTAACTACATTAAGTCTTACATTACCTGTCCTGTAAGATAACGTCCAGTAGAGCTGGCCATCCCAGGACGAGACCACGTGATTACAGAAAGGATATTGCCAACCATGCCAATGAAGCAAGCAACTGGACCAACAATTGCGTTCATCACAAACTCTATATCTGCCATCATGTTCAGGTCTCCTTCTCCGCCTTTGTCTGTAGATGTTTCCAAGAAGTCCGCAGTTTCCGTGGTGAAAGCGAGAGTAGAAGTATTGAATCCGTCCCCCAATCTGTATTATCTGCAGTCTTTGCTAGATAACTTACTTGCTTCTGTTTTCCTGATGTTGGTTGAGTTTTGTTCTACCTCTGAGATTTTACTGCAAAAAAAAAAGCGTTTTAAATTCCAGTACAAATATTATATACTTGTACCTGAAGAATTAAACATTAAAAGTAGACGCGTGCGACAATGACCAAAATGGTAAGGGTGCAAACACTTGAATGATTTCAGACCGGCGATGTTGCATATTTCCCCTGTGTGGTACCTGAGAACTGAGAAGCAAAGAATAGGACCACTACCCATGATCGTAAAAGGCGACTAAGGAGGGTTCGGCATAGAGCCAGCAATAGTATCCGGTTAAAAAACAAAACAAAACTTTCAGACTGCTATGGAAACGGAAACGCAGGGAGGGGAGGAGAAACGCAGGAAACTGAGCTCATGAAGGCTGTGGATGAAAGCCATCCACTGGAAGTCCCCAGCCCGACAGAAGACCTAAAAAAATCGAAACACAAGATTCAACATAGGGCTCACTTGGGCAAGAGCGGAAAAAAAGGTGAAGGTCAGGCGTTTGTGGGGAAAACCCTTGCGGAAGCCCCATGTGCATTCGTCATTTTAGATAGATAGATAGATAGATAGATAGATAGATAGATAGATAGATAGATAGATAGATAGATAGATAGATAGATAGATAGATAGATAGATAGATAGATAGATAGATATGGAGGAAAAACTCCCGTTTCCATGTCCTTAAGACATATTGGGTATACAGTGTTAGGCTTGCTTTTCCAAGACCTTGAGCACATGAAAGTGTGATGTGGTCAGTATCTCACCTGGCCCGCATTTCTCTGATACTCATTGTTTTTTAGAGGCTGGATGGTGTGATGGTACCAACAACAACAACAACAACAACAAAATCCGCTGCTGGGATTTGAACCAGGTACCATGGAATTGGTAGATCGGGAGACTAACCTCTCAGTGATGCAGGCCGCCAAACATACAAAAACACACACGTACAAACACGCACACAAACCTACCGCAAACACTAAAAAAAATCATCATCATCATCATCCTGCCATTTTCTGGTGAAACATTGTGGTGGACATTTTTTTTTTATTACAATAAATGTTCGTGTGCCAGTGACTTTATTTGGTAAGTTCAGAGCTAAGCTAAATAATCGTTTTCTGATTACGCTTGTCACAAATGATCCCAGAGACATCATCAATGATCTTAGATTATTACAACTAATAAAAAAAACCACTCTAGTCGAGTAATTATTATCATAGAACATTTTTGGACATCTTTGTGAAATTTGTTTAGCTCACACTGACACTAAAGTACAGATTATCTGTGTGAATTTTGTTTAGCTCACACTGACTCTAAAGTACCGATTCTCTTTGTGAATTTTGTTTAGCTCACACTGACAGCAAAGTACCGATTCTCTTTGTGAACTTTGTTTAGCTCACACTGACAGCAAAGTAACGATTCTCTTTGTGAGCTTTGTTTAGCTCACACTGACAGCAAAGTAACGATTCTCTTTGTGAGCTTTGTTTAGCTCACACTGACAGCAAAGTAACGATTCTCTTTGTGAGCTTTGTTTAGCTCACACTGACAGCAAAGTAACGATTCTCTTTGTGAACTTTGTTTAGCTCACACTGACACTAAAGAACCGATTCTCTTTGTGAATTTTGTTTAGCTCACACTGACACTAAAGAACCGATTCTCTTTGTGAATTTTGTTTAGCTCACACTGACACTAAAGAACCGATTCTCTTTGTGAGCTTTGTTTAGCTCACACTGACACTAAAGAACCGATTCTCTTTGTGAGCTTTGTTTAGCTCACACTGACACTAAAGAACCTATTCTCTTTGTGAACTTTGTTTAGCTCACACTGACAGCAAAGTAGCGATTCTGAGCCATTTTTTCTATTGGCGTAACTGTCTTCAATCTTTCTATTGGCGTAACTGTCTTCAGTACTTTCTATTGGCGTAATTGTCTTCAGTACTTTCTATTGGCGTAATTGTCTTCAGTACTTTCTATTGGCGTAACTGTCTTCAGTACTCATTCTTCAGGTGCAGCCCTGATGTGTTTCTCCACTTTGCGCGGTCAGTGATATTTTCAATCTGATCCATTGCCTTTCTTTTTTTCTGTTTTCCTTTGTTCAGCTTGTTCAGATTGTTTTGTTTTTCTTTTGTCTAGATCTCTTTTTCTTTTCCTTCAGTTTTTACCCGCTGATTGCCACTTTCTCTAACTTTTGACATACCCAAAGAATGTCGACTGTATCTTCCTTATGGTTTTAAGTAGTTGTCAGTAACTTCACTAAACATTAACGTTTGCGAATGTCCATCAAGTTTTCTTCTCAGCGGTCAAGAATTCAATTACAGCTCTCTGTTTGTATCCTTTGTCAGCTGGCATTTTAACAGTTCTCTACGACTCCTCACTTTGTTGGAATGTTTTGAAATTCCGTACATGGACGTAGGAAACATCACATTAGACGCATGTGAAATTGCACTTTTCTATATTTATTATTAGTTGGGAAAACAAAGGCGGGGTATGGGGGGATTACTTTCTGAATGGTGAGATAAGGAAAGCAAGAACATGTCAAATGTGGTACAGTGCCATCATTGCTTTCAAGATGGAGGTCGGTGCTGTGTGCCGAAGCTGCTGTGCTTAGTGCTATGGTACCACTGTGAACTATGAACTTCGCGCAGACAGCATTAACGATTCTTCGTTGTGACTGCTCGACTAGAGATGATCTATGATGGTCTTTGTGTGTTCAGGTTTGGCTTGGCGTCTTAGCCACGGAGTTTCTGCCGAGAGCGACGCCGACTAGTTCCGCATTTGCATTTTTTTTTGTAATTCCAAAAATTGGCGTCCTCACTGAGTGGCTCGTCATCAAGGACTGATGCGAAGGACGATTGATGAACGTTCTGTACGATACTGACTGGCACAGGCTGCAAAGCTTCTTGCTGCAAGTTTAAATTTATTTACTAGTTGAGGGGAGGAATGTTTTATCCAGATGTTACATACCAACAATTCCTTGGGAAAGTACTTCCGTACACAAGGCCAATCTAGCTCCCCCATCATGACCGCCAACCCAGGCTCTCCCTTCCTTGGTATACTGTATGCTAATTATGCATAAATCCTGAGCATTTAATCAATACACAATACATTGATATGCAGTACAAATCACCAAGTCAGAAATTAAGGACACAGCATTTTTAATTTCACTAAACTACACAACATCACACACAACTGACATTGACATCAACATGACATCAAGACAGGTGTCATTATAATGGTAGTTAAGCATGATATCATATGATAATTGACTTCTCATGTTGCATTATTAAAAACCTGATGGACCTGGAGTCCCGGGCTGTCTTGCCCCTAAACGTGGCCTACACTAGGAATCTAATGTGCAGTGGCACTTATTCCACTCAGCCACCGCTGCCATGACACACCTCTATATAACCGCGTTGCTGCAGCACAAGATCAGTCTACATGAAAGCATAATAGCGAATCAAACATGTTGCCCATCCAATATACCTATAGATCACACTGAAAATCATGTCTATATTGATATGTAAATAGAGAAACCTACATCACAGTTCACTGCACAACTAACATAATCTACACCACATGAGGTGAGCACGGCCAGGATATACGAAATACTCACAATAATCTAAGTACAACGAAGCGCGACATCGCCCGGTCGTTTCCTCTACCTCATCTGGATGCCCGCCAATATTTCAACAACTATATATATCTTTCCAAAACCGACTACTAATCACGTGGACGACGACGCTTTGGTCAAGGTCGTACACCCCTCGATCTAAGGGCGTATCGTCTACACAGGCGGTGGAGCGATTATGGAAGTATCTCGTTCACGACGTTACCGAGAACCTAATAATGAACACTTAAACTGAAAAAAAAACTCTTGTAAAAAAATGGAATAAAATTACATAAAACGCCCAGTAAATTTACCCAAGAATTTAGTGAACTCTTCCTCTTATAAGGTTACTACTGAACTAAAGTATTTCGTCAGATTTCCAGGACTAATTCAGACCACAGCAGATTCATAATTTAGTCTCCTTAAATTACTTCCTGGCATCTTTAATGAGTCTTCAAGTGAGGATCATCGGGCGTTTGAGTAGCAAAGTGGTTACCTCACTCTCTTCTCATGTCGGAGATTGCTGGTTTAATGATAGCCTGACGCACAGCCAATAGCCCAGTAGCAAACGAAAGAAAGAGAAGGCAGCCAAAATGGCAAATCTTGTGAAGAACTGACGAATCCGAGATGGACAACAACGAACACAACTTAGGAGAAAGCTGGCTGTAGACCATGGTAAATAGAGACAAACTGTCGCGCTCCTGTTGTGTAAGAAGTCATTGGATGTTGATTATTTTGTTGGCCAAGACTCAAAGAACATCGATGGATGGAATAACTCTGCGGTTTATAGTTTGTCTACTGACCAAGTTAAAAGGGTTTATAAGTCCTACCGGGCAAATGTTTTCTTTATTTTTTTCTGGTTACTTTTCACTGATTCCTGGTACGTGGCCTACACTGATATCCTTGTCACTGATTCCTGGTACCCGGCCTACACTGATATCCTTTTCTTTGATCGAATCAAATCTTCTGAAAGCGGAGTATATCTTCCTATAATACTAGATCCTCCAGCACATTGTGAACTCTTCAGTGTAAACTAGGATACAGAGAAATTCATTTACAACAAAAACACCATTCTTTACGAAAGGCCTTTCAGCGTTAAAAATAGACACACATAGAGCCCTGTATAATATCTATAGAGCACAAAGACTTGTTCCATATTAAAATATTAACTCTTTCATTCCGAAACAACACTGATATAGTTGCTTGATTTTGCTCACCTATGCAAAATCATATATATCACGGACACAGAAAAGATAAAGTATATACTACAGGATACTTAATATTGAAGAAGGTTGGCTAGTAAAGAGGATTAAGGAGAGAAAACTTAAATATTTTTGACATATTAAAGGTCATGATAATTTTGAGAAGATCGTCTTGGAAGGGTACATAATGGGAAAAAAGAAAGAGAGGAAGATCAAAGCGAAGATGGCTGCAAGACATCGTTGATGATCTGCAAATGGATGCATCAGCAGCAGGCCATCTTGCTTACAACCGAGAGGCCCACAGGAGAGCTGTTAGGGAGGCAAAGTTCCGCAAGGGAGATGCAAATGACTGACTGACTGACTGACTGATGCGAATCACTGCTCAGAGCGATATTTAGGCAAAGTCAAAATACAATGAAAAGTAACACATTTCTAACACTAACCATATTTTTAAACTGTTGAGTGCCTTCCTTCCAGTATCTTTCTAGCAAAAATTTCTTATCAAACTCTTTTCTGGCAGAGCATGAGAAATTAATTCAGGAGGCAAAGAGTTAAAACGAAAACGATCTGACAGGATTTCAAGAAAATGAACTAGCAGGATTTCATGAAAATGATCTGACAAGATTTTATGAAAATGAGCTGGCAGGATTTGATGAAAATGATCTGACAGGATTTCGTGAAAATAAACGGCAGGATTTTATGAAAATGATCTGACAGGATTTTATGAAAATGAACTGACAGGATTTGATGAAAATGATCTGACAGGATTTTATGAAAATGAACTGGCAGGATTTGACGAAAATGATCTGACAGGATTTCATGTAAATATGAGAAGACAGAGGATTTAAAAATCAGACAATCACTGACAAAATCAAAAGTAAGAAAAATAGTGGGCAACCAAGAGTAGATTATCTGAAAGGGCTTATCAGTGGCACATGAAAAGGGACACATCTGATCCGAGAAGATAACCAAGGAAACTACAGAAAGAAGGAACATCCAGTTTTCTTGAATTCATACGCAAGAAGTTTGAGTAGATAAATTTTACAAGGAGACTCAGGGAAAGAAAAGCTTGTACATCTTTCACACAATTTACAGTTAAGCGGGTAAAGGTAAATCCTTTACCAAAAAGAGTTTCGCTTTATTAAAGAGCTTAGTTTATGAAATAAAAAAAAAAGAATAACTAAGTCTAGGTAAATTTTTACCTGGTAAGAAGGTAAAGGTAAAATTCCCGTTTCCATGCCATTAAGGTATACTGGGGAATACCGTGTTAGGCCCATATTTTCCATGACCTTCGGCACATGAAAGTTTGATGTGGTCAGTATCACGCCTGACAGCATTTATCTTCCCAGATTTTCTCTAGTGCCCATTTCTAGAGGCTGGGTGAACCCCTAGGCCTTTTTGGTGTGTACCAGAAAAAAAAAATCTCACTGCTGGGACTGAACTCAAACAGAAGAAAGAAATTAAACTGTTCTAATAGAAGACTTTGAAAGGCAAGTAGGACAGAGAGAAGAGGAATTACTGAAGTTCCACAGAACCACGCAAATGATTAGCAGTCACAGCACACACACTACATAGTTCTGTTCTTCAAAGGTTTGTTTTTGGTGTGATTTCATTTCCTAATTGATCTCCGTATTTTGTTTTCATTTTTTTTAGAACTTTTCATAGCTCGGCTGTGAATCATCATTCAAAAGTGACTTGTAGTTTAAAAAAAAAATTGAAAGATTGACTGCAGAATTAAGACTATTAAAAAAATGAAAAGTGATACTGTATTTTGGCAGTCTATCAGACCAAACCGCCGTCAAATAGTCACATACAGTTTGTGAAGATATATTTCTATGTTCTTTTATTAATATTGCTCATAAATCCGCAAAAGCCTTCTGGCAAATGGTAGAAACAAGGCTTATAAATGATCTCAGCATTCAGAAAGGTTCAGCATATAATGAAGGCAGAGATAATAACGAAGCTAACTACTCCTGTCTCTCATCTTACCTCTGTTTGAAGGGCATGCAACGTGGAAACAAGAGACTTTCGAAGATTTTAGTCGAAATAAGGCTCCAAGTTCCAACGCTATGGGCAATTTTCTTCCTTCAAATACTGCAGCTTACCCTGCGCGGGTGCAATAATCCTGGCGTGTTATCACTTGTGTGTCTTCGATTCTGAAAAAATAATCATTACTCCGGATCTGTCTTTTGGCTGAGTTGATGCACGATGAAGTTTATATAGAGTTGACGCGTCACTTGCTCTTTGCACTTACACGGACGGATGCGGGTACTTGTTCAGATTTGCAGACAACGCTCTTTTTCTTACGAGAGCTGTTAATAGTACTCAAGTACTTACAAGTCTTTACTGTCTTCTAAACAAAGTCTGAACACGGAGCGAGTGTTCCCTTTATTTCAGTGTATGTTCATGTTACTTGCTGTTTTGAGGGAACTTAGCCAGAAACGATAATTGTCTTGTGTTCTATCTCACTGTAACTGTAAGCTGGTGCTCCTTGCAGTCGCTGCTGTGAATGTATTGAGGCACAGCATCGTGTCGGCTTGGGAAAGGGGTTATGGCGGTTATTTTATTCAGTTCCTAACTGCAACTGAAAAGCAAGGGGGGGGGGGAAGGGGTAGAATACTTCTTTAGCTGACTTCCCCGTCATTGGGACTATAGCGATCCCTGCCCCGTTAGCCAGGCTAGGCCGCCTATTACTGGAGGTACCAACGAAGAGGTGAGACAGGGTCTTGGTCAGGTAAGGTTTCTAAATCCTGACTCCAGGATATTAACTATGGGTCGTTGATTTGCCAAAAGGACAACTTCCCCCAACTCTCACGAAACAATGCTGTCGGCAGGGGCGGCCAGTTGTTACAGATTCTATAACTGATACTTCTTCTTCTTCTTCCTCCTCCTCCTCCTTCTTCTTCTTCTTCTTCTTCTTCTTCTTCTTCCTCCTCCTCCTCCTTCTTCTTCTTGATTCGATTACAAAATTCACTAAACTTGGATACCTATGGGACCTGAAAGATATCCACAGTGTATTTTTTTTTTTTTTACTTTCATGGTTCCCTCAAGCACCAAAATATAGGTCAGTGGTTCTCAAGATTTTTCTGGGTGCAGTCTCTTGATCTTAGATGAGATCTTTAGCCCCCTCCCCCCCCCCCAAAACACTGACGCTCCCTTTTCCCTTAACATCCTTCCCTGATTTTCCCTCAAGTGTGGCGATTGGAAAGTGAGTGACACATACAAACGGTTGAATCAAATAGTCCAATAAACAAAAGTTATTCAACATTTAGCGACAGTTTGTCTGCTAATGGGAATACATTCATTCCTTAAGTGAAGTGATTTCAACACGATATTTTCGTTGTTACACTCAGCGTTTGGTGTACTCCATCATAAAAATGTAAGGAACATTCAAATGTAGGACTGATCATGTATGGAAAACACTGATTGCACGCGTTCTTGACCAGTTAACCACGTGATGGCAACTGGCAACTAAGTTGCTAACCTTTTTTTCACCATCCAAGCAGCAACTAAATATAAAAACTGTCCTGCTATATTATTCTGAGGCATGGGTTATGACCAAGACAATACAACAGAGAATACAGACTTTCATGAACTACTGCTTGAGGCGGATTTTAAACATTAAATGGCAAGACAAGATCAAGAACGAGGAGGAGGTCTGGGAAAGGTCAGGATAAGAACCAATGAACATGCAAATCATGCCTAGGAAGTGGAAGTGGATTGGTCACACTCAGAGGGAATCCGACATCAGAATAGCAAGACAGGCACTGACATGTAATCCTCAAGGAAATAGAAAACGAGGAAGACCTAGATTTACTTGGAGAAGAGAAGTTATGACAGTGCTCAGAGACAAGGGATACACATGGAAGGAAGCAGATAATAATTGCAAGAACAGGGATGACTAGAGAGCCTTTATCCGTACCCTATGCTCTCAAGGGAGTGAACGTCGATGATGATGATGATGATGATGATGATGATGAAGCAAGTAGACGGAGATCTGTGATCTTCTAGAAGTAACTCTTTAGACGCTCATACTAAACCCATTCGCATCCATGGATGTTGATCGATTAAGCTGCCAGCGTCCAGTATACCTTGCAGATTTTTATATCCAGCAATATATCCTCTTCATCTATAATGGTTTGTAGTCACTTCTTGCAGCTGTGCAAGATTGATGTCCCTCTCTTATTCGGTTGGTTTTAGCTAAATAGTTCTTGGCAGCTTCGCTTTTTTATTTCTTATTTTCCCATCATGCGACATTTTATGACAGGTGTCCGTAAGTTTGTTGAGGTCTCTTTAGAATACAGGACCAATAAATTTCCAGAGATTATGACTTCTTTTTTCCTAATTATAACCGTGTGTATATCCTCTTGCATGCTTTCAGCTAAGAGGTCTCTCACATCTATTTACTTCTCGTCTGCGACCAGAAAATGTCGAAACTGAAAAAAGAGACCTAGCTCTGTTGCTGGTCATATGAAGCAATTTTTTATAATTTTTTATAAATAGGAAACTACGAGGCTTTGGTATAGTAAAGTAAGAGAACAAATTTTGTATGATTAGACCTCGAAAAAATCGTAGACAAAGCACTTTAGTGAGACGTGAGAGAAAGAAAAATCACAAGAGAATTACCTGGGATTCGAACACGGACTCCGGTAGGACGAGCAGCCGTCTAGCCACGAGAGAGCAGCTTACTATCGACTTAGCCAACTAGCACTTTCTCTCACGTCTCACTAAAGTGCTTTGTCTACGATTTTTTCGAGGTCTAATCATACAAAATTTGTCATATGAAGCAGCCTCATTTACACAAGGGCCATGTCGATATGTGTTTGGCCTTTGACATCAGGATTTCCTTCAGTGTTTTTAGGGAGATGACTGTGTTGTGTCGGTTGTATGTGTTTGACATGGTCGAGCATTTAGTTGTGATGTACATCCACTGCCCTAGGGCTGTGTGTAACGCAGTGAGTCACTCGTGGTAGGTGCTTTGGGGGAAATTACTTTGACGCTTTTCCTCGAGAAGATGTTTGATGGATTTGTACAAATCCTGTTTGTTCATTTTGATGAGGCCCTCCGGTTTGGCTAATTGCTGCTGGTTGGTCAGTCTTATCGTTTCCGTCGACTTCGGCATGTATCGCCGAACAGTATATCCATTTGATGATGATGATGAAAAATTTCTCAGGCAGACTGTGTAGAGCAAAGACAAAGGACCCCCCCCCCCCCCCCCAAGAAAAATGTTCAGGCTTTCAGAAGAGATTAGTTCTCTCATTTGAAATAAGAAGAAATGAAACTGAAAATACCATAATCTCATACAATGAATCTGAGTATCATTCATGGGGAAATAACTGCCATGGTTCTGTGTCACGATACGGGCAAGGAAAGTTCGCAACTTTTATCTTTTATCCGTTGTTGCTGACTCACTGCCTTTGGTGAAATCGTTTCTTCTTGTGTGTGCAAGATAAAACTGCTCACACCGGATACAAGATGGCTATCTCAAAACTGAAACTTCAACGCCTTCACTTGAAACTCAAATGGGAAATCTCTTGTTATTACTTACACAAATCTTTAGCGACTGTGGTTGTGGAGCTTGCTAAGATACCATACGTTGCAGCTCCCTAGGAGAAATCAACTTTTTAAAAAATAGTGAATGATATTTAACATCAACAACGAATTGATTGTTTGCCACCATTGTTGATTACCACTGAAAACATCAACAAAAGAGTGAAGCTACATTGTTGTTTACCATTAAGAACATCAGTAAAAGGATAAAGCTATGCTGCTGATTATCATTAAAAACAACAATAAATGAGTAAAGCTATATTGTTGATAATCATTTAAACCAGAAACATCAAAAGAAGAGAGAAACTCATTCAGAACGGAACCGCTGTCGCATGATGCAGAGTTCGAGGAAAATACAGCTACTAAAATCACATCCGCTATATTGTAGACAGAGCTGTCTTTATCTCTTGTCTTTATCTCTTGTCTTTATCTCTTGTCTTTATATGACTGTTTTTCTAGTGAATGAAAGTGTGGCGAGCAGTGGCTAGTTTTTCCGGCGGCATTTCGTCATCTTGTGGAAAGTTTTCTCTACTGGCTTTTATCTTAGAGGAGCCTTTGTCAAGATATATTGTCCAGTAGTCCAGGGTTTCCACCAGAAGTCGATAGGATATTCCGCGAGAGAATTTAATTCTTCTTCTTCTTCCTCTTCGTAGTTTCGCCGCCTCCTTCTCTTTATTGTTGTTGTTGTTGTTGTTCTTCTTCTTCTTCTTCTTCGTAATTTTGCGGCCTCCTTCTCCTTATTGTTGTTGTTGTTGTTCTTCTTCTTCTTCTTCTTCTTCTTAATTTCGCGGCCTCCTTCTCCTTATTGTTGTTGTTCTTCTTCTTCTTCGTAATTTCGCGGCCTCCTTCTCCTTATTGTTGTTGTTGTTCTTCTTCTTCTTCTTCCTCTTCTTCTTCTGCCGCCTCCTTCATCTTGTTCTTCTTTCTCTTCTTTTTCTGCCGACTCCTCCTCCTTTTTCTTCTTCCTCTTCTTCTTCTGCCGCCTCCTTGTCCTTTTCTTCTTTTTTTTTCTTCAAAAATGCCGCCTCCTTCTCTTCCTTCTTCTTCTTTTTCTTCTGCCTCCTCCTCCTGATTGTTCTTGTTCTTCTTCTGCTGCTTCATTCTCCTTCTCTTTGTTCTTCCTCTTCTACTTCTATCCGCCTCCTTCTCCTTCTCCTTCTTCTTCTTCTTCTTCCACTTCCTTCTCCTTCTCCTTGTTCTTATTCCTCTTCATCTGTCGCCTCCTCCTTGTTTTGTTCTTCTTCTGCTACCTCCTTCTCATTGTTCCTCTCCCTCTTCTGCTTCCGCCTCCTCCTTGTTCTTGTTCTTCTGTCACCTCCTTCTCATTGTTCTTCCCCTTCTTTTTCCACTGCCTCTTTCTCCTTGTTCTTGTTCTTCTTCTGTCACCTCCCTCTCCTTGTTCTTGCTCTTCTTCTGTCACCTCCTTCTCCCTGTTCTTCTTCTTCTGCTGCTGCTGCTGCCTCCTTCTTCTTGTTCGTCTTCTTCTGCTACCTCCTTCTCCTTGTTTTTCCTCCTCCTCCTCCTCTTCCTCTTCTTCTTCTGCCTCCTCCTTGTTCTTCCTCTTCTTCTACCGCTTCCTTCTCCTTGTTCTTCTTTTTCTTCTTCTGCCTCCTCCTTCTCCTTTTTCTTCCTCCTGTTCTTCGTCTTCTGCCTCCTCCTTCTCCTTGTTCTTCTTCTTGTTCTTCTTCTTCTGCCTCCTTCTTCTCCTTGTTCTTCCTCTTCTTCTACTGCCTTCTTCTCCCTGTTCTTCTTCCCCTTATTATACCGCCTCCTTCTCCTTGTTCTTGTTCTTGTTCTTCTTCTTCTGCCACCTCCTTTTCCTTGTTCTTCCTCCTCTTCTTCTTATACCACCTCTTTCTCCTTGTTCTTCCTTTTCTTCTTCTTTCCGCCTCCTTCTCCTTGTTCTTGTTCTTCCTATTCTTCTTCTTCTGCTGCCTCCTTCTCCTTGTTCTTCCTCTTCTTCTTCTTCTTTTTCTTTTTCTTCTTCTTCTTCTTCTTCTTATTATATTTTTTCTCCCGCCTCCTTCTTCTTCTTCTTCTTCTCCCGCCTCTTTTTCCTTGTTCTTGTTCTTCTTCTCCTGCCTCCTTCTCCTTGTTGTTGTTGTTCTTCTTCTTCCTCTTCTCCCACCTCCTTCTCCTTGTTCTTGTTCTTCCTATTCTTCTTCTTCTGCTGCGTCCTTCTCCTTGTTCTTCTTCTTCTTCCTCTTCTCCCGCCTCCTTCTCCTTGTTCTTGTTCTTCCTATTCTTCTTCTTCTGCTGCGTCCTTCTCCTTGTTGTTCTTCTTCTTCTTCTTCCTCTTCTCCCGCCTCCTTCTCCTTGTTCTTGTTCTTCCTATTATTCTTCTTCTCCCGCCTCCTTCTCCTTATTCTTCCTCTTCTTCTTTTTTCTCCCGCTCATTCCCATTGTTGTTGTTCTTCCTCTTCATCATCCACTGACTTATTTTCCTTTTTCTTGTTCTTGTTCTCTCTCTCTCTCTCTCTCTCCTTCTCTAATTCCACCTCCCATATTTTGCACCAGTTTCCATGGTACAGGGGATACTCCTACACCTTCAGCGATATGACACTTCAAGTTAAAACGCTTCTTTGTTTCAAGCTGAAACGAGGACCAGCCTCCAGTTATTTCCCTTTCTATTTTTGCATAAACTCATATTTTACGTGCAGAAAATGGAAGGTTATTGAAAGCGGTCATCATGACTTAGGGAAATGAAAGATCTGACGTCTCCTACAAGTCAAACTTTGTCCTCGAGCAACCGGACATACATCATTGAGAGAATTTATACCGTACAGTGTTGAAAATCCCTGAGATAAAAGAAGTACTGTAGTTTTTTTTTTAATCTCAGGGGTTTTCAACTTTTTCTTTAGTTCAACCCTTAAACTAGCAATGCTACGTGACTGGGGATCCATGAGGAAGTTTTTTTAATAGTGAGGTTCAGACAAAAATTAACTTCTAATTAAAAATGCCGATCATCATCATCATCATCATCATCATCGTGTGACGTCTTCTGTACGAATATTTATGGTAAATGAAAATCTCATAGCCGTGATGTTGCACTCAGCCATACTGTATCCTGTCCACCCTCGTATGTTTATCTTACACCCTCGTATGTTTATCTTCCACCCTCGTATGTTTATCTTACACCCTCGTATGTTTATCTTACACCCTCGTATGTTTATCTTACACCCTCGTATGTTTATCTTACACCCTCGTATGTTTATCTTACACCCTCGTATGTTTATCTTACACCCTCGTATGTTTATCTTACACCCTCGTATGTTTATCTTACACCCTCGTATGTTTATCTTACACCCTCGTATGTTTATCTTACACCCTCGTATGTTTATCTTACACCCTCGTATGTTTATCCTCCACCCTCGTATGCTTATCTTCCACCCTCGTATGCTTATCTTCCACCCTCGTATGTTTATCTTCCACCCTCGTATGTTTATCTTCCACCCTCGTATGTTTATCTCACACGCTCGTATGTTTATCTTCCACCCTCGTATGTTTATCTCACACGCTCGTATGTTTATCTTCCACCCTCGTATGCTTATCTTACACGCTCGTATGTTTATCTTATACCCTCGTATGTTTATCTTACTCGCTCGTATGTTTATCTTACACCCTCGTATGTTTATCTTACACGCTCGTATGTTTATCTTACTCGCTCGTATGTTTATCTTACACGCTCGTATGTTTATCTTACACCCTCGTATGTTTATCTTATACCCTCGTATGTTTATCTTACTCGCTCGTATGTTTATCTTACACGCTCGTATGTTTATCTTACACCCTCGTATGTTTATCTTCCACCCTCGTATGTTTATCTTACACCCTCGTATGTTTATCTTCCACCCTCGTCTTCCACCCTTCTTGTCTACATTTCTTTCTACCTCCAGTTCTTTTTTTTTCTCCCCATCCACCTTTCTTTCGAGTACTGTCTTCAGTCTGTGGGTGTGGCCAAAGTGTTTCGTTAGTTTTGATCTTTATTTCTTTGGATTCACTTCACACTAGCAGCTGTTCTAATACTTGATCATTTGTTCTTTCCCTTTTCGATAATATATGACCTACTTTCATGTAGACCCACGTTTCTGCTGCATTTATCATTCTCTAGGACTTTTTACTTAAGAGTCCAGGTTTCTGTTCTGTAGAGCAGTAAAGAATAAATGCAGAATTTTATACTTTTTTTTTTTAGTTTTTGCCTTTAACATAATGTAACACTCACACACACAACAGACACGCGCGCACACACTAAACATTAGTAAAATACTTATGTGGAAAAGGACATTTCAATAGGTTCTAAAGACTGCTATTGTCGGAGGCGGGGTGGAGTATTCGATTTCCACTCCAACGGCGCGCGTCTCACACAGCCTCTGGCAGTCAAGTCCAGCTACTGGCCTTCCCGTGGCAGAACTGTTTAAACTGACAGGAGAAGGGGCGAGGGCGAATATCTGGCGCCTGAAAAACAGATACTTAAGGTAGATGAGTGGCACGTTAGGTAGCTCATCTACTGCTGTTGGCGATATTATTCAGCTGTCGTGCGTGGAGCGGTGCTCCTCCTGGCCAACGAAGAAAGGTGCAAATGGGGTTGCCGCTCAGCACCACCGCGGAAAAGGTGGTAGAAAGGATAAAGCGAAGCAAACAGTCAAATCACGGCACCTCTGGTCTGGAGGTCGGCCACGTCCTGAGTGCAGTCCTATCGGGTGAAATGCATGAACCGGCTTGTCCCAGAGGTTAAGACACTGCTGGCGAGACTCTTCGAATGCCACGCGTGGAGTGAAGTTCCTCCCGGTCAAGGAAGAAAATGCGAAAAAAGAAATAAAGGTTGCTGTGCCGTGCCGATGTGAAAAGGTGGTGGAAAGGATAAAGTGAAGTTTAATCGTTATGTCCAGCAGCATCGCTGCGAGAGCTATACATACCACGGCACCTCTGCTCTAGAGGCCGGCCACGTCCGAAATACACCTACACTGGTGAAATATGCCTAAACTGGCACACACCAGGGGTGGAACTTGATGGTTAGACGTGTCATGCCACCTCCGCTCTAGAGGTCGGTCACGCCTGATATACACCCATACTGGTGAATTTTGCCTAAACCGGCTCACACCAGGGGTGAATCTTGAAGGCTATGCATGTCACAGTACCTCTGCTCTAGAGGTCGGTCACGTCCCAAACACGCCCATACTTGGATAATATGCCTAAACCGGCTCAACCCAGGGGTGGAAGTCACTAGTGGCGAGGATTCGTCCTCCTGGACAAAAGCTCCATCCTGGTCACAACTAGGAAGGGTAGCGGCCACGACCGCAAATCGCTGAAGTCGGAGACACTGGACCAGGGCAGTCTAGATAGGCAACCTCTCACCCGGCGGGGATGTTTGCGTATCCTAATCACGCTGAGGTTTTCCGGTGAGAAAGTCCAACATTGGATTGGATTGGCAACCACCTCTCACCCAGCGGTGATACACGGGTATCTCAAAACACGTCGAGGTTTTCCGGTGAGAAGGTCCAACTCTGGCCTGGGTGGGCTACCGCCTCTCACCCAGAGGGGATGCACTGATATCCTAAACACGTCGAGGTCTTCAGGTGAGAAAGTCCAACTCTAGACTAAACTGGTGCAACGAAAACCACGGTATCACGCAATCCGCTTCAGAGACCCACCAAGAATACAGGCTAAAGCCCTGCGAAACTCTGAACCTCTTGTGGTCTTCTCGTGGATCTCGTGTGGTCCTTTCGGGGACCACACAGGAGACCACTGGACTTAACGAAGACCACAGGTGTAAATTCAGTAGGATCATAGTGCGGTTTTGGTGGTAGAAGCGAACGAAGAAGAAGAACACATTTCAATGAATAGTAGCCGGTATGTTTATTATTATTTTAATATTGATGTTTAAAAATATTTTTAAAAATATACTTAAAGTCCCATAGATTAAAATAAAAAATACTTATTTTCTTCTTTCTTCTATTTCGTTTCTTTATTTCATAGTATTTTCTCAGCAGCTATATAGATCACAATGGTGACACCAGAAAGGAAGGTAGAATTAGAATTGCCAAAGCAGCTCTGATCTTCAAGAATCTTGAGAACATATGGCATTCAAAAGTTATAAGCACAAAAACCAAGTTAAGACTATTCAATTCAAATGTAATATCCACCCTCATTTATGCATATGAAAGCTGGAAAACAACGAAATAAACAGACAATAAATTAGACTCTTTTGAAATCAAATGCCTAAGGAAAATACTCGGTATAAAATGGAATGAATTCAAGAACAACGCAGAGATCAGAGAGATGAGCAAACAACAACCTGTCTCATGGTTGACCAGAAAAAGAAGATGGACATATGTCAGTCATGTGATGAGAAGAAACAATCAGAGAATCCCTAAACAAACTATCAAATGGAACACAAACAGGCCGAAGAAAAAGAGGTCGACCACGTAAAACTCTAAAGAGGACAGTTAAGAGAAGACACTTCAGTGGGCATAACATCCCTTGATGAGATTGAAAAACTAGCGAACTACCTAGGAGGCGGGCCTATGTGACGTTTAACGGCAAGGGAAGGATATAAGATGTAAGATTCTCTCTGGTCCTTACTCTCCCCTCAGTCATCCTAATTTAATAACTACTGTATTATTGTATTCGCTTTAGTACTGGAAACTATTACGATAGTTACAATTTTACGTGCGGTGGGCGGTATCGACACTGAGCATTACGTGACGTTGGTCCACAAAAAAAAAAGTTCGCAGATTTCTTATCAATTCTTTCATTTCTACTGCAAAGGAGCAAGATAATTTGACGCAAAAAAGGTAAAGGAAAAGAAGAAGAAGAAGCTTAAGTTACCGCTTACGCTGTTAGACGTAAGATTAATGTTTAATATGTTTTCTAGCAATTCAACTTTCCTTCACGGACGATTCGTTGCTAAATAGCTGTTGTGTTGTCTTTCATTTTTTTCTTCACGAATGTTGCAGTATTGGCTCATTTAACAGCCACTCAGATTAGAACTAGAAAGAATTTGTAAAAAAAAAAAAGGCAATGCTCAAATAACCATGAATCATTCTTCTGAAAGATGGCGGGGAGAGGCTTTTGGTTTTGTGCCAAATTAGTAGGCTTAAAATCCCTTGATGAGGTTGAAAGACTCGCCGAAGACTGGGAAACTTGCCGAACTACCATGCGAGCCCTATGTGGCATTTAACGGCACGGGAAGGAGGTGAGATGTAAGATTTACGGTGTTTGAAAAAAAAGAAGAAGTAGTATTAGTAGTAGTAGTAGTAGTAGATGAAGAAGAAGAAGAAGTAGTAGTAGTAGCAGTTGTAGTAGTAGTAGTAGTAGAGTAGTAGTAGTAGTGGTAGTAGTAGTAGAAGAAGAAGAAGAAGACCTAGTAGTAGTAGTAATAGAAGAAGAAGAAGAAGTAGTAGTAGTAGTAGTAGTAGTAGTAGAAGAAGAAGAAGTAATAGTAGTAGTAGTAGTAGTAGTAGAAGAAGAAGAAGTAGTAGTAGTAGTAGTAGTAGTAGTAGAAGAAGTATAGTAGTAGTAGTAGTAGTAGAAGAAGTATAGTAGTAGTAGTAGTAGTAGAAGAAGAAGAAGAAGATGTAATAGTAGTAGTAGTAGTAATAGTAGTAGTAGTAGTAGTAGTAGTAGTAGTAGTAGTAGTAGTAATAGTAGTAGTAGTAGAAGAAGACGTAGTAGTAGTAGTAATAGTAGTAGTAGTAGAAGAAGAAGTAGTAGTAGTAGTAATAATAGTAGTAGTAGTAGTAGAAGAAGAAGAAGAAGAAGAAGAAGAAGAAGAAGAAGAACCGTCTCAAAGTATCTTTTCTGGAAAACAGAGTAGGAAAACATCATAAACGTGGTCGCCATTCGTCTTATGTACGTACAATGACGTACGTAACTTCCTTACGTGCATGGCAATCTTCGTCATTACGTTTTATCACCATCATGTGGCAGTTACTTCAATGATTTGGAAAGAACTCAACTCGGGGGGGGGGGGGGGGTGTGAGCAGAGTTGACGGGAAGATTCGTTTGGGAGGCTGGGTGGGGTGGGGAACTGTGAGCAGAGTCGATGGGAAGATTCACTTGGGAGGCTGGGGGGGGGGGGTGAGCAGAGTCGATGGGAAGATTCACTTGGGAGGCTGGGCGGGGGGTTGAGCAGAGTCGATGGGAAGATTCACTTGGGAGGCTGGGGGGGGGGTGAGCAGAGTCGATGGGAAGATTCACTTGGGAGGCTGGGGGGGGGGGGTGAGCAGTCGATGGGAAGATTCAATTGGGATTCTAGGGTGGGGGGGGGGTGTGAGCAGTCGATGGGAAGATTCACTTGGGATTCTGGGGTGGGGGGGTGTGAGCAGTCGATGGGAAGATTCACTTGGGATTCTGGGGTGGGGGGGGGTGTGAGCAGTCGATGGGAAGATTCAATTGGGATTCTGGGGTGGGGGGGGGTGTGAGCAGTCGATGGGAAGATTCAATTGGGATTCTGGGGTGGGGGGGTGTGAGCAGTCGATGGTAAGATTCAATTGGGATTCTGGGGTGGGGGGGTGTGAGCAGTCGATGGGAAGATTCACTTGGGAGGCTGGGGGGATGTGAGGGAATAGTTAAGGGGAGGGGATGGGGAATACAACTGAGATAAGAATGTGGGCGGGGAGAGACGCTATATGCGTTACCTGGGAGACAAGATGGCGGCGACACCAAAAAAACGTGTAAGAGGAAAATATCGTGGAATAGTAAAAGCTGTCATGCATGAACCATTGCTCTCACCCGTTGTCAAGTTTATACAACTCGTCTTCTGTCATGATGTACTTCTTACAGCTGTATACATGCTTTTCTGTGTTAAGCCACCGCGCAGTTTTCAGTCACCGACTTGACTTTGTTGTTAGAAAATGTCAAACTGTAAATTCCCTGGGACACCATCACACTCTTTTAACTGGTGTCATGTAGTAAGCTTTTATGGCTGGGCGGTTGCTCGTCCAAGAGGAGTCGAGTGTTCAGTTTCTGAAGATTCTTTTTTCTGTTTATCCTATTTTCTCGTCAGAGGTGCTCACTGGTTTTCGAGACTAATCCTGTTTTTTAGGACTTCTTTGTTCCTTCCCCAGGAGATTGTCTCCTCCTCCTCTTCCTTCTTCTTCTTCTCCTCCTCCTTCTCTTCTTTTTCTTCATCTTCTTCTTCTGTTTCTTCTTCTTCTTCTTCTGTTTCTTCTTCTTCTTCTTCTTCCTCCTCCTCCTCTTCCTTCCTCTTCTTCTCCTCCTCCCTCTCTTCTTCTTCTTCTGTTTCTTCTTCTTCTTCTTCTTCTGTTTCCTCTTCTTCCTCCTCCTCCTCCTCTTCCTTCCTCTTCTTCTCCTCCTCCCTCTCTTCTTCTTCTTCTTCTTCTGTTTCTTCTTCTTCTTCCTCCTCCTCCTCTTCCTTCCTCTTCTTCTCCTCTTCCCTCTCTTCTTCTTCTTCTTCTTTTTCTTCCTCCTCCTCCTCCTTCTTCTCCTCCTCCTCCTCCTCCTCCTCCTCAAAGCTGGTGTTCTTTGCAGTCGATACAGTGAAGATGTGGAGACACAACATGGTGTAGGTTTGGTATAAGGTTATAGCAGCTTCTTGTTCAGTCCCCGAGTGCAGGTAAAAAGCAGGGGGTGTGCAGTACTTCTTTAACAGATTCCACCACCATGGGGGCTATGGCGATCTCTGTACCGTTAGCCAGACTAGGCCTGCCACTGGGGGAGGGGGAGAGGTACCAAAGAAAAGACGGGACAGGGTCTTGGTCGGCTATGGTTCACCAGCCCTGATGTGGGCGTATCAGCTATAGGTCACTGTCTCTCTCCCCCCCCCCTTTCCTCCCTTCCTCTCAGCGAGAAAATGTTGAAATAGTAAAGAGCGTTACGAAACTCTTCCACTGTGTGGAGTACACGTGGCGTGTAATGACTCCCATCTTCAGCTGATGTGGTTTAAGTTTTGTCTAAGAAATGAATGAAGCAACTGACTGAACTAGAAGGAAGCTCAGAAATAACAGGGAAAGTAGTGAAATAAAGAAGAAGTAACTAAACAAATTAGAAGAGAAACTTACCAAATTATTAAGCAACTGAGAAATGACAGGAAAACTAATCAAATTAGAAGGTAACTGACAAATTTTCTTGGTTATCTCCCTTCATTTACACGCCTGATCAGAAAAAGCGTGCTGACCTACATTTCTCTGTACAGCCAATACTATAAGACGATCTTCAAAATTTTCACCACAAGAAAGAAACGACAATTTTATTTCAGAAGAAAAAAGACAAGAAGTCTGGAAAAGGAAAAAAGAAAAGAATGAAGAATAAAAACGAACTTTTATTTTGAAAAGGTGAAAAAGAACAGGCACGAAGGATTGTTGGATATTTTGGCACTTCATCTCCTGTCATTCATTCTAATACAGCTTAAAAAATAATTCAAGGTATAAAATTTTGCATTAATCTCTGTTAAATTATCTTATTTTTGCTGTACAATAATTCAGCTCTTTTAAATAAGATTAACGTTGTTCTATTTTCTGTGTGTGGATCAGCTGAGAAACACATAAATTCCTTTAAATGTAAATGGCACAGAAGAGTTCTTCAAATAACACGGACACACACACACAAAACAATAAATATGTCCACACTACATGAACTTAATATTGAAGAAGACTGGCTAGTAAAGAGGATTAAACAGAGAAAAAATATTTTGGACACATTAAACGTCATGATAATCTAGAAAAGGACCGTATTGGAAGGGTACAAAATGGGAAAAAGAAAGAGAGGAAGACCCAAGACAAAGACGGCTGCAAGACATCGTTGATGATCTGCAAAAATCAGCAGCAGGACATCTTGCTCACAAAAGGAGAGGCCTACAGGAGAGCTGTTAGGGAAGCAAAGTTCCTCAAGGGATAAGCAAATGACTGACTGACTGGGATCTGCTGCCCAGGTCATGCGGGGAGTCAAAGGCAGCGATAGAGCGGACACGCTGACAGGCAAGATATCAATTCAAGGCGCCCTAAAAATAGACAAGGAGGAGATTGCAAGAGCCATCTTGTATTGGCCGCGCATGGAGGACGACATCGGCTTGAATGACGACAATAACGTCAGGGGGAATGATCGACTGGGGGGGGGGGAGTGGGCGTGTCTCTGAACGAAGTGGTTTAGCGCGTGTTACCCACAACTATCCTGTGGCTGGCTCCAACAGCAGGCGCGCGCTTCAGTGGTTGTTGGAACGGAAGTCGGAGCACGTATGGGAATGCCCGAACTGCAGGTATGTCAGTCTCTGATTACAGATTACAGGTAATAGTAATAATATTTCCTGAAATAGTGATCTGTCCTCATACATTTTATTTATAATTTTATTTGATTGCTTCGTTTCGTTTCGTTTCATTTCATTGCAGCTTTTCCACTAACCCAAATTCTGACTGTTGTATCGACTCTATAAATAGTTAACTGAATTTACAAGGATCTGAACAAACTTTGTTTGTTCTTCGTATAATTTTTAAAAATAATTTTATTGCTTTTGGTAAAAGCATTTTTTCTAGAAGTTTTGACACAAAGATCACTAAGAAATGTTTTGTTAAAAAATATCTTACTAAAGATTTATACAAAGAAAATAACAAAAGTTCGTTATTGGAGGATTTACGGTATTTCATGAAAGAGCTCAGTGCAGAGTTTTTTCCTCAATTGATAGATGAGCGGGGAGTACTTACTGTTAAAAACGATCAAATGGGACAATTTATTGTTTTGCACAATTAAATTTTCAATGACATGTTGATGAGTCTTTTGGGGGGGGGGGGGGGGGGGGAGGCGAAGACGCTGTCAGATTAGACAATCAGCGACCCATAGCTGATATGCCAGCGTCAGGGCTAGCGAACAATAGCTGACCAAGACTCTGTCCAACCTCTCTGTTGGTACCCCCAGTAACAGTCATAGTCTGGCTAATAGAGACAGGGATCGCCATGGTCCTCAACTTTACTCCGGGGCTGAAGAAATAGCCACCATAACCCGCTCCCAAGCCGATACCTCAGCATTTCTACAGCATCGGCTGCAAAGAACGCCAGCTTGCAGTTACAGGGACATAGCAGAAGACAAGACAAGATGAGATAAGTTAAGATAAGAGTGCTTTTTTTAGTTGCTGTTTTGCTGATCCTTAAGTGATGAAGACTCTGTTCGATTTGCCAACCCCGTGATCCTATATCTGACATGTTGTAGGGTCAGGGTTGGCGAACAGCAGCCAACCAAAACCCTATCCCACCTCTCCGTTATACCCTCAGTAGCAGGCATATACTGATTTTATCGAAGCAGGGATCGCCATAGTTCACATGGTGGTGGAGCCTGCAAAAGAAGTACTTTACACCCTTTGCCTTCTAGCTCGGCTCAGGGACTGAAAACAGTAGCAGCCGTGGCCCACTTCCAATCCGATACGATGCTGTGCCTCAACACCTTCATATCTTCGGCTGCAGAGAACACCATGCTCGCAGTTCCAGGAAGAAGAAGAAGAAGAAGCTGACCCCTTACAAAGCCTTACTGTCGAAATATTCACAGATTTCAGTGCTTACTTATTGATTCCTTCTCTGTGTTTACTGCACTTACTCCTTTTATTTTTCTTCCCTTCCCTGCCCCATTTCTGTTCTCCATGTATAGTACACAGAAATCTAACTGACTTTTCTACCTTGACATTTAAAAATAAACTACACATTGCCAGACAGACATGCGAGCCACCCCCTACCATTTTGGCATGTGCCAAAACAGCTGAAAAACACGCAAGAACCCTGTGTGCATGTACAGGCGGGTTGCATACCTCGAGTTGGCTGCGTGGTTTTGGGTTTAGACGTCCGCTTCGACTATTGGAGGTCGCGTGTTGAAATCCTTATCGGAAGTCCTCCAGCAATAAAATTCCCCTGATCTGTGGATATGAGGATATAGGACGTCCACGTCGCGCAAGTTCAAAATCCCTTGAAAGTTGTAAGCCGCAAGAAAAGAGCAGGCCGGATAACAGCTGTTGTGTCGGGAAATGTTCTAGGAAATCTACCAGGGAATTTGTCTCTGGGGCTTGGTTTATCTGTTTCCTGTGACATCCTTTCTGATGTGGTAACTAGAACGACCGGCCGGGCTGGTGTGGGAATGTACTGGCTGTGATGAGGCCTTTTCCAAACAACGAAAGGAAACAAGGTCATGAAAAGTGGAGAGAAGTAATATTGTACCAAGACACCGTTAGGTTTAACTGAGGTTGACCGATTTCCCGACATGGACTGATGGGATTACATGGAAGGAAAAACGTTTTGCCTTATCTTGTCTTGTGCTATCTCCCTGTAACTGCGAGCTTGTGTTCTATGTAGCCGATGCTGCGGAGGTGTTGAGGCACAGCATCGTATCTGCGTGGGAGCGGGTTATGTCAGATACTCTTTCAGTCCCGGAGTACAGCTAAAAAGCAGGGGGTGTGGAATGCTTCTTTAGCAGACTCCACCACCATGGGGACTATGGCGATCCCTGCCCGGTTAACCAGGCTTTGCCAGTTACTAGGGGTACCAACGGAGATGTGGACAGGGCCTTGGTCAGCTATTGTTCGCTAACCCTGACGCTGGCATAACAGCTATGGGTCGCTAACCCTGACGCTGGCATACCAGCTATGGGTCGCTAACCCTGACTCTGGCATACCAGCTATGGGTCTCTAACCCTGACGCTGGCATACCAGCTATGGGTCGCTAACCCTGACGCTGGCATACCAGCTATGGGTCACTGATTGCCTCATCGGACAACATCTTCATCCCTGAAAGGAAAAACTATCATTTAAGTCATCATCATCATCATCAGGTGCCGTGCCGACTGGCGTTGGCTATTATGCTTCTCCAGAGTATCCGATCCTTCACGCAGGCCATCAGTTCAGTTGGTGATCTCCTCTCACACCATCCCGTCAGACTATCCAGTATAATTTCTCTTGGTCTTCCTCTTGATCTTCGTCCTTCTATTTTTCCTGTTGTTATAACATTTTCAATGCCTCCTCTTCTCATTGCATGTCCTCTACTTTAAGTACCAGTTTTTCTTTCTTTTCTTTCAAATGGACGCCTGAGTGGCGCAGTGGTTTGCGTGCTCGTTTCTCAAGACAAAGCCAGTAGTTCAAGTCCGCCCGGAAGCATAGCACTGACTCGGTTGTGGAAATAGGTACCCGGTTTCTCTTTAGGAACTGAAGAACAAACGACCAGGCACAGTGCTGACCTTAGCACCATTTAGTATGCCCACAGGTCAAGCAAAATACGGGCACTAAAGTAATATTCGCTGTGTGCCCCAGTGGCAGAACAGGCCTAGGTGATTCATTGTCAAAAATGAGACACAGGAAGGAAACAACACCTGAATATTCTTAAACACAAGTTTTAAAAACTGCACGCAACACAACATACACGTAAATGAAACAAAACACGGAAATAAAGTTGAATGTTTTGCGCAAAATCTTTATTAAAACCAGACTTAAAAAAAAGGTTAGAGGAGCAGTTTATAAAAACTTGGACTGGAAAATATTATGCAGCAGTGAAAATATAAATGTCTGCAAGCGTATGTGTTTATTATGTCTTTTATACTGGTCTTCTTGTCAGATGGCATGAATATAAATTTAATGGTTAGTCATGGAATGTCAGTATCAACAAGCATGTGGTAAAATGTGTGTATGTACTGACATGGTACGGACATGGAATCCGCAAGGAAATAGAAGACAAGGAAGACCTAGACTTACTTGGAGAAGAGAAATTATGACAGTGCTCAGAGACAAGGGATACACATGGAAGGAAGCAGAGAATAATTCCAAGAACAGGAATGACTGGAGAGAATTTATCCGTGGCCTATGCTCTCCAGGGAATGAAAGGCGATGATGATGATGATGATGATGTATGTATATGTGTGTGAGTGCTTGCAGACATAATGCTTAAAAAGTGCTGCTTTAAGTGTGAAATTATGGCAAGAGAAATGCATACAAAAATATGTATATGATGTACAACTTATAATACACATACGGTGTGGGTATGGGAGGGGGGGGAAGCTGCCCAATGTGACAGTTACCCACTTATGTCCTATTCCTGTCCCACCTTTCCGTTGATGCCCTCCCCCCTCCCCAGTAACAGGCCTGGCCTGGCTAACGAGGCAGGGATTTCCATAGTTCCTACGGTGGTGGAGTCTGCTAAAGAAGTCTTCAAGACTCCTTTTCTTTTTAAGCTCCACCGAGGAAGTGAAAAAAACGTAGCCGCGCGATCTGCTCCCTATCCGACACGATGTCGTGCCGCAAACCGCAGTGACTGCAGAGAACTACAAGCTCCATGTTCCAGGGAGGAAGAAGAAGAAGAATGCATGTATCACCATGTACCACCATGAGCCACCATGTACCACCATGAGCCACCATGTACCACCATGAGCCATCATGTACCACCATGAGCCACCATGTACCACCATGAGCCACCATGTACCACCATGAGCCACCATGTAACTGTGAACAGCTAATTAGTGGCTGATGATATATGATTCAGTTCTTACAGCACATTTATCAGATGAGATGGGGAAGTGGAGGAGATGGCTTCCCTCTTGGAACTCTAGGCTTCTTTCTTTCTTCCACCATTGTAAGGAGGCCATTGTTCTCTACTACGCTGGCCAGGCTTACAGCACCCAGGACGTTATACCTTGCTACAGTAGCTAGACTGTCAGTATAGGGCAGAAATTATACCTTACTACAGTAACTAGACTCTCAGTATAGGGCAGAAGTTATACCTTACTACAGTAGCTAGACTTTCAGTATAGGGCAGAAGTTATACCTTACTACAGTAACTAGACTGTCAGTATAGGGCAGAAATTATACCTTACTACAGTAGCTAGACTGTTAGTATAGGGCAGAAGTTATACCTTACTACAGTAGCTAGACTGTCAGTATAGGGCAGAAGTTATACTTTACAACAGTAGCTAGACTGTCAGTATAGGGAAGGCGTTATGAATTACTACGATGGCTTGACTGTCAATATAGGGAAGACGCTATATCCCACAGCAATGGCTAGACTGTCAGTATAGGGATGACATTATAACCTACTATGAAATTTAGGCTGCCAGCATAGGGAAGACGTTATCTCACTCGATAGCTAGACTGTCTGTACATGGAAGACGTTATACCCTGTTATGATGTCTATATTTCTCATTATAGGAAAGACGCTATACCCTGTTATGATGTCTATATTTCTCATTATGGGGACGACGTTATACCCTGTTATGATGTCTATATTTCTCATTATAGGGAAGACATTATATCCCACTACGATGGCTGGACTGTCATCATAGGGAAGACATTATACGATGGCTAGACTGTCAGTATATGGAAGATGTTATACGATGGCTAGACTGTCAGTGTAGGGAAGGCGTTATATGATGCCTAGATTGTCAGTATAGGGATGACGTTATATATTACTACGACGGCTAAACTGTCAATATAAAGCGAAGACGTTATACGATGGCTAGACTGTTAGTATGGGGAAGACGTTATACGATGGCTAGACTGTTAGTATGGGGAAGACGTTATACGATGGCTAGACTGTTAGTATGGGGAATACGTTATACGATGGCTAGACTTTTAGTATGGGGAAGACGTTATACGATGGCTAGACTTTTAGTATGGGGAAGACGTTATACGATGGCTAGACTATGGGGAAGACGTTATACGATGGCTAGACTATGGGGAAGACGTTATACGATGGCTAGACTTTTAGTATGGGGAAGACGTTATACGATGGCTAGACTTTTAGTATGGGGAAGACGTTATACCCCACTACAATGGCCAGACTAAGTTTCACAGACAGGTTTTTGCTAATCCCACTACGTGTGTGTAATACAGTATCCTAAACATTACTGGCTCTAAATGTTTGTCAGCTGTGAGACATGCATCTCAAACATCACTTCAGAGAGTGCACCGGAAAATAGACTGAACTAACTGCGTTAAAGTTTTGTTACAACACATGGCCCATGAGCTTGAGTTTTCTAACTGCAACATAGGTAACTGTCATAACAGAATTCCCATACTTCTACATTCTTTAAACATAAACATATTTCAAGTAATGCTGGGACACGTATTTGTTGGAGGGGACAAAAGCAAAACTCAAGAAAACTGACTTGTGTAAATTTACAAAACAATTCATATATAAAATCATTAATAATGCCATGGAAAGAATGTGTAAATAAGTCGAATTTGAATTAATTATCATCCTTTTTTTAAAGCAAAGTTAATGCTAAACTAAAGAAAGACTGAATTAACGAAGACATTAATAATAATAATAATAATACCACAACAATGAATGTGAAATAATATTGATGAATAATATAAAAAATGAGGAGCGAAAAGGTGTTTAATTAGAACATTACAATAAAATAATGTACACAGTACTAGAAAGTACAATAGGAATGAATGTAAACAAAGACACATTATAAAAAAAAAGAACACAAGGAAAAAAAACAGAGAAATTAATTAATGCTGATTAGGGACGTAGTCGAAAACCTGCTATTTACTGGTTAGGTTTATATAGAAAACCTGCTATTTACGGCTTAGTTTTATATTACATTTATACACATCACCCAGGATATTTACACATAAATTGTAACACTTGTTAACAAACCTCTAAATTTACTCATAAAAGAACTGAATGCTATCATTTGCAATCATTCTCCAAATACTTTCTTCCAGTGCTTGTGTAGAAGAGGGGATACATATAGAACACATCAGCATGAAAATTATTCAGCCACTGTTAGAAAGTTTGTTCATTTTACAAAATCATAGAAAAATATACGCAAAAGCCTGTATAAAAATCATCAAAACTACCATACACAGGCATCAAACACTTTTATACAATCTTTCACAATTACCACACACAAGCATCAAGCACTTTTACACAATCTTTCAAAATTTGCACACACGTCTCAAGCCGATCTGTACAGTCTCATGGCATTTATAAGGAAAGTCCTAAGGGCTGCTTTGGAAACTCTCAGTATCTACACATGAACAAAGTAATTCTACGCAGTTTTTCAACTCTCGTAAAAAGTTCTCACATCTTTGCGTGCAGACCTCCAAATTTTACGGTTACATTTGTAGTTCAGTTACAGCCACGTCAACCATTTACAATTAAAAATAGTATCTTCTTGAAAGTCCCAGAACACAAAATACCTCTAACACTCCAAAAGAATGGGAAAGGGAACTGGAGAGAAGCAATCAATAATGACGCGTCTTAATCCTATAGATAACTGACTCTGATAACGTGTACAGTTTTTAATGTATTTTAATGAGTACAATTCGTTTTTTTCTTTTTTAATTTGTTTTATGACACAGAGACGCCTACAGGAGTGCGGTTAGGGAGACAAAGTTCCGCAAGGGACATGCAAATGAATGAATGAATGAATGAATGAATGAATGGCACAGTTATTACTCAGTTAGATCCACCATTGCTTCTCTGTTTACCTCTTGTATTTATATTATTATGTCTAAATACAGTACTTTGTCGGCTTCGCTATGTCAGTTGCTATGGAGAAAGCGTCCCGCGCATGCGTACTAATCCCTTCTGTGCTCTACCAATTAGCTCGTTTTCCATTTTCCTTCTATTTTTAAAATGAGTACATTGACGGTAAAATAAAATAATATTTAAAAAAAGTTTGCTGACGTCTCTTAAAACAGGTCAAAAACAAAGTATGTAAATTTGTACTTAAATAAATCAAAACAATACATGGAAGAATTGTTTACATAGCAAAAGAAAGACGAAAAATTTGGCAGTAATTTAACAAGGCCAGAATAATGCCAGAGCAACAAATGGACAACAATTAGAACAAAAAAATATAATAAGACGAAAAAAAGAATATCAATTGGTAAAAGTCTGAGAGAATTTTTTTTAAGTGTAAATGGACAATAATTTGCAGAAATGAAAAAGTTATTTGTTATGGGTTGGGGAACAAATCAGTTTGCTCATTGAAAAATAAAATTGACATATTTATAATCCATGCTTTCATAAAAATATGAAAATGTGTAAACAAAATGCACTTGTAAAGTGTCATATACACGTGTAAAATGATAGATATTTACAATGACTTCAGTATAATGATTACGTTAGCTACATGGGAAAGCCAAAAATTTGAACAAAGCAATACACAAAACAAAATGTATACGTTTATTGTTACGTATTATATTTAGTTTGTTATTTGTTTCATCTGTCGCAGCTGGTTTTGGCTCCAGAAGGAAATTATAGCTATTAATCTTTGGTCTTTCTTGTTTTAAATATTTGCAAAATTGAAAAGTATATTCAGTTTTGTGTGTACATACATTCTCATGGCATCAATAACAGTAAAAAAAGATCAACTTCGAAAATATAAATAACTTTAAAAATTAGCAGTGTCAAAAAAAATACACGAAACAAAATAAGTTTTAAAAGATTATAACTAAATGAAAGCATCAATGTTTTAAACAAATACATCAATAACAGAATAAGCCCTGTTGTGAAACAGCTGGCACAGGAAGAAATCAGACAATCAATAATTTGAAACAAACAAAAACACCATGATTCTCCATTTAATATAAGTCATGGAGACAGACTTAATAAACGTCAGCAGTCAACAAAAATACACATTTCTGTTTCATAAAAGATGTACCCGCCGAATTTAATGACCATTTTTCTGCATTTGCTCAGACCTTGGCCTTTTTTTTTAACCACAATAGTTACCTTTCTTCTCTAATGCCACTAGGTCACCTCTTTCAGATGTTCCCCCCCCCCCCCCTTTTTTGGTCTTTTATTTCTTTCTCCTTTGAGTTTTCAAGTGAAGTCAGGTTCTGTAACTCCTATCAGCTCGTGTTAAAAGAGTTGTCTTTTCCTTAAAGTTTCACTTCTAGTCTCTGAGAACTTATTTATTTCTTTTTTTCTTTACTGGATACGCATGTTAGTGTAACATTCCCCCCTCCTCCCCTTTCTCTCTGTTTTTCCTCCTCTCCCTTTCCTCTTTCCTCATCTACTGTCCGGCCTCGAGTTATGCTGTCAAGGAAGGGCAGCAGGGAAGTCCAGCTTGCAAACCTCTGTAAGACTAGTCATGATACGGTGGAGTTCATCCTTCTTAGAGTATCAGAAGTTTAAAGGGACCATGTACGAGTACGTCTTATATTTAGGTAGCTGTATAGTTGTTTCGATCTCCACAGTAGATAGTTTCCTACCATTAGCTTTCTTTGTTGAAAACTTCCCTCCCTATAATAGTTTCCTATAACCAGAGTTCTCTGCTTAAAACTTCGCTCATTGTAGTTGATAGTCTTGTATCCTTGGAGCTCACTGTTGAAAACTTTGCTTTTTATAATAGATTCGTATAAACTAGGGGAAAAAAGCAGTAAGTTTTATTACTTAACAAGTACACAATTGTCACGTTTCGGAGTAAGCCTTAATCATGCAAGAACATACGGGACGAAGAAATAGAGGGAGGAGATAAAATATAAATTTACATGAATGCTATGTTTAAAAAAAATAAAATAAAATGAATAGAGCACTTAGCTGAAACTTATAAGAAGCTGTGGCTTATCTTTTATAATAGATAGTTTACTATCCCTAGAGTTCTTTGTGGAAAACTTTGCTCTTTATAATAGACAGTTTATTATCCCTAGAGTTCTTTGTTGAAAATTTCGTTCTCTATAGTAGATAATTTCCAACCCTTCGAGTTCTTTTTATAAAAACTTCGCTCTCTGTAGTAATTTCCTATCCCTAGAGTTCTTTGTGGAGAACAACTGTCGGTATTAAAATAGCACAGAAAGGGCGATACAGCCAATAAACGGTTATGTGTCCCCTGGTAAACTAGTCAATCCACAGCTAAAATATACAGACAAAATATACAGACAAAATATACAGACAAAATATACAGACAAAATGACACTATCGTCAACACACTTCTTAAATTAACCATGGCCTATTTCCACTGCCAGGATAGGAGTATCTTGACTTCAATGAGTTAACAGCAGTTAGTCCGTGAGTTATGGCAACTTTCCCTTAAAATCAGATTTAAAACATCCGGTAGGAGATTCCCGGGTTACAAATCCCACCCCCCCCCCCCCCCCCCCCCCCCATTTACTTAAAAAAACTTTATAATTATGTTTTCGTTGAAAGAAGAACAAAGAGCTACAAATTTCAGCCAACAGGAAAAACTAAGAAAACATGGCTTTATGGGGAGCCGTCTGATGTTTTTATTCAAAAAAAGGGTAGCATATTTCGATAAACAGTTATGGAAGATGCACACATAGCCAACATCACTATTAGCTTAACATCCGCCCAAACGAAACTGTAAATATTGCCTATTTCACGGATTGCAAAGCTTCACTTCTTCCCTCCGTGATCAGATTACAGAGCGAGTTGTTGGAGGCACGAAGTGCAGATGGCCGGGAAACAGCGACTCTCTTATGGGAAATGACTGGTGCAAAAACAAAAAAAAAAAAACTGTGACTGCCCCAGATGAAGAGGCAAGATTTCCAACACTTCATGACATAGCACTTGCCGAATGAATGAAGTGTTTTGTTTGTTTTGCTGACAGAGGACAGTCTACTAACCGAGAAAATAATGAAAGCGTTCATAATTCAGTCCTCGTTTTCTTAACACCAGTATGACTTCTTATGACTACAGCGAAAAAGATGATTTTTTTTGTTGTTGTTGCAAAATAAAACTCAACGATTAAGGAAGCGAAGGTGACTGTCCTAGGATGATGCACTGAATCAGAGTTGATCAAGACCCTAGGGAACCTCGTGATAGTATTTTTTTTTGGAAACTATACTTCTTGCTGGAAACCGGGATAAGGGGCTGACTGTAGAAAGCCTTGCTGTTTTAGATAAAGAAACAGTGCCGTGGTTAACCAAACTGTTGCTGCTGTTAAGTTACTTCTTTAAGAAACGAGCTTTTCCCGTCCCCAGAATCATGGAACCTTACTCACGTCAGTCGAACTATATCATTCTGTCTTCACGTCGCCTGACTTAAGAGGTCTTCATGAGGTCTTGCTATATCCGAGTGCTCCCAGTGCTGCCAGTCCCGGCGGTACCCGAGCTGGACTGGTCCTTGAAGCTGGACAACTGGAAGTCCTTCCTCTTCAGGCCGAGGATCTTCATCAGCTCTAGCCTGAAGCGTCTTCCGGTTAGGCAGTAGAGAACAAAGTTCAAGGACGAGTTGAAGAGGATGCCAGTCTTGGCGAATGCGAAGGATGACGATACCATCACCATATCAGCCTACAGGGATAGAAAAAGCCATCACAATATCAGCCTATAGAGATAAAACAGCCATCACCATATCAGCCTATAGAGATAAAAACAGTCATCACCATATCAGCCTATAGAGATAAAAACAGCCGTCACCATATCAGCCTATAGAGATAAAAACAGTTATCACAATATAAGCCTATATCGATTTAAAAAAACAGCTATCACCATAACAACCTATATAGATAAAAACAGTCATCACACTATCAGCATATAGACATAAACACAGCCAACACCATATCAGCCTATAGAGATAAAAAAATAGGGAACACCTTATCAGCCTATAGAGATAAAAAAAAACTGCTATATTTTTCACCATATTGGTGACCGCATGTGCAATAAAGTTAGAGGAAGTTGCGAATCACAATCGTTAAAAATGCCTGCTAATTACAGTGAGGTTATAAACCACAGACTTTGACTAACATGTAATAAAGCAAGAAAAATGTTTTACAAAGTAAATAATGGCAGATACCGTAGCCTATTCAGCAGAGTACAGCAGAGATAATACAGTTATAGCACAGCAGTGTCCGAGGTTCTAAGAGAGGCCAGGCAAAAAGAGAGAAACTATGGCAAAAAATTCAGAACATGGGAGTCCAGATTTGTAGACATGTTTTTAAAAAAAGGCAAAACTGAAACACCTGGTCACAATGGGAAAACTGGAGGGACAGGGGAAGACAAAGAAACAAGATACTTGACGGATTAAAAGAGCGGCATGGGGCACGGTCCAACACACATCTTATAGACAGAGCAAAGGATAGACATCTGCGGAAATCAGTGACGACCGTCTGATTGGCATGGACCAGAAAGACAGACAGACAGACAGACAGATAGGCAGGCAGGAAGATAGACAGATGATGGATGGATGGATTGATGGATGGACGGACGGACGGACAGATAGATAGATAGATAGATAGATAGATAGATAGATAGATAGATAGATAGATAGATAGATCGATAGATAGATAGATTACTAGTTTACTAGATTTCTAGATTAATATAAACGGCTTTATATCGAGCGGAATGTTGGAAAACTATTATTATTATTACTACTACTAATGGAGAGGCAATGAGGGAAATTAAAAGGAGGACATCTATCGCTCTTCAGAAAGTAAAATAACTAAAGAAGCTGTGGAGAAGAATAGACAGAACTACAAAAAAAGATATAAGATTTTTAAGGGCATGGATTTTTCCCATCGAGACCTGGACACTTAGCAAAACAGCTGAGAAATATATAAATGCCTTTGAATGTAAATCCTACAGAAGAGTTCTTCAAATATCATGGACACAAAAAATAACAAATATATCCATACTACAAGAACTTAATATTGAAGAAGGCTGGCTAGTAAAGAGGACTAAAGAGAGAAAACTTAAATATTTTGGACACATCAAACGTCATGATAATTTAGAGAAGACAGTCTTGGAAGGGTACATAATGGGAAAATGAAAGAGAGGAAGACCCAAGGCGAAGATGGCTGCAAGACATCATTGATAATCTGCAAATGGATGCATCAGCAGCAGGGCATCTTGCTAACAACGGAGAGGTCTACATGAGAGCTGTTAGGGAGGCAAAGTTCCTCAAGGGACATGCAAATGACTGATTGAGAAAGCAAACTGCTTAAAAAAAAAGTCAAGTTTTCTAGAAAAAGATTATAAGTAATACCTTCACGTCGCGACCTAAATCAGGGATTGCCAGGAATCTGGGGCAAGGTCACGAGAAGATATTATTAAAAATACGAAAGAAAACAGAATGAAAAGAAACTATATATATATATATATATATATATATATATATATATATATATATATATATATATACAGGATTGTGGAAAAATAGAACTACTTTATGTTTTTGAAAACTAACTATTAAAATAATAATCGTACTTGTTATTATTAATTGAAATAACTTGTACTCAATGTCCTTATTTATCTTTTTTCATTGTTTTCCGGTTCACGTAACATTGCTGGTATTTGGGGGTGGGGCTGCTTCCAAAAATGTAGGAAAACACTGAGTTTTATTTACATAACATTGATTTTCACTTAACCTTGACCTTTAAGAACAGAACATGAACTCACCCCTGATGGTTTCTGCATCCACAGGCACTGTATGATGCACTGCAGGCCAATGAAGAAGAGAAAGCTGAAGGTAACTGCCAGGAGAAGACGGGTAATCTGACTTTCAGACTCTTTACACTTCCTCACGGACTCTCTTGTCTTCTTGGTTTCCATTTTCTTATTTGACTCTGAAATCTGCGGGAAGAATTGGAGTGAGATATAGAAAACCTTATTTCGACCAACATTTGCTCGTCTCAAACCCTCCTTATATAAAGGTCCGAGCTATTATTAATCTGTCTACAAACAACAATAATTCTTCGGTTTACTAAACCCGTGGTACCAGGATCATATTTTTCTCCTACCATCAAAGTACAAAGGCACCCGGTGTCCATCCAGCCGTAAAGAAACCCAGAAATCTGGGAAGGTAAATGGGGCCAGGCATGATACTGCCAACATCAGACTTTCATGTGCCGAAGGTCATGGAAATACAGGCCTAACACCGTATTCCCAAATATGCCTTAATGACAGGGAAAGGGGGATTTAACTTTTCACTTTATCTACGAACATAAAAATAAAGTATGAAGGAAAAAAAAATCAGGAAATAAAACTGTAGAAAAAAGTGAGATTTAACTTAAATACAGGATGTCCTCGCCTTGTGACAGCCAGGTCGTAAAATGAAGTGAACGCAAAGCGAATTTCATGTGAATGAGTATACAGTACTTTATTGTCAATAGAAAGCTATGTTTTACTTTCCGTGCCAATGGTCGAATTTTCGATCCTTCCGGTTTCCCCAATGCGTGCCAATGGTCGGAATTTCGATCATGATTTGTTTCAATAAAAGAACCGGTGTAACATTTAGATTGTACATATTTCGATCACGTTTCCGGTGACACTTTTCAAAAAGGTGAAATAGTCCTTAGATACGAGCGATGCCGAGCGAGAAAAAGGAAGAGAAACATGGAAAATTTTCAATTTTTGATGATGTAGATAGGGGTATGGACATGGCCTGTGACCACCCCACTGCTCTTGAATGTATCCCAAGTAGATCTAGACATATTTAGACGACTGGAGAAGTAGTTAGGAGGTTATTTCAGACATTAATTTAGCGAGAATGCAACACGGAATCACAATACGAAATCGACAAGTAGATCTAGACATCTCAGATGGTAAGTAGTGTAGATCTAGACCTAGCCGATGGTGAGCTTGGCACAATCAGTGTCTAAAAACATCACATTACTTCTTTTTCCTACAAAAGCATTTATGAAAGTTTCATACATTTAGTTATACTTTGAAACATAATAAGTACACGGAAGTACATGGAAATACTGTTTTAATTCAGTTTTACATCTATACCCCTGTACATATCAAGACCCACGCTTTTACTCTGGCACGTAACTGAACCATCGCTTTTCTTCGTGTGGCACGGGAAGAGTTAAAACATAAAAATAAACTTTATAATTTATACGCAGACTTAAAAAAAGTAGTTTTATATCTAAAAAGTACTGTATACTTAAAAAAATTTGCAAATTTACAATAAGAAGCCCTACTATTTCAGTGGAAAGATGGTCCGGAAAATAGATCTTCGTAAAACGGAACGTCGGAAAACGGGGACCATCTGTACCCATATTGTAAAACGAGGAAACAAGAAAGATAAAGAAGCCGGGAGATACTGTGATGATACGAAAATAGAATGTTATGTTCAAGAATAAGAAAAAAGTTAAACGAAAACAGCAATTAGTGTAATCCGTAGCTACATACCAGTGATCCCAAAAGCGAGACCCCCCCCCCCCCCCCAACCGATGCGACCATTCAAAGGACCGAGGGTGGAGGCGGGGGTAGGGGGAGCTGAGAATAATGGGGAAAAGGTGCAGAAGGGGCCGTCAGAATCAAATGAGCGGAAAGATTTGGGAGTTTTAGGGGGTGGGGGTGGTCCGACATGGATATGGTCTAGGAGACAAGGGGTAGCACACAATAATTAGTGTATAAGTATATAACTATATACGGAGCCACTGCAGTAAAGCTGTGGTACCAAAATGTATAAAATAGGAAAAAGGGTAGGAACAGCTTTATTACTTACAAAGTTTTAGAACCACTGTCGTATACGGAGCAAGGTTTTGAGCAGGACTTGTCAACGCGTATAGATTTATTTGGCGCACAAGGATGGTGATGTTTAGCAAAATTTATCTAACAAACATAATTTAATCTATCTGAATCTGAATTCGATTTAAACCTAAACAGGACATACTTTAATATAGCCTAATCCATCGTAATCTTAGCTACACATAGCCTGATTCTGTCTAACCAAATCGAATTTCATTTAACCTACACATAACCTAACTTTACCTAAAGTAATTGAACCATAACCTATTATAACCTAAACATAACTTAACTTTACCTAACGTAATTTAACTATAACTTAATTTAAACTAAGCTAACCCTAACTTAACTCGTTTTAATCTAATCTAACATAGTTTAACCTAACCCTGTTATATTCTAACGTAAGAACACTTGCTTACTTCTACCAAACTATTTTAACTGATTTTAATCCACTCTGTTTTAACTCCACACAATCTAACCTAGCCTACATCATCATCATCATCATCATCATCATCAATCTTCTGTACTCCCAGCGGAGCACAAGGCATCAGTAAAAGTTCTCCAGCTAATCCTGTCTTAAGCAAATCATGACACCTTAGACCACGTCTTTCCCACTTCCTTTAGTTCTTCCTGTATTGTGCATCCCCATGTTCCTAATGGCCTGCCCCTTAATCTTTTTTTTTCCCTTTGGGGTATTGTCAAGGCGACGTAGGTGTGTCTTGCTTTTTTTCCATTCATAGTAGCTTACATAATCTAATTAAATGAACTTTAAAACAAAAGGCACAATGACAAGGAAAGAACCTTCTTTGCTTAAACCTAAAGAGGTGAAGACGCTGTTCAATGAGGCAATCATTGACTCATAGCTGATATGCCAGCGTCAGGATTAACGGACCATAGCTGACCAAGACCCTGTCCCAACTCTCCTTTGGTAACCCTAGTAAAAGGCAAAGCTTGGCTAACGGGGCAGGGTGGAGCCTGCTAAAGAAGTACTGCACACTCCCTGCTTTTTAGCTGTACTCCGGGACTGAAAAAATAGCCGCCAAAACCCGCTCCCCCGCCGATACGATGCTGTGCCTCATCACATAGACAACATCGGCTGCAAAGAACACCAGCTCGCAGTTACAGGGACACAGTACAAGTTGCCTAAACCTAAACAAACCGCAAAACCTAACCTAAGTTAACAAAGAGCCTCAACCGACCTGCCTCACAATCATGACGTTCATGAAGAGAACAGACACCCAGGGGATCAGGATGAGGATGATGCAGTGAATCCAGAACTCGTAGAACATGCCCCCGGCCCCCTTGCCGAACTCGGTTTGCGTGAAGGTTTCCTTGGGTTTGGAGACAGTTATGTTAGCGTTGCCGTTGTCGTCGTCGTCAGGGTAGACGATGGTGAAGGAAGCGAAATGAGGAAGGTTGATGAAGAAGGCGTTGACAGTGATAATGATGAGGCCGAAGTTTGCCCTGGCTGTGCTGCATAATTTCTGCAGTGAGAAAGAAAACAACAGATTAATATTGTTTCTATAACGTTACGGTTAGAAATGAGATATAAACGAGCATATAGTGTACCAAACGTCTATTTTTTTTATATACGTATATAAATAAATGTTCATGTTGCTGGACATCACCATCTACACAAGTAGTTGGATTTTTTTTTTCTTATAGGTAGTATATGCAGGGAGTCGACCTAAACAATGGTTCTCAAATTTTTCAGACTGTCATTCCCTTGCTTTGGAGGCCACACCTCTAGCTCCTACAAACTCTGTACGTTCATTAATTTCTGATGTCTACTGCCGTTTCATTTCATCTCATCGCTCTCCCCTCTCCCCTTCCTTCATCTTCCAACCCACGGCAAGGTTGGGGAGAGGGGGGGGGGGGGGAAATCCACTCAATTTGGGACCCACGGACCTAAAGATAACGTTTAAGGAGCGAAGGTGTGACACAGTCTACATCCTGCTAAAACAATGTTACATCAGCCTCGTCCTGGTCAATGTGTTTGTCATAGATTTATAGTCTTCTTCCAGATCATTGTGTTTATCATATTTAGTTTTCTTCCCAGTCATTGTGTTTGTCATAGATTTATAGTCTTCTTCCAGATCATTGTGTTTCTCATATTTAGTTTTCTTCCCAGTTATTGTGTTTATCATAGATTTATAGTCTTCTTCCAGATCATTGTGTTTCTCATATTTAGTTTTCTTCCCAGTTATTGTGTTTATCATAGATTTATAGTCTTCTTCCTGATCGCTGTGCTTATAATAAATTTATAGTTCTTCCTGGTCACGGTGTTTATCAAAGATTTATAGCCTTCTTCATCCTTTGTCTTCCTGGAACTTCAACCATGACGTTCTTAACAGCCCATGCAGTGAAAGTGTTGAAGCACAGCACTGTATGGATTGGGAGTGGGTCATGGCTACTATTGTCTTATGTTTTATTTTTCCTCCAGTCTCTGAGTGTAACTAAAAAAAGCCTTGAGCGTCACTACGGATCAACACGTGACCGTTTTTTTCTGAATCTCCAAAGATGTTCCTACACGGCTGTAGTTTCCAGTGACTCTTAGGTTAAGGGTCACAGTAGACAATGGCCAATATGCAGTTTATTTGGCGTCATCCTGGTGGTATCTGATTCCGGGAAAATGCAAACGACTTAAAACTGATTTTCTTGACCTGTTGGGGCGCCGAATAGAGTCAGGCAGCTGCCAGTTTCTACAGATGCGGCTCCCTCGGGAGGAAATCTAGCCATCGATGACAGCAGTGAGAAACAACTACACTTAGTACTTCATTATACGAGTGCCTGTTTTAGTACTTTATTACACGGGTGCCTGTTTTAGTACTTCATTACACGAGTGCCTGTTTTAGTACTTCATTACACGAGTGCCTGTTTTAGTACTTCATTACACGAGTGCCTGTTTTAGTACTTCATTACACGAGTGCCTGTTTTAGTACTTCATTACACGAGTGTCTGTTTTAGTACTTCATTACATGAGTGCCTGTTTTAGTACTTCATTACACGAGTGCCTGTTTTAGTACTTCATTACATGAGTGCCTGTTTTAGTACTTTATTACATGAGTGCCTGTTTTAGTACTTCATTACATGAGTGCCTGTTTTAGTACTTCATTACACGAGTGCCTGTTTTAGTACTTCATTACATGAGTGTCTGTTTTAGTACTTCATTACACGAGTGCCTGTTTTAGTACTTCATTACACGAGTGCCTGTTTTAATACTTCATTACATGAGTGCCTGCTTTAGTACTTCATTACACGAGTGCCTGTTTTAGTACTTCATTACACGAGTGCCTGTTTTAATACTTCATTACATGAGTGCCTGTTTTAGTACTTCATTACATGAGTGCCTGTCTTAGTGCAAGGTTCATGCTTATTTCTCAGTCTTTTGATGCTGTTGTAGCGAAGATGGCGAACAGAGGACAAGCGTTAAGTCATCGCACGCTAGTGGATGAAGAGATGGAGCAACTAAGGGCGTGTTCAGAGCATGAAGGTTACTTAAACTTAAAGTTATAGGATGCTTAAGTGGCACAGTGGTAAATGTACTTGTCTCTCATAGCAAAGGTCGTAGGGGTTCGAATCCGACTGAAGGCGTCCAGGTCACCCAGCTGTATAAGTGGATACCTGAATTCTTCTGGGGCTGGAGAAGATAAAAAGGCAACCAGGTATGATGCTCACCTCATGACCTTCTTGTGTTGTGACAGGTCAGGAAAAATACGGGCACTAACACCGTATCGCCTAGGTGCACTGAGTGACACAATTGCGATATTTTTACCCTATATCACTCAGTCAGTCAGTCATTTGCATGTCCCTTGCTGAGCTTTGCCTCCCTAACAGCTCTCCTGTAGGCCCCTCGGTTGGAAGCAAGAATCCCTGCTGATGATTCGGCCATTAGCAGATCAATGATGTCTTGCAGGCCATCTTCGCCTTGGTCTTCCTCTCTTTTCTTTTTAACATTATGTATCCTTCCAAGACGGCCTTCTCTAAATTCTCATGACGTTTAATGTGTCCAAAATATTTAAGTTTTCTCTGTTTAATCTTCCCTACTAGGCAACCTTCTTCAATATTAAGTTCTTGTAGTATGGATATATTTGTTCTTTTTTGTGCCCCCGTATTTGAAGTACTCTTCTGTAGCATTTACATTCAAAGGCATTTGTGTGTTTCTCAGCTTCTTTCGTTGGTTTACTTTCTGAAGAGCGATAGATGTCCTCCTTTTAATTTCCCTCATTGCATCTCTATTATTAGTTAGTAGTGATCCAAGATATTCAAAACTCTCCACTTCTTCCAATTTGTCCTCAGTGATACATATTTCAGCTGCCTTGTTTGTTTTGTCGGTTGTCATCAATTTAGATTTCTTCGCATTAAGATAGAGGTTTTGCTCTTCACTATTCTTACAGACTGACATAATTATTTGCACCATTCCTTTTTGTGTTGTGGGCAGTAATACAATAATAAACATCACATGGAACAACACCAAAAAAGAGAATATAAGTCTCTGCTAACCTTAGACTTTGTTATCCAGCAGACCATGATGTACCTGTCCACAGTGACCCCGACTGTTATCCAGATGCTGCAGACCACGGTGAGGAAGAAGATTGGGTACCCGAGATAGGAGAAGAACCCGCCGTAGGCCAGGGAATACTTGACAGAAGGGGCCCAAGCCTGGATCGAGTCGCACAGGATGAACATAAGAAGGACTCCGAAATCAGCGACGGCCTGAATTGGGTCAGTTTGTGGGGGGAAACAAAAAAGATAAAAAATACATTTAAACATTTAGTAATTGTAGTAATCATGTGTTTAGTACTTTATTACACCGGTGCCTGTTTTAGTACTTTATTACACCGGTGCCTGTTTTAGTACTTCATTACATGAGGGCCTGTTTTAGTACTTCATTACATGAGGGCCTGTTTTAGTACTTCATTACATGAGGGCCTGTTTTAGTACTTCATTACATGAGGGCCTGTTTTAGTACTTCATTACATGAGGGCCTGTTTTAGTACTTCATTACATGAGTAATGGCATCAGCACCGAGACCAATGAAGACAAGGGAGAGATGAGTCATGGGTAGCATGAAGTTGGATGATTCACTACGAAGTGGCAAAGAACAGCAAATTGTTATGAGAGGAGGCTAGAGAAGAGGGATGATATTAAACGATACAGAACTGACTGTCTCTATAAAAGCAGTAATGATGATAGCAATGATAATAATGATATTGACTGACTGACAAACAGGATGTTGCTTAAGTTGAAGCTAGGGTGTGATAAAAATAGAATTGCAGGTTAAAAAAAAGTTCTAAAAGGAAGATGAATGAAAGAACTTGAAATGTTACATGGCGACCTGAAATACAGGACGTCGTGGAACTTGTTTTATAGCAACGATAATAGTGATACTTCTAATAGTCTCTCCCTCTCTTTCTCTCTATCTCTTTCTTTCTTTCCCTCTCTCTGTTTCCGTCTCCTTCTCTGTCTCTCTTACTATCTGTCTCTCTTTGTTTGCCTCTCTTACTGTTTGTTTCCTTTTGTGTGTCTCTCTTTGTTTGTGTCTTTCTATTGTTTGCTTCCTTTGTCTCTCCTTGTTTGTCTCTCTTACTGTTTGTCTCTCTTTGTTTGCTTCTCTTACTGTTTGTTTCCTTTTGTTTGTCTCTCTTTGTTTGTCTTTTTCTATTGTTTGCTTCCTTTGTCTCTCCTTGTTTGTCTCTCTTACTGTTTCTTTCCTTTTGTTTGTCTCTCTTACTGTTTGTCTCTCTTACTGTTTGTCTCTCTTACTGTTTGTTTACTTTTGTTTGTCTCTCTTTGTTCGTCTCTTTCTATTGTTTGCTTCCTTTGTCTCTCCTTGTTTGTCTCTCTTACTGTTTCTTTCCTTTTGTTTGTCTCTCTTACTGTTTATCTCTCTTACTGTTTGTTTCCTTTTGTTTGTCTCTCTTTGTTTGTCTCTTTCTATTATTTGCTTCCTTTGTCTCTCTTTGTTTGTCTCTTTTACTGTTTGTCTCTCTTTGTTTGCCTCTCTTACTGTTTGTTTCCTTTTGTTTGTCTCTTTCTATTGTTTGCTTCCTTTGTTTGTCTCCTTTTGTTTGTATCTCTTACTGTCTGTCTCTCTTAGTGTCTGTCTCTCTTTGTTTAGCTCTTTTACTGTTTGCCTCTCTTACTGTTTGTCTTTCTTTGTTTGTCTCTCTTTGTTTGTCTCTTCTTACTCTTTGTCTCTCTTACTGTCTGTCTCTTTTTGTCTGTCTCCTTTACTGTTTGTCTCTTTTTGTTTGACTCTCTTACTGTCTGTCTCTCTTACTGTTCGTCTCTATTACTATTTGTCTTTCTTTGTTTGTCTCTTCTACTGTTTGCCTCTCTTACTGTTTGTCTTTCTGTGTTTGTTTCTCTTTGTTTGTCTCTTCCTACTGTTTGTCTCCCTTACTGTCTGTCTCTCTTTGTTTGTCTCTTCTTACTCTTTGTCTCTCTTTGTTTGACTCTCCTACTGTCTGTCTCTCTTTGTTTGTCTCTGTTTATTTGTCTCTTCCTACTGCTTGTCTCTCTTTGTTTGTCTCTGTCTGTTTGTCTCATCCTACTATCTGTCTCTCTTTGTTCGTCTCTGTGTGTTTGTCTCTTCTTATTGTTTGTCTCTGTTTGTTTGTCTCTACTTGTTTGTCTCTGCATGTTTGTCTCTTCCTACTGTTTGTCTCTCTTTGTTTGTCTCTTCCTACTGTTTGTCTCTTTTTCTATTTGTTTCTCTTTGTTTGTCTCTTTTATTGTCCATCTCCCTTTGTTTGTCTCTCTTTTTTTGTCACTTTTACTGTCTGTCTCTCTTTGTCTGTCTCTCTTTGTCTCGCTTTGTCAGTTTTTCCGACCGTCTGTCTCCACCTCTCTTTTGTCTCTTAATTCTCCACTTGTTTTCTCTTTGTTCCTCTCCTTCTCTCTTTCTCTTTCTGCTGATCTTTCTTTTCATCTCTATCTCTCTCTCTCTCTCTCTCTCTCTCTCTCGTTATATAGCTTTCTCTGTACGAGCGGTTGAACAGGAACATATGTTGATCTGTGTCTTTTCTGTGCTGTTATTGTTACATAAGGAAATGGTACTTTATTGTCTTATTTCTACAGTAAAACCTAGCATATAGCGTGAATAGTGCTGGTGTACCTATCTTATAGCGTGGCCCCAGAGTAGTGCAGTTGTACCTATCTTATAGCAGGACCCAGAGTAGTGCTGGTGTACCTATCTTATAGCAAGGCCCAGAGTAGTGCTGGTGTACCTATCTTATAGCAGGGCCCAGAGTAGTGCTGGTGTACCTATCTTATAGCAGGGCCCAGAGTAGTGTTGGTGTAGCTATCTTATAGCGTGGCCACAGAGTAGTGCTGGTGTACCTATCTTATAGCGTGGCCCCAGAGTAGTGCTGGTGTACCTATCTTATAGCAGGGCCCAGAGTAGTGCTGGTGTACCTATCTTATAGCAGGGCCCAGAGTAGTGCAGTTGTACCTATCTTATAGCAGGGCCCAGAGTAGTGCTGGTGTACCTATCTTATAGCAGGGCCCAGAGTAGTGCTGGTGTACCTATCTTATAGCAGGGCCCAGAGTAGTGCAGGTGTACCTATCTTATAGCGTGGACCCACAGTAGTGCTGGTGTACCTATCTTATAGCAGGGCCCAGAATAGTGCAGGTGTACCTATCTTATAGCGTGGCCCCAGAGTAGTGCTGGTGTACCTATCTTATAGCAGGGCCCAGAATAGTGCAGGTGTACCTATCTTATAACGTGGCCCCAGAGTAGTGCTGGTGTACCTATCTTATAGCAGGGCCCAGAATAGTGCAGGTGTACCTATCTTATAGCGTGGCCCCAGAGTAGGGCTGGTGTACCTATCTTACAGCGTGACCCCAGAGTAGTGCTGGTGTATCTATCTTATAGCAGATCCCAGAATACTGCTGTATTTTCATCTGCATGAACCTTGTATATATTCTGAAGGTCATTGACTGAATCCAGAGGGGGAAAATTCAACATGGCAGGGCTCATTCTCCATACCTTTTTGTCCGGGAGAAGCAGGATATCTACACAATTAATATCATTCTGAAACGAAAAATATCATGATAGTTTCTTGCTTTCTTGTCGCTGGCAGATTTTCAGCAGGGCATGATCAAAACGAACCAAGAAAGATAGTCTTTTCGCTAGGAGAAAAAAAGCAACAACTACACAAATAACTGGCTGTAATCTCACGGCTGTTACATTACCTGCCCTGTAAGGTAGCGGCCAGTAGAACTAGTCATGCCCGGCCTGCACCACGTGATGATGGAAAGGATGTTGCCGACCATGCCCAGGAAGCATACAATTGGTCCGACAATGGAGCTCATGATGAAGTGAAGGTCATTTGCGACGCTCATGTCTGGCTCATGATGGCTGCTAGTTTTAGCAGAAGCCTCGACGACCAACCTGGTCGTGGTCTCGTTGATCAAGTTAGCAACCGTTGCTAAATTCTGTCCAACAGTCGACTCCATTCTGCGTGTGTGTGTTTAAGTAAACTTTGGCAGATAGGTTTAAATGTTTATCTTTGCTTGTTTAGTCCCGTTGATTTTGAAGCATATCTCCCACCACCAACACGTGTACCTGCAACAGATAAGAGAAAAGTTTGGTTTTGTTTTTTTTTTAAATCCGAAGCAAAGATAGATATATCTACAGGGTTTCTTCATAAGTTCCCTCAAGATTTCTGCAGGACCACCGAAGGAAGACGGATGCAGCTACATGGAGACAATGTACGTTATTGTGTAGAGAAGTTCTCAAAGTCACATGATGTCTATGGTAACGGGACATACTGTAATGGGGGGGGGGGGTAATGGAGTTGCTGGCAGAATTTATGTAGCTTATTTGGAGTGACAGATGCGATGGCATTCGTGACCGGCTGATTCAGAATGTTCAGATCATATGGGAGATACTGGGATACGTAAACATTGTTTTTAATGTACCTCCCCCCTCCCCCTCCACATAAAAAAAGTCACAAGATGTCAGATCCGGAGATCTAGGAGACTATCGCAACCAATGTGAGTCAGGTCAGGGGTCTAGGAGACCACATCAACCAATGTGAGTCATGTCAGGGGTCTAGGAGACCACAGCAACCAATGTGAGTCATGTCAGGGGTCTAGGAGACCATAGCAACCAATGTGAGTCAGGTCAGGGGTCTAGGAGACCATAGCAACCAATGTGAGTCAGGTCAGGGGTCTAGGAGACCATAGCAACCAATGTGAGTCAGGTCAGAGGTCTAGGAGACCATAGCAACTAATGTGAGTCAGGTCAGGGGATCTAGGAGACCATCACAACCAATACAGGACAGGTCGAGGGATCTAGGAGACTATCACAACCAACGTGAGTCATGTCAGGGAATCTAGGAGACAATTACAACCTACGTGAGTCAGAGGATTTAGGAGACCATCACAACCAATTTGAGTCAGGGGATCTAGGAGACTATCATAATCAATGTGAGTCGGGTCATGGGGTCTAGGAGATCATAGCAACCAATGTAAGTCAGGTCAGGGGATCTAGGAGACCATCACAACCAACGTGAGTCAGAGGATATAGGAGACTATCACAACCAGTGTGTGATAGGTCAGGGGATCTAGGAGATTATAGCACTTAATGTGAGTCAGGGGATCTAGGAGACCATAGCAACCAATATGAGTCAGGTCAGGGATCTAGGATACCACCATAACCAATGTGAGTCAGGTCAGGGGATCTAAGATACCATCAGAACCAGTGTGAGATAGGTCAGGGAATCTAGGAGACCATCACAACCAGTGTGTGATAGGTCAGGGGATCTAGGAGATTATGGCAATTAATGTGAGTCAGGGGATCTATGACACCATAGCAACTAATGTGAGTCAGGGGATCTAGGAAACCATAGCAACCAATATGAGTCAGGAGATCTAGGAGTCCATAACAACCAGTGTGAGTCAGGGGATCTAGGAGACCATAGCAACCAACGTGATTCGATTTTACCAGCTCGTCAATCTATCGATTGTGCAGATTAGCGTTCAAGAAGCACGTATAAGTGTCAGAGAGAAAAAAGAAGTTTTGGCTGTCTTCCTAAATCTCACGCATCAACCAATGAAATTAACAGAAAGGTTCAAAGGTTCCAAAACAGACTCTGGGGTCATTGCATTCATGACAACCCTATATATGCTCCACCGCATGTCGCAGCATCCATCCAAGAGTGTGTTTGCTAATAGTTCCTGTCAAATGTTGGTTGTTTACGATGCGTTTTCTGCCACACAGTTCGGATTTCCTGCCAGATCCTTTGATTTGTCCAGCTCCAGCAGTCTCTTCAGATCTACAGTGTTCTTCCATTCCCGTTCTTCATTTTCTCACAGTCTGTCCAGTACAGCTTTAGCAATGTTCCCTTGTCCATTGTCAGTTTGCCATTTATTTTTTAACCTGTCAAGCAAATCTGTCTGCCACATCAATGCCATGTACTCGTGCATGTCCTGGACAGTAAAGCCACGCCAGGCTTGTCACAGTTGACTGGCTTAACAGACAAACCCATTCTTTTCGAAGCAGTTTCTTCTCATTCTTACGAAGCATACTCTGTGAATCCGTCACAGTGACACCATTAACCTCATCATCAGCAACTAATCATTACATTGCCGCCGAGAAAGCCTCATTTTCCATTTGCATGCTTGAACTGATGACTTTAAAGGTTCCCCGAACCCTGTGCCACTACTCTTCCATTTCGGTAGGCAACAAAACCCCAACCACTTCCGCTGTTCCGAGTCACTGAGCCATCTGCATATACTACCTTGATGCTGGATGAGATCTTGAACCCAAGGTTCAGCTGCTCCCTATGCCTAATCTCGACATTCACGGCCCTTCTGTATAATAACCGTTATCAACTGAGGTCGGTCCTGTACCCGTAACCAGTCATCATATTTAGGCACCTCACTTAGATTGCAAATCGACTCTACTGTGTCCTCGACCTCGGCCATCTAGATTCTGCCTCGTTTGATGCGTCTTCCCCTTATCAACCCCAGCTCCTTATGGAGAGGATGATCCTTCATGCCACCAACCCTGATGTATGCCTTTACCTGGGCACACCTGTGTTTAGACCTCACACTCAGCATATCAAGCAGAAAGCTCATGGCCGTCACCGGAGTATCCCTGGTGCAACCCAAGACCACTCTCAGTGCCTCTTTCTATGCACTCTCTAGTTTATTCAGCTATGCACTGGACAGGGTGAGCAGGCCAAGACCATACTCCAATGGGGACAGTACCAGCGCTTGCATCAGCAAGAATAGGGTGCGCTGTGGAAATCTCGCTGCAGCCATTTACATAACCGGCCCCAACGCTCTCCACAGCGTTGGATAAACAATAATGAAATTAACATGCTAAGATAGAACAGATAAATAATAATAAATGAACATGCTAAGATAGAACAGATAAATAATAATAAATGAACATGCTGAGATAGAACAGATAAATAATAATAAATGAACATGCTGAGATAGAACAGATAAATAATAATAAATGAACATGCTAAGATAGAACAGATAAATAATAACAAATTAACATGCTGAGATAGAATAGATAAAAAAAATAAATGAACATGCTAAGATAGAACAGATAAATAATATTCAAATTAACGTGCTGAGACTGAGCAGACCGGTTCCTAAGACATCCTCTAAGAAGAAAGGTCCATACAACTTCTCCCTCGAAATGACTGGTAGAAACGAAAAACATCTTCTGCAGTACATCCTAGACCTCGTGATTTGGATGTATATTATAGACAATGTATACGTATTCCTCTTTCCACAGGATCTGAACATTCAGAAGCAGCAAATCACGGCACCACTACATCTGTTACCCCCTGGTATGCTACGTAAAACCTTGGAGGAATACCCCCTGGTATGCTACGTAAAACCTTGGAGGAATACCCCCCTGGTATGCTACGTAAAACCTTGGAGGAATACCCCCCTGGTATGCTACGTAAAACCCTGGAGGAATACCCCCTGGTATGCTACGTAAAACCTGGGAGGAATACCCCCTGGTATGCTACGTAAAACCTGGGAGGAATACCCCCTGGTATGCTACGTAAAACCTGGGAGAAATCTATCACCACATTGGCGAGTGAAGTGTCACAAGGTGGGCTGACACTGAGTCCATGCAAGGTACGACTAAAACATTTAGAATTTCTCTACAGAATAACACACACTTTCTCCGTATGGCTGCATTTGTCTTTCTACAGTTGCTGGAGAAAGTGTCAAGAAACTTTTGGGACACCTTGTATATAAAGTATATAGTCCCATAGCAAATGCCGCAAGGGATGAAGCGTTAGAGACCTCATTATACTGGGCCATCGGCGTATGAGGTAGGGTGGCCAGTTTCTTTCCTCGTTGCCTTTCCTTCCCAGATATTCTTTGGTACTAATTTTACAAGACTGGGTCGACCTCAGGGTACGGAAAAAAAATCTAGCTCAGCTGGGGATTCGAACCCTCGATCATTCGTTTACTAGACGAAACCACTACACTTGTATTAGTAATATAAGGAGGTAAATGGAGATGCTTATCATTGTAAAACTGACTAATACATACTTGTAATAAGATGATACACCTAATGTCCTAATGCTGAGAATGTTTTGTGAAATAATAAGTAACATTTCCCGCTCTTTCATTTTCTTACATTTCTATTACATTAGTACCGAGACAAAGTACCTGCTCAAACCGTGGAAATTTCATATATTACTCTCCCAGTCCATCTCTGTCTTATTTTATTTTTCCCGTTAATTCTATCTTTGTGGATAATTACAAATTAGAGGGCTGAGAAATTTCGATATCAGTCAGTCAGTCATTTGCATGTCCCTTGGGGAACTTTGCCTCCCTTGCAGATTATCAACGTTGTCTCACAGCAATCTTCGCCTTGGTCTTCCTCTCTTTCTTTTTTCCCATTATGTATCCTTCCAAGATGGTCTTCTCTAGATTATCATGACGTTTAATGTGTCCAAAATATTTAAGTTTTCTCTGTTTAATCCTCTTTACTAGCCAGCCTTCTTCAATATTAAGTTCTTGTAGTATGAATATATTTGTTCTTTTTTACGTCTATGGTATTTGAAGAACTCTTCTGTAGCGATTACATTCAAAGGGATTTATGTATTTCAATATCGATTAGACACATTTATGTTATAGAAGGACCAGAAAGATACGGTGTCAGTGCTCTCATTTTTCTTGACCTGGCCGCACACTAGAGGGTAACATTATTATTATTATTATTATTATTATTATTATTATTATTGCACAATGCACATCTGATATCAAGAACAAAATACGTCAAACCGAAAAAGCTTTCAAGCAAATGTTTCTCAATTTTCTCACTCCCTCTTTCAAGCAAATGTTTCTCAATTTTCTCACTCTCTCTTTCAAACAAATGTTTCCCAATTTTCTCACTCCCTCTTTCAAACAAATGAGAAACATCTTGTGTAATGCCTCCCTGTTACGGAACATTAGAAAGGGAGTTCTAAAATGTTACATTGAGCCTATCCTCCTCTATGGAAGTGAGCTATGGACAGTCAGCATATCTATGCAAAAATAACTAGAGACAACAGAGATATGGTTCATTAGAAGAATGTTAAGGGTACCACAGACAGCTAAGATGACAAACAGTGAATGTTTAACAAGTGCAAGTATAGAAAGAAACCTAATTAAATCCATAAGAAAACGACAGTCATCATTCATTGGACATAGAACTGGAAAGAGGGAGGGGGTCTTGGAAACATCATAACAACAGGAAAGATAAATGGAAAAAGAGGCACGGAAAGACCAAGAGAAAAAAAATCATGGATAATCTAACGGGATGGCACATTAACAAGTCACCATCTGAACCGACTAAAACTATCAAGGATCGAGTTCTGTGGAGAAATAGGATCACCAAAGCCTATTAGCACGGCACGTGATGATGATTACTATTACTTCTAAGTGAGATGTGAAGTGCTCAGTAGCAAATACAACTGATAAAATTAGTAGTAAATATTATTGGTCTACTAATAGAAAACCATGTTATAGCGGCAATATTAGTGCCGTTAGCTGTATCACACATCAGAATGCTGTTAGCTGTATCACACATCAGAATGCTGTTAGCTGTATCACACATCAGAATGCTGTTAGCTGCATCACACATCAGAATGCTGTTAGCTGTATCACACATCACAATGCTGTTAGCTGTATCACACATCACAATGCTGTTAGCTGTATCACACATCACAATGCTGTTAGCTGTATCACACATCACAATGCTGTTAGCTGTATCACACATCTCGAAAGAAGATAAGAAATGTGAAAATAGCCTTCTTGTTACTTGTAGATACGTATAACGGCAGTGCTCATTTGCAATAACGAGAAGATTAATAAACAGCGATGGTTGCAATAACAATAAGATGATGATGATGATGATGAAGATGATGATGGTAGTTTTATAAACAGAAACAGAGCTATCACAGAGGGCGGAGCAACCACACTGTCTACATGATGAAAAGAAGTACCCCACCTGACACGTAACAATATACCATAATAAAAAGAATAATAATAGCATTGATAATAATTATACTAATGAAAACAATAACAATAGCGCAAAAGGATAACAGCAAAAGCGGCACAGTGCAGGCGCCAAATAGGAAACAATGAGGTTGTCAAACGGTAAAGTGGCTACGCGGTTGCTCCTCCTACCAGAGTGCGTAGTTCAAGTCCCAGGTAATTCTCTTGCTATTTTTCTTTCTCTCGCGTTGGAAAAGTGCCGTGTTTATGTTTTTTTTTTAAATTTTCCGAGCTCTAACGATATATTACTGTGTTCTATTACGCTACAATACAGGTGGGGATGCTCAAAGTAATAACAAGAACATATGAAATGAGAATATTAATACACATAACACACGCTCACACGAACGGAACATAAACGGTTACCAAGTCTCCACTAGAATGTAACGCTCTATGTTCTAAGTTACCAAGTCTCCATTAGAATGTAACTCCACTAGAATGTAACGCTCTATGTTCTAAGTTACCAAGTCTCTATTAGAATGTAACGCTCTATGTTCTAAGTTACCAAGTCTCCACTAGAATGTAAGGCTCTATGTTCTAAGTTACCAAGTCACCACTAGAATGTAACGCTCTATGTTCTAAGTTACCAAGTCTCTATTAGAATGTAACGCTCTATGTTTTAAGTTACCAAGTCTCTATTAGAATGTAACGCTCTATGTTTTAAGTTACCAAGTCTCTATTAGAATGTAACGTTCTATGTTCTAAGTTACCAAGTCTCTATTAGAATGTAACGCTCTATGTTCTAAGTTACCAAGTCTCCACTAGAATGTAAGGCTCTATGTTCTAAGTTACCAAGTCACCACTAGAATGTAACGCTCTATGTTCTAAGTTACCAAGTCTCTATTAGAATGTAACGCTCTATGTTTTAAGTTACCAAGTCTCTATTAGAATGTAACGCTCTATGTTTTAAGTTACCAAGTCTCTATTAGAATGTAACGTTCTATGTTTTAAGTTACCAAGTCTCTATTAGAATGTAACGCTCTATGTTTTAAGTTACCAAGTCTCTATTAGAATGTAACGCTCTATGTTCTAAGTTACCAAGTCTCTATTAGAATGTAACGCTCTATGTTCTAAGTTACCAAGTCTGTACTAGAATGTAACGCTCTATGTTTTAAGTTACCAAGTCTCTATTAGAATGTAACGCTCTATGTTCTAAGTTACCAAGTCTCCACTAGAATGTAACGCTCTATGTTCTAAGTTACTAAGTCTCCACTAGAATATAACGCTCTATGTTCTAAGTTACCAAGTCTCCACTAGAATGTAACGCTCTATGTTCTAAGTTACCAAGTCTCTATTAGAATGTAACGCTCTATGTTCTAAGTTACCAAGTCTGTACTAGAATGTAACGCTCTATGTTTTAAGTTACCAAGTCTCTATTAGAATGTAACGCTCTATGTTCTAAGTTACCAAGTCTCCACTAGAATGTAACGCTCTATGTTCTAAGTTACTAAGTCTCCACTAGAATATAACGCTCTATGTTCTAAGTTACCAAGTCTCCACTAGAATGTAACGCTCTATGTTCTAAGTTACCAAGTCACCACTAGAATGTAAGGCTCTATGTTCTAAGTTACCAAGTCTCCACTAGAATGTAAGGCTCTATGTTCTAAGTTACCAAGTCACCACTAGAATGTAAGGCTCTATGTTCTAAAGTTACCAAGTCTCCACTAGAATGTAAGGCTCTATGTTCTACGTTACCAAGTCTCCACTAGAATATCACTTAAGAGTCGCTCAGTAAACCAGCTTCTAAAATACAGTGAGCTGCAGCCAAACATACCTGAATTATCTTATCTACAATAAATTTAGGACAAAAAACAACACTACACGAAGTGAAATCGTCAGAAAACTACTTCAAAATCACGCGGTTGGGGAACACAAGAGCTTTCTCATGTCTCCTCTTGGAATTCACTTCCTGCTTGCGGGTTCTGTAGATTTTCTGTTTTTTTTTTACGAGTTGTGTCTATGTTTTAGCAACTTTACAGTTATGTGTTCTTTATTTATACGTTCTCGTTTTACTTTCTATCACATGAGGAGGTTGTGAGAGAGGCTGGGGAGATGAGGCAAGCGATAATAAAAGTCAGGAAAAAAAAGGCAATCCAGATTTGTAGGACGCGTTCTACGGTGAGGCAGTCTAGAATAAATACATTGTGACAACGGGAAAGATGGAGGGCAAAAGAGATCGAGGTAGACACACACAGAGAGAGAGAGAGAGAGAGAGAGAGAGAGAGAGAGAGAGAGAGAGAAGGAGAGAGAAGGCTGGACGGAGTAACAGAGAAGGCTGGACGGAGTAACAGAGAAGGTTGGACGGAGTAACAGAGAAGGTTGGACGGAGTAACAGAGAAGGCTGGACGGAGTAACAGAGAAGGTTGGACGGAGTAACAGAGAAGGTTGGACGGAGTAACAGAGAAGGTTGGACTGAGTAACAGAGAAGGTTGGACGGAGTAACAGAGAAGGTTGGACGGAGTAACAGAGAAGGCTGGACGGAGTAACAGAGAAGGTTGGACGGAGTAACAGAGAAGGTTGGACTGAGTAACAGAGAAGGTTGGACGGAGTAACAGAGAAGGTTGGACGGAGTAACAGAGAAGGTTGGACGGAGTAACAGAGAAGGTTGGACGGAGTAACAGAGAAGGTTGGACGGAGTAACAGAGAAGACCAGCACAGCTTATAATCAGCACTCGGAGCAGGAAATTGTGGGAAAGCATGATCGTCAACACCAGACAGACAGACAGACAGACAGATAGACAGACAGACAGACAGACAGACAGACAGACAGATAGACAGACAGACAGACAGATATACAGACAGACAGACAGACGGATAGACAGATAGATAGATAGATAGATAGATAGATAGACAGACAGACAGACAGACAGACAGACAGACAGACAGATAGATAGATAGATAGATAGATAGATAGATAGATAGATAGATAGATAGATAGATAGATAGATAGATAGACAGACAGATAGACAGATAGACAGACAGACAGACGGATAGACAGACAGACAGATAGACAGACAGACAGACGGATAGACAGACAGACAGACAGACGGATAGACAGACAGACAGACGGATAGATAGATAGATAGATAGATAGATAGATAGATAGATAGATAGATAGATAGATAGATAGATAGATAGATAGATAGATAGATAGATAGATAGATAGGTATTACTTTCTGCCCTTCTTGTTTCTGTCTAATTTCTACAGTAAAACTGAACCATATACCTCCATTTACTACGGAACTTTACATCAAAGGGTTTGTTTCAAAGTAACGTGAAATTAGCTGGGGCAGAATGTGACGGCTGGCCACAAACCGGGTGAAGTGGAGAGATTTGGCTCCTACCGGACAAGAGACCGTACGCCGTACTGGACTTTGACTGCTCAGTTCATCGGCAAAAAGAACATGGATATGGAGAGGATGATGCTCCAAAAGACAAAAAGGTCTAGTCCTTTGCTAGTATATCCGGCGGATGCAATGGTCAAAATAGAAGACGTGATGGCCTTCGTCAGAACATATCGTATACCGAACGATATTTTGGCTATATCCTCGTAGCATGCTGCCACGACAAGGTTTCTAGTAAGCTCCACCTTACGGGGACCACTTAGACCCCTACTTTCGGGGATGTGTGTTCGGAGAAAGCTGCAAGATACGAAAGACCATGAAAACAAGTAACCTCCTCAGTCAGTCAGTCAGTCAGTCATTTGTATCTCCCTTGCGGAACTGCCTCCCTAAGAACTCTCCTATAGGCCTCTCGGTTGTGAGTAAGATGCCCTACTGCTGATGCATCCATTTGCAGATCATCAACGATGTCTTGCAGTCATCGTCGCTGTGGTCTTCCTCTCTTTCTTGTTCCCATTATGTACCCTTCCAAGACGATCTTCTCTAAATTATCATGACGTTTAATGTGTCCAAAATATTTAAGTTTTCTCTCTTTAATCCTCTTTACTAGCCAACAATATTAAGTTCTTGTAGTATGGATATATTCGTTCTTTTTTGTGTCCACGATATTTGAGAACTTTTCTGTAGCATTTACATTCATAGGCATGTATGTGTTTCTCATCTCTTTTATTTAATGTCCAGGTCTCACAGGCATATGTGTATGTATAAAATTAATTACAGAGTAGAAGGTAACACAACCGAAGTCCTTCAGATATTTGATAAGAAGATATAGGTACAAAATCTGACAATCACTAGAAAAATTGAATGCCAAAGACGGGATGGAAAACAAGGTAAGATTATTTGCCCATGCTAACGAAAGGGGGGAGGGGGAGGGAAATAACTCACTGGAGACTGAAAAGAAAAGGAAAAACAGCTCTTCTTACCTCTTCTAGAAGTTCCAAAGATTTCCACTGAAGTGACCTTTCTGGTGGGAATCTCAACGACCTCAGGATTTAAATCTCCTTTCTCTTATAAACGAACAGTGTTTTTTCCCTTTCTTTACGTAAAAATGTCAGCGAAAGCTGTTCACTGGAACAATTTATAGATTTTATTTCTGTATGTTAATCAACGAAGTTAATCCAAATCTTTGTAAGAAGTGCTTCGACACCGGGTGAAAGTCACGAGTATTTATAATCACACCCATAGAATCTGACTAATCGCTGACGGCGTTGGCCCAGCACAGAATGTACGTTGACGGAAGTGAGTACTTAGCCTGGATTGTCACGCCGCGATCCCGCCCACTACTCGGTACTCGTACTTGATGTCACATTTGGTGCTTAAAAATACTTGATAAATACGCATTTCGATACTTCCTCCTCCCCCTCCCCCCTTTTTCTTCCTGTAATTCAGAAATTTTCGCACTCGTGGTTCATGTCATAATGATATTTAAGTAAATTAATCGTGTCGGATGGTGAGTGGGTTACAGCGGCTTGTGTGAAAGTCCTTGAGTACACCAAATATGCAGACTCATCGTTAGACTTTATACCACCAACATGTTGGTCACGGATTGTTTCTTACGAACATCCACGAGAAGAGGCGGGCCAGCATGTCGGCCTGATCTACTTGGACTCTGAGTAGCGAAGTAGTTAGTGCATTCATGTAACCTAGAGAAGGCCGGTGATTCGAATCTGGATGCGGGTATCCCAGCCATGCAGCCGTTGGAAAAGGCACTGTGCTTCTTCCAGACATGGGGAACGAAAGTGAAGATGGCGCGATGCAAGCCACATCAAAACTCTGTTGTATAGGAAGCAATGGAAGTCAAAGCATGAAACAGGACAATGAAGGCGTGAGAAATGAGACTGTATCCCTCGGCCCCTATGTGGCGTGGAACTTGGTTTTAACGGAAGATTACACAAGAAGAAACAATAACAGGTTCGTAACTAGAAAACAAAACAAAAAGAAACAATAACCTCTATTCTTAACTAGAAAACAACACAAGAAGAAACAATAATCTCCGTTCTTAACTACAAAACGACACAAAAAGAAACAATAACAGGTTCTTAACTAGAAAACAACACAAGAAGAAACAATAAAACTTTCTTAACTAGAAACGAAACAAGAAAAAAAGAACAATAACCTCTATTCTTAACTAGAAAACAACACAGGAAGAAACAATAACCTCTGTTCTTAACTAGAAAACAACACAGTAAGAAACAATAACAGTTTTTTAACTAGAAAACAACACAAAAAGAAACAATAATCTGTTCTTAGCTAGAAAACAACACAAAAAGAAACAATAACAGGTTCTTAACTAGAAAACAAAACAAAAAGAAACAATAACAGGTTCTTAACTAGAAAACAACACAAAAAGAAACAATAACAGGTTCTTAACTAGAAAACGAACCAAGAGGAAACAATGCCTTCTTTTCTTAACTAGAAAACAAAACAAAAAGAAACAATAACAGGTTCTTGACTAGAAAACGAAACAATAAGAAACAATAGCAGATACTTAACCACAATAAGCCGTGACAGTGATTGTGTTAAAACAGGTACTAGTAGAGTAGAATTAGATGGAAATTTCGGGTCCAGTTCTACTAAACCTTTTTTTTTTAATCTGCCCTCTTTCTACCCTCCTTCCTTTACTCTTTTTCTTTTTTTTTTTAATGCACCATATACCTCCGCCAATTTCTTTTTATCCAGAATAAACAAAAATTATAAATAGCAGGTACAAGATAAAACATTTAAGTGAAGGTCCAGGCAAATTTATTTTGTAATATTTGATTGATTGACATTCCCTTTGGGGCAACATTGGCTCATAGGACGGAAATCATATCTTTCCATGTCTGACGACTCGCCGCCGCCCGCCGTAGGTCTTGGATGGACCTGGACCCCAAAGTTTCAAACATTATTATCACAAATTAATAATACAAGGTTGAAAGTGAATTCATCATCTTATATCTTACTTACATCCTTCCCGTGTTGTTAAACGTCACATAGGGCTCGCATGGTAGTTAGCCAAGTTTTCATGTTTTCAGCGAGCTTTTCAACCTCATCAAAGGATTTTACGTCCTCTCTTAACAGTGTCCTCTTTAGAGTTTCACGTGGTCGACCTCTTTTTCGTCTGCCTGTTGTGTCTCACTTGATAGCTTGTTTTGAGTTTCTCTAATTGTTTCTTCTCATCATGTGACCGATATATGTCCATTTCTTTTTTCTGATTACCCATAAGGTAGGTTGTTGTTTGCTCATCTGCCTTATCTCTGCGTTGTTCTTGAATTCGTTCCACTTCATACTGAGTATTTTCCTTAGGCATTTGTTTTCAATAGAGTCTAATTTGTTGTCTATTTCTTTAGTTGTTTTCCAGCTTTCGCATGCATAAATGAGGGTGGATATTACATTTGAATTGAATAATCTTATCTTGTTTTTTGTGCTTAGAACTTTTGAGTGCCGTATGTTCTCAAAATATATGTTCTTTATGGGATTCTTGAAGGTCAGTGCTGCTTTTATAATTCTAATTCTAACTTCCCTTCTGATGTCACCATCCTGGTCTATGTAGTTGCCAAGGTATGTAAATTGGTTTACTTCTTCAACAGTTGTTCCTTCTACGTATATTTTTCCTTCTTGATTAATGGGAAGTTTCATTATTTTTAGTTTTTCCTTATTAATTTCAAGTCCTATTTTGTCGGCCAGTTAAGATTGGGTATCTGTATTTTTTTTGCATAGAATGCACATTGTCACCGATAAGAGTTATGTCATCTGCAAAATCAATATCTTCTAGTTGGGTTCCATGTACCCATCAATGGCCGTTTTACCTGTGCAACATTTTTTCATTATGAAGTATATGGCAATTCCAAAAAGCAAGGGAGATAATATACTTTACATCCTTGTTTCAGCTTGATTTAATCTGGAACCATTCGCTCATCCCTTCTTCTGTCTTGACTGCACAAACACATCCGTCGTAGAGATCGTTAATGATGTTGACAATTTTAGATGGTATTCCATATAGTCTTAAAATTCTCTACAGTGAATCTCTGTGTATGCTATTATATGCATCTGGACAGAGGAAATGGAAAACTTCGATTTTAAAAAAAAAGGAACTGAAAAAAAAGCGAAAATCTTCAATGAGCTGGAAAAACTGGCTAATGATATGGCAAAGTGGATAAAGTATTATTTCGTACATGGAATAGGATAAGAAGGCGAAAAATGTGGCTCTTATTTCTGCTAGTCCTCTGTATTAATCAGATGAAAATTCTCCCGGAAATGCTGACAATATCCGTGCCTGCTGAGAGATTGTTTTAAAACATTGGTTAACGCGCAATAAGGGTTTCATATTATCACCCCATAATCAACTGCAGACAGCTCATATTCCAAACACTTATAAACCAAGTGGTAGTAATCCAGCTTAGTTCCGGGAAAAACATAGTGTTGTATCCTTGTACGCGGAAGTATCTTCAGCGTGTATGGTTCTACACTGGCCCCACACTACGTGCTGACAAGTGGACTATACATGTTTATGACTCTGTATATTTATATAAGTGCGCGTTAGTTCCTCCGTGGTGTAGTGGTTAATACCCCCGCCTGCCGATCAGAAGGTCCCTGATCCATTTCGCACACGGGGGGAAGTTTTCTGGCAGACTGGCACCAGGGTCAACCTACCCGAGAAAAAAGTACCTGGGGTTTCCCTGGGAAAACAAAGACAGCGAGGCAAGGTGCTGGCATACCTCCCTCAAATGCTGTAGTGGCCTAGAAATGTGAAGGCAATAACACTTCATGAAAGTACTGTGGGACACATTTTACGTATTAGTTTAATGTGTAATATACAGGAAACAATGCATGACTGAATGCGTGTATGAATATGTTTCTATGACACGAATGGTTGCTTGTCTGAAAACAGACAGTTAAGTTACTGGAGATCAGAGAAGCAGCCCCACAATTTCTATGGTAACAGGGTGAAGTATATTTCATCTTCCCCACACATTTTACATGTTTGCCCCCCCCCCCACCATACTTGAAAGGCGTGTTCTAGTTGTGAAAGACTGTATGTCCAAGCTGTGACAGCTACAGTAGCGACAGTAGGAACGACTTCTACATTGAAGAACAAGTCCAAGCATAAGTCCAACTCTAAGATTTCACATACATACTTCATGGTTAATCAGTTTTTTTCAGCAGTATTCACGTAGATAAAGACCTCACATGCTTACATACGTCCATCCTCTAGCTTCCACACAGCTGTTCTCTCTCTCTCTCTCTCTAAAGTCCCGCCAAAACTCCTGTCGTGACTAAGTTCAGTAACAAATCAGCCACATGACCAAGTGACCAACGTTCACATAGTGTGTTGTAAACAAGGCCTGAACAGCCAAGACACAACCAGTGGTCCGCATACTGCTCTAAGGTTACAAACAAGAGCTCAGCATATACTCATGCGCCTTGCTCACTGACCTACACCTTCACTCTTCATACTCAGAGATGTGCAGGGAAGCAAGGAAACAAACACCATATTAGTCGTGATCTGTGGGGAAAATGAGAAAAGAAGATGCCAAAGATGAACTTATAACAGTATACGGGTCGGTGTATGTGTCGTGACTTGTCTATCTTGCCCATACTTTTCTTTCGTTTTCACATGACTAGCAAAACACCATTTTACAGTAATTAACTGTACAGCTTTTCCTGCATCCAGCAATACCCGCTGATGTGTATGTTCAATATATATGTCGTTCTTTCAGTACCTAGGACACATGGGGCTGCTGGTAGCAAGATTTCCACTTTTGTCTGTCCGTCGTGGCTGTCTATCATGTCAATCCTTCGATTATCAGCATTTCTCTGCTGTAAGTGTCCCCACCCCTCGGGGGTGGTCCCATGCTTGTTTTGCCCTATTGAGTCCAGGTCAAAGCTGTTCCGTCTGCCATTCTCACTGTCACCTTCTCCTTTCAGTCACTGTTGACAGTGGTGTCATGTCTGTCACTCTTAACAAGAGGTCATTACTGATGGTTCTTGGCCAGACTCTTACCTTGTGTAGACACTTTGTCTGGAAGGTGTCGAGTGTACGAGCAGTTGTCTGCGTCAGTTTTTCAGCATTTTCTCCCACATAGTAACCAGTGATCACATTAGGATTCTTCGAAATCATGTACAGCTGTTCCTGTCTTTCACCTTGCACGAAGAAATTTCCGAAATACCGCCTTTCTCAACATAGCATTCGATATCCTGTATATATTTTTGTGTGTCTTGTCTTGTCTTTTACTATCTCGCTGTAACTGCGAAGAACAAGCCGATGCTATGGAGATGTTGGGCTACAGCATCGTATCGGCGTGGGAACGGGTTATGGCAGTTAATTTTACAGTCCCGGAGTACAGCTAAAAAGCAGGGTGTGTGCAATGCTTCTTTAGCAAACTCCACCACCATGGGGAATATGACGATCCCTGCCCCGTTAGCCAGGTTAGACCTGTTACTAGGGTTACCAGCGGAGAGGTGGGACACGGTCTTGGTCAGCTAAGGTTCGCTAACCCTGACGCTAGCATATCAGCTTTGGGTCGCTGATTGCGTAATCGGACAGTAAAATCAAACAAACTGTACAAACAGTGTCGGGAATTAAATGTTTGCTAAGAGATTTACTGTTAATAAAATGCTAACATGGATGATTCTTCTCCATGCAGACTGAACATCATTAGTCTTCTGGCCTGATTAAGCTAGGTTTGTGATAATATAAACCGGTTACAGTAACCGACGACTTTCGGTTTCTCTCGTTCTTTATCGGTTATTTACCGGTAACTGCTAGTTTAACGCGATCGCTGTAGTAAGACACTTATAAAACTTCTGCTTTTGAATACTCTGTATTTGGGTTTTCTGGCTTATCTTTCAGGATCTCCAGATATGGCTGAGTGCAGCCCAGATATGTCGGGCTGTCGTTATTTCAACTTCTTTAACACAAGTCTCCGTTTGCTGTCACTGTGCTATCGAAGTATGTGAATTCCTGAACTTTTTCAATTGCCAAATGTTTCACATGACTAGTTTCATGATATGAGCATTTTTTTTTCAACAGTTTGATCTACATATAATACATATATGGCACAAGTAGGGTTAGTATGCTTCCGCTTTCACCCTAAGTGCTATTGTGGCTCAGTGAACACGTCTCTGCTTGTGTCCTTTGTTTCTGTTATGGCCAAGGATATTTTTTCCAGAGCTCTCCCTCCACTTGAAGCACAATAAAAAGAGTTCGAAAGTTTCTACCAGCAATGATTGTCACGAGCTGGGATCCACCCAGTGTTATGAGATTGCTGTATGAAAATAAAAAATGGAACATTTTCTAGCTACTTCTGCCTGTAGCTCACTGTTTGTGTGGGTGAAGTTAGCAGGTCTCTGGAACTCTACATAAGGAGGGAAATCCAGAAAGGAGGAAGGAGGAGTAGGAGTGGCGAGTGAGGAAGTGTAGGAGTGGCGAGTGAGGAAGTGTAGGAGGAGCGAGTGAGGAAGGGTAGGAGGAGCGAGTGAGGAAGTGTAGGAGTGGCGAGTGAGGAAGTGTAGGAGTGGCGAGTGAGGAAGCGTAGGAGGGGCGAGTGAGGAAGTGTAGGAGTGGCGAGTGAGGAAGTGTAGGAGTGGCGAGTGAGGAAGTGTAGGAGTGGCGAGTGAGGAAGTGTAGGAGTGGCGAGTGAGGAAGTGTAGGAGTGGCGAATGAGGAAGTGTAGGAGTGGCGAGTGAGGAAGTGTAGGAGGAACGAGTGAGGAACTGTAGGAGGGACGAGTGAGGAAGTATAGGAGGGACGAATGAGGAACTGTAGGAGGGACGAATGAGGAACTGTAGGAGGGACGAGTGAGGAAGTGTAGGAGGGACGAATGAGGAACTGTAGGAGGGACGAGTGAGGAACTGTAGGAGGGACGAATGAGGAACCGTAGGAGGGACGAGTGAGGAAGTGTAGGAGGGACGAATGAGGAACTGTAGGAGGGACGAGTGAGGAACTGTAGGAGGGACGAATGAGGAACTGTAGGAGGGACGAGTGAGGAACTGTAGGAGAGACGAGAGAGAAACTGTGGGTAAAACGAAGGGTGAGAGACCGTGAAACCGAACGAATAAAGAGTGACTCTCTTATTGTGAGCTCAGCCCAGAACTAGAATATTTTGTGATAATGATCTTTAAATACAGAGCATGAAAATAGGAGAAATGGAAGGTGCAGAATGAACGCTCAAAGAGTGAAGAACTGGTTTACCCAAGCCAGTCTAACACTTTACCTTGTATCATACAACTTTTACTGTATTCCAGACATTCTACATCAGTTGTTAGGACTAGTTTATGTATAGATTATGCATATAAAGTAATTAAAACTGAAATAACTAAACTGAAATAACAAAACATTTACCTTTCACTCTTATCTATATGCTCAATGCAGAAAGTAGCTATACACATATAACAAAGTTATCCTCACAGTCTCACACTAATTTACATTAAATGTTGCAGTAAAAGTCTAAAGTAGCGTGAATCATGGGGGAATCGTGTAATCAACATCAAGTTTATATTTGTAGTAAGTAAAGTAGCTTATGTTTTTATGTGCGATGAGATAGAGAGAGAAAGAGAGAGAGAGAAAGAGAGAGAGAGAGAGAGAGAGAAAGGTACTGACATAAAGAAGACATATAAGCCGGGAGAAGATACAGTTAATGTGGCTGGTCGCTCATAACTGGTAAAGACCCTGTTTAGATATTTCTGTTGATTTTAGTCATGGGCTGATACTCTTTGTCGATAAGAGTTGGAGATCATGCTTCTCTGCAGATCTCGATCCTTCATTTCTCTTTCTCATCAGATTAGTTCCGTGAGCTGATATCATTCAGATGGGCTCTGTACTGTCAACAGCCTTCTCTTTCACCCTTCTTCTGTCTCTGCCTTTCCCCTTATTGTGGTGATTTAATGGCATATGAGCTCGGCTGAAGGGGCAGCGCCAAACGTGGTTCCAATGGTGGTGGAGCCTATTGATAAGACTTTTCCATGGGTCCAGTTGTAGGGAGTAGAAAATAAAGCCCTATCATCTGTACACAGAAATAATTGGCCTACAGCAGATATAACTACAGCAGATATAACTACAGCAGATATAACTACAGCAGATATAACTACAGCAGATATAACTACAGCAGATATAACTACAGCAGATATAACTACAGCAGATATAACTACAGCAGATATAATTAGCCCGATTCGGCGGTGAGTCAAATAAAGTCGATCCTAGTATCCGAAAGAGAGAACTCCAGCAAAATTTGTGCTGGTACCAAAAGGACATAAAGACTTTGAGTTTAGGATATATAGCTATACTACAATGTATAGGTAACATTTTTTGGTATTCCATGCAAAAATTTTGTAAACAAAACTAAGGGGAGTATGTAGGAAGCAGAAAATAAAGCAAGCAGTTGCCCGGTTTGATTGGCAACCCCACTGGCCAGAGACGGGCTTTACGGAAATGCGCAGTCCTGCGAGTCCGTCGCTGACCAGGTATATAAGACGAGAAGACAGAAGTTGAAGGGGTCGGGATTCCATATGCTGAGCACGTTAGAGGCCAGCGACCGTAGGGAGCCGTGTCATTGTTCAGGCATTGTTCAGTAGCAAGTCATTCGTTAGACAGGAACAAATACATGTAGTTCGGTATGGCCCTTAATATATGATGTGGAAGAATGCAAGTTGTACTGTGGGCTCCCTCGATCAAAATCTCGATCGATCATTTAGGTAAATATATGTAGTTAGGATTGTGTTACGTGTGATCATGGATAAATCATCACCCAGTACAGATGTGCAGATGTTTCAATGTAAGACCTTCGATACTCCCTTGTGTATGGGAAATATGATCCTTCTTATCTTATATCTTATATCCTTCCCGTGCCGTTAAACGTCACATAGGGCTCGCAAAGTAGTTCGCCAATTTTTCCTGTCTTCGGCGAGTCTTTCAACCTCATCAAAGGATTTTATGCCTGTTAATTTGGCCTCTCTTAACATTGTCCTCTTCAGAGTTTCACGCGGTCTGCCTCTTTTTCTTTGGCCTGTTGTGTTCCACTTGATAGCTTGTTTTTGGATTCTTTGATCATTTCTTCTCATCAAGTGACCAACATATGTCCATCTCCTTTTCCTGATCACCCATGAGACTAGTTGTTCAGTCATCTGTCTTATCTCTGCATTGTTCTGGAATATGATCTTAGCTACACGTAAATTCATGTTACTGATTTTGCATTGTACATTTTTATACATATATTATATATTCTTATCCATAGATTATGTGTGTTTACAATCAGAGCTGAACCTAAATTATTCAAGCAGACTGTTTTAATAATTTGATAATACATATCACCTGATAATTAACATCACATGCATGAAGATTCATTTTGAGTTTCCTATCTTGTAAATCTATGTTGGGTCAGTACAAAGATCGCGATTATTTGAAGAATTGTTTATTTTATGTTTCTATGCATTGGTGTAAAGTGTCAATATGAATGCAGGAACAACATCCTCCCCGTCAATTCCATATCTTATTTTCCTACACAGTCTAAGACTTCCAGCAAGCCACATTAGCCCACTCTTTACGAATCTTACTTTACAGATTACACAGGTCTGCAGATCCAGGGAGATCAAGAGCAAGAAGAACAAGAAAGAGAAGAACAATAACAAGAAGAGCAAGAACAACAATAACAAAATAACAAGAAGAAGAAGAACGAGAGCAAGAAGAACAAGAAAGAGAAGAACAATAACAATAACAAGAGGAGCAAGAACAACAAGAACAAAATAATAAGAAGAACAAGAAGAAGAAGAACGAGAGCAAGAAGAACAATAACAGCAAGAACAAGAACAAGAAGAACAAAAACAAGAAGAACAAGAGGAAGAAGAACAATAACAGCAAGAACAAAAACAAGAAGAACAAAAACAAGAAGAACAAGAGGAAGAAGAACAATAACAGCAAGAACAAGAAGAACAAAAACAAGAAGAACAAGAGGAAGAAGAACAATAACAGCAAGAACAAGAACAGGAAGAACAAAAACAAGAAGAACAAGAGGAAGAAGAACAATAACAGCAAGAACAAGAACAAGAAGAACAAAAACAAGAAGAACAAGAGGAAGAAGAACAATAACAGCAAAAACAAGATCAATAAGAACAATAACAAGAAGAACAAGAACAAAAAGAAACAGAATTAATACGGGGTGTACTACAGTGGCTTTCTTAACTTCCCCCAAAACATAAATCGTAGACTTCTTCGCAAGCTCCACCACTACAGTAGAAACTCGACGATCTTCATTTCTTAGCTCAAAAGAAGAAGAGTTTAAAAAACGTATCAGAAGAATAAAAAATACCAGGTACACTATATTGTAAGAAATCTTTTTCCATACTGGCACAAAACACGTCATCAATGGAGGCAGACTATACAAGTTCATTAACAGGTCTACAACTGCACCTGTCTGGTGTTAATGGTGTTGCTCTCATTTCAGGCAAATGACATTGTGGAGGTGTCACGTGATTAATTATAGACTTACTTATCACATCAGGATGTAAGACTCTTTTTTTTTACCTTTTAAAATATCTCTGCGGTCCGCATATATCACAATTTCTATCTTAGATGAAAGTGAGATAAGCCATTGCCCTGATAATCACTAATGATTTAACTACAAGTAGAGTTGTTCGTAACACCATATTATAGTTCAGTTCTCGCTCGAGAACAAAGATTAAACAAAGATTAAAGTCTAACGGTAGGAAGGGTTAAAAACTAGAGGAAAGGGGAAAAAAACAAACAAAGCAACGGATAAAATAGATTACTATAGTTTTTAACTTTACAAATGATTTCATACTGACTACCAGTCTCTAGGCCTACCATAACCTGCACCGAAAAGAAGAAGAAGAAGTTCAACGTATACAAACCAACTGGCGATTATTCTGTGCTTTCATGATGAGCCCCTGATCTTTTTTCATAGTTTGTATGTTATGGATTGTAAGAAAAACAAAGTTCAGTGATGGAGGACAGAACAGAACATTAAGATTTCAACCTTCATCAACAATAAAAGTAACGCCTTTTCTAAACGTTAAAAACAAGGCGCGCTTTCTCTCACACATGTAGTCGGAGATCTAATTCAAGTCATTTACTTGTGTTGAACGACGATATCTGATCGAGTGATGATTACGCTGCACATTCGAGTTTGTATTCCTAACTAAATCTGACTAGGGTTGCTGAAAGTTTGAGATATCAATCGAATGCTAAAAGGTTGGAGTAGCTGTAACCATCCGCGTCCTGGACAGATTCGATATTTAAAGATTTGAAGTGGATGATATGTATAATTGTTCGCAGTGGGCCATTTTTAAGTCCTTGATTGTAAACTTACGCAGACTGAGATGGGAAGTATTTGGGACGCACTAAAAAAAATTTTTTTTTCCCAAATTCGTCAATTTTTTTTTTTTTGCCTCTGGATTTCCCGATGTTATCTGTAGCGCCAGTTTCAGAAAGCGGGAGCATCAACTATGAAAAAATATGGGCCTATATTTTGTATAGCAGAAATATGGTTTATTAGAAGAATGTTGCGAATCCCCTGGACAGCAAAAATAACTAATGAAGAATGCATGAGAAGAGCTGGAGAGACAAAAAACCTTGTCAAAAAGATAAGAGAGAGAGAGACAATGTACTTTCATAGGACATGCAATGAGAAGAGGGGGCATTGAAAATATTATAACAACAGGAAAAATAGAAGGAAGAAGATCAAGAGGAAGACCAAGAGAAATGATACTGGACAGTCTGACGGGATGGTGTGAGAGGAGATCACCAACTGAGCTGATGGCCTGCATGAAGGATCGGGTACTCTGGAGAAGCATAATAGCCAACGCCAGTCGGCACGGCACATGATGATGATGATGATGATATATTTTGTATAAGGAAAAAAAAGTCAACGGAGCAGGGATCGTTATGGTCCATAGCGCGAAGGAATCTGCAGAAAAGTACTGCACCTTTTCCTATGCTTTTTTTTAGCTCCACGTCGAGTCTGCAGTCTAAATTAGCCCTCGACAAGATGCATAGGCTCCACCACCTTGACCACGTAGACTGTAGAGAACAAACTGGTCCCAGTTTCAGGCAAATAAAACAAGGACAAGATCATTAAAAAACAGTATTAAAAAAGTCTTCAAAAGTGCTCTAATGACAGATTGATGCTCTCTTTTATATGACAAACTGATGCTCTCTTTTATATGTCAGACTGATGCTCTCTTTTATATGACAGATTGATGCTCTCTTTTATATGTCAGACTGATGCTCTCTTTTATATATGTGGTATTTCAAGGGGGCTCAGGTGGCTGTTGCGTACAATGTTAATGGTGATGTTGGTGACGATGATGTTGATAATGTCGATAATGGTGGTGATGGTGTTGATGGTGATGTTGATGATGTTGATAATGGTGGTGATGGTGATGTCGTTGATGATGATGATGTTGATAATGGTGGTGGTGGTGATGGTGATAATGTTGATAATGGTGGTCATGGTGATGTTGTTGATGATGTTGATGATGGTGATGATGTTGATGGTGATCTTGACAATGTTGATAATGGTGGTGATGGTGATATTGATAATGTTGATAATGATGATGATGATGATGATGATGATTTCGTGTTTTTAAATTTTCCAAGAGCTTATATTTGAAAGGTCCGTCGCTCACTGCTAAATTTGAATAAAATTTCATGATATGGGTCATGGCGACCTGATCTAGGTCATCAGGAGATTACTAAGTAACTACTTTTTTGGGGCAAGGAAACAAACAAATGTTGAGAGACGAGCTTGCTTTGATCAGTACTGGTTCTCTTGTCTTGGCACCCTGTCTGTGCTGCAGCAAACTCGAAGAATCTCAACCATTACATTCACTTTTTCCAAAACCCACGAGATGAAGTCATACTTTCACGCTTGAGTTGGTAACCCTGAGTTTGAGGTTGGCTTTTTTTCCTACCTATTTTCTGAAGTTTTTTAGACCAGGAAAAAACTTTTACAAGTCTGGGTTGTCTTTGAACTTGTTGAAGTCATGGTTCGTGAGTAAGCTCGTTGATCTGTTTACAGTTGACTGAACCAGAACTAAAAACAAGTGAACTTAACTCTGAAACGCACAACTGCACACGAGGGATAAACATGCTCGTTAAAAGATCAAATGATATAGGGGGAAAAATCCTTAAGGGAAATAATGCATGATGAAGCAAGGGAAGTAATATCTTCTAAATAACATATGCAGGTGGATTTGTCAATTAGTACAGGTAATCCAGGAAATTGATCGAAAAGAATATTGTTTTGAAGTGGATATGTAGTTGGAAAAAAAAAAGAAATAAAGCTAAGAAGTATAAAGCTTTTGAAGTATAAAGAACGATTATTCATATATAAAATAAGATAACCTATATAAAGCCAAAACATAACTAGCGAGATCAGATTGCTCTCCCCTCCCCCCCCCCCCCGAGAATGTGTAATACCAAAAAGTAATCTCAATGTAAACAAACAGAAAGCCAGAGAAACGACATATCGGCTTATTTACAACACGACACCCATCACACAGAGAGGAGCTCGAAGATTCAAACAGACAATACCACGCCAACTAGGCGGGAACAACATACAAGAAACAGAAGAACACATATTTTATGAGTGCAATATAATTACACCTCTTATAGCAGCACTACAGAATATAATAGAAACACAAACAGCACAAAAGATAGACATATACAAAGCTATCATGCTAAACGTTTTCCCTATAACTCAGCCGGACACACTTGCTACTGGGCCTGCTGGCAGAGTTCAGGCACTTGACGTACAGAAACAGAGCTCGTTTCCAATTCTGCCACTTTCTTAGAACTGTTTCAACATAGAATAGGTAAAATCATGGACTGATAGAGACACGCACACAAAGAGAGAGAGAGAGAGAGAGAGAGAGAGAGAGAAAGAGATTTTAAAGAAAATAAATTTTCATGTACATTCACAGAGAGAAAGAGAAGGCAAAGCCAAAACAATTTCATGTACATTTCCAGAGTGAGAGAAAGAAAAAGAGAGCACTTGAGAGAGAGAGAGAGAGAGAGAGAGAGAGAGAGAGAGAGAGAGAGAGAGGAAGTGCTGCAAGAAAGTACTACTTTAGGAAGGGAAATAATACCAACTGTTCTTTTTTCTTTATTTGGAGGGAAATAAATTTTAAAAACACACACACACACACATACACACACAAAGGGTTACTTACCTGGAACGGAAGGTACCATGATCAACAATGTGGGTCTTCCACCCAGGGTAAGATTTTAATCTAAAAACCCTCACCACTGCCAGGTGGTACAATTATCTAGCAGCACAGTGCGGTGTTTAAGGAACACAAAAAAAAAAAAAAAGGAATGATTGACACACGAAGGAATTTACCAGTATCACCTGATTGCCCGTCCTTCCCCATCTCTATAAACAGCGCTTTGCTAAACCAGAACTGTCTAGAGTGACTTGCTCCAATCTGCGAAGTGATCTAAAAACCAGGCTGCTTCGCTAACTCCACCACCCTAGACGACGTGCGGAACGGTATCGTGATAGCCAGACGGAAGGCAGCCCCGCAAACAAGTTTCCATGTTCACCAAAGAAGAGGTGGGATAAGGTTTGTATTCCGAGGTCTAACGAGACATTGGACCTGTGTGTATCTAGCTTACACTGCAATGGAAGGCTTCTGTTTTGGCTCCACTGGATATAAGTAGAAGAAGAGGCAATAAACCTGCTGTGTATATAATACTATATTACATAGAAGAAAAGGCAATAAACCTGCTGTGTATATAATACTATATTACATAGAAGAAGAGGCAACAAACCTGCTGTGTATATAATACTATATTACATAGAAGAAGAGGCAACAAACTCGCTGTGTATATAATACTATATTACATAGAAGAAGAGGCAACAAACTCGCTGTGTATATAATACTATATTACATAGAAGAGGAGGCAACAAACCTGCTGTGTATATAATACTATATTACATAGAAGAAGAGGCAACAAACCTGTGTATATAATACTATATTACATAGAAGAAGAGGCAACAAACCTGCTGTGTATATAATACTATATTACATAGAAGAAGAGGCAACAAACCTGCTGTGTATATAATACTATATTACATAGAAGAAGAGGCAACAAACCTGCTGTGTATATAATACTATATTACATAGAAGAAGAGGCAACAAACCTGCTGTGTATATAATACTATATTACATAGAAGAATAGGCAACAAACTCGCTGTGTATATAATACTATATTACATAGAAGAAGAGGCAACAAACCTGCTGTGTATATAATACTATATTACATAGAAGAAGAGGCAGGTTGAGACATTGATTGTTTTGGAGGGACGCGTGTGTGTGTGTGTTTGTTTGTTTGTTTGTTTTTTGGGGGAGGGGGGGAGGCAGTGAAGAGAAACAGAAAAAAATGAATATAATTAGAAGGAAATAAAACCTGGTGTACTCTGGTAGTAGATCTTGGGACCACTGCTGGGGAACTTGAAAGATGAATTACAACGACTGCACCATCTTCGAACACGGCTTTTCGGGTATCATTCTCTCTCTCTCTCTCTCTCTCTCTCTCTCTCTCTCTCTCTCCCCCCAAGATTGTTAATGAAAATACACGAGGTCAATGACATATTTTTTCAACAGTCGATCTTTTCCCCGGGAGAATTTCAGCTTTAAGACAACTATGAAACTTAAAACTTCACGGAATATGCGGCACAGCAAGACCGGCACATGCAAAAACGAAAACGCAATCAATTATCTTACTGGACACACTAACAACCAACATACAGCATACACTCCCTTCGGCTGGCTATAACGGCCCGCTAATGTATGTGCGCTGACATGACCAAAAAAAACAAGCAATGTTTACTGCACGAAAGACAGTGGCCTCGACCTTCGTCTAGAATGTTACAATTGTTAAATAAAATACTGTTTTGTTTGTTTTTACTTTTTTTTTTCTATCATTACCAACTATGTTTTCAAGTTTATTTTCAGCTTGCAGAAAGGAAGAGAAAACAATTTTTTTTAAAAAAAGATAGGAAGAGTAAAGTGGCCAAGTAATGCCAGTAACTACTAGTTACTAACAAATACTAAGTGCTAACAAATTGTTGGTTTTGGAGAAGTGTGTTGTTAAATTTCTAATGTGGTGATCCAGTCCCAGAACTACCGTAGACCCATTTTTCCAGTCCCAGAACTAATGTGGACCCCCTTTTTCCAGTCCCAGAACTAATGTGGACCCCCTTTTTCCAGTCCCAGAACTACCGTAGACCCCTTTTTGCAGTCCCAGAACTACCGTAGACCCATTATTCCAGCCCCAGAACTACCGTGGACTCCTTTTTCCAGTCCCAGAACTACCGTGGACTCCTTTTTCCAGTCCCAGAACTACCGTGGACCCTTTTTTCCAGTCCCAGAACTACCGTGGACCCTTTTTTCCAGTCCCAGAACTACCGTGGACCCTTTTTTCCAGTCCCAGAACTACCGTGGACCCTTTTTTCCAGTCCCAGAACTACCGTGGACTCCTTTTTCCAGTCCCAGAACTACCGTGGACCCTTTTTTCCAGTCCCAAAACTACCGTAGACCCATTTTCCCAGTTCCAGAACTACCGTAGACCCATTTTTCCAGTTCCAGAACTACCGTAGACCCATTTTCTTGTCCCAGAACTACCGTGGACCCATTTTTCCAGTCCCAGAACTACCGTAGACCCATTTTTCCAGTCCCAGAACTACCCTGGACCCCTTTTCCCAGTTCCTGAACTACTATGAACCCGTCACTAAAAGTCAATCAATAAACAGAACCCAGATGATGCTAAGTTTGTTTTTTTTTTAATGAAGCCAAATTGCTGGTCCACGGAGCCCCGAAAATCCTTCCGTGGACTTCTTGGGGTCCATGGACCACAAGTCAAGAAACATTGGACTGGGCAGTGATGCTGAAGACCTGGCCAAGACACTATGAAGACTCTTCGTAACGCTTTTAATATTTATTTATTTATTTACTCTTCACCCTCGGAGGCTCCGGTAACTGGGCCCACATTTACGTGTATAAATTTTACGTGATATCGTAATAATCTATTCACGAACAGGTTCTGTGTAGAGTGTTATCTTGTGTGTCTGGCTTTTCATGTAGATTGTGTTTTCGAGGGCCGTTTTCTCAACACAACCATGCAGTCTAGAACGCGTGGAGGAGTCCAGTAAAAAGCCTATAATCTTTGCATTAAAAAAGGGACAGTTCACCACGGTGTGATATCATACTCCAGACAAAGAGTTTACAATACTCTTGTACATTAGTCTGGCAAAAGAAAGTGTACAATAATCTCGAATACTACTCCGTCAAGAGGCAGTTTCAGTTGTCTCTTAATACTACTCCAGAAAGAACAGTTTACAGTAGTCTCATATACTACTCCAACAAAAGACAGCTTGTAATACTCTCGATTACTACTCCAACAAAAGACAGCTTGTAATACTCTCGATTACTACTCCAACAAAAGACAGCTTGTAATACTCTCGATTACTACTCCAACAAAAGACAGCTTGTAATACTCTCGATTACTACTCCAACAAAAAAAAAACAGCTTGTAATACTCCCGTTTACTATTCCAACAAAAGACGGCTTGTAATATTCCCGATTACTACTCCAACAAAAGACAGCCTGTAACACTCCATAAAAAGACAGGCCACAATATTTTCACATGCTTCTCCTAATAGCTGTAGAAATGACTGCGTACGGCCATGTTTGATTTCCCTTGTCATTCTGTGCTCTGCGCTATATTTTCATTGGGCATCATCTAAAAGAGATTCAAGTTTATTCTTGCATTTGGATATAACGACAACAACGACAGCAATATCAAAAACAACAACATACAGTTTATAATTCTGCCCAACACTATTTCTCTACCGGAGTATTTTTTACAACCAAACCCATACACAGATGTCCGCTGATAACAAAAACATGTTTTCTTTCAACCAGGCTACTAGACAGAACTAAGCCTCTTTAAAGCCCATAAAACAGCAGTAAAATAAACAATTGGCCCTTGGTATAAAAGGATTTAGTGCACCGATAGATGGGCTTGGCGGATTTAATGTCAGCTGAACTTTTCCAGGTAAGTGGCAAGGTGTCCCCTGTCTCGTTTTCTCTCTCTCTCTCTCTCTCCAAATCTCCCTCTCTCTCTCCTTCTTTTCTCTGTCTCTCTTTCTCTCCCAGTCTGTCTCTCTCTCTCTCTTTGTTTCGGTCTCTCCCTCCCTCCCTCTCTTTGTTTCTGTCTATCTCTCCCTCTCTCTCTTTGTTTCTGTCTCTTTCTCCCTCTCTCTCTCTCTTTGTTTCTGTCTCTCGCTCACTCTCTCTTTCTCTTTGTTTCTCTCTCTCTCTCTTTGTTTCTGTCTCTCTCTCTCTCTCTTTATTTCTGTCTCTCTCTCCCTTTCTCTCTCTCCGCCCTTCCAACCACCTCCCCACTCCACCCAAAATAAAATATGAACACTTTGAACATTGGAATCGTGCTTATGATTATAGTGTGATATCTTTCTTTCTTTCTTTCTTTCTTTCAAAGAGTATATTTCGAAATATACTTAAACGTTTATCAGTTCACAAATAAAACAATGAAAATTCTATTTTTTCCCCAGAACTGGGTTCATTTCTTAACGGTGTTACACTTGCCAAGATATAATCTCGCCAAATATTTTTAACGCCCTTCCAAGTCCCATACTGGCTAATGTTTCGGTCTTAACAAGCTGGCTAACCAGGTTAGTAAAGAAGAAACCGTGTCTAGGTTTGACACCTCAGGAGGCCCACGGGCAACAGGCGTCACTTATAAATATTCATGAGGATGTATTACTCTGGGAGGTGAAAGGGCATCCTCGTATTTTGTTTCTTTCGTGATTTTATTTTCTTTAATTTGAATAAAATGTTTACATTGAAGAAGCCTGCAGCAGGGGCTATAACTCAACTTGTTTTCATGAGATTTTAAATATTACTGCTGTTACTACTACTATTACTACTACTATTACTACTACTATTACTACTACTACTACTACTACTACTACTCTGAACCTTAAGTGGCCAGGGAACATGGGGGCTTCCGCAAGGGTTTTCCCACAAATGCCTGTCCTTTGCATTTTTTTCCGCTCTTGCCCAGGTCAGCCCTCTATTGCTCAACATCCTTTCTTGTTGTTCTTCTTCATGTCTCTTTTGGTCTATCCTTACTTCTGTTCCCCTGTGGTGTCCATCTTAGTGCTATTTTTGGTAGTGCCAGTCATCCGGAGCACATGTCCCAACCATCGCCAGCGTCTTTCCTCAATAATTGCTGTCAGTGGTTTCAT